>JAFIRS010000578.1:0-639812 GCA_018342105.1 Gonioctena quinquepunctata | reverse complement strand
TTTACTTGCAAGTTTGAAAACTACGAAGGAAGAACTAACTAACTAACAAGTGAAACTGAATAAAACCTTGTAAAAGACCTCGCATATTAGGCCGAAGGCCGGATCTGGAGTCCTGAAGGACAGGTGACTAAAATTAATCAGTGCCTTACAAGAATTTTCGAGATCTGGTAGATTCGCTGTGACAGCTCCCCGTATAATATGAAATATTATTGTATTTATTATTACTAGCAATAAAACCAGTTAATGTGACGAGGTATATTGGACAAAGGAGTTGAGATTATATAATTAAGTATAGATATTTTATTATTATATGTTGGAGAAAAAAGTGATTTAAATTAAATATTTTTTTGTTTAAAAAATAACAACAGTAAATTTAAACCCTTTGTTTTACAATCGTGACGAGCTGCGGGATTTTGTTTGAGTAGTTTTACAGGAAAAACAAACGGAAAAAATTCCGTTTTTTATATTTGAGTGATATATTGGGGTTAATTTTTTTAAGGTATTATTATTAAAAAAATATCTGTTTTAGCTTCTAGCTTTCCTTTGTAATTTGTTTGGGCATCCCTGTAGTAATTTACCTCCCATTTTATTTGGCCTTCATAAAAGTAAGTACCAAGTAATTTGATTGGCAGTGATTGGTTGGTAAGTAAAAACTTGAAAGTATTATAAGAGTGGGTACCATTTAATTTCATTGGAAAATGATTGGTTGGTAAGTAACAACTTGTCGAAATATTAATTTTATTACAATTCGCGACAACTTTTGAAACCAAATAATTTTAATGACTTAAACTTATTTTATACGTTTTAGTACAGGGCTTAATTAAAGCTTGTCTTTAAAAGGTTTTTATTAGATTTTATGTTTTGCTTTTAGTCAGTTCGCTTCCAATCTGTTCATTTCTAATAGAGCATCGTTATTACAAGGTCTCTTCCATATAATTGATCTGGAAAAATTTATTATCTCCAACCCCAAAAACTCCAACACCAAGTTCGAGTAGAATCTGACCCAAAAATCCCCAAAACTCGCCCGCTATCCTGGAATGCCATCATGAATTTAAAAGATTTTGACAAAAATTCAAATCTCCGAACCTGAGAACCCCACATACCAATTTTGAATGAAATATGACCATAATCAAACTCGTCCCCCATCTTGGTGCCGCCATCTTGAATTTATAAATGTTGAAAAAATTCATAATCTCCACTGAACCCCCCATCCAATTTTGAATCGAATTTGGACCATAATCAAAAACTCGTGAATTTAAGAATTTTGACAAAATTTCATAATCTTCACCCAAAACCCTCACATACCAATTTTGGAATCAAATCGGACCATAATTACAACTCTTCCCGGAATGCGGTTTTGCCAATGGGGTGTAGATAAAATCAACCAAAAAACCGGGATTTTTGGAGTATGTTCTATTTTCGGATAAGCCACCTTTCCCCAACAAGGGCCCATGTGAATCGGCATAATATGCACTATTATGGAACTGAAAATCCTCATTTGTTAGATATGTCAATCACCAACAACGTTGGTCACTGAATGTTTGGGGAGGTATCATTGAATGGGTAATTGGGCCCTTTTTTCAACGGACATCTCAATGGAAGAAAATATCTAAGATTTCTGCAAGTCGTTATCAAATTTATTAGATGATATTCCATTGGAAAAGGAGAGAATGTGGCTACAACAAGATGAGTCCTGCACATTCCACACTGATGTGTGGGAATACATGATAATGAATTCGGAAAAATGGATAGGTAGAGGAGGGCCAGTTCAGTGGCCTCCAAGGTCACGGACCTTACAAAATGTTTTTTTATGGGGATACATTAAATGGGTTGTCTATCAAACTCCCTACAACTCCTAAAAATTTGAAAGCAAGAATTGATTCGTTTCCAGGGAAATTTCAGAGGACATGCTGGCACATGGGGATACTAATTTTAAACAGATTGAGAGTGTGTATTGGTGAAAATGGAGGCACATTGAACATTTGCTGCATTAATTATTATTTTCTGTTAGATTCGAATAAATATGATTTTATGCAAAGTTTAATTCCAAATTGATCCCAAAAGGGCAAAACATTGTCAATATTTTCTGTGGAAAAATATCCATCTTTTGAATGTAGAATATCTCGACCAAACCCATTCCCCAAATATCTTTACTAAATATTTCAAAATGTGAAATAGGTACCTAATGTTTCAAAGAAGTCTACAAAATAGATTTCGAATAACTCGCAACGCAACGGAATTTAAAATTGAAAAAACATTGAGCAGCCAATGGAACAACCGATCGGAATATATGAAAAATATACCGGTGTTTCATTTGAAAAAGAACAACTTTGGTTAGCAGCTAAAATTTTGGTAAGCATCTCCATTCAACGTAAGGGGAGAAAATAGGCCCAATTAAATAATTCCCAATCATGCCTACCCATACATTAGAAGAGAATCTGTCTTGAAATGAGTTTGCGTTCATGTGGGTTATCTTCCAGATGTGGTTGTTATGGAAATTCATGATACCATTTCTTAAAAAATCAGCCCATCTGTGAAGAGGATTTTCGATAAAATTTGGGGATGTTGTTCGACTTTTCTTGAAGCCATTGAGCAAATTTTGATACTGGTTGAAAATCACTGAAGCGGAGTGCCTGGACACGTTTAAATATGATAAGGATATAATTGCTGTTGCTTAAAATTCTGTAAACGGTCATGTGACTCACATTTGAAGTTTGACTAATCTTTCTTGTACTTGTTCTGGATGTTCACTAATTTCTTCGAACCGCATCCTCCAATTCCAAGTTCTTGTAGTCCGTGGTCAGCCCACTGCAGAATTTCTTTCAAAGCTTCCAGATTCGGAAAGTCACCAAAAGATTTGCAAAATGTCGCTGCACAAGGAGTGACGCTTGGGATACCTTTCCTGATAGATGCGCCTGGCCTCGGTTGAATTTCCACAGCCGCCGCATGCAAAACCATATCAGCCATTTCAGCATTTGTAAAGTCGGCATGGTACAAAAAAATCACTTTATACAGTGAATTTGTCAATGAATAGTTAAAAATGTGACAGCAAACTTCTATTTTATAAACTAACCTTCATAGCCCTATCGATTTAATTAACTTAATTTAACGAGAGTGACAAAAATTATTGAATTGAAATTTGGCTATACTGATTAAGCAGTTTGATAATGCTCGGTTTAGAAGAAGTCTGTCCGGGTATACTGCGTATAAACTTTGATGAAAATAACTGCAGTTGCAAATAACTTATGACAAAAACCAACCATGTTTTGAAAAATTTCAACAATCTGTATCTTGAAAACAAATCATTTTTCAATAAACATTTCATAGGAAAAAAGTAGTTTATTTTGACGAGACCTACCACATACTTAGTTTTTGTAATGTTCTCAGCAACTTCGTATCGTCAAAATCAATGGGGTCAACTCCTAGGAAGGAAGGAATAATTTTTTCGCGTTCAGACCCTCAAATGGTCCCCCGTCCTATAAAAAGTCCCCTGACACAATCCGCATTCCTCTACGACCCCCCCATTGAGCTGTGCGTTTCCCCGTGGACTATTTTGAATAACGAGAGTAATTTTAATTTCTTAAAAAAAGTTATCTGAACAATTTTTTGAAATCGGATCCAATGCGTTTTTTCCCATGGGTACCGACCCCCCACACCATTTCCAGGAATTTACTAGGTGAAGAATTTTTTTAAGATTTTTGCAATTATGACCAAAGACTTTTTCGAGATTTTTAAAATTTTTGGGAAAAATCACCATCTCTCACCATTTCCAGGAATTTACTAGGTGAACCATTGCTTCAGCTATATAATATAATTAAAATAATAACACGAAAACAATATGACCTATCAAAAAGTATTCGGGAAACATTTTATCGAAAAATAAGTTCGGCATATTTCTACATAGGTGGGGGGGTCCAAAAAAAGTTATTCGAAAATAACTCGCTCAAATAAAATCATAAAAATATAAAAACATATGCTAACAATTCATCTTGATTTATCATATTTTTCAAACCCCTTTTGCCCCCCTCTCATTAAAAAAATATTACTGATACAACCCCAAAATATTGGAAATATCCAATTTTTTTTCAATAATTTTTTGTTGAATACTGCTCGAGGATTTCACCGAGGGGGGTCGCCTGCACCCCCTAACGTTTTTAGAAAAATTCATATCGAACATGAAATTTTAAAAATTTGGAAAAATGTAGTCAATGAAGTTGACATAATAATCAAATAGAACACCAAGATCTTTTATACACCGTGAGTTCATTCACATCTATGTGATAAGTAGGATTTTTAAAAAATTTTTATTAAAATTAATTAACAAATAGATCAAACATTTAAAAAGGTAATTATCTTGTGAAACCTAGGTGTGGATTATTGTAGAATTAAGATTAAAAATCAATTCGGGAACTTCAATAATATAAACATTATTTATTCTCAATAGATATAACTATAAATATAACATACAATAAGTATAAAAGTATTATGTGATAAATACAAAGTAGTATAATATGAAGAAGGCACATTCCCAAAAAGATGAAAATAAATTAATTGGAGGTAGGGTGGAACTTTTTGCTGGGATCTTTAGCCATATCTACAAGAGTTTGAGCAGGTTTGAAAGGTAAGCCGTAGGAATTGTGGAACATTTCCATTTTGGCCACTAATTTGGCAGCACCACACTGGTCAACCCATCGGAATGGACCTCCAGTGAATGGAGGGAATCCCAATCCAAACACTGCTCCAATGTCACCCTCCAGTGGGTTAGCGAGAATTTTTTCTTCCAGGCAGAGAACAGCTTCATTTACGAATCTAGTTATCATTCTAAGGGTTTTGTCTTCATCTTCAAATGAACCTTTTGGTGTTAGAGAGTATTTCTTTATAATATCCAGAGCTTCTGGATTCACATCACGGCTCTTTGATCCTTTTTCATAGACGAAAATGCCTTTGCCAGACTTACGTCCCAAGAAACCTGCTTGGACTATGTCTTTCATCAATCCCAAGTCTCCCCCGCTCATTCTTTCGCCAAATGACTGAAAATAATAATTGACAGTAAATTTAAAACCGGAGAGATTTTTCAATGGGAATAACAATTGATTCATAAAATTATACCAAAACATATTCAGTATGGTTGAGTCAAACATGAATTCTCTGAATCAGCATATTTTTTAATCCCACCATAAAATAGATTCCTTCATAATTCAAAATGCATCAGATTACTAAAAACTCACTATAATTTGCATTGACAATAGCTTTTTTCACCACTATACCAATGATCTATTTAGAAGAGGCCAATAGGCGAGATCACAAATACATAAATTAGGTTCAAATGTGCTTATAGTTGAAATATAGTGATAAAATATTATGTATGTATAGTTTTTCCCACAAGATACTATGTAATATTCGAAAATAATCTTCAGAATTTGAAACAAAGCAATTTATGTCAATGATTGTAGAAGTTTCCTGAAAAAATTATATCAATTTTTTTGAACAGAACGAAGCCAAAAATCAGCACTGAAAAGACCTCTGTGAAGACTAACAGAAAACACTAATCTACTACAAATTGCACTGAAACTGTAAGATAAAACTTTAAATATAAACTACATATATTCTGGGAAATTATGGTACTAAGAAACAAAGAATCGGTGATCCAACATTGTTAACACTTGCAATATGTACTTTAGTTCAAGGAAGTTGTTTGTTCAATTTCTGAAGGTTTCAATAAAAGATAAATATTAAGATTCAACAAAATTTTTACTGCATGAAAAAAAAGTCATGAATAAATGTTATCTTTCCTTCGAAAAAACAGTTTTCCTTTAACATGTCTTGGAAAATATGTTGCAGATTAATGTGATCAATAATTTATAAAATTGTATTTTTTTTTTACTTGAATAGAAAAGCATATCAAGAGAAAATTAGAAAATATTGCACAGTTCAATAGCAGCAGCTGTCGAGTGAAGACATATTCGGTTCTACTGAACAAGCTAAATAGTACGTGAGCCAACCCCGAGTTATGTCCGAGTCAAGTAGTGACAGTGACGAGGATGCATACAGTGAGATGGAGGTGAAGGATGATTAAGTTTGGAAAAGGGTCAGATACAAAAAAGAAAATCAGGAAAAAGCCTTCCTAATACATCCAAGAAACCAAAACACTTACCACAACAACAAATCCTACAAATAATTGAAGGTGCAAGCCCAGGTGCTTATACTAACAGCACAAGGAATACTCAGCCCACAAAAAACACCACCAATACAAAAAATAACAATCTCGAGATTCTGACAAAAACAACCTCCAACAAAAACAACCGAAACTTCTCTTCAAAAATGAATGAGCTTATAAACCAACAATACAACAACCTTTTTTATATAAATGTGCCTAAAAACATTAATAGAATCGAAATGGCAGACATTTGGGAGAACAAAAAACCAGGCAATACAGATATAATTATCCAAACAACCAAAGGGTTTCTTTTAAAATCTGATGCCCCTAAACTGCTCCTTACTAACCACCTGAAAAATCTAAAAAAACTATATAAATCAAAATTTACCGAAACCAACCCATCAAAAGAATCTAACCCTACCCAAAAACCCTCATACTCCGCAGTTATTTCGTCAGTTGAAAAGGTCATAACAGACGAGAATATCAGTGCTGCCCTCACTCAGAAAGGAATCGAACACAGATACTGTAAAAGGATAATATCTAGAAGTTTCACCACCCCAACTTCCTATATTAGGATAATAACTACTTCTTTGACATCCTATGAGAAACAGCTCAACGAATGCCTTTTTTACAAAAACAAGCACTACCTAGTATATACCAGTAATCCACCAGTACCTACCCCAATACCATGCAAAAAGTGCCTCCAGTTCACACATACAACTGAAGACTGCAACCAAGAAATCAAATGTGCCAAATGTGGACAAAACCACACAACCAACCAATGCAAAACCAACCTACCACCTAAATGCACGGCCTGCAATAGTGAAGACCACCAGGCATGGTCATTTAAATGCCCCAAAAGGCCAAGACAACCAAGGGGATCCCCAATGCAACAATCAAACCACTAAACAAAATGTCAAGAGAAGTCAAACCAAAATTGAAAAAATGCAAAATTCATGCTCCATACACAATACACGATCACATAGTGAACACTTATATTAGGAAATTGAACAAACCTAAACACCAGAACAGGACAGAACTGCTACAGAAATTGAAAAGGAGATTTGTCAAAGAATTCAATTTTGACACAAATGTGGTCTTCCCGGGACAAAATAAAGCCTTTGTTTTTATGTTCGACCTTGATGAACCAGACAAACCATCACCAACTGAATCCACGCTGGGAGAAATCGATGCCATTAATGTTCAAGACTCTTAAAATTCTATATGCCAACATAAACAGCTACCTACCCAAAAAACACATAATATGCAATTACATGTAAGGCAACGACGTTAACTGCGGGCTTTTTTAGAAACAAAAATTGAAAAGGACACTAAAATTCAATACCGAAATTGGAACATCTATCAAAGAGCCGGAAACATAGTGAATCAAAATGTCAGAGGAGGCAGCCTAATGAAGACTCACCCAACACTGAACATGAAAAAAGCCAACCCTCCAAAAGACAAGTTACATGTAATGTTAGTATACATCCATCCAACTTCCAACATTGAAAGATTCATCTACCCAACGCAAACGGTGTATGAGTGCCTCACAGCCATGCAAGAAGGATGAAAAATGAACTTTTCACACAATTTTTAATGTTATTTTTTTTTCTTCTTCTTAGACTTTGATAAACCACCCTTATCAAAAATGCAACAAGTATAACAACAAACTTATTTTATCACGGGTTTCACACAATTTTGTATTTATGTTCAATAAAATACTTTTATTATTATTATTAGAAAATATTGTAACGAAGTTACCATTTTCCCGCTATGTTTATCAACCAAAAGCTCCCTGCAAGGATTTAAATTCATCTTGACGGTGATAATAGGTGTAAAAATACCATTCGTGTTCGTGATAAATCCGTGGTTTACACCTAACCCGATAAATAGGCTAAATCACGCCAATACCGCGACGCGTGTATATAAAGAATGCGCGAATGTTGCTTGCGCCAGCCAGCGACTCGAGAAAACATTTTTCATCGAGCCAGCTGTGCTATGAATAAACGGCGCCGAGACGAGGCAGTCACCCGATAGAAGCCAGAGACATCAGTTCAGTCGAGACAAAAGCGCACGTTGCGAGCTGACGTCACATCACGAATAATTTTACAAGCTGGGTAATTATACTATGAAAATATAATTTGTATCTCAATCGGCAGAGACGACAAAACGGCGGGCGCCTAAAATTCGGTCGAGAGGCATTTGCAAAAGGGAAACCAACTGTAGTTCCGTTTGGAAATATTTCAAAGAATCATTAGCCTACCGAGTCTAGCAAGAGCAGTCACGCGTCCGACAACTAGTATCCAGAGTGTGAGCCAAATACCGAAGCAGTCCACTACCGTCCCGTGCCTTGCCGACCAGCTTGCTGAAGCAGTGAGATCAGAGTTTGGGTAAATATGTTATATCAGGTGAAACACATCAGGAAATATTTGTAAGTACCACAGGTGCGATGAGCGCATGATCGAACCATAGCCGTTAAGTGGCACATATTCATTTCAATGCTTCGCTGGTAATTTCTGCATACTAGTCTGTACGATACCCCCTCCCACCGCATGAGCTTTTTGGTTGCTAAGTTTACCCCGCCTGCTTGAAAATACCCTCCCCGCTTTTCTCTGTATACAGGGTATCCCTGGACTTCCTCTGTTCCTCTCGGGAATGTATAAATGGGTTCAAAATATCACCAGTACTTCATATAACTTTTGTTCCTAAAAGCCTTCGTTACCAAGTTACGGGCCCTCAAAATTACAAAATGAAAAATGTTTTTCTTTGATAACTTTCAAAGTTAATATTCAAAATCATCTAAATTTTGGTGATTGACTAAACAAATGCAGGAGTCAGTTGTTTTGCTACAAAGTCAGGAATGGACTACCCCCGATGGTCCACACCCCAAAACTTTGAAATGACAGATAATTAGTTAGTATAGTTTTCAACAAAATGAGGTTACGTAGACAATTTTCTGAATAAAAGTACTCGTGTGGAAAGTCGATCGGAGCAACGATTCTTAATAAAAATGCAGTTTTACTCGACGACATCAAACCCGATCGTCCACCATTATTTGCAATGACAAATTTTCACAGTAGAAATACTAATGCTAATGTTAATTCGACAACATTTATAACAGGGATAATACAAAATATGCTAAAATAAAGTTATAAACAAAAAGTACAGTACCTAGTTGAAAGTTTCATTCACAATGTAGATATTTTTTCAAATCAAGTTATGTAGATTCCTGGTGTTTTTGAACTAACAAGCTACTCCACTATGAAATATCGAATTCAGTCCATATTTTGTATGTACGCGTGGAATAAGCATGTTTCGTGTTGTGTTATCTGAATCTCATGAAACTCAACATTTGGATGTTGCAAATTCGTATTCACAGGTATGTCTAATGGATAATTAATTGGAGCCTGTTGTTTTATTTCGATATTATTGTAGGTTCAGTTTTGCCAAAACGAGGTGGTGAGGGCGCTCCTAGGGCTGTGCCTACCGTTGTATTGGAGGAAAGCTGTCGCTGAGAACGTCATTTGGAGTTCATTCAGAACAATTTGAATGGACTTTTGGAACATGTTCCATTGCAAACCCGAAGAGATATGTGGTTTAAGCATGATGACGCTCCTCCTCATTTTAGTTTGATTGTGCGGGACCATCTGAACCTAATTTTCCCCAATAGATGGATTGGTAGAGGTGGGCCATATTCATGGCCACCGCGGTCTCCGGATTTAAATCCATTGGATTTCTTTCTGTGTGGGCATCTAAAAAGCCTCGTTTACGCTACACCTATTCACACCAGAGATGCCTTGTTGAATAGAATTACATTACATTGTGAAGCCATACGAAACGACCCTGGCATGCTATTTCAAGTGCAGAGAGGGTGTTTGCGCCGACTAAGAAAATGTATTGAGAGAGACGGGGGTCATATCGAGCAGTTTTTGTAGCGGATCTTGCATTTCTGTTTGCTCTTGAGGCTTGTGATTGATAATTTACACCATGAGTTTTGTAAGGTAAACGTGTTTGCATGATAAAAATTCGTTATGAACATTGTACCTATCATTTCTATTTTCATTACAAATTAATCTTTTCGAATAATGGTAGACATCTCAGGTTGGATGTCGAACAAAAATGCATTTTTATCAAAAATCGTTGCTCCGATCGATTTTCCACAAGAGTACTTTCATTCAGGAAATTGTCCAGGTAACCTTGTTTTGTTAAAACATATTGACAAATCCCAGTCATTTCAAAGTTTTGGGGTGTGGACCATCGGGGTACTCCGTTCCTGACTTTGTAGCAAAACAACTGACTCCTGCATGAAAGCTCATCGAAGGAATTCATTTGTTTAGTCAATCACCAAAATTTATATGATTTTGAATATTCACTTTGAAAGTTATCAAAGAAAAACATTTTTCATTTTGTAACTTTGAGGGCCCGTAACTTGGTAACGAAGGCTTTTAGGAACAAAAGTTATATGAAGTACTGGTAATATTTTGACCCCATCTATACATTCCCGAGAGGAAAAGAGGAAGTCCAGGGACACCCTGTATAGTACTAGTAATTTGTTTATTTGTTGTGATAACTTGAGGCTGCCGTCAGCCGCCCTGACTGTATTTCTTTGAATAATATACCTGTTTATCCTGTTTTTAGAGTATTCTTTCATTTACTATCTTGAGTAGAATTTAAGCACCCAGTGCATAGTCGGCACCCAGGTTCGAAACCCAGTTAAATGCTATTAAAGCCTGCCTTGCTGGCCCCGTTACATTGTCACGACTATACTGACCCCTGGAGTGTTTTTCTTCACTGAAACTGCACGGAGCAAAAGTGGCCTTTTCCACTATAAACCAAAAGGTGGCGCCCTAGGGAAAACCGAGAATAGTGAAAGGCGCCAAAGTTTGATAGCAGGGGGACAGACCCCTTTACAATATGTAGATTTGTAACAACCTCGAAATTGATTTTTTCAAAAGGAAACTTTGGCAACTGAAATTTTCACATTTACGACCTATATGTAAAAATGTAATGTGATGAATTAAAAATATGACAGGTTATTCTTGGTAGACACAGGACACAGCGTACCTTTTCGTCATTATTATCAAATGCATTCATATAATAGTATAGTTGGAATACCTACAACTAGGTTGAATATCAAAATCTACAAAAACCACATAATCAAGCAGAACCCCAAAAATGTTCATATGATGTGTGCATCTTTTTGCAATTTTATTAGGGAAGTAGAGGAATTTTGGAAAAAAATATGTGACCTGTTGCTGTGAATATATTGAAACATGTTTTTCTCGTCAGCCTGAAGAATCCTCTTGGTATGAGCCTACAAAATATATTTATTTGAATGCTATTCTAATCAATGTGATGATAAAGATTCTTTAAAATTGTTTTTCTGATATGAAATGAAAAAAATATTAAATTTTAATAATGCCTTCAAATTTTGAAACTTCAACCTTGGTAAAATATTCAGAAATTTGTTATTTTTCACGCTTTATATTAGCTTCACTTGTATGTTTGTTTGTTTGTAACCAACTCCTTTGGACTTGATTTTCCCCTACTTCCAGACGTCCGAATGATTTGAAATTTGGCAGGTGTACATAATTCCGGTGACAATGCATTAAGAAATTTTTGTATGAAAAAAAAACAAAATGGCGGCTCCAATATGGCGGACGAGTTTTGTGATTATGGTCCGATTCGCTTCAAAATTGGTATCTGAGGGTTTTCGTGGTCGGAGATTATGATTCTTTTGTCGGCGGCTCACTGTATATATTGACAACGTTAAAATCTTTGAATGACTTCTAAAATCGAGATTTGACATTAATACAGCTGTACACATTAATGATTTGGAAAATAATCACCGTTACTAATAGTAATCACAGAATTAATAGTAGATTAGAACAAATAATAGTTAAAAAAAATAAAAAACACGCTTTTATAAATAAACCAAACTAAAAAGTAGAAACTAAATAATAGTTTAAAAAACTAAAAAACACGCTTTTTATAAAAAAACTAAAAAACCAAACTAAAAAAATTTAAAATAAATTTTAATAAATTTGAATTAAGAATAGTGTAAAATGATAAATATAAATTAATAATAATGTAAATAAGAAAAAAAAAATTATTTAAAAAAAGCGGAATCTTAAAAAGTACCCCACGCTTTTTTTTAAATAAAATATTTTTTTTCCTTAATTACATTATTATTCATTTATATTTATTAAATTTTTTTACACTATTCTCAATTTAAATTTATTAAAATTTATTTTCAATTTTTTTAGTTTGGTTTTCTATAAAAGCGTGTTTTTTTAGTTTTTTTAAACTATTATTTTTGTTTCCCAGTATCTTCATAAAATTCGTTCGACATTTTTTTTATGCTTTTTATATATATTTTTTTTAAATTTCAGATACAGTATTGATACAAAATATACAAAAGTATAAATGATATGAAAAAAAGTTATTGAAGAAGTTATTGATACTAGATATAATTTAGGGGCTGTCATACCTGAGCTAAATTTGGACCGATATGTGCAGCAACATCCAAACCAACCTCATCAGCCAATGTTGCAGCACCTACTGGAAACCCGAATTTCTTGGTGAGAGAATCCAGATCTTTGGGTGCAACACCTTCTTGTAACAGTCTTATAGATTCGGCCATCATAGCCCCTAATATTCTAGTCGTGTAGAAACCTGGACCATCGCCAACAGTAATGACAATTTTTCCTTGCTTCAAACCTACATCTACAGCTAGAGCAGTCGCTTCTTTAGATGTTTTATCAGTCGTTATTACCTCTAATAGCTGCATTTTGTCAACAGGTGAGAAATAATGCATTCCTAAAAAATGAAAAGACATGAGATGAATGGATTAATTTTCTTATAAGGCAGAAGAGTATTACATTCAAAATAGTGCATAGGTTAAAATAAACACAAAAATAATTAAAAATTCAAATGGAAAATCTAAAATCTATGTTTTATTAACAAAAAGTTGTTCAATGTTAACAAATAATGTACCTAGAAACTCAAAATTTCATAATTGGTCTCATACGATGTATATACACCTGTATGATTACCTGTTTCAGCTTTCTGAAAGCCATTGAAAGCTAAGAAAATGGAATTTGATAAAGTTATAGAATGGGATAACTCAAAACTATTACAAGAAAAAATATTTTAATTCGTTTTTGAAGGTTGATTTCATAGGGTCTAATTAGCCCCTAATTTAATTTATAACCCTGATGTAGGGTATCAAATAAAAGCTAATGTGATGTACAACCACCTCAGCTATGTGTATATAAATTATGAACAATGGTATTTTTTTAACAAATCAAGTTGTTGTCTCACTGTATCTTTAAAATAGTTTTTTTTATTGATGCAAGTGGAAGGAAATAAAACTATAGACCTCATATTAGCTTAGCATCTAGAATGGGATTTTGAATAATTGTTTGAATTTCATAGCCCGATTCTGAAGCTGCTATTTATTCTTATCGAGAAATTATTTAACCTATTGATTTGTAAAAGATATTGCTAAGATATTGTAAAAAAAATTATTGATTTTATTTTTTGAACCTTGGGCATTCCAAAAATTTGTGTGACTAGCAAAAGAATATGTCACATTTGTGACATGTGAAATATTGAACAAAAGAGTGTGTGGTAGAAAAAAGAAATCGAAAGTGAAATCGGCTGCTCTAATGGCCTCATCAATATAACAAAATGGTGATGTGGGATCAGAAAAAATATTTTGCAAATTAATTGTTGAACTGTTGTACTCTTTTCCATGAACTTCAAAAAACTTCACAAGCTCATTGAACAGAATAAAAAGGCTATAGACCATAATAATCTCGAAATATTGAAGAGCATATTGGAGCACTTCATAAAAAACTTTAATGGGGATTATATACAGTTAGAATATCTTATAACGAATTGGGATCTTCTGCAGCAAAAACAGTATTTTATCAATAGATAGAATGGCACCCAAGACATGTTATTCCATTCTGGGGTAGTAATGATATACAAGTCATTTATAAATCTATGTTTGTCTTACACAAAAAATTAGATACCTTTGCGAAGACAAACAGCATTTTTGTAGACAAATAAAGTTGTAACTAGTATATGACATTTTTATTTATACTGGGAACAGTTTGCATAACCAATTAAAACCACTAAAAAAATGTTGTTATGCCACCAAAGATCTCAAATTGCCCATGCCCATCAAACCTCTTTAACAACTATAAAGTCATTTGAAAACTATAAATAGCTCCGCATATTTTAGGAGTTTATTGAAGAAATTTTTAAATAAGGATAAAGTGTTTTACATGTATTAAAAAAAATGTTTTATTCCGCGTTCTATATATAAATGTATTTTATATAGGCTGTGGCTTTCTTGGATTCGTAACAAATTTCTCTTTCTCACGTTATTTGTTTTGCGTTACTCTGAACGCACGAGGAGTACGACTTTTGGTGTCGTGGATTGGCCTATACTGACATCTGTTGGTGACCTATTAATGTGCACGAAATTTCGTGTCATTAAAATTCCACATCATCAGGTCTAAGCTTCACCACACAGATTATAGGTGTCACCTCTATAATTTTGTGCATTTCATATATATATATATATATATATATATATATATATATATATATACGGTATAAGTGGGCCTCCTGCCTTGTTAATTTTGAGGTTCACTGAGACTCCGATGTTACTGAGCCTCCGATATACGGACGCCCGGTAACCACCCTTTAAAAAATGTCGCATACGACATGTAACATAGTAACAAACACTTTACCACAAAAATATGGAGGAGTCCAAGTTGCCCCATTTTTGATGGCCATTTAAAATTTAGTGTAGTCCCTTGCCGCTGAAGTGCGCTGCTTATATACTTTGTTTATGTTATAGTGTTTGAAACGTATACTTTCGAAGGTCACTGGGCTTCCCCCAATTTGGCAACACAGGGGATGCACACAAATATCATTCGTTTCAGATTGTCATCAAGAAACATGTATTCTTTCCGCGTACGAACGAAATAAATTGTGGAAGCTGCAATTGCCTCCCAAATATTTGAGAATGAGCCTGGTAAATACTTTTTCTCATTGATTCCGTAATTTATATTACTGCGATTACGTCAAGATTTGATCGGGAGTCCACTGAAATATTGCGATATTTCACCATTTCAGAAAAGGTACTTTTACAATGTTATACATAAATCACTCAAACAATTTATCATGCAAGATTCAACAAAAGGACACCAAACTTTCGCTTTCGTCTCAAGCAAAAAAAAATAATTTGTTTCTTTCATTGAATGAAAACAATCTTCATATAGAATCCTTACTTGAATATATTCTTGTGTGAGTTGAGTATTTTGTGCACCTGAAAAAACGCTTGCCTTGTTTTTCACATATCAGAAAATCTATATTCTCGTAATGTGTCTTGTCTTTGATTTGTATTATTCAGTTTCGGTTATTATATTGTGTACCACGAAAGTTACTGAATGAGGTTGCCTAGAATGGATCATTTATTAACTGAATGTAGGAATCTGGGGTGTTCCAAGGTTCAACATTACAGATGAATCATGAAAAATTTTCAGGTAAACGACTCAAATGAATTCAATTTTAATCACAACATGCTACTATTCAAATGTACAAAAAAAGGGTGGAATTTTTTGGGTGTGTGACACAAGTTATGTTATAAAATCAGTAGAAATATACCAACAAAAAATAGTCTACAGAACATATACATATAGACACTAATGAATTGAAATAATCTATACATATATAATTACATGTCTTGACTGACTGATTCACTAACTTCAACGCCCAGACCAAATAACTCAACACAAAGAGCTGAAATTTTGATAGCGTATTCCTATGATGGACATAAGTAACCACGAAAGTTTGTACTAGAGTACCCTTAGTTTTCGAGTTGGGTTCATAAAAATTGGTATTTGCAGTCTTTGTTACAATAAAAAAATATGTATTTCAGTGTCTTCAGCAATCCAAACCCTAAAGGGGTCAAGTGGGGGGTGAAAAATTTTAAGTTAGGATCATAAAAATGGATATTTGAGGTCTTTTTACATATGAAGACATTTGTTTTCCAGTGTTTTTAGAAATTCAACTACTAAAGGGGCGAAATGGGGGCTGAAAATGTTTATTAGGGTTCCGTAAGTTTTTAAGTTAGAATAATGAAAATTGGTGTTTTGGCTCTCTGTCACGAATAAATAAATCATGTTAAACTTTATTCAAAATGCCATATCTACAGGGGTGGAAACGGATTGGTGAATTTGTAATAGTCGTCACAAAGCATTACTTCCGCTGTCAAATCAATTATGCCACCCAAACGAGATAACGGGATAACAGGATAACGGGAAACGAAATCACGGAATAGCCTGAGCCATAAGCTAGATGAAAACATATGAAAAAATGCTAGTTGATAATAATATAACAATACAATAATATATTTTAGGAAGAAAACCTTATAAGTGAGAGTTCTAAATGATACAGAAAATCGAATGGAAGAGAAACATTCTTTCACAGATCTTGAAAACTACTCAAAATTATGTATTTATATTACCGAAGAAAATTATTCACTGTGTTATTGGGGATTTGAAAGAATAGGAAATAATGATATTGAATAGAAATCATTATGCTCAATGAATAATATATTCAATTCTTCTTGAAAGGAAACTAAGGAAAATAGATCCAAATAAACTGGGGTACCGTTAAAAACATATTTTCGAAATTGAATGTAGGTATCGAGAATTTTTTTTTTAAAGTAATATCAATATATATTACTGAATCCTCAACCAATATTTCCACAAATAAAAATATTTTTCGATTTTTTTAACAAAAAACAGAAATAAAAATAAAAACGGTTCTAGTTTTTTAAAAAGCTCAAAAACTACGATTATGGGAAAATTAAAAGAGAGGAGAAATTTTCTGTGATAATGTTACTCTCGCAACTCTATCCCAAGTAATAATTATTTTAATTCAACGATTAATTAAAACAGGGCTTCGCGTGGGCGTTACGCAGGACTACAGCACCTCTCGAGAGAGCAATGCACATAACATATTTTTTATATTATTAAATATGAATTTAAAAATTCTAAAGAATTATTGTTTGATGTATCATTGGAAAAATGTAATTTTGAGAATTTTTTTTTTGATTCAATTTTGATAATGTAAGGCTATTGTTATTTGAGTAGTTTTTTTGGAACCGCCGATTTCATTAAAAACCGAATAATTGTTCACAGAATGACTCCATGATTTCTTGCTTCCTGAAGCACATTTTACAGTGTACTCAATAATATCACGCTATGAAATTGTTTAAAAATTAATTAGTTTGGTAATTATAAATTTCTAAAGATAACAAAATATGAGAAACACACAGTTTGTTGTATATGGATGTTTTGTTATTTTTTGTACTACTCAAAAAAAATTAACGCCAAGCAAAGTTTGTTTCTAACTAATTGTTAAATAAATAAAGAATTATTAATCAAAAAATAATATTTTTTTCTATTAGGTGGAGAATAACCAATTACGCATTTTGGAAGAAAAAAAATCTAAATATATTATGTAAATAATGAAAAAATTAAAAAAAAACAATTTTAAAGAGAATATAATAAACGTTGTGAAATGCCTTTGTCAGACATAAAACTAATAATAATGTGGAATATAAAAAAAAATACAATGTTTATTCGATATATCTCATATTTTGTTACCTTTAGAAATTTATAATTAACAAAATAATCAATTTTTTAAATTCCTTTATTAGACACTGTAAACTGTGCTCCAGAAAGTAAAAAAAATATGGAGTCATTAAACAATTATTCGGTTTTTATAAAAACGGTGATTCCCACAAAACTACTTAATTAACAATAGCCTCCCATTATCAAAATTCAATGAAAACAAAATAACGAAATTATTTTCTTTCAGGTGTTCAGCTGATACTTTGATTTTTTGAAATTTTTTAATTTATATTTGATAGTATAAAAAATATTGTATTTGAATTGCTCTCTCGAGAGGTGCTGTACTCCTGCCGTAACGCCCGCGCGTAGCCCTATTTTCAACATTGAATCAAAATTATAAATAATTGATATAGATTTCCGGGATAAAATTCTTCATAGTAAATATTTTCGTCTTCAAGAATCTGTTTTTTTATTTCATCTATCATCAAGTGTTCTTGAGTTACTACCAAAAAAACTAAGGCTGTTTTTATTTTTTGTTTTGTGTTAAAAAACTAGCACATTTTCGTCAGAATGACATCCCGAATCGAATGAGGCTTGAAACTATTTTTCGCAGGAAACTCACTTCTCTACTAGACTATGATGACATGAGTAACCACTATGAAGGTTTTTTGATACTTCATCCCCAAAGGGGTGAAAATGAAAATACCGTTATTTTTTAAGTTAAAGTCATGGAAATCTCTCCAAATCTAAATAATTTATTGATTGATACTCAGAATCAACCTTCAATGGTATAGTCTGAGGTTTTAATGGATCGCACTATTTAATGAGGAAGTGTATGATATGAGCATTGCAGTTTGACTATGAGTTCAAATATTAGGTATGTATTGAGAGCGAAAATACATTTTTGTTCGCAGTCAATCACTCGAGAGCAGTTATGTCACTTTTTTCTCGAAATGCAACACATAAATATAACTGTTCACTAGTGGCGGCTATTTACCTACTAATAGCTATCGACGGCGCGCGTTTTTATGATGTTATTGCGAGCAAGTGTTGAAAGTATAAATTTCAAAGTAAGTTTTAGAAATGTAATTTCAAGTCAACAGTTGAACTGAAAGTTGATTACTTCAGATGCTGGTGTTAAGAGTCAACAATTTCCTTTACAATTTTTATTATTTACAAATATAATATAACATTCAAATGTTTTTTTGAATTTCATTGACATTAATATTTATTATACAATCTGAACAACTAGAAATATTCCTCCTGCACTTCCTATGTTTTTTTGTCATTCAGTATTCTTGTAGGAGGGGTGGAATGAACAGTAGTGGCCGCCTTCAAGAGAAGGCTTTTGGCAATATTTTACTAATTATCCAGCGAATCCCCAATTGAATTTAGTATTTATAATTTCCATCGCCTGTGTCTTTTGAAAGTACTTAAGTTTGCACTTTCTTTTACCAGTAAAGTGACCAAAGACCGGCGAAAACAGTGACCAGTATAGAGCTTTGGATCTGTCAGTTTCAAGAACTCTCCTGGTATTTTACTGATGTATAGATACCAACTGGATTTTTGGTAAATTTCGATAAAAAATAAAATAAGAGTGGTCAACCGTAGTGAAAGATCGTGGAACGTTAGAATTTGAATCGGGATTTTTTACTATTGATGAAGACTAATAAGCACAAAATATACCCAATATAGTTTACTGCTTTCATCATGGAACACTTATTGTCTAGTATAATTTTTAGGAACTCTTCTAAGCCACTACTCATTGAATATTTTCAGAATGATCGAAGGTAGATCATATATTCTCGTTATACGATACTAATGAGTATGAGAGTATGAAGCAAAATTCAAACTTTCAACTACCGGATAAACTTTTCAACAGGCCGCGTGATTTGTTATCATACTGTGGAATTGAATATTGACTGAAAAATTGGCAACAGTGTCAGGAGGCCCAGTTAATACACAATAGCTTCAAAAGGAGGCCAAGTTACATAAACTCTCAAGAAACGTATGTAACATATACAGAGGAGGCTAACTAGCCTGAGATAGTGGCGGAGGCTGAGTGGGCTATTAACTGTTTGCTTTGTATAAACACGTGGATGCTTGGTGGGCCATGTTTGAAACGGAAGCTGAGTTGGTCTATATAGATATATATATATATATATATATATATATATATCTTTGTCAGTCGAGTTCGAATCAATCAAATATCTAGACATCACCTAAGAGGAAATGAGAATGTGCCGAAACATCGTGAAATCGGAGGACCAAGAACACAGTATGCGGACAGAAACCCGAGAAACTATCTCAACATATATATATATATATATATATATATATATATATATATATATATATTTTATGAAAATCGCCTTTTTACACGATAAAACTTCATTTCTAACTTTTACACAGCTCTAGGCACATGAAACATGCTGTACATAAGGAGAATCTTCCAAACGAAATTAAACACGATTTTGTTTAGATTTAGAAATCCCATGTCTGGAGATTTGTTTTGAATATTAACAGCGCTCTGACGGAGCCGCCGCCCGTTTGTCCATTGATTTCGTGCAGGTTTCTTTTTCAATAGTCAGCGTTATTTTCTAAAGGTGGACCCTGAGCAGATTCAGACAAAGAAGCTTTGTTTATTTCGGATTCGATGCCGAAAAATATATTTTTAAGAAAATCAGTCTGGGTTCGATATTCACATCGTGTGGATCTCAACCGGTCGAGCGTTTCCACAGCGTACCCTGTCGAAGATGCCTCGTCGTTGAGGATTCTTCGTTTGAAGATAAAAGGACCAATCTTATTTCTTTGCTTCGTTTTTCGGGTCTGACTGAAAAGGTGAAGAAGTGTCAGAAGAAGAGGATTCGTTTCCGCCTGACAACAGCGAAGGACAATTTTAGGGGAAGAAAGAAGATTTCCACACCTTTACACGTTTAATGGAATTTTTCATCCTGGACAATTTGGTATACGAGGGACATCAGAGAGTTCTTCAAAGATATTCTTCGCATCTTATCATCTAGGAATTTCCAGATCGGCGATTTTGACATACGAGGGACATCAGAGAATTCTTCAAAGATATTCTTCGCATCTTATCATCTAGGAATTTCCAGATCGGCGATTTTCTACAAGTCCTGGGAAGCTATTCCAGGGAAATAGCTGAAGCAAAAAGACATCTAGATCTTTCCTTCTTCGCTCTCTATCAGGTATCAAGTCAATAAAAGGGGCCCACGAATCTAGAGATTAATTTGTCCCGGGGCAGGTTAGTTACTACGAGTCTATATTTATTGGGATTAAACAACTTTGCCTGTCAAGACATTATTAGGGATTCCTCGAGAATACCCCACCAAAGTGCACCCCTTTGGACTTGGAACAACAATTCGCGTTCCTACTTTCCACAAATCCTGCATCTAAAAGGTTACCTTCCTGCATTTTGTTTTGGGATAACGAGTTAAAGTTAAATATTCCTAGTTAGGCGCGATTCACTACGCTGTGAAAGCCATTCAACTCGAGTCTCGACAACAAAATTAGATTCAGATAGGAATTTGAATACTCCGCGAAAATATGAAAGTATGTTTTCTGGAAAGGAATTGTATATAAACAAAATTTGATCGCGAGATGCGAGTCCACAGAAAGTGGAAATTCGGGAAAATCTCCCTTTGAGATTTCCCAAAAATTTGTCAGAAAAACCCTCTTTGAGATTTCTCAATGATTTAGAAACTGAAAAACCCACTTCGGGATTTTTCCAAAATTTAAAGAAAAAAGTTATTTTGGAACTAGATTCTGCTGGCGAGCTGACAGGGCTAGCAAATTGAAACAGGATTTGACACAAAAATTTTTGACTCCGCGAGATTTTGGAAATAGCCCGTTGGGTAGAAATTCTCAAAAAGATTAGTTTCCAATTAAACCTCCGCGAAACTCAAACTTTTCCAAATTGGGGAAAAGTTTTTCTGTTGACCAAGAGGCCTACGTGGAGGAACGTAGGGGTGGTGGAAGGTTTTCCCCCGACTTCCGTTCCAAAAGGGAAGCGGAAGTAGGGGAGAGACGGGCCGAGACGAATGGGGGGGATAATGGGCCTGAAATGTTTGAAAAACCTTTTGGCATAATACATGATTCCTTAGAAATTATTAAAGATAAGAGTTTTAGGCAGGGTAGTTTCCGCAGTCGCAAGGAGTCTGTCGCCGGAAACCGAAATTTCTGGCAAAAAGCGGCTGAGGGCCCGGCGCCTATTATGGAAATTAGCCCACCCGAAGGTTTTTCCCATAATAGGAATATCGACGCTTGTCCCAGTGAGGACGCTCGGGAGATGGCACGAGAAGCGGCCGTACGTGAATTTTCTCAAGTTATGGGAGCTCCTCACGCAGAATGGGCTTCGGAGGGGAAAAATTGCGAGCGGGTTTTTGAAAAATTCAAGTATATGCAACCCCCCCCCCAGACCGTTATACGGAACAATATATATATATATATATATATATATATATATATATATATATATAGAAATACAATACATATATTTTACTTTGTCAATAAGATTTACTCTGTAAAATAAATCATATTGTTTTATTAGCAGAGTATTTATGTAAATTACTTTGATAACTTTGGATCTTGAGTCCGATTAGTGATCTTCTATTATCAAAACCTATGGGAGAAAGTTTGGTCATTTCATTTGAAATTTCTATCAAAACTAATGACATACCTATAACATTTTCTGGCCTCTTAGAAGCAGCTGCAATTTTAGAAATTGGGATGGCACTGGTATTTGTAGCAAATACACAGTGGGAAGGCACAACAGCTTCTATTTCTTTAAGAACCTTATGTTTGATGTTGAGATCCTCGAATACAGCTTCAATTACGATATCAGCAGATTTGAAGTCATTGTAACTAAGGGTAGCGTTGAGGTTTGCCATATGTCTGTCTCTGTCCAATCTAAAAAAAACAATACTTTCACGGTTTATGGTTTATTTATAAAAAAAAAAAAAAAATACTTTGATTTCTATAAAGCACAGAAACCAATAATAAAGACCAGACATAAATAATGAAATTTATAATGTGATTTTTTTATAGGTACATATGCTGCAAAAGTATTTGCACTCTTAAAAATGTTTATTGTATTATTCTAAATACATGTCGATCTGGCCATTGAAATTGCAGTAAAATTTTCTCTTATTTCAAAACCCTCATTATTGGCAAAGTCTCCTGACCTTTTAAATGTTGTCAATCCCGTTGAGGGCTGTTTATTCGCATCATATTCAAAATAGTGTTCCATTTTTTTCTAAACACCCTGATCCAAATTAATTGTGAAGACAGCAAGCAACGAATACCAAATTGTCACATGTATCTGGTTCTATAGCAATCGGTATATTAAAAACGCGAAAAATTTGGGTGAGAAGACCATTTTGGTAACTCTATGAGCACGAGACAATCTGTAATTAAAAATAATCTTGTCTCTATGTCCTTTTGTTGATGCTTGAGATAACAGTTTCATTATATGTCTATGTAAGCGAAATGTTTCGTCTCCTACGATCACGTAGAGCATGACTTTGCCTGATCTATATAATTCTTTTCCATATGACCCCTCATCAACGGCGACAAATTTGCAATCAGCATCTACCAGCGCTAGCAGTACTAGAGAAAAATACTGTTTATAATAAAAAAATTGGGATCCACTGTTTTTTGGACATTTCATTCTTGTATGTTTACCGTCTAGGGCCGCTACACAATGAGAAAAATTTCATTTAATGCAGAAGTTCGACACATTTTGTAGGTGATGGCAGCAATGAAGGTACTAGATTCCTGCGTAAAATACTTAGAATGTCTTTGATTAAGATACTAATATAACTGTGAGAAATCCGGAAAGCGAAAGCCAGTGAACGATACGACTCTCCTGTAGCCATAAACCTCAAAAAAAAACAATTTGATGCAATTTTTTGTTTTCAGTGGATGATTGCAAAAAAATATGGAAGAACATTAGTGATACATATTTAAAGGTCAAGAAAGGTACAAGGCCAGCTGCCACAAGGAAATCTACCAAATGGGCATTATATGACCATCTGGAATTTTTAGATTGTGTGCAATACAAGCGAGCGTAATTATTTCGTACCTAATTCAATGAAACATTAATGTTTCAGATGAACAAAAAAAAATTGATAGTAGCTTTGTTTGAAGCCAATATTTACAAACTTTTGACAGTTTGGCTTCAAACAAATCCGGACCATTATTAGATTACAAGCTTTTATTTAGTTTCACCTGTCCCGTGTTTGTCATCAAATCTTGCAAATTAAATTTGATCCACTTCCAGTTGCCCGATTAACGTGAAATTTGGCAGGTGTTCATAGTTCCCGTGACAATGCATTATGGAGTTTTTGAGAAAAAAAAACAAAATGGCGGCTCTAAGATGGCGGACGAGATATGTGTTTATGGTCCGATTCGACTCAAAATTAGTATGTGGGGGTTTTCGGGGTCGGAGATTATGAATTTCCTTTCAAAATTAACAAATTCAAGATGGCAGCTCTAAGATGGCGGACGAGATTTGTGTTTATGGTCCGATTCGACTTAAAATTAGTATGTGGGGGTTTTTGGGGTCGGAGATTATGAATTTTCTTTCAAAATTCACAAATTTAAGATGGCGGCTCTAAGATGGCGAACGAATTTTGTAATTATGGTCCGATTCTATTAAAAATTGGTATGTGGAGGTTTTTGGGGTCAAAGACTATGAATTTATTCTCAAAATTCAAAAATTCAAGATGGCGGCTCCACATGGTTGTGATAATGGAACGTTTCTATTCAAAATTGGTATGTCGGGGTTTTTGAGGTCAGAGATTATGAATTTAGTCAAAGATTATTGTTTTTTTGTCAGAATTCATAAATTGAAGATGGCGTAGGAGGTAATCTTCAGATGGTCTCCTCATTGAAGAACTAGATAGCTCAGAACTTACAGGAAAAAGGCCTCATAATGACATGCTTTAACAAAAATGCATAGATTAAGATGTACTTACTAAAAAGCACAAAATAAAATAATTAATAAAAAAACCTTTTTAAAGACAAGCTTTCATTCAAATGCGCTAAAAAGTAAAAAATAATAGCTTTGGATGTGCGACGTAGGTTATTCCGTGAGTTATAGACTCAAAAGCTTGTCGCGCAAAGTTTTCAGTTCGAATAAAGAAGCTATTATTTTTTACTTTCTAGCGCATTTGAATAAAAATTTGTCTTTAAAAAGGTTTTTTTATTAATTATTTTATTTATCTATTTCTTTTGTTTATCTGAGCTAAATGTGGAATTGTATTTCAGGTCTGTTAATACTATTACTGATTCCGAAAGTCAAGGATAGGACAATGAGAATAATATGGAAACAGAAGACCAAGGGCAGGATTCAGATAATGCTATAGACGAATCAATTAGGGATAATAAATAGTCTACAGGCTAGTAATCAAAGTTTAGCTTCACAGGACAAGGACAACAGCCAATCATCAACTCCTGACAATTCTAAATTATTAGAAGATATCCAGAAGCACGCAGCTCAAAGAATGGAAATGCTGCAAAGGATGATAAATAAAGAAGAGGAAGATGACGTTGACATTTTTACGAGGAGTATTGTTGTTACCGTGAAAAACTACAGCCCCATTCAAAAGTTCGAGCCAAAATGGGCATATTGTGTCAACAAATTACAATTTAGCACTCCAACTTATTTGAATAATTCCGGTAGCCTTTGACAAAACCCGCATTCTTCCTTTTACCATGCCCAACTATCCTCCACTGTCTCAAATAATCAATCACAGACAACTTTTCAACATGTTGACCAGGGGTACCATCCAAAACATGGTAATACTTTGGAAACATTTAATTACCCAAATATTGACAAATAGACTTTTTCTATTGAAATTTTTAGTACTAAGATGTGGGTATTTCAATTATGGTCCCTTGTCTCTTTATTATAAATGATCTCCAGTTGCCAAAGAATACTTTTTACTTTAGTTTTTCTTGTACACTTTATATCAAATAAACTTCCTTATTACACGCTTTATATTAGCTTCACTTGTATGTTTGTTTGTTTGTAACCGACTCCTTTGGGCGCGATTTTGACCCCCTTCCAGACGTACGAATGATTTGAAATTTGGCAGATGTACATAATTCCAGTGACAATGCATTAAGAAATTTTTGTTTGAAAAAAAAACAAGATGGCGGCTCCAATATGGCGGACGAGTTTTGTGATTATGTTCCGATTCGCTTCAAAATTGGTTTCTGTGGGTTTTTGTGGCCAGAGATTATGATTCTTTTGTCAAAACTGAAAAATTCAAGATGGCGGCTCCAAAATGGTAGACGAGTTTTGTGATTATGGTCCGATTCTATTCAAAATTGGTATGTGGGGGTTTTTGGGGTCGGAGATTATGATTATTTTGTCAAAATTGAAGGTCAAGATGGCGGCTCCAAAATGGCAGACGAGTTTTGTGATTATGGTCCGATTCTATTCAAAACTGGAGAATAATAGTTAAAAAATTAAATAACAATAATAATAGCTTAGAAAACTAAAAAACACGCTTTGATAGAAAACAAAATTAAAAAGTTGAAAATAAATAATAATTTAAAAACTAAAGAACACGCTTTAATAGAAAACTAAACTAAAAAGTAGAAAATAATTTTAAATGAGTTTGAAATAAGAATACAGTGATCAACAACAAATTTATTTCATCGTAAAAAAGCGTGGGGTGCTCTTTAAGATATTTTCATAATGATTCTACTTTTACCAATATCTGTCCATGAAATATTAACAACAATTGACATCAAGCACCCCACACTTTTTTACGATGAAATGAATTTGTTGTTAATCACTGTATTCTTATTTCAAACTCATTTAAAATTATTTTCTACTTTTAGTTTAGTTTCCTATTAAAGCGTGTTTTTTATTTTTTAAACTATCATTTATTTTTCTTCTGGTGATATTGGTTGTTTCACATCATTGGTAGACACTGCCCTTAAATGTTGGGAAACTATATTCAGCACAAAATTAAAGTGATCTTTACTCAAACTAAGTTTTATCTCGTCGTTTTTACCATCCTCAGACCATTTAGCAAAAATTTAATATTTCCTGTTCGTCCTGTTCTTCTTCAAGATTGAAACATAGAAGCTTGTCCATTCTGCTCAAGTACAATTTAACTAAGTTTAATCTACATCTCACGGTTAAACATGGCAGCCGATGGCATATGCGAAACCATACCCTAAAATTCAACATAAAAGTAAAATCCTTTCAATAATATACAATCTCAAGTAATGCTTCTCGGAAAAAGGGAAACGTGTTAATTAAAAAAAAACAAGAGGTTTTTTAAATAACTTATTTTTGATGTGTGTTATCACCACCAACTTAGTTGTCAAGTAACCCTAGAATGTTAGATACTAGTACGAGTTGAGCTGACAGTGTGGCTTAGTTTTAAGGTTCCATGGTGATTGGGGCGAGTCCAAGGTATTGATTTATTTTCAATTGGACGCCAATGCCTCATATCCATTTATTTTATTTCAGTGCCCTCCGTCAAGATTAGAACCTCTGGCTATCAAGGAAATTACCTACCTCAATTCCAAAATGTTCTTATTTTGATTAGTGAATAAATAAAATTTTAACCTACCTTGAATACTTCTTCCTCTTCACGGCACCATCTAGCCCAGTGTATATCTGGTTGACTCCTCTAGACAAACCCGCAGGAGTAGTATCTTTCAGTATGACTTGATAACCCTTGTCCACACTAACATGAGCTATACCTGCTCCCATTAAGCCAGCACCCAACACACCAACTGTTTTAACTTGTTTACTTGGTTTGCCAAATCGGTTCTTTTTACATTGTGTTTGCCCTCTGAATAAGCCTATTAAACCCTTGCTTTGGGGTGTTAAACCCAGATCTCCAAAAGCCCTTGCTTCTTCTTGGAAACCAACTTCTTCGCCTTTGTCTAGACTAGTACGAGCAACTTGTAATATCTGGAGAAAAAAAAAGAAATACACATTAGAGTACTTTACTTCAATTATATCATAGGGAGTATACTTGAATAAATTGAGTGATAATAAATTTGAAATGGAACAAATTTATTCAACTTTATAAAATTATGTTTCTTATATCACATTTAAACATTTCAAATAAAATCAATAAATCACTGTTCTCCAAGAACTCCCGAAATTATGGCTGTGAAACATATCTGTCGGCAAATCCGTCATCTATTATGAGCGATAATCTTCAAATTAATAAAAATTAAATTTGGATGGAAAAATACCGGCAAACTACCAATTACAGTCAAGGGTTTATTTTTCCATTTTTCATCAATATTTCTTGTACTATTCAATTTTGAAAGAAAATATTCAAATAGGTAGGTAGCTTTTTTGTGGAAACAATTGAAAGGATTTTTTCAGACGTTGGATATTTCCAGTTGTATATAGAAAAAATGTCTCCAATAGGTCCTGTTACAATCACTCAAGAGGTGTATATTGCATTTTTCAGATTTCAATTTTTCCACTGTTTAGAGATTTAAAAAAATTATACTGATTTTCTCCAAAGCAACTATACCCCTAACTCTCTTAGTTTCTGATAAAACATGTGGGGGAGGTGCACAGAATATTCTCCATAGTATGTTATAATATAACAACTTCAATGACATGATTAGCGGGCTTAAAAGATTTGGCATCATTTTCAAATGATATATTTATTTATTAACCGATGAAAACAAAAAGGAGGAGGTTCTCTAGTCAACGCATATATACTGGGTTGTCCGATTTGGATGATTCTTTTTTTATTAGATAGTGTATACCTCATAGTTGATCATATTTGAATTTGGGATGAAATGATCCACCCCTATGGGTAGAAAAATAGGGGATCATTGATTTTTCACTTGTGAACATTGGCACACATATGTAGTTGACATTGACAGATTGCTATTGTCATTATTTTTGTTCTCCTACATCCGTCACAATAATTACATTTTTGAAAGGATGGAATTTATACAAAGTGATGAAATAAACTAACCAGAACTAACAAAAATAATTTATATTATATAACAATAAATAATTAAAGTAGATAATCATATTATTTAACTGTTAATAGTTGAAGTAAGGTGGGTAAATATTTTGGAAGTAATCAAAAATTGAAAAGGTAGTAATTAGTAGATTTAGCCCCAAAAAATTGAAAAATAAAAACGTTTTCACAAAAAATTAAACCGACGAAAAACGGAACTAAAAAGCAAAAATAAAATAAACCTTTTTAGTCTTAATAACTAAGCTCCTAAACTAATTTTGAGTCGGCGCCAAACAAACAATCAATGAAGATCATTGAATTACTTCAAACAAATTTACCAAATGTCACCGCGTATCTCGATGCCATCATTTTACGGTTAACCTAACACATTTGCTTGTTTGTTTGGCGCCGACTCAAAATTAGTTACTTACATTAGTTTAGGAGCTTAGTTATTAAGACTAAAAAGGTTTATTTTATTTTTTGCTTTTCAGTTCTGTTTTTCGTTGGTTTAATTTTTTGTTAAAAAGAAGCTCCAAAACATAATTTCAGCACAGAAGGTCAGTAACTTGTACTAAGGAATAATACGAATAATGGAAGAATTTTTTGGAAATTATAGAGATTTATAGGTAAAAAAAGTTTTTAAAGGATTGATAAACAAAAATAAAAAGAATATTCAAACTCAGGAACGTTCTATCACTAGCCTAACATGCCCAACGAGTCACACTCCTATCTCAATAAATACTGTAGTTTCGCAAAGAAACTCGTGAGATCACTACAGATTAAACCTGGCAGTGTTGCCACTGCCACTTCTCATTATCCATGGGCCGAAGACAATTTATTCGAACATTGTTATTTTATCTGGTTATCAGTTCCAGACATGTTTGGTAATTTCCAAATTTCTGATAAGTGGTGGTTTATGTATTTATTTTGGAAGCAAATATAAAGCCATATTTTCAAATTATCTGCAACTTAGATAATTATCCGTAATGGGACAATATTAATGAATTTCATTGACTTTTTTTGCCACATTTGGGAAGAATACATTTAGTAGCATTGAAAAAAAATTAATATTTTTTCATAGATTGTTTTTGTAGTGTATTTTTTAATCATCAGTTTACTGATCTAAAGATAACGGGAAATTAGCAGAACACTGTATATGTGCAGGTGTTCAACTAACAGTATTCTAGTGGCTGTGTTCCTTGATCTCAGAAGAGCATTTGAGACCATTGATAGGTCTATACTACTAGTCAAATTGAATAGATATGGAATAGAGGGGAAAGTTATCTAATTACTTGACCAATAGAAAACAACGTGTTAGAGTGAATCATATATACTCCTGTGAAATTGCAAATGATGTTGGAGTTCCCCAGGGTAGTGTTATGGGTCCCCTTCTATTCATACTCTATTTAAATGACATGCCATTGTTTGTTGATTCTGAATTTCTGAACTTTTTTGCAGATGATACCCTATTGACATGCAGTCATGAGAACTTAGAAATGGCAATAGAAAAAATGAATACCACATTAGCAAGTGTCAACAAATATTTGAAAATGAATAAACTCAAGCTGAATGTATTTTTTTTTATTATTATTATTTTTTTATTTATTTATTTAATATACGGGAAAACCCCATTACGGTTTATATATACAATATGAATAAGGTCGTCTACATTTATAATACAAATCAAAATATAAGTATAAAAATACATAAAAAACGTAAAAATACCTACTAGCAAAAGGAAGAGAAAAAAAGAAAGTTAGAATTTATAAAAGAGAAAAAAGACTTGAACAACTAGAAAACAGTATTGATTAAAAGTGAATATTGTTTATGGAAGATTTAAATTGTGCTAGGCTGACACCAAAAACATTAACTTTCTGCTTGTTTATAATATCTAATGATCTATCTAGAGGAGTATTTTTACCATAATTAGTACTGTGAACATTTACTAGAAATGTATAAGGATTTCTTAGTTGTTTGTAAGGTACATTCAATTTAACAAGTTCAAGAAGCTCATTGCAAAAAATCAATCCATTCATTAACTTAAAGATAAAGCACAAATCAGAAGTAGTTCTTCTTTTCTCTAGTTTCGATTAATTCAGATCATGAAGTAAGGATGAGTATTCATGATCTTCAACTGGTTGATGTAGTTTATAGGAACAGAATCTTAAAAATTTATTTTGAATTCTCTCCAAAGCAATTTTATGAACAGAATAGATAGGAGACCAGACAATACTTGCGTACTCAAGATGCGATCTTACAAGTGCACAGTAAACGGTTCTGACTGTGGGTACAGAAAAGTCATGGCAATTTCTTAATACAAATCCCAACATTTTAGATGACTTGGTGCAGACTGTATTTATGTGTTCACTGAAGTTAAGTTGATAATCGAGTAGAACACCAAGATCTTTTAAGCATTTTGTAGAATTAAGTTCAATCCCATCTTTGTAGTAAGTAGAATCAACTTTTTTGTTTTTTCTGTAAAAACTTATGTGGTTGCATTTTTTTATATTCAAATGCAGTAAATTATGATCGCACCATTTTGTTAGGCTATCTAAATCAGTTTGAAGATCCAGTCTATCAGAATCAGAGATTATAACTTTATACATTTTCAAGTCGTCTGCAAACATTACAAAGGAACTACTTACAATTGAAATGCCAAGATCATTCACAAATAGATTGAACAAAAGAGGGGAACAATGGGCACCTTGTGGCACACCAGAGGATACAATAATTTCATCTGAAACAAAATTTCCTAGCTTCACCGTTTGCCTTCGTCCTGTCAGGAAGCTATTGATCCATTTCAGTAGATCTTCATTTAACCCAATAAGTTTCAGCTTGTGAATCAGAAGTGAATGATTGACTTTGTCAAATGCTTTCGAAAAGTCAGTGTAAATAGCATCCATTTGACATTTATTCTCCAAAGCTTTAAGAATTTGATTTTGGTACAGAACAAGGTTAGTGACTGTGGATTTGCCTTGCCGAAAACCGTGTTATTCATTTATTAATATATTCTTACACAGCCAGCTTAGATGGGAATGAACTAGGGTATCAAACAATTTGGGAATGGATGATTGAATACACACACTTCGATAGTTTTCTATCAAACTTTTGTCACCAGATTTGAAAATTGGCATAATGAATGTATCCTTCCATGAGTCAGGGAAGGATCCTGAATGTAAGGATCGGTTAAAAATGTTGAGTAACGGTGCAGACAGCGTGCAAACACATGCTTTCAAGAGAATATTAGGTATTCCATCAGGTCCAACTGTAAATTTATTGGGAAGAGAACTGATTTTGTCATAAATTTCTGTTAAAGATAAAGACGGACATGGAATGTAGTGATTAGTTGGTGTGTGTGTGTGTGTGGTGTATTGAAAACAAAAGCAATTATAATCACTACCAAATATAAATACAGCCTAATAGACCTAAAAAATATTAATCTCAACATTGATGATGAAAAAATTGAAATAGTGAACAAACACAACTAAATATCTGGGATTCCAAATAGATAATACTTTATCATTTGATAATCATTTTAATTATATTCATAAAAAAATTTCAAAGAAATTATTCTTTTTTTCTAGAATTGCCAATAATCTGTCAACTGAGTCAAGAATCACAGTTTATAAGACAATTGTTCAGCCACACTTCGACTACTGTTCCTCTATCCTATATCTCTTCAATCTGAATAAATTGTCTCAACTTCAAAATCTTCAGAATAGTGGTATGTGGATCATTTTGAAGTGCAGTAGGGATACTCCTATTGAGATTATGCTTAATGTTTTAAATTGGCAATCTATTTCCCAAAGACTGTTTTATTTCACCATGATATTCGTATACAAAATACTGAACAATTTAGGGCCATGTTATTTCAAACAGTACATTGTCTTCAATCATGACCTTCACCACCACTTCACTCGAAATAATAATAATTTATATATTAATAGAACAAATCACAAAAACACCATGAACTCTTTGATTTTCAAAGGTTTCCATCAGTTCAATAAATTACCAAATCTAATTAAAAGTAGCCCATCTCTGAACATTTTCAAAAATGAACTAAAGAAATTTGTTTCAAATGCACAAATATGATATTTAGTATTCAAACCAACTTGTTAATGTATTTTATTTAATGTTTGTTATATATTTTATTGTATATTTTTTCAATATGTACCACATATCTCTTACTTTAACTTTTTTTAGCTGATTTGTATATTAGGATATCCTATTTAAATAAAGATCTATCTATTTCATTTCATTCATTTTTTCATTTATTCATTCATTTTTAGCAATATGATGATTATTAATAAATGTGTAAAGGTAAATGTACTTATGAATTAAGTATTAAGCCGAGATCCAACTGCGTGTGGAGTGGCAATCCTGGATGAGGGTTGAGTGTCAAGGTTGGCGCGTCGAAATGTGTCGGGCCGTTCCCACGGCGCATGTGGGATCCCGGTTCCAGACGTGGACACGCAACGGTTGTAGTCTGTTTTAAGCCGGCAGTGTTGGCGTTAAAAATTTAAATAATTTGGTTTAATTACAATCACTCATTTGCTCTTCAATTCGCTTCCAGGCATCATGAATTAAATTCCTGTTTTTATGGTTTGGATCCCGTGGGTTCCAAATAATCGGCTCGGCTTCATGGAGGGATAAAAATTCCACTTCGTTCGACCACTCCATGGTGAAAGTTATATACCACGGCACTGACAGTACCACTCTCCTAGCCGCGTCGTTGGATCGGTATACACGTGTTGAATGCCATCGTCCGAGCTCCTTTGACAATAGATACTTTGTAGAAAGCATAAACGAAATAGTTGAGAGTATTAACTATATGGAATCATGGTGCAATAAAAACTATAATATATATAAAACTTTCTCAGAATTCAGATTACTTACATTAACAGACCTACGTAAAATTATACTTTCTATGGATAATAAGTGCAGTATTCATGAAATTTTAAATTCCAAAATATTGAAACAAGTTTTTGAGACTATCGGTCATGTTCTATTGCATCTTATCAATACCTCTCTTGAAGCTGGTCATAATGAAAGACTAAAAGTAGTACTATTGTAAACAAGTTTTTGAGTATTAAAGCGAACGCATTCAGACCAATCAATACTTTACCTCCGATTGAGAAGGTACTTGAAACAGCGGTATATGATCAACTGATTGAATATGTTGAAAAAAACGATATTTTAATAAATAACCAATCGGGATTCCGTAGAAGGCACTCATGCGAATCATCAGTTCAACTTTCCCTAAATAAATTCAAAACCGAACTGGATAATAATAAGTTTGTTGTGGCTGTGTTCCTTGATCTCAGAAGAGCATTTGAGACCATTGATAGGTCTATACTACTAGCCAAATTGAATAGATATGGAATAGAGGGGAAAGTGTACAACTGGTTATCTAATTACTTGACCAATAGAAAACAACGTGTTAGAGTGAATGATATATACTCCTGTGAAATTGCAAATGATGTTGGAGTTCCCAGGGTAGTGTTCTGGGTCCCTTCTATTCTTACTCTATTTAAATGACATGCCATTGTTTGTTGATTCCGAATTTCTGAACTTTTTTGGATGATACCCTGATTGGCATGTAGTCATGAGAACTTAGAAATGGCAATAGAAAGAATGAATACCACATTAGCAAGTGTCAACAAATATTTGAAAATGAATAAACTCAAGCTGAATGTATTGAAAACAAAAGCAATGATAATCACTACCAAATATAAATACAGCCTAATAGACATAAAAAATATTAATCTCAACATTGATGATGAAAAAATTGAAATAGTGAACACAACTAAATATCTGGGATTCCAAATAGATAATACTTTATCATTTGATAATCATTTTGATTATATTCATAAAAAAATTTCAAAGAAATTATTCTTTTTTTCTAGAATTGCCAATAATCTATCAACTGAGTCAAGAATCACAGTTTATAAGACAATTGTTCAGCCACACTTCGACTACTGTTCCTCTATCCTATATCTATTCAATCTGAATAAATTGTCTCAACTCCAAAAACTTCAGAATCGTGGTATGAGGATCATTTTGAAGTGCGGTAGGGATACTCCTATTAAGATTATGCTTAATGTTTTAAATTGGCAATCTATTTCCCAAAGACTGTTTTATTTCACCATGATATTCGTATACAAAATACTGAACAATTTAGGGCCATGTTATTTCAAACAGTACATTGTCTTCAATCATGATCTTCACCACCACTTCACTCGAAATAATAATGATTTATATATTAATAGAACAAATCACAAAAACACCATGAACTCTTTGATTTTCAAAGGTTTCGATCAGTTCAATAAATTACCAAATCTAATTAAAAGTAGCACATCTCTGAACATTTTCAAAAATGAACTAAAGAAATTTGTTTCAAATGCACAAATATGATAATTATTTATTATTTAAACCAACTTTTTCAATGTATTTTATTTAATGTTTGTTATATATTTTATAGTATATTTTTCAATTCAATTATTGTTCAATATGTACCACATATCTCTTACTTTAACTTTTTTTAGCTGATTTGTATATTAGGATATCCTATTTAAAATAAAGATCTATCTATCTATGTTCATTCACCGCACCGACCGAAGATCGGCAAGCCTGCCCTATCCGACGGCGCGTGAACTGGCAAGTTTGGTTCGAGGAGTGCCACTCCACGTGCTGTTGGATCCCGGCTTTAGAATGGTTTCTTACAATGGGAATATAATGGAGTAATTTTCGGAAAGCTGATCAGCTATATAATTTGAATTTATAAATGTATAAAGGTAAATTAAATCAGGAAAAACCGGATATGGCTTCATGCAATGAGAATAAAAAATGGATACAATCATATAATAATATTGGGCAACATATTTTCAAATAAAAAAAAATACTCTTCATACAATCATTCTCCACTTACCCTCAAAGGAGCTGGATACAGACCCCCAGTCAGTTTCATCACTTGTGCTTTCACTTTATTGAAAACTTGATCTTTCACCCAATTGTATTGTAAAGCATAAGCTAAAGCTTTATCAGTAAGACTCTTCTGTCTGTTTACTGTCAGCTTTCCAGATGCTAGCTGTTTTGCAATATCGATAGCTACTTTCTCCAGGTATTCTCGGGTATTTTCTTCTGGTGTATTAAGACCTGGACCGAGAGGATCGACTAGAAGATCCACCACACCTAATTTCTTGGCCTTGTCTGCTTTCATGCTCTTACCAGTAAGCATGAAATCTAAAGCAGTTGGGAGTGAAACCAATCTTGGAAGTCTCTGAGTACCTCCAGCACCTGTTGAAAAAAAAATCGTAAAATTTAACATTCAGATCATTATCTCTTTTTTCAAATGTTAAGACTTGATTAATGTACTTTAAATTGTTGCAAGATATTTTTCCTTGAATCAAAGTTAGGAATTGATTCATTGGAATGCAATTAAATTTAAGAAAACAATTCATTTTATGATTTGTTTGAAAATATGGACACCAATAAAATCACTATCTTCCAGCGTTCAAGATAACCTCTTGGAAGGTATTCATGTCAAAAAAGCAAATTTTCCCTTTCATATTTTTCTTTTGAGTTAGGGTCCTTTCACAATATCTATTATATGCAGTTCAATATCCAGCATGGCTTTAGCCAGAGAAATAGTTGTTTTCTGTTAAATTTTCATATACATTTCTTAATTCAATATTCAATTGAGTATGTTTTCTTTTTTTAACATGAATTCATTTTATTTTGTTTCCACTAGTTGAACCACAGAAAAATAGTATGTGGAAATTTTAATTTAATTTTAATTCATTTAATAGGCGAGATCACGAAATTTGCTTCATATATGCTTGAAGTTGAAATATACTGATAAAAAATTATGTATGCACAGTTTTTCCTAAAAGATATTGTGCAATATTCGAATAAACGCTGCTCTAAAACCCTCAAATTCAGTAAGACATTCAAACACAGCGTTATTGCCGCTTCTTTTGACGTCATAAGTCCATTGATTTGGCATTTGCCAGCGTCACTATTTTTCGGAAAATATTATTCAGTTTCATCCTAAAAAAAAAATTGTTAGCAGGTGTTATATTGAAATGAAGACTTCGTATTTGACAGCTGTTCTTGATTTAGTTATTCTTGACTAATATGTATGTATACCGAATGCTGTCATTATTTTTTCGGCCTACTCACATTGTAGGGGAATATTATGAATAACGCTTGGCAAAGTTGTAATTCCTGACACTTTCGGCGATCGGCGAATTGCCAGTGTCACTATTTTGCGGAACTTCTGAGTAAATGTTATTCTGTTTCATCCTATGAATAAAACAGAACTTGTGGCATGTGTTATATTGAAATGAAGACTTCGTATTTGACAGCTGTTCATGATTTAGTTATTCTTGACTAATATGTATGTATACCGAATGCTGTCATTATTTTTTCGGCCTGCTCACATTGTAGGGGAATATTATGAATAACGCTTGGCAAAGTTGTAATTCCTGACACTTTCGGCGATCGGCGAATTGCCAGTGTCACTATTTTGCGGAACTTCTGAGTAAATGTTACTCTGTTTCATCCTATGAATAAAACAGAACTTGTGGCATGTGTTATATTGAAATAAAGACTTCATATTTGAGAGCTGTTCTTGATTTAGTTATTCTTGACTAATATGTATGTATACCGAGTGCTGTCATTATTTTTTCGGCCTGATCACATTGTGAATAAATATTAGGGATAATGCTTGGCAACTCTGTAATTATCTTTTGCTCTCGGCCATCAGCGATAGATCTAAACTTGTTACGTCACATCCTGGCGTGGTTTTCGCAGTGTTCAAACAGGAGCATTTCTTTGGGATTTATTTTTGGAAAAACTACTTGTTTTTTTTTATTCAACCAGTTTTTTCTTCGTTCTGGACATTTTGGTATTTTTTCCAGAAATTAGTGATCTCCCCTATTGCTCACATAATATACAGTTATAACATATGTATACAAACTATGGGAATTATATTATGGGTTGCATTTTTTTTTTGCGCCTAAGTGTATAACACTTTTATGTGCAAATATCGGCTAAATAAATTATTATAATTTAAAATATAGGTCGAGTATCTGGTTTGTGTTTGTTTTGTGTTATAATTATAATAACTTCTAGTGTGTAAATGATAATAAGGCCCGGTTGTTCAATCAAGGATGACCAAGTGACTGGGTTAAACCAGGATAACCAATTTTGTTTCAGTTGTTCAATACGGGTTCATGAGATAAACCTAGTTTAACATTGGTTTAACTTAATCTCATGAATTCGGAGGTTTGAGGATATAATTTACCGATTCTAACCTATCTGATTGTTTGACATTTCAATAGACATTGACTATTTTGAAAATTATTATTGTATTGAATATTATTGTTTTATACCCTACTGAAAGATGTTCTAAGATATAACAGACTATGAAGATTTTTTTGAAGTTTTTGATATTATTTTGAAGAAAGAGACCCGTAGTATTTAGACAACCTTGAAACCATTTGGAAGAATAGACAGAAAAATAATTTTTGAATAGATTTCGCTTGCCAAAAGAAATCGTGTGTTGAGTACCTTTTAAGTGTACAATTTTTTTTTTAGATTCAAATGCCTTTCATAATAAAGTTTCAAAATTGCTGTAGTTTACACAAATATATTTTTTACAATTTTTATTGAATAGTTTCAGTGTTAATGTTCTTATTTCCAGAGGCAGTATATTAAAAACTTTTTTTAAAACAATCCAAGTAGTGCCTATAAAGGTGATAAGGGAGTAACATTTTGGCAGAACACAAAACAAAACCATTTCTTTATCTCACTAACGGATAATGAGAATAATGAATTGATATAATAGAAGTACCGTTTCACAAAAATGTCCGTATTTCTATCTGTTTAACTAATATTTATAACCTAGAAAAATTGATGTTTCTGAAAGAATTTCATTTCCAGATTCATTATATCAAGACCAGATCTAATGTGGATATAAAAAGGACTGTAAACGGTGAATCCCCAGTTATTGGAGCAGAACATCCTATAATCTCCAACAATAAAGTTATTCACTAACTTCTGGATAAATGCTACACTCACGAAAATTACTGATTTTTTTTATCGAATACATTATTATTCCGTCCAAACATGGCCAGTTTGTTAGCAGATTGCCAATATTTCATTCATTTATGAAAGTATCAAAAGAGGTTCTAAATATACAGGGTACCCAATTTAAAAAACACCCTGCATATTTGAACAAATATTCGTGCAATGCATTTTTGCTAACAGTAGGTGCTTTGATTGACATATTGTTGAAATAAAAAAAAAATCTTAACAGAAAATTTGGAAACTTTGAAAGATTCAGATGATAAAAGTTGAGCAACTTCTTAAAGTAAAAGAAAAAACTAACTGGAAAATCAAAACAAAAAACAAGAAAAAAAATTAACAAAATAAAGAGTGTATAGAGCGAAATGTCTCCCTTATACATCTAAATCTGTATCTAACTCTATGTACCTACATGTAACTCTGGTACGGAAAATAAATCTCTTTTGTCTGAACTTCCAAAGCAACCTTTTTTTCTTAAAGCTTTCTTTGTCTGTATTCTTGAATATTTTATTTTCCTCTATTTACCTGGTAGAAGTCCTAACATCACTTCTGGTAATCCTAGGGCTGTAGCTTTGTCCTTGACAGCAATCCTATAATGTGTACTTAATGCAGTTTCCAAACCAAGTCCAAGGCAGACACCTTGAATGGCTGATACAAAAGGTTTTTTGCTTTTTTCTATCTGTTGTAAGATTTTCTGACCCTCGGTAGATTTGTTTGTTAATTCTCCTGCAGTCTTAGCCGCTTCCAGCATGGTGATGTCTGCTCCTGCTATAAAACATCCTGGTTTTCCAGAGATGAGAACACAGGCTTGAATTTGGGGGTTGGATTCAATAGTTGGAAGTAAAGAGTTCAATTCAGTCATTACCTCTTCATTGAAGGAATTCACCTGAAATTCGTTTTAGTTGTAATTAATAATAACAAAAACAATTTTTTTTATATCAAAATAAAATCTCAAATTTGCTATATAAAAAGATGTTTGGCATATATCCTTTAAATTTTGATTTCAACAAATTTTGAAGCATCCCTGTAATAGGTATATACAAGAATTGAAAGTTTGATTAAATTGGAAAAATGTTTAAACACAATGATAAAGTGAAAAAATATTTGTCAAAGGAGAATGATGTTCTGGTTTAGATACGAACAAAATATATTCATCACAATTTTCTTTATCTGCCTCTGGGCATCAAGGCTTCAGTATATGCTAACATAATATCAAGGTAACTATTCAATATTTTTCAAAACCATATATCATTCCTGGAAGTTTAAATAATTTCAACTGTATTTGGGAGTTATTCAGTTTTTATGCAAAAACACATCTGTTGGAATCAGAATATATGCAAAAACTATTTTAGATAAATATGATGCACTTGACAAAAATAAATATTTCCTTATTTTCATTACTGAAAAAATGCATATCAAGGGCGGTAAACAAATGTGCCTTATATTTAATATTTTTTCACTAGAAAGCTGTAGAGTTTACAAAAAAAGGGCTGTCACTTTTTGAAACAAATGCAATCATTTCATACACAAACAAATCAAATAATAATATATATGGATAACAATAAAAGCAGGGACGTATTTTCCTAAGGACGTAGGCGGCGATTGCCCGGGTGGCCGGTACCAGAGGGTCAGCCGGAGGAAAAAGAAGAAGAAATAAGAACTAGAGTTACAAAGGCTCTATCCTCTATTCAAAAAAAGCAAAAAACGAAAGATCTTGAGAGAGTTAAAGGTTCTGATCAAAGAAAACATACACACATTGGTGTTACGTTACATAGGTTAACCTATACACCAGTGACAGATCGTTCATTCTCCGTGCTACACCGAATCAAAAGTTACATGTTGGCTCGCATTAGCGAAGAACGCTTAAATAACTTAGCTATTCTTAATATTGTTACGAATCCGCTACGCCACTGGTCGTGTTTAGGACAAGGGTCGACTTGTTGATGTCTGGTGAATTCTAGACTTGTCTTTTGCCTATATTTATTAACTACAAATATTTATAATAAACATAACCTATGTGAAGCCAAAACAATTGAACGTTGATTTTCAAAATCGGGCGCTCATAAGCATGCAGCAAGAAAAAAATACGTTTTTCATCAAAGACACGATTTTGTTCGTTCATTTCATTCTAGTCATTATTTCAAGTGTAAAAATGTTGGAGTATGACAAGCTTATTTCATTTGTTGCAAATTCTCATTATGGTAACATATCTACAAAATTTTGACATTTATTTTCATGCGTCTATTGGTATTCTGGTCAAAATGTCAAATAAATAACCTAATCTTAAATATGTAGTAATTCAAAAGTTGCAGATGCGCAGTAGTTTTCAAGCGCCCGCAAGAAATAGGACATTTATGTATGGCTGAAATTTGTGAAAAAGTATAAATTTATGTTTGTCCGCCGTTAGAAAAACATGCATTGCAGAAGATATTCGTGAGTGAAGTAAAAATCAATTTTACATTGGAAAACAACCCTCTTTTCTCTACGGCGGTAACCAGGCCGGATATGGACGGAATCCTCGGAATAGAGGGAAGTTAATTTCAATAAATAAGATACCACTTTATTCTCTATGCCGGTAACCAGGCCAGATGAGGACAGAATCTTCGGAATGAGAGAGTACGACACAAATTAAACGAAAGATGTTTAAGTGAAAAATAAGCTGTACAAAATAGTATAGTTGAAAAATTAATTTTTGATGCAGATTGCTACGAGCAAGACCTCTGCATTCAACGGACAAAGCCTCAATTTGTAAAGAATGGAGGGGGTATGGACGAAAGCGCCAGTAAGGAAGCTATGTCCAAGAAATATATATATATATATATATATATATATATATATATAGAGAGAGAGAGAGAGAGAGAAAATAAGTTTATAAGTTCATTCTGAGGTTAGAGTGTGATTAGCGATTTTTTAACATGAGTCAATCTGTTTCTATTGAAATATGGATTTATTTTAATTTAATTGCAAGGTAAAGTTACGTTACAAGGAAAGAGATTTTCTAATAAAAATGATTTCAAATTTATATTTTTTGTTTTATTTAAGTACCTAATATTATTTACACATTATCTATTTTTCTGACGTTTATATTCGCAAAATATTCCCATGAATTTTGCGAATGTCCTGAAATATGCGAATATTCCCGAATATTTGCGAATGCGAATATATTCGTTACATCACTACTAGGCACACGTATCTGTTGTGTCGTCACTTCAGACAGTAAAAATTAGTAAACAAGATATACGAGTTTATAATATGAGAATGAAAGAGGAGAATAGAGGTTGATAGTTACAAGTTGAGTGTTGTTAATCAGAGAACAGTATGGATTTATGTGGTTATTCAGAAGATATCAAATTGAGTGGCATTTTTGAGGATTCGTTCCTTTATTTATAGGGCTCATTTTCTTGACTGCACTTTGTTTAAACAGTCTTATGGAGTGTTATCAATATTGGCAGTTAATAAATATATGGTCTTTTGACTATAAAAACAGCCGCTTGCATTCATTCATTCGAACATAGTACAGTTACAAGGACAGATTGATTCAGATACAGAGTCGTGCACAATATTTAGGTGAACTGTAATTGATTTAATTAATTGTCAGAGTACAGTGTTGTGTTAAAGTAAAATAAACGAACAATAAATAGTTGAGTACTTTAATAGACGGACGCTAGTTTCGTAACAATATTGAGCTATAATGATAATATAATTAATGATTTCGCCAACAATTTGTCACTTCGCAAACAATTATTGTAATATGATAGGTATGTTCAGACAACTAATATAATTTTAAATTACTCTGTTCATGACTTTTTCTCAAAAGTTTAAGTCATTTGGAAAACTAATTTTATATTTCTTTGAGTTTTGGGGCACTGTAAATTCAAAATAACGTTTATCTTCAATGAGTTTGTAAATATTAAATTAAATAGACTGCTAAAAAATTAAACTTATAGTTTTGTTCATATTCGTAAGTAAACAAAGTGCAAGTTTTTATTTGTCAACTTATAGTTTTTTCACTTTTGCAATCGGGTACTCTGTGGGCGCCCTATCATATTCGCACAGGGCGCAAAAGGAAATACACGTCCTCTCTGGCATACCACACGGTTAACACGTAGGACTTATGCTGTTCAATGGGTTTATGTTATGAATGATACTCAGAATTCATTTTAAGTTTCTTTCATTTGCTGTTGATCTAAAGGTATACTCTGACAAAAATTATACCGACCGTTAAAAAACGCTAATGTGGCTTGACTTGGTGCAACGGAAATTTAATGGATTAGAATGCTGCTAAATGATTCTAATAGATTCAATAAATCTTTCAGTTTTCTCAGAAATTCAATATGCCACATTTATAACTACTCTTCTGTTCAAACAGTACAAAGCAACTGGCATCTTTTGTATAGGGAATAGCAACAAACTTAGAAATTGAAAAAATGTTCAATGTTTTCCATAATTCAAAACTCTAATTTTTTCATCACATTCAAAAATTTACTCCTAGCGCCTTTAATGGACGTATGCAATTCGTTACTTCACACAGTTCAAACTTTTACCGCTAGTTGCTCCGAACTGTCAACTATAATCTTGTCTTCGTTTATATGTTGTACTAATATTTTCATTATCATAGTATTTTTAATTGTTACTGAAACATCACATGGAAAGTGAGGTTGAATTTATGTTTCGGAGGTAAGAAATAATATTGTCTATCAATATTCCTGAAACAACACAATGGGGGAGATCACAAACTCGTAAATTTGCTTCATATGTGCTTGAAGTTGAAATATAGTTATAAAATATTATGTATGCATAGTTTTTCCTAGAAGATATTGTGTAATATTCGAATAAACGCTGCTCTAAAACCCTCAAATTCAGTGAGACATTCAAACACAGCGTTATTGCCGCTTCTTTTGACGTCATAAGTCCATTGATTTGGCATTTTCCTGAGTTGCCAGTGTCACTATTTTGCGGAACTTCTGAGAAAATGTTATTCTGTTTCATCCTATGAATAAAACAGAACTTGTGTCAGCATGTGTTATATTGAAATGAAGTCTTCGTATTTGATAGCCGTTCTTGATTTTGTTATTCTTGAATAATATGTATGTATACCAAGTGCTGTCAATATTTTTTCGGCCTGCTCACATTGTAAAGAAATATGAATAACGCTTGGCAACGCTGTAATTCCTGGCAATCTCGGCGATAGGCGAGTTGCTAGTGTCACTATTTTGCGGAACTTCTGATGAAATGTTATTATGTTTCATCCTATGAATAAAACAGAACTTGTGTCAGCATGTGTTTTATTGAAATGAAGACTTCGTATTTGATAGCCGTCCTTGATTTTGTTATTCTTGGATAATATGTATGTATACCGAGTGCTGTCAATATTTTTTCGGTCTGCTCACATTGTAAAGAAATATGAATAACGCTTGGCAACGCTGTAATTCCTGGCACTCTCGGCGATCGGCGAGTTGCCAGTGTCACTATTTTGCGGAACTTCTGAGGAAATGTTATTATGTTTCATCCTATGAATAAAACTGAACTTGTGTCAGCATGTGTTTAGTTATTCTAGAATAATATGTATGTATACCGAGTGCTATGTCATTATTTTTTCGGCTTGCTCACATTGTAAAAAAATATTATGAATAACGCTCTGTAATTCTCTCGCGCTCTCGCCGATAGAAGGAACATTTCTTTGGGGATATTTGTTAAAACTACTTCGAAAAAAAAAATCCAACCACTTTTCTTATCGTTCTGGACATTGTGGTATTTTTTGAAGAAATTAGTGATCTCGCCCATTTTTGGGCGAAGTTATTCAAATGAAGGTCAAATCCAGTTTGAATTGTGAAGCACCTTCAAATTTGAAAATTTCGACAAAATTTTGTGATTTAAGAAATTATCTTTACAAAATATAATTTTTGAAGATCGAACTGATGCAAAGAAAAGAAAAGAAATCAGGCGTGTTCCCCTGATGTTATATAGTGCGAGCTTCACATCCAAAGCTCTCAAAGAATGAAGACGCCTATACGCGCGTTTAGTGTGACGTCACGCGACCAATTTTTATTGGTGGAATCAGTCTTTGGATGTCAACAAAGCTTATTATAATCCCATAATATTGTATAAGTGCTTAAATATCTCGAGAATTCTTTAAATACAATGTTTGGATAAAGTGATGTGTTAACAAAATACGAGTTACGGTTTGTGTAACAAACACAACAAAAAAATGTGGTCGTGACGTATTCACTAAACGCACGTATTATAATCCCATAATATCGTATAAGCATATTGCTATAAGTGCTTAACAATCTCCAGAATTATTTAAATAAAATGTTTGGATAAAGTGCTGTGTTAACATTATACATGTTACAGTTTGTTTGCATCCAAAGACTGACAAACACAACAAAAAAATGCGGTCGTGACGTATTCACTAAACGCACGTATTGGCACGGTTTTCGATCCGGCAACACCGCGCGGTGCTATCATATCCTTCGGCGTTTCCATCATTCGATCACTTCCTCAGTGTCTTGTTGTAAAGTTAAAACGATAACGTAAACGAAATGTACATCTTATTGGCCATCCTTCTCTAGTGTAAGTAATTTCTCCGTAACGTTAGTAGTAGCCTATTCAGGGGCGTGCGTATCTGGGTGTGCCTTAAGTATATCACAAATAAGTGGAAAGGGCTTAAACGTATATGTCAGGTCTCACCAATGATTTATTACCTATTTCGCATTCCGTTTTAACTATAGTAGGTATTATCGGGGGAAACAAATGATAGCACAATAGAAAAATTGTTATCTGTCTGATGCAGTGGCGTATAATATGGAATATATGAAGCGGAAATTATATTTTCAAATTAAGCAAAAATTCGTAGGTATTCTGGAAGGCATTCTGGGTGGGAAGAGAATTACAACCATCTTTTTTAATTTCTCAGGGAAAAATCGTTTGCAGAGTCGTAGGAAAGAAACTTGATATTTTCCAAAAAGAGCAATGTATCATACTCTCAGTGGGTGGAGAATGTTAATACAACCTCCTTCCTCCCAGGGCAATGTACATACTCTACCCAACTAATAGGCGACTAATGAGTGCAAACTCAAAGCTATTTTGTTTGACGTTTGAGCAATTTCTAGCGCATGTGTTCCGTTAGCTTTATGCGGAGTTTCCAAAACGTCATGTTTTTATTTCGTAAAGAAAATGTATGCCTATTTAGCAACATCAAATTAGCAGTGAAAAATGAGTTTACTCCTTGTTAACAAGTTTAATCGACTATCGTTTGGCTAACTTAATATAGACTTATTTTTGAAACTGTTTTCGTATCAAACTTTTTTTCCACTTTTTTTTTCAAGGGCGAAAAAACAGTTTTTCCATGAGTAAAATAATCGGTCACTTTTTTACACGCAAAACAGTGGAAAATCTGGCCCCTTTTTCAAAAGTTATAGTAAAACAGTATCATTTTCATGACGACGATGTTCCACCATTCTCTTTTCAACAACAGTATTACTTTTTCAGTTGTTTAATACAAAATCGAGTTTAGGGCCGTAGGATTGAATTTGGAAATTTTCGAAAACTAAAACTTTATATTTTTCTAAAAAGTGCGATGGATCATACTCTGAGTAGGTGGAGAATATTTTACAACCTCCCTTCTCAAATATCAAAAGGCAAAATCGTTTGTAGAGCGTAGAAGAAAAAATTGTGAATTTTCGAAAAAAAAAAGATCAATATTTTTCAAACAGAGCAATGTATCATATTCTGGGTGGATAGAGAATGTTTATATTACATTACTAAAAATTGGGAATTTTTGAAAAAGTGGAAATTTATATTTTTCAAACAGAGCAATGTATCACACCTTGAGAGGAATGAGAATATCTATACAACCTTCCTGAGTGGGTAGATAATATTTATATCACAGTACTCTTTCAGTTGTTGAATAGAAAATCGTTGGAGGGCCCCATAGGAAAAAAATTAGGAATTTTTTTTTCCTACTAGCTTGCAAACGATTCTACAGAAACTAAAAAGATGGTTGTAAGTCTCTTCCTAATCAGAATCCGAATTAACGCCTAATTTGAAAATATAATTTCCACCTCATATATATATTCCATATTATGTCAGGACATCAGACAGATTACAAGTTTTCTATTGTACTAGGATTTATTTTCTTCTATAATTCCTACTATCTACTTAGTTTGAGAATGAGACGCTGAAGAGATGAGCGATAGGATAGGACTCATTCAAAATGTTCGGTTCTTTGTTAAAAGATTTTTCTACAAATAAAACCAAAAAAAATGTAAATATCAAAATTTTGCGCTCTCATCGCAAAGGAGGAGATTCAAAATGTCATAAAATCAATAAATAATGATAATAAATAATATCCATCCATGTCCTAAGCTAATTGAGAAAATTAGTTTGCATGTTCCAACCATATATTTATTAACTTCAAATAATGATAAGGATAGGCTATGTGAAGCCAAAACAATTGAACATTGATTTTCAAAATCGGGCGCTCGTAAGTGAATGCGCATGCGCCAAAGAAAATATACGTTTTTTTATCAAAGACGTGATTTTGTTTTTCCATCTCGTTCTACTAGTCATTATTTCACGTGGAAAAATGTTGGAGTATAAGAAGCTTATTTCATTTGTTGCAAACTCTCGTTATGGTAACGTAACGACAAAATTTGGACATTTCTTTTCACGCATCATTTGTTATCCTGGTCAAAATGTTAAATAAATAACCTAACCTTAAATATTTATGTCATGAGTCATAATTTAAAAGTTGCGCTTGCGCAGTAGTTTTCAAGCGCCTGCAGACTGATTTTCGTGACTTCACTTTGTTTACACAGTTTCTTATGGAGAATTGTCAATATTGGTAGTTAATAAATATAGATTAGATTAGATTATATTTTTTATTGGTCAAATTCTTACACCTTAGTGCTATGACAAGTCAATAATAAAGGTACATATAATATAAATGTAAATTACAATTAGAATATTAAAATACCGAGAAACAGTAGATAGTTAATAAAATTTGTATATGATACGAGCACAGAGTAAAGTAAATAAATATATAAATGTAAAAACAGAAATGCATAGAGACAGTACATTGACAATGGTCACTCAGTAAATTGTATATAATACAGCACACATTAAAATTAATAAATATATAAATGTAAAGGCAGACATGCATGGAAACAGTGCCTACATTGACGATATTCACTCAGTAAAGCTGAAGTCAGACGCATCATAGTAAGCATTGTGTGAGAGGTGTTTTTTCAGTTTCCTTTTGAAATTAGCGAGGGTAGCATTTTTCATTGATTGGGGCAGTGAGTTGTACAATGGTATGTATGAGTTACATCTCCTTGTTATTTCTAATATTTGATTTGGTTATTCCTAGTATTATACGAGTGGTTGATTCCATTTGTAGTAAACTTTTGTAGATTTTCTTGAATGTGTATCAAATTGCAGTATATTACACATGATGGCAGAGTTAATATATTGAACTTTATAAACCAATTCTTACAGTTCTCCATTTGAGCTATATTCCAGCTAAAGCTCTGATTGCTCGTTTCTGAATTGTAAATATTCTCGAGATATGGATAGATGTGCCCCAGTTTATCAATCCATAAGTTAAGGAACTATGGAACATTGCATGATAAGCGGTATGGGCAGCTTCCCGACCGACTTTATTTTTTATCTGCCTGATTGCATAGACCTTGCCTGATAGATTTTTTGCTAGTTTGTCGATATGGGGTTTCCAAGTTAACTTTGAATCAATAGTTATACTAAGACATTTCACATTATCTGAGGGATTATGAGACAGCGAGAACATAACTGTTTGGGTTTTGCTTTTATTCACACATAGGCTATTCGCACTGAACCAGTCCGTAGCTTCCTGAATAACTCGCTTTACTAATTCTAATGATTCTTCATTCTTGTTTTTCCGAATGGCGAAGGAAGTGTCATCGGCGAATAGCATTGTGAATGTTGTCATTGAATTTGGCAGGTCATTGATATAAATCAAGAAAAGTAATGGCCCAAGGACACTACACCTTGTGGAACACCATTCAGGATCGTTTGTAAGCTACTGAGTTCTTCATTATATAATACACATTGCTTTCTCTGATTTAGATATGATGCTAGTAGATTGTGTGCTATGCCTACAAAGCCATAGTATCTCAGTTTTTCAAATGGAATATCAGTAGAGACGCAGTCAAACGCCTTGCTCAGATCGAGGAATATGCCAAGTGTTGATTCTTTGTTTTCGAAACCTTCAGTTATGAAGTCGACTAATTCGAGCACTGCTTTCGCCGTGCTTCTTCCTTTCCTGAATCCAAACTGTCTGTCTGTCAAGATATTTGTGTACTCTAAATAATTTATCATTCTTATTGCCATTATTTTTTCTATAATTTTTGCAATGACTGGAAGTAGTGCAATTGGCCTGTAATTTGAAGGAAGATTGATGTCGCCATTTTTTTAAATCGGAATTATCTTTGCAATTTTTAGTTTTGATGGAAATACACCAGATTTCAGAATCAAGTTGACAATACATGTAATTGGTCATAGTAGTGCAGATAGATTTTCTTTATACATGACCACCGAGTGATTGTAAATATCAAGCGAGCCCGAGTTTTTTAGGGATTTGATGACTTCATTCACCTCTGCAGTATCAGTTTGATAGAAATGCATTGGGTTGTCAGCATTGCATAGAACTTGGTGGAGATAGTTTGAGAATGAATTATTGGGTGTGCCTATTTGCTCATTCATATCCAGGGCTACATTTACAAAAAAGTCATTGAACTGCTCTGATGTAATATAAGAAGAGCTATTTGTGTGATTATTATTACCTATATTTTTATTTATAAGCTGCCAGATGGTTTTTTGTTTATTGTTCGATTCGTTCAGTTGTTTCATCGCCTGTTCTCTCTTCATTTTCATAAGTAATTGTTCGTAATTCTATTTTTTTGATTTAAATTCTGATTTGATTTGCTCACAGTTGTTAAACAGTTTCAATTGATTGTTCAGTTTCTGAATTTTATTTTTTGCAGCAATTACTTCTGGATATGAATAAATGATAGGGTCACTTTTTGAATTCATTCTGACTTTCATGGGAGGAAATGATACTTCCATATAGTAGTTCAAGGTATTATAGCAAACTTGGATCATCTCGTTTATCTCATGTTGTTCAAAGAGTTCATTCCAATTTTCTGTTGTTAATTTATCGTAGAATAAGGTTTTGTTGGCAACATGTTTATTCAAAATTATTTTATATTGTGGTAGAATCTCTCGTTCTGAGTTAATACTTATAATTTGAGAATAATGGTCAGATAGATGAAAGTAAGAAATCTTTGCTGCACCAACATCAAAATTTGTGAACATGTTGTCGATGCATGATTTTGAATTACCACAGATTCTAGTGTAGCCCAAGATTCGTTTGGATAAGCCAAAAGATAAGAACAATTCTATCATATCTTGACTGTGTTTAGAATCTGTAGCGAAATCAATATTGAAATCACCGCCAATGACTAGATTGAAAATTCTGAATTTTTCTGATAATATTAACAGCATGGCAGATATTTTTTTCCAGATAGATACAATACATTTTGGTTCCAATCAGACGTTTTTGAATGAAGTCTCCACCAAACTGCATTACACACCGTATGTCGTGTATAAGCAACAACTGTTTTTCGATAAATTCATATGTTACTTCATTGACTCAAAGATGTTATTAACAAATGATACAAAGTTCGACTCTTTGGGCCAAAGTTCCGTGTCGACATTCAAAGAGCTTTTCGTTTACTTTTCTTTAGTGAGGAGCGTGAGTTCACTTTTTAAAAACGATTCTCGTCGCCAGTGATGTGCATATATACATTTTATATGAAATGAAGCACGATTGATGTAAACAAATATGTTTATTTGAGATTCTTAATATGTTCTTTCCCATTCAGAAACGAATAAGCTCTACCTAAGAGTGTTAAACCATGTAAGAGTGATCCCATCAATAAAATAATGGTTCAGTTTTCGAAGCAGTATTTCGTTATTCAGCTCTGGATAAATCACAAAAGACTGCTTCAACCATCTCTCCATTGTTGATGTTAAGGTAGTTCCGCCACAAGACAATTTAATAAGGAAATTATTTTCGACGGAATCGAAAAATTTCAAAGGAAAAATTTTTTTGAAGGGGGGCACTTGCCCCCTCAATCGACTCTAGAAAATTTCTTCGTTATAAAATGTCGGCGACTCAAAAAATTGATGTCCCCGAAAAGCACAGCAAAAAAAAAATTCAGACCCGCCCCCCCCCTCCCCCTCCTCACTCGAAATCATACGTCATGGGAATATTTGGGAGGGAATATTTGCAAACATTCTTACTGATATTTCGTTAATTCCTTGTGCTTCTTGATTTATAATATAATGTATGCCCTCTTTCAGTTCACTGACATTTGTAGTATATAAAATAAGTTTTTCATCAGTGAAAACATTCTCTAACTATGTAGGATCATACGAAATAGGGATGTTCAATATTAGTTTTGCAGCTACTGAGTAATAATATTAATTAAGTTTAACCACGGGTAGTGAGATTTTTAAAATGCAAAAAATGCATTATTTATTTTCGGAATATCTTCCCAGTGTGTCTGGAGGTAGAACCTATTAAAGTTAGGTGCACTGTAGTCTTCCATACTTGCTATTTCCCTTATCAATTGGATCAGTGTTAATGATGAACAAACATGATCGGACAAACCAGGTGAAGCTACAGAACAAAAACAAATTTATCATCTAGGTTGCTGCAAATAGTCAATTGAAGAATTGTTATTTGATTATGACTGAGAACTGAGGAAAAACCCCGTAAGCTTAGAAATGTATTTTATTACAATAACAGGCACAGAAAACGATACTAAGAGAATAGTGTCGACTAAGTATTTGCTTAATGGATAGTTCAGACAGTGAACTGTGCCATTACTGCGAGAACTTCGCTGAAACTGCCAAACACCTGCTTTGCGACTGCCAAGCGCTGTTTTGCAAAAGTCTTAAGTTCCTCAAAGAGGTTTCACTATCGCCCTCAGACATCAGGAACTTAGCCCCCAGGAAACTGATACGCTCCGCAAGAAGTCTCGGAATCCAGGGTCTTGAATTGATGAAGGGTAATGTACAAAATACCTTACAGGTCGAGGTACGGAGAGGCTGAAGAGCCATATCGACCCCCATACAATCTACGAGGATTTGCTTTTGCCTATTTCTTTTCATTGAATGTTTCGAAGGAAAAATCACTAGCCATCTTTCCCCATTTTATGTTTCTTGGTTTTATAATTTTTATAGACATTGAGTAGTTATCTCAGCTAGATACTAAGTGCTTGGACAAATAATAGACAAAATTAAGTGCATGATTTTCTTTTGAGGACACGAAAGAAAAATTCCAGAAATGAGCTATTTTACTGAATTAAATATTACAATAAAATTGGATGCAATTACTTCTATAGTTATTCAAAGGTTCTAGTAGGAATAGTACAGTAAAACTCGCTTATAACGTACACGCTTATTACGAACCCACGGTTATAACGTATCAAACGAAAAGTTCTGGCAGCTAAATAAACATATGTTTTAATTCTTTTTTAACAAACTTTTGATGTAACGTACCTATTCTTAAGTTCACTGCTGTACGTTATAACCAAGCTTTACTGTACTTGCTTTCATCAAAGAAACAATACTGTCAGTCATCAACATCATCGTGATAACGCAATAATGCTGGTATAATCATATTAATTTGAATTAATATTCAAATCATCTCTCTATTACAAAAATACCATTGGAATGTTGTCTTTTATTGCATCTGTTTTACATCTCTAATAAGTTTCATTGATAATTAGTGGATGTTAATACAAAGTACTACTTACTAGAAATTTAAATTCGAAAACTGATAGCCAAAGATCATCATGAACCAACTATTAACCAAATTCAATCTTCAGTTAGTTCACAAGTTTAGTATTTAGCATAGCGGACAACACAAATGACAAAAAAACGAAATCCCATCAAAACATTACTGTGAAAAAATATAATCTAATGCGTAGAAAGCGAGATTAAAAGTTAGTTAGAATCAGCCAAGCTCTTGCAAAATTGTACTGGAGATGTGAAATAGATCGGTAATGTCGAGTCTTATCCCTAGAATTGATGAAACTTTCAAGCCAAGTTAGGCAACTTACTCATCTGTTTCACTTCACTAGTACAGTTTTATGAAAACTTAGCCATTTTTATGTCACCACTTTGGCCAGTCAACATTTCAAAAAGAAACTTGTCATTTTCTTACAGTAATGTTATTGGTGGGATCTCTTTTCATATTCCTTTGTACTGAACCAATATAGCTAAACGTTCTGTTTTCATTAGATTTTTCCCTAAGAAATTGCGGTATTTAGGATAGTAGGTATTTGAGGAATTGTAATATTAGATATTTACTGCACTACAGATTTCATATTGAAGATGTTTATATATATATATATATATATATATATATATATATATATATATATATATATATGTGTGTGGTGAATTAGTGACTGGCATATTGTATACAAGCTGATTCTATGACGGATACCAAAGAGTTTTCCTAATCAGCCCCATACTTGACTGCAACCCCACATAGAATCAGCTTGTGTGTATATATATATATATATATATAAATAATTTATAAAGATATGTTTAAGGGAATTATGAAATGTATCTCACTGAGGAACTGAGGAAGAACCTTTTCGTTTAAAAATGTTTCATACGTTTAAAATTGAAAAAAAAAACTGAGCTTTTTTAGGGTTCAAGAGGATTTGTAAACTAAAAAAACTGAGCTCTCATCTGAACTCACCATGAAACAAGTTAATCTTGTATAAAAACATGGAAGGAACATTCAGAGAACCTCTCATCTCTGTATCTCTTTATGGAATGATTTGATGGTTCATGGCATAGTTTGTATTCGGATAATGTTTTTATCAATTTTTGAACACAACAAATTCTGGGAAGGATTTTATTTTCATTGTTGGAACTTTCGGGAAAGTTGGGAGAATTCGGTTGAATAATTTGAGGCATTGCCGAATGATTTTGTAGTAGAGCATATAATTAGTACCAGCCACAATTGACATATAGAACTGGAAAAATAGAAATGGGAGTCCCTCAAGGTTCGATTTAGGACCAATTTTATTTCTTCTTTTCATCAATGATATCACTCAGTTGAACATCAGTGCCAAAATTACACTTTTTGCTGATGATACGACGCTATTATGGCAAGAAGGTCTTGTATACATAATAGAAATAAAATGCAGAAAATGAAAGTTTGGTGTGATTTAAACCTTTTCTTAAATTTTAAAAAAACAAATGTTGTTTCTTTCAACTGCGATATACCAGTCATCAGACTAAATAATGGCATGACATTTTTGGGGTTGCACATTGACAATATACTATAATTTGAGGAACATATATTCCATGGGAATAAGAAACTGGCAACTGGTGTTATGTCATCAGGACACTTTCGAAAGAATTAGGTACAATTTTTGCAAGAAGAGTCTATTTTGCTTTCATTGATGCACACGTAAGGTATTGGATTAGTTTCTGGGAAGTTTGCACCAAACAAATGCTGCAAAGTGTATTTGTTCTCCAAAAAAGGGTCATTCGGTATACGTGCGGAGTGAAAATGAGAGACTCTTGCAGACCTCTTTTTATTAAGCATCACATTCTCACTGTGACTTCACTTTTTATACTTAAAACAGTTAGTTTGGTTCATAAAAATATCTGGAATTTGGATAATAGAGCAGAATAAAGCTATAACACTCGACAGACTAACACAATAAGACTTCCCATACCAACTAACCTTGTAAAAGATTCATGGATATACAACGGAATCAAAAAGTATAACAAACTCCCTACAAAACTTAAAAACATGCCTTCAATAAGCATATTAAGGAAAATATAAATCCTGCATCGCTACGGCTGCGAGGGAGTTACTTTGGAATGGTTCGAGTCCCATCTAACTGGGTGCAGTCAAGTCGTAAAAAGCGATACCACTTCAAAATATATTAATATTTAGTATGGAGTGCCACAAGGATCGGTTTTAGGACCTACTCTTTTCCTTGTATACATAAATGATTTACTGAGTTTACACACTTCTGGAAAAATTACTTTATTTGCAGATGACACCACCATTCTATAGCATAGTAAAACTGTTGACGATTTGAATAATAAGATATTCAGAGACATACATATAATTAAATCTTGGTGCGACTCGAATCTCCTTTCATTCAATATAAGAAAAACAAATATAGTAACTTTCAAATGTACTCTTAAAGATATACCATTCAAAAATGAGATGATTGAAAATAAAGATTGCACAAAATTTTTGGGTCTTTTTATTGACAGCAATTTGAAGTTTGAAGCACACGTCAAACAACTGAAGAATAAAATCTCAAGGTGCTATGCAATGAGAATTATTTCAAGGGAGCTTCGTACTGTCACGGCTATGACCGCATATTATGCATTAATTGAATCTCAATTGAGATATGCTATACCTTTCTGGGGGGTATGTAACTCCAGTCCCCTGGATTCAGTACTTAAACTGCAAAAGAGAGCCATTAGATATGTGTTCAAACTAGGACCACGCAATTCATGTAAGCAGTTATTTGTAGAAAAAAAGATATTGACAGTTGTGGCTCTCTTCGTTATGGAAACTGTCTGTCTTATACACATAGTTCAAAATTTGAAAATATTTCATCGTATCATAATACTCGCCAAAAATAAAAAAATAATTCAAAATTACCCTTGCCTTCCTCATCCCTGGTAAAGGACTCCATTTTCTATAACGGCGTCAAAATGTATAACCACTTACCGTCTCATTCTAGAGAGAGCCACGATAGTACTGAAACCTTTAGAAAATATATTAAAAAACTACTCGTGAGCAGACCCTAATATAGTTTGCAAGAATTTTACAATGACAACTTTCACTGAAAAAATGTGAACTGTCTTCTCATTTGTGATTTTATTGCTTTTATTGTATTGTATACTCGATTAGAGCAATGCTTATGAGTCGAAAAATTGACAAAATGCTCGAATAACATCATTCATTTTTTATAACGATATTTTATTCATGTATTGACATTTATTTTATTAAATAATATGTATGTGTTTGTACATATGTATATATACTAAATGTTCAAATAACAATTTTTATAGGTGTACTTTTATTTTATTTATTTTACATGCTTTTGTGTATATAGTCTGTAATTATTTTGAACTGTTTACCTTTTACTTTGTCAACAAAACTAGATTTTATCGATAATAAAGTATATTTTGATTTGATTTGATATTAGGATTTGGAAGAATTTTATAATGATATTTTAATCTGTTGTTTTTGTATATTGTTTTCTTGATTTTAAAGATTTTTTTAGTTATTTTAAACTCTTGGTACACCTATAATTGCTATGGCAACAAAAAGGTTCCTATAACATTGTTTTATTATTTTTGTGTTACTTATGAATTTAATATATTTTTAGGAGATTGTTAGTCTGACTCCTGATACTTTTCATATTTTCGTGGCTTAACCTTTATTTCAGTATCATGTGGACTAAATTATTTTTAAAGGAAAATAGACGCATATCTCTCTCTCCTCTCTCTCTCTCTCTCTCTCAAACAAAGAACTAAATGAAAATACTACCTAATCACAAAAGGAAAAGGCTCCACATTCAAGATAGTATTTTAATTAAATAACACAATTCCATTAAAAAAAATTAATTATATTTAAATAAAAAAATATTCAGATCTGGTTTCTCATTGGATTAAATGTTTTTCATCCACTGAATTATCTAGTAATATAACTATTACAGTGTTGTAATATAATTAAAAATATGCATTGTTAAACACCCTAGTATAGAAGAATTTTGTTTTCAGAAACTAGACATGAAATTTAAAAAAGTAATGTTTGAAATATCATTTAATAACCTCCAAAATGCATCCAAATTTCTCAAGAGTGCTCAATTACTTGAGTTGGGAGATCTTTAAAAATCCATAAAAAAAACAAAAAAAAATTGGAAAGTGAAATGAAGTGTATTAATAGTTCATATAATATATGGTATATGCAAAATAATTTAATTATATCTAGAGCAAGCATTATTCTCATGTTATTTTTTGAATAATTTCACTCATCAATATGAAAAATGTATTGAACTGTCACATTTTAGCTTTCTTCAAATAGGATACAATATCTTCAATTAATAAGTTCCAGTTCAAACTGTACTTCTCAACGTCATTCTTTGATGAAATCATCAATTCCTCGGCCTCTTGCACGCTTTCCTGAAGCTTCCTCACCACCTCTTTGTGCATACTCAAAATCCTGTCTTCTAGCCTCAGATTAAGTGGTTTCTCATTTTTCTCAAAACTCTTTTGTTTGGAATAGGTATGGATACTTTGGGAGCTGTAGAAACTCATTGAATTTTCATTTATTTCATTTTCAGAAGTTTTATTCATCTGTGATTCACTACCCCCGAGCTCTTTAACTCTATCAGCATAGCGCATGGTGTTCAAAGTATTTTCGCAAGAATTAACTCCAGGTGAGATCATAGCAATCATGCAAGTTTTTGAATTGGCACCAACGAATGAATCTCGAAGAACCTGGGTCAATTTGGAACCTCGAAAAGGTAAATGAGCACCCTTTCTACCAAGAGCTCTGATACATTCTTTGAGTGAGAGCAACGACTGATTAATTTCAGATCCTTCCAATCTTGTTATTTTGGACGATGAAAATGTATCGGCTCCTCGCTCATTTCCTGCTAGGTCGATGAGAGAAAATTTCCCGTGGACCTTTTTGGGATGAATATTACTCCGGAGGTAAATCTGGAAAATAGCATGTGATCTGGAAGAGTGAGAGTTGGCTGATGTTTGTCCAGAAGCACGTTCTTCATTGCCCAATTTTATTAGCTGTAAGACTTCGTCCACCGAGTGCACACTCTTCTCAGTCAAACCCACTACCTGTACTTGCTGCTTGCCATCTTCAAGAATTTTCAAACAGTTTTTACTATTCAATAAATCACACACCTTTTTAACATAGATTTCAAAAAAACTACATGAGACACTTAGTGCCAAGTGTTTGTACTTGGGAGAATGGACTTCTTTGAAAATATCAGCAGCAGTGAGGGCATATACGCCTTTTTCTTTGGGATTGGCAAGATTTCCACTCATAGTGTAGGTTTTACCTGAGCCTGTTTGACCATAGGCAAAGCACGTTGCAAATCCCCCTTCAAAAACAGTTTTCACCAATGGTTTAGCCGTATATTTGTATACAATTTCATTGCTGCAGTTATCATTGAATGTATAGTCAAAGGTAAAGATGTGATTGTCAAGATATTTTGTCAGATCCACTTTATATTTAGGCTCGTGAACAATCAGTTGATTCTTGCTGGGGATGGTGATTATATCTATCTCCTTCTTGAGCAAATCGGCATTGTTTAGCGGTCTTTTTCTGACTGCAACAGTAATCAGATGATCTTCTATGGCATCACTATTTGAGAGAGGCCTAAATTCTACGGTATTTTGATATTGTAGAATCATGTTCGAAAGTTCCCAATGTGGGTTATTTTGATTTTTTTTGTAAAATTCCTCTTTTTCTGCCTTAACTTCAGCATGTTTCTTTCTCCGTTCAATTCTGTCTCGTTCCAACTTGTTCAACTTTTTCAGAGTAGCACTTTCCTTAAATTTTGACAGATTTTCACTCACTGATTGGGAGGTCTTCGAATTTGGCACTCGTTTTCCTTCTACCACAAGTTCAGTTGCTATTGTAGATGGGTTGTTCAAATCATTCTGTGTCAACCTTGGTTTCGCAGATTGAACACGACTTTCCTGACCAATTGATTGAAATCTTCGCTTATTTTTGTTCACCAAACTATCGTCAACATTCAAACAATCTGAACTGTAATTCTCCCTTTTGGTAGACTTCAGTATAGCAACATCAGGATTAAGAGAAGATATATTACTAAAGTGGATTTCCTTGCCTTTCGTCTCACCGTTTTCAAACCACTCGACTTTGACACAATGAAGCTCATAATCTACCGATGATACAACAGCAGGTTGGACTCTACCATCGCTTCTTTTAATTATTACTGAAGATCCAATATTCAGAGTGCTCATAATGAAGGTGTTTCATTAAAAACTGGTAAAAATGTGAGTAATCTTTCTGACAGACGTCAGATTCAAAATTCAAACCCACGGAAAACCAGATCATGTTTGTAACTGAATAAGGTAATGCCAATGCCAAGTTTTTTTATAGACCATCTCATTTTTTAAGTTGGGTTATGTTGATGTTGTGTCTAATGTTCCAGTACCGGGAGCGAATATAATCTATATAATAAAAATGAATTCCAATTTAACGATTTTTTTTTTAATGTTCCCGAAAAAGGTTTTTAGGGAAAAAAAATAGAAAAGTTGCCCGGAAAATAGGAAAATTCCTTTTGTATGAACTCAAGACCATAACTCACGATTCGAACGATGGATATGCGTAGTAATTCTTTGTTTTGTTCGTTATTGTCCTGGAAAAGTTTTTAAGAAAAAAAATTCGGGACAATTACAAAGTCATAATTTTTGTATACACTCTCGATCATATATAATTGACGATAGACGATAAAGTTGGTACATCTAAGTGTTTTTCCATGGAGGTTTTTTTTTTTCTATCTATTTTAATTTAACACGTCACTAGACGGCGCAGCAGCGCATCAACTTCTATACCGTTCAACCGATCACCATGAAAATTGGTATACACAGATATTTACGGGGAATATTTTCGCGCTATCCATAACGGGATAATGAGAAACGGGCTAACGGGAAACTGGCAGAGTCACAGGCATATAACCTAGATGGAACAACACAAAGAAAAACATACGCGGACGAAAATTTTCAGGAAAAACAAAATTAGGGAATAATTATAGAAATTTGGACAGGACAATGTCTGTTGGGACAGCTAGTTAACAAATAATTTCCAAGTTGTGTATACCAAATCTCAATAAATACAAACTTTATCGTTTCGGCATTATCAATAATTCAATGCTAGCACAGATAACCACTAAGTTTTTTTTTATATTCCGCCCCTAAAGGAGTGAAAAGGGGGTGAAAGTTTGTATGGAAGTACCGAAAGTTAGAGTAATGGAAATTGGTATTTGAGCCATTCTCGTCAAATAAAGAAACACGTAATTCAACCCTAAAAAAAAGATACGATTTCGAAATCCATATAATATACAGGGTCACCCAGGAGTGCATGGAAGCTCCAACTTTTTTTACACGCTTTATATTAGCTTCACTTGTTGTTTGTTTGTAACCGACTCCTTTGGGCGCGATTTTGACCCACTTCCAGAAGCCGAATGATTTGAAATTTGGCAGGTGTACATAATTCCGGTGACAATGCATTAAGAAATTTTTGTGTGAAAAAAAAACAAAATGGCGGCTCCAATATGGCGTACGAGTTTTGTGATTATGGTCTGATTCTATTCAAAATTGGTATGTGGGGGTTTTTGGGGTCGAATATTATGATTCTTTTGTAAAAATTGAAAAATTCAAGATGGCGGCCGAGTTTTGTGATTATGCTCTGATTCTATTCATAATTGGTATGTGGGGGTTTTTGGGGTCGGAGATTATAATAACCTAATTTGATAAGATTATTCCATTTTGTAATTTGCAAAAAAATTATAAAAATAATAGTTTAAAAAAACTAAAAAACACGCTTTTATAGAAAACCAGACTAAAAAATAAATTATAAGAAAAAAAATTATTTTATTAAAAAAAAAGCGTGGGGTGCATGGTATCAATAATTATATAGTACATTACACACCTAGGGCAGTAAAGTAAGAAATGTCCCAGATCACAGGTAATTGTTGGCGGCCGAGGCGATACCATGCACCCCACGCTTTATTTTAAATAAAATAATGTTTTTTCTTATTTTTTATTTTTTTAGTCTGGTTTTCTATAAAAGCGTGTTTTTTAGTTTTTTTAAACTATTATTTTTCTATGCAAGCTATTGACTTGATTTTTTTTAAACGATAGGTCTGACAATGAAGCACATTCTAAAAAATCAACATTTTAGAATTATTCTGTAGCCTAGTAAACCGACATTTCTTTGCATATCTGAGCATTGGATGCGTGAAGATCAACTGAGGTTAACTACCATAGCAGGTTATCTCCGGTTACAGTAGGACAAGACTATCTCACGGTGGTACGGCAATATTTGTAAAATCTGAAATACTCGGAAATTGCGACAATATTCAATATCTCGTGAACTCATCCTTAGAACTTGACTTCGAGTGTTCTGCTATCAAGGTCAATAAAAATCTCTGCATTATCACCCTGTACCGTAGCTCATCAACAGAATCAGACCCCCAAATTTTTCTTGATAAATTATACAGCACAGCCAAGCATACCCGCAACATAATTTTCAAGGGAAACTGTCGTTATAAGAAACAACTCTTTGACTTATTCACAATATGTAACTTGGAACTACCATATGATGAACCTACACATGTGGCACAATACGAAAATAAAACAACATCTAGTGAACTAGACTATGTTGTCAGTAACATCAAAAATAACACCTGTCTGGGCGCATCTGATCACCTTGCACAAATCATATCCTGGTCATCAAAAAAATTACCGGACCTAGGCAAACGCAATGTGGTTACAAGAAAATTTAATGAACAATCTCTTCAACACTTTAAAACACTCTATGAAAACACATTCCCTCAGGATTATACCCAAGGAATGTCTGTTGATAGTGTGTTCAATAACTTCATGGCAAACTTCCAGTGGTGCTTTGACGTAGCATTTCCCCAAACGAAACATTGTCAAAAGACAAACAAAATCTGAAAAAATACCGTTTTTTGCAGAATCACATTCTGAAATCAGACAGCTCAGAGATCTTAATTGGCTTAAAAATAGAGTGAATGACCCGGTCATATCAAACAATTATAAAACAATGAAAAAATCAATTGATGCCAAAATTATTGATGAAAAATAACATTATCATCCAACATAATAAAGAACTCAAACAATAAGGCTAAATCCCTCTGGTCATTAGTAAATACAAAAATGGACAGAAAAAACCGCAGGAGGAAAATTACCCTAAGCAACAAAGGCATAATCATTAATGATAAAAATGATATCGCAAATCATTTCGGGGACTTTTTCGCAAACTCTGTCAGTGAGACAATGCATAATCTTCAACTTCCCAGAAGACATGTGTACCAAATACGAGGTGCAAGGCCCAAACTCGATGTTCTTCATGCCCGTTGATGAAAGTGACGTAAAAAACATAATCCTAACACTAAAAAATAAATGTTATGTTATGTTTCTTATTTTATGTTTCTTATATTCACATTGTATTTTAATATTTATTCATCAAGTAGTTAAGGATTGATTTGTTCAGGACAGATTGATTGTGAATTTACTATTTTTGCAGATGATACATCTTTACTTTGGCACAATAGCAACGTGGTGGCTTTACATAACAATATTGAAAGCGATCTGAAAAAAGTCAAGCAGTGGTGCAACGCTAACCTATTAACGTTCAATATTTCAAAAACCCATATTTTAACATTCAAATGCACTATTGATTCTGTTTCGCTTGATGAACAAATCATCAATTCCAAAGTAGCAAATAAATTCTTAGGGCTACATATTGATAATAACTTGAGATTCGAAGACCATATCAGCAAACTGTGTAGGAAACTCTCCTCAAGTTGCTATGCCATAAGGACTATCTCCTCCACCATGGATTCTATATCAGCTAGAAATGCATACTTTGCACTCTGTGAATCTCACTTGCGCTACGGGATATGCTTCTGGGGTACAAGTTCTCAAACTTTAACAAATGCGGTTTTTATACTACTGAAAAGGGCTCTTAGGTACATATGTCGAGCAGGAATACGTGATTCTTGTAGACCTCTTTTTCATCACAATGAATTTTACCCCTGGCTTGCCTCTTTATTCTAGAAACAGTTTGTTTGATTCACAAAAACTACAAAGACAACATTATGATCAATCAGTCGAATTATGAAACCCGTCTCATATATAATATCAGTCTTCCTATCCCCACAACTTTACAAATCAAATCCTCCATACTTTACAATGGAAAAAAATTATTCAACCATCTTCCTCTTCCCATCAGGAAATTAAGAAGCAATGAAAAATTTCGTAAAGAGGCCAAAAAACTCCTTCTTTGGGGAGTCTATTACAATTCAGATGAATTCCTGCTTGACACCTTCACAACTTATGATGTAAATTCCTGAGAATTTAGATTCATTGTGTATCCCTATACTATACTTAGAGTTTCCAATATGTATAATTTTATATTGTCCTTCATTGTCTATTTTTGGAAAATGGTTAAATTTTTAAACTTCTTAAAATTTTAAAATTTTTGTTATCTTATTTTAACTTATACAGTGTGTTGGTTTTAAAAATGTGATGTATTAATTTGTATCTTAGCTTAGTAGCTTTGTCAACAAAATTTTATATTTTATGACAAAGCATTTCTGATTCTGATAATATCAGACAGATCCTTGTCTCGTATTTAAAATAATATTTAATTAATAAATTTGACTAAAACCAAATACAAAGAGATACAACATGGTGGCAGCAGTAAACTAATTCATCTTGAAGAAGCGCAGTAGAAAAATATCGACAAAAAGAAAATGGATAAAAATTCAGCCAAAACACCTTTGGTGATGGAATTCAGCGGAAATATATACGAAAATTGGAAGTTATGGAAGCAAAAGTTAAAGCAATAAAAATAATGTCAATTCCAAATAATAAAAAAGAGTTACAACGATTTCTTGGTATGATCACATATTTAGCAAAATGTTTACCAAATTTATCTCAAAAAACTTTTCCTTTAAGAAAACTACTGAGTGAAAAAAATGAATAGATATGGGACATAGGACACGAACAATGTTTCAATGATTTTAAAAAAATTATCACTTTTTCACCAGTCTAGGCGCTGTTGTTTTGCCAAAACAATTCGCCTATTGAATATGCTTCAGTATCTCCGAATTCAACACAACAACGTTATAGCCTAATTGAAAAAGAATTACTTGCAATTGTCTATGGTTGTGAGAGATTTCACTATTATTTATATGGCAGATCGTTTGAAGTTCATACAGATCATCGCCCCCTACTGGGCATCGTAAAAAACCTATTGATGATTTATCACCTTGACTACAAAGACTTATGATTCGTCTATTGATATATAATATATATTTGGTGTTCATACCATGAAAGAGGTTGCAAATAGCCGATACTTTGAGTCGAGATCCTAGAACAGATATAATAAATACAAATTATATTGATTAAGGAGCACATGTATTCTCTATTATTGCTACATCAGAAGAAAATGTCAAAAGAATAACTGACGCAACAGCTAAAGATCCAATATTGAAACAAATTATGCTTTATGTTGAAAGGGGTTGGCCACATCATGAAATAACCTTACACCCGGATATTAAACATTTCTGGTCAATACGTGATGATATTTACTCACATGAAAATGTTTTATTCTATAAAAAAAGACTAATAATCCCGGAACTATTGAGGAATGAGTTTCTATCTGTCATAAACAAAGCTCATCAAGGAGTCACAGCATGTCAGAATCTAGCTAAATACGGTATTTATTGGCCAGGAATCATGAGAGATATCGAAAATTTTGTTCTCTCTTGTGATGTTTGTCAAAGACATTCAAAAAACAATCCGAAACAACCACTCATACCTCATGAAATTCCAGATTATCCATGGCAAAAAGTTGGTATAGATTTTAAATATTTCAAGGGTATAGATTTTCTTGTAGTCGTTGACTATTTCAGTAAGTTTTTAATAGTTAATAAACTGCAGAGCAAAACCGCTTCTTCAGTAATTTCAAATCTGGGAAATATATTCGTTTCATTTGGTCTTCCTTTGGAAAAAAATTCCGATAATGGTCTGACCTTCAGCGCTTCTGAATTTAAAATTCTTGCTGAACATTATAATATAAAATTAACTACTTCGAATCTTCACTATCCTCGATCGAATGGTATGATAGAACGTCACAATCAAATAATAAAAAATCTATTCACGTTTTGGAAGATAATCCTGAAGATCTCTTGTTGGCTATCCTCTACTATAACAATACTCCAAAGAATGGGATACCTTCTCCATCTGAATTACTTAGGGGGAGAAGACTTCGTATCCTAGTGTGTGTTCCCGAGAGTCAGTTGATTCCTAATTTTGAAATAAAACCATCTCGAGAAAAAATGCAGTTACATCAATTCAATCAGAAGCAGCATTATGACATTAACACCAAAAAACTGATTGGTCAAAAAATATTATTTCAACATAATAACGAATGGAAATTAGGAGAAGTAGTGAGAAGAAACAGAGAAAATGACTATAACATACTTGAAAGAAGTGAGAGGTTCTAGGAGACAGAGATACTACAGATAAATCTTTTTTATACCCGCATCACCCTCGAAAACAAGTAAGGTAATATCTCATAATGTGACAAAAAAGAAACATAAAACTAATTTGAAAGGTGCTGAAGATCTAGACATAATAACGGTGTGTCATCAAAACATACAGTGCCTAGGTAATAAAATCAACCAGTTAGATGTTTTAACAGAATGTGATCTTGTATGTGATATTCTCTTAATCTCTGAACACTGGCAAAATTGCATGCAGCTTGAGGTTATAAAACTAAAAAATTACAGCCTGTGTACATATTTTTGTAGGAGTGTGATGAAAAATGGTGGTGTAGCTATTTATAAAAATGATAATTGTAAATTAGAATTGGCAATAATTGATTTAACAAACTTCTGTAAGGAAGGAGTTTTTGAGTGCTGTGGGGCCACAGCAGCAAAAAACAAAATGGTTTTTGTGTGCATCTACAGACCTCCATCAAGTAATATCAACTTTTTTCTAAACCACTTGAACGGGCTGGTGTGCTTTCTAATGGATAAATATGAAAACGTAATATTAGGAGGAGATTTTAATATTAATTTTATTGTGGAAAGTAGGGAATTGATTTTACTTCGGGATTATCTAGCAAGCTATAACATAAAACACTTGATATGAGCCAACGAGAATAACGCCGCACTCAAGTACTTGTATGGATAATTTTATTGTAAAAGATGGTTTGGAATATGAGGTAACGGTTAAAGATTTAAATCTCTCCGATCACTCTGCCCAATTCATTAAATTTTCATTAAAAACGATTGTGGAGATAAGGGATAACATCTTGAAATATAATAGAGTATTCACGGATGACTATTTGGAAAACTTCAAAAGGCTACTGCATAGTGAATCATGGTCTGATATATACATGTCCAAATAAAGCCTACGAAACGCTCCACAATATCATTCAATATTATATCGAATTAGCTTTTCCGCTGCAACGCTCTCTAGTACCAGTCAAAAAACATAATATTGATTTTTTCACTCCAGAACTCTATGAATTAAAAAAACAAGTATCCCTATATTCAGAATGCGCGAAAGTAAGTGAACAGTACAAGGAAATAAGTAGACAAGTGATACTGACGTATAGAATTAAACACTGGATACAAACAGTACGTAGAAAATAAAATATCTAATTCAACAAATAAATCAAAGTCCATGTGGCAAATGGTAAACAAAATTCAAAAAAAAGGGTACAAGTCAAATGAAATTAAAATGTATGAAAATGATAGAGAAGTACCAGAGGCTGACATGGCCAATAACTTCAATATACTATTTTCTACTGATTCAAAGCAAGAAGATTTTGATCTTGAGTATATGAGAAGAAATGTTAAAAGATGCCCGAATTCCATCTTTATACATCCAATAAATGAGTGTGAATTAATTGAATTAGTCAAGAACCTAAAAAATTCTAATGCCAGTGGCCATGATGAAATTTCAAATAACCTCCTGAAGAAATGTGCAAATGAATTGTGCAGGCCCTTAAAATATATTATAAATATGTCTACCGAACAGGGAGTTTTCCCGGAATTGTTAAAAAAGGCATTGGTAGTTCCGGTTTAAAAAAAAGGGGGATAGAAATATCTATGAAAATTATAGAGGAATTAGCTCACTCCCAAGTATATCAAAACTTTTTGAACTTAATATAAAAAATCAGCTAATGTCGTTTTTTTCAGCAAACAAGCTCCTCTCTAACAATCAACATGGGTTCACTAAGCATAAAAGCACAGAAACAGCACTATATGAATTTAATGAGCATGTGATAAATGCACTTGATGGCAAATTACACATTTGTGGACTCTTTATAGACTTTTCAAGAGCTTTCGACTGTGTTAGTCATACTTGATAAGTTGGAAAGATAGGAATAAGAGGAGTCTGTCTAGCATTACTGAAATCATATTTAGAATGCAGGACCCAAAAAGTCATTGTTGGAAATACTAGTAGTCAGGCAGTGACCATTAAGCAGGGTGTCCCTCAAGGTTCGATATTAGGACCACTACTATTTTTGATATACGCGAATGACTTAATGGAATTTTTCCACAATCTGTCCTTGGTCCACGTGGTGGCGTATGCCGATGATGCAAATTTCCTTGTGGAGGATGAGAATATATCAGCAGTAAAAGGAAAAACTGAGACCTTATATGAACAAATTCAAATATGGGCACAAAAAAATCAGCGGACACTTAACGTAACTAAAACATTCTTGTTAAACTGGTAACAGGACTGCAAAAGGCTTAAGATCCTCGAAAGGGTTTCATTAGTGCCCTCAGACATCAGGAACTTAGTTTCCAGGAAAATGATAAACTTCGCAAGAGTCTTGGAATCCTGGGCCTCAAATAGATGAAGCGTAATGTTCAAGAGATCTTATAGGTCGAGGTACAGAGAGGCCGAAGAGCCATATCGTCTCCCCTACAATCTACACTAACTAGAGATTCTACAGTTATGGCCATAATAAGGAAAACCAAAACCATATTCTGGGACAATGGCACAATATTCATTGCAGCAGCTCGAGAACCCAAAGAGAGATAATCTTGAATAGATCAGCATTGCTAAATTACATGGCATTGAGAGGAATCAATTTCCTATTCAAGCCACCCACTGCTGCTCATACGAGGGGAGTTTGGGAGAGATTAAAAGATAAGAAAGACACTTCTTATATTTTTCTTAAAAGCCGAAGGCTTTTGACTCTATCAATCATAACCTCTTGATTTATAAATTGGAGGGTTTTGGAGTAGTTGGCAATTATTTGGCACTGATTAAATCATTGTTCATGAACAGAACAGTTTATCAAAAGTAAAAAAAGTGACTGCTGATGATCTCAAATTTCATAGTTACTTCTTCATACGATTGCCAACTTGGTTAATTTATGCAATTATTTCAAACTCAATCTTTTAGATATAAATGTTAACAAGTTTAAAGTAACACATTTCTATAAAAACAAAATCCCATTGTCCGTAATGATTTTACTGATGTCATTCTGAAATCTGTTGAGAATATATGCTTAATACTCATTATATAAATATTATTTGCAATAAAGCTTTGAGAATTCATAAAAAGACAAACACAAAACATAAGTAATACTGATGCAATAAAAACTTTGTATCTATACACATTCAAAGAGTACAACAGTATCATTTGGTCAAAATGGAAATATCTTTTCATGGCTTCGAAGCTTAGACAAAACTTTCTCTAGTTAACCTTCAAACTCTTGAGAATAGACGCAAACTTGCTTTGATTTCCTCCCTCCTCAAAGTGTTGAATAACACCATTGTCTGCTCTGAATTTATAGGGAAATAATTCATTCATGTTAATCCCCGGAAATCAAGAAACAGTCAGTTTTTCTATTTGCAAAGTCACCTAACTAATTATGGTAGCACTACATCTAGACTTCAAAAGAATTATAATGGAAAATGTTATTTCAATTGATATTTTCAATATTCCATTTTGTCGCTTTAAATCATAAGAAACTTTGAAACTGCAACACGATTCCTGACCTATTTTTAATACTGTAATTCAAATTTATAGTCATTGATCATTAGTTTAAATTATATATATATATATATATATATTTATTTATTTATTTATTTATTTATTTATTGTCTTCATGTCTATTTGGAATTTTATGCTATTCTGTATATTCTAAGATGAATAAATAAATAAATTGTAAATTGTCGACCAATGACAAAGGTGTCCACATATCCCAATGATTTTGAAGTTTTTGAACCTAATTACTTTTACTAATTAAAGTCCAGATTCTAGCTTTTTAAGACAAAAATGAAAGAAATCGACAATGCCAGATGATTCATTTTGGGGATTACGAGTTCGTATCTATCAACCAACATTTCCAAAAAGAAGTAAATGGACAAAAGAATAGTAAACCAGTGTCGGTGAATGATTTAGTTAGTTGTCCTTGTTGACAGCCAGTTACAAATGAAAAATGGGCAGTCACATCCATCCAGGATCCATGTCCAAGGGACGTACCAAACAAAAATTAAATTATGTGAATTTGAACTGTTGCAAATCCATTTTCGCGCTCAAAAATTATAAGGAGTATCAATCAAATTATTACACTTGGAGATATATATGAATATAATTGATAGCCTGTTATATGTTTTTGTCATTGACTGCAATTTCTACTGATTATTTTTTGTTATCAAAATTTATCATCATATCAATGTACACTAGTTATGTATAGAAATGAAAACCAAATGACCAGTTGCAATGGGGATATTGCTAAGGGTGGCATAGCTATACTTTAGTAACATCCTCATGTTGTCCATTCGACATAGACATAGACTGAATTTATAATTATCTTATTAGAGATATTGTGATATGCAGTGACAAATATTGACATGGTTTAAATGAGCTAATCTGTTTATTTTTATGTGCACAGTCACTTAACATGGAAAAAAGACTAGTGTATTTTTGAGTCCAGTATTTTCATCACCAGTTTCAATAATTTTAAGTGCATGCCCTACTTGGAAAACCTGCATAAAAGTGAAATCATATTTACGAAGTCAATGAGATAAACGAATTCTTTTCATTAGATTTGGCGGCCCTAATAAGGGCCATTTTTCAAAATATTAAAAAACTCATAGAATAACAAACACCAATATTTTCAAAATGCTCAATTTTGTTTTGAAAAAGAATGTGCCATGGCGGAAAACTACAGAATATGCGCACATTTTCTTCTATTTTCTAACCGATATTTTATTACTAACTATTTCCAATCATCAACTCTGAAATCAAAATATTGGGTCATATCTTTTGCAACTTGGTCATATCTTTGGTCATAAAGTTGAAGCGAATTTGAGGATCTCAGACAGAGACGCAACCTAACCTAATTCAATCAAGGTGACATGTCTATTAGGCAATCCAAACCAGGTGACCCAATATGGCGGTTGTTGGCACACAAACTGATAATCGCTAGTAAAAGTGTATTTTTGGTTATTTTCAGAGCTTTTGTATTGTTAATTAATAATATTCAGATGGAGAGTGATTGCATGAAGACACTGTTGAAAAGCAGAGGCGTTGCTGAAAGGTATGCTTGAAAATACATCCCCATCTTCTTTTTACATTTTTATCAATGTATTTGTTACAGGTATAAAATGAAGTTTGATTGATCACTGATTTTACACTGAATATTTCTGAAATGAATTGTTCAATTGTCGGTGCTCCTCCTGTTACGAATATGGATATCATTTCGTATTTGGTTTTTACTCATAGTTTTCATTCCCAAATGCAGATGAAGCCCTATACAAGTTTAGAATCCATACATATTTTGTGAAGGTGAGAACAAAGATTCAGAATCATTCATATATTTTAGTTAGTCTAGTATGTCTTTTCCTAGGCAGCAGGCTTTTTCTAATGGGTACATGTACTGTAGCAAATCTTGAGTTATCGAAGTGAATCATTATAAATTAGGAATAATTCCTAAGAGGCAATTTATAACTTCTGATCTATTATGTTTATTACCACATTTGTTCATTGTAAGAGACATTGATTTGATTTTCAGAATATTACTTCTCAACTTTCATAATAGTTCTTTCTAATCAAAATTAACAAAAGGCAAATTAAAAACCTTCAGATGTTTGGTACATAATTGCAAAGGGTGGAAGCATTTGTACTGATAAATGTACTTGTATGGCCGGAAACAGTGAAGTATGCAGTCATATTGGTGCTATATTAGAGGCAATGTCACGCACAGATTTGGAAGCTGTGCGGCCAATGCCATCTAGTCCAAAAATTTTGCTCAGTTCTTCAGTAAAAAATAAAATAATGTCTCAACTCTAAATGAATATATGTCTTACTATGCATTTTTAGTTGTTTTCGTAAATAAATAATTGTTTGTATATTTGTTGTTTTACTGATTCAGTTGATTACTCTTAATTTAATATCAATTATAAAAAAAATTATGTACAATAAATATACATATATACATATATATATAAATATATATATATATATATATATAGTACAATTTCGATAAATATCACGATATTTAAATTTTTACTCTTCATAAATTCATACAGAATTTTTTAATATCACAACACCCTTCACAAGACTTAATCGAGGCTTTCGACAATTGCCTGAAATATCTATAAAGGGAAGGTTGAAATTGAAAAACATATTTCTAAATATTTTTTTCCATTTTTGTGTCTAAAATGTGACATATTTCAACTCAAATTAGTGAGAGAAGTTGTACTTTTAATCACTAGTGATTAAAAATGTTTTATTCACAAGTGATTAAAAGTGTTACCTAGGTTACCAATAAACAACCATCATACACATTGCTCAGCAGCAGCGGAGTCGAATTATTTGTATCGAGTAGGCTGGTTTTCTAATTAAATGCAACACAAGCAACGGTAGCGCAGATTTTTATTCTTAGTAGACTCGTTGCAATTTTGTTTCGATGAGTCAATGACACAATAGTCATTTATGCAACAATTGCTAAATAATTTCTGCGAAAATGGAAAAAATCAGATTTTAAACACATGAGTAAAGCGCATTTAATCACTTGCCTGGTTGAGGCTCTCGCAGCTTCGATGCTCAGGCGCTCAACATTCAGGTTCGTGATTAAAAGCTACGCTTTACTCACTTGTCCTTAAAATTGCTATTATTTATTGAGTCACCAGAATCTTAAAGAAAATTTGTTTACCAATAATTCAATAACAATACCTATAAGAAAGTTTTTTGAGGAGGTAGGGTACATATCTGTATGAATAGGAACATCATTTGAAATGAGACTTCCTAATGAACAATAACTCAGAGATATACAAGTAGGCAAAATCAAACAAATAATCGTAGGAACAAATCAAATCACAAAAGTTTGAAGCCATATTCATTAATGAATGATGGATATTTTCATGAATGTGCACACATTTATAATAGGTATGTCTGTGCAGCCTCTCTGATACTTGATTTTCGAATCCCTAAGATTTTCTCGGTTGATTGCAGCTTACCATAAAAATCTTCTATTTCTCAATAAGTCATTTTTACTGGTCAAAAACTTATGATATAAAACTGTAGGCACCGAGTAAAACCCGACTCTATCCCTGTCGTGACGAGACCCACAGTCAACTACAATGCAAGTAAGGGTCATTTTTCTTCAGTTGAAGCACGATTTATAATCCAACATTGAAAAAACTACTCAAATTCGCACAGAAAATCACAAAATAAACACTTTTACCACTATGGTCGCTTATGACAAATTACAATGTGTGCCAACAGTCGCGATATTCGTTTTGACAGATCGCTGGATTGCCTAATTCAAGTTGCTCGTATTCCACTCATTACTTAACCTAGTTTCGGGTCAGCTGGACTCAATATCGTTCTCTATCTAACGTAAAAGAGGGGAAGCAACCTAACCTAACTTTGCTGTCCAAGTTGTAAGCAACCTAATTACTATATTACGTAGTTTCGTTCACCTGCAAAAGGGCATGCCGAAGGCAGGTGCACCATAACAGTTCACAGCCTAACCTAACTTGGCAAACTTTGCTGCCCAAGTTGCAGACAATCTAATACCCAATGTAGTTTAGTTTGCTTTCTGCCAGTAGACCGAGACTATTCTACATACAACTTAACCTGTCCAACCTAGCATTAGCCTGTGCTCGTTAACGTAGGTATATAAACATAAAAAAATTGGTACATTTCAGAATCGAATAATTGGCAACACTGTAGGAGGAAAATGAGATGTATAAAGTAAAGGCTCGTTTACATTTAGAAAGTTTACTGGAAGAAAGTACTTGCCGTCAGTACACTTGCCACCCTTATGTTGTATACATAGGATAGTTCATTTGTCGGGTAGAAACAAAATGGCTGTAAGAGCGGCAGTTTGTGCTGCTGTTGAAGTTATTGGTATTTTGTGAAATATTGTGAAAAAATTAAATTAAGATGTTTTGTTCCGAAAAATATCAGAAATCTGCTGTTACACTTATTGTACTCTATAATAATGATGTATAATTATATGTTCTCTGAATATAAAAACACTCTTGTCATGATTACTATCGTTTCGGACGTCCATCGTCTTAATGGATTTAAAAGGTTTTCACTGAGGAAATTTAAACACTTCATTCTAGACAACGAACGATCATATCTAACGCCACACTACAGCAAACCACCGCATCTCTACGGGCTTCCGAAAATCCACAAACCAGACATGCCACTGAGACCGATCACCAGCTCACGGAACTCACCAACCTACAAGTTATCGAAATACCTCCTACCGATATTACAACCCTTACAAGGAAATAGCAGTTCATAAGTCAAGAATTCCAAGCACTTCGTTGACACTATCACAGATGTTGAACTTGGACCGGAAGATCGTTTCATCAGCTTCGATGTGGAGAGCCTTTACACCAATGTCCCTTTAGAGGAATCTCTCAGTATCATCAAAACAAAACTCCAAGAGGATGACCAGCTGCACGAGAGGACTGACCTTCCTACCCAAGCAATATTGGAATTACTGCAGTGCTGCCTACAGAACTCATATTTCCAGGAAAAGGACCGATTCTTCTCTCAAGTCGACGGACTCCCGATGGGATCTTCCCTTTCTCCAATCATCGCCAACATATACATGGAGTGGTTCGAGGAATTGGCTATACGGGAGGTAGAATACAAACCAAAGCTATGGTTGAGGTACGTGGATGACACCTTCATTATATGGAATCACGGAGACAAACATCTCCAGGATTTCTTCTCAGGAATTAACAGAATCAGGGATTCGATCAAATTCACGATGGAAATGGAAACCAACAGTGCCTTACCCTTCCTCGATGTGAATGTTGAGAGAATAGGCAATGGAATCCGCACCTCTGTCTACAGAAAGAAGACACATACGGGGCAGTACCTCAGTTACAGCTCCAACCATCCAAGTTCGACGAAGAGAGGGATCATGAGAACATTGGTAGAGAGAGCGACGCACATATGCAACGACGTGGAGTCACTAGATGCCGAATTAAACCACATCAGAGAGGACCGTCACCGGAATGGATATCCCAAGAAACTCCTAGAAGAAAGACGTCTGAAGAGCAACAACAAAGCACAGTGATCTGCCTTCCATACATCAGAGGTGTCTCCGAGAAGATCAGAAGGAAAATTTTTTCCAAACCTGACAACAAAAATGAAATCAGTAAGAACTGCATTTATGAAGTTCCATGTGAATGCGGAGATTCCTACATTGGAGAGACAAAGAGACCGTTATTGGTATGCATTGGATGAGCACAAGAAATGGACTCAACGCGGGGAGAAACATCAAAATCGGGAATCACTGACCACGCCTGGACTGAGCACCATCGAGTTCTATGGGACGATGCAAGTGTTCTTCATAGAGAGGAGCATTGGTTCAAACGAAAGTTCAAAGAGGCTGCCTACATCGAAGCCAATAACGCCTTTAGTCAACCAAGCGTTGAGATCAAGAACGTATGGAAACCACTGATTGCTCTTTCTGGCGGGCTGCAGAGGCGCAAAACTTCACGCACCACAACACCGTGCAAAATTACACGCACCACTGCACATGGCGGAATTACAAGCATCATTGCACCGACAGTCATATAAATTGGTAAGTAGCACCTAAACTTGTCAGTATTCACCTGAAGACGATTGCAGATATAAGCATTCGAAACGTTGTGAAAACCTTTTAAATCCATTAAGACAATGGACGTCCGAAACGATAGTAATCAAGTTACCACATCGTCTACAACCTTCAAACACTCTTGTCATGTTTGTTGAATTCCTGCTGATAGTTACATTCTTCAAAAATGTATCTGCCTTGGTAAACCAAATCAGTTTTGGCTTATACAGATCATCTGTACTAGATCCATTTTGGAATTCAAAATCTTATTTAATTTCTGCCGGTATACAGTTCTTGTTTCTAATTTGGTCTTGTGCATGGTCAAATCTGTGTTTCCCGAACTGTCTTTTTATTTCTTGTAAAAGACGGCCAAAAGGAGTATTTTTTCTTATTGATTCTTATGATTATTTTGTCTTATATTCCACAATACTTCATACTTTTCATAAATATTCAAAAATGTTATTATTTGGACATTGTTCCACTTCATTTTTCACAATTTTCTTCTGCCACTTGCCAAGCTTTTGGGTTAACACGTAGAGTGTTACATGTCTGGACAGGAAAGTTGGCCTCTAAACTAGCCACCTCCTCAACTTTGCTTGCTACTTGCCGCCAAGTAGAAAATCGCAATCTCGTCTGGTTAACAACTGGCAAATACTTTCCGCCAGTAAACTTTCCAAATGTAAACGTGCCTTAAAGTGAAACGTCAAACGATTTATAATTTTCTAAAAGTAAATGAACCATTACCCTGAACCTGAAAAGAAAATGTGTTATGAATTACATTGATGAAGGTATTGAATTGAAATAAGGGGTTTTATACAGTGTGCTGCCGAAAAAATAAAAAAATTAAGCTCTCCCAAGTAAGTGGAAATTTTGATAGGTCTACCTTTATTATCGTGTTATGAAGCATCTGTGAAAATGTCAAAATCGCAGAGATTTCTACTTAGTAAAGCTGTTAAGTCTGGAAAATATTCATCTGACCTAAATGAAATATACTAAAGCTTACTTTTACTCCCGGTGAATCCACTGTTACTACTCCTACATTATCAACTACTTTCAGCTTGAAATGTTTCAGGTCAATGGAAGACACGTGCCTGACATTATCTGAAAAAGAAAAAAGGCATGTGGCAAAGTACAAAAAATGTAAAAACTGATTAAATAATACAATTGAAAACTCGTACATAATCCCACAAGTTTCTCTGAACATAATTAGATGAAAGTGTTTAAATAGTATATTATTCACTAAGGTTGAAAAGGATACTGTTATAGACCAAGCGCCACATTTAAAGTATATTATATATATATATGGAAACGAAAATATGACCAATGTTTATTCAGTTTGTTTCTAAAATTATGAAGCCATGTCCAGAAGTAGGCATATCGATCAAGCAGAAACATATGAATGAATTGAACTGTCATTACAATATGTAACCTTTCATTTCTTCAAATATTCAATCAAACTGGGTAAATTGGACAATGAAAGTAATAGTATCGCTACAGGACTGAGGGAAAGTGCAGAAAGTGCAAATTATTATCAAAAGAATAGAAAGATTTTTATGATAAAGTGTATCAAACATTCCTAGCAATTGATTGCAACTGATCTGCTAAAAGCTGGCTGCAGAAAAACTGGCCAATTGAGTAACAGAATGAAATGTTTTTAAAATGTTAGTACTCACAGCAAACATAAGGAAAATAATTTGCTGCCTGAGCAAAAGTTGTGTATAAGTTTTGTATGGCCCTTTTTTGGAAAAAGCAACCATACCAATGTAGTGTACTTATAATACTTTTGACATCTACTATCTCTCAAGTTGGAACTCGACAGACAGGGGTTAAACCCCACACCTGACAGTTAAACCCCACACCTGACAGTTTTTTTTTCATTTTTCCCTTTGAAATTGCGAAATGATTTGTTTTGGGACCAATATTTGTCTCAAAATTAATCATTTTTCATGGCTGCAGAAAACCTGGCAGATTGAGTAACAGAATGAAATGTTATTAAAATGTTATCACTCACATAGACCATAAGAAAAATAATTTAGTGCCTGGGCAGAATTTGTTCAAAAGTTTTGTCTGCCCTCTCCTCGGAATATTTACCTCAAGCATACCAACGGAGTAACAGCTTGGAATTATTACTCTCAACCCTTTGTGTACCAGTGGATACACGATGGAACCACCTATCAAATGTTTAATTTCTCGCGGACAAGTAAGCTTCAACTGGGATCACCTATTGGCATGTTGTGTAGTGGGGATCCGAATTTACGCTGAGTGCGGTGTCGCTCGTGAGTTACCGGTTCAAGCCGAATGTTCAACGGACTGAATGCACATGTGTTCAGTGTTTGTTCACGGAGTCATTTGATTTGTGTACCTTGATTCAATTTGGTGATATGGCAGGTATGTATATGATTTTAATTGTTTGTTACTGTATCCAAAAGTTTGCTGAATTTCGATTTTTCACATGCGATTTTACATGGTTTTATTAGGTGGTTCCATATGGGACCACTGGTACGCTGCTAATTTTATTGTTTATTTTATTTTTTCAGGTAGACTTGATCTTTTTGAACTAGAATTTTTTTTTGGCACTTCATAGACCTCACTTTTGTCAATGCTTTCTTGATGTTCCAAGAAAAAAGCATCACACACGGAAAAACACTATCACTAAAAGAATTCAGGCTTGCTGTTGCGAATGGGCTGATTGGAGCCGATCCCACAACCCCTCAGAGAGGTAGGAGGAGTTTAGATCCCATCGTCAATGAATATAAGCCATATGTTGCCTTAGAATGGCGCATTAGTAAGGGCCGCACATGCCAATACATGGTAATAAGACCAGATGTGCAAACTGTAGTTCAAAGAGTCAACCTCACAGAACTAGATGGCACTGCTCTTCTTGCAATGTCGGCCTATGCCTCACAGATAAAAAAAACTGTTTTGGATTATTTCATAAAAAATAACTTGTTATAGTTTTGTACTGCATTACGTATTTTCCAAATAAAAATTAAATGAAATCAACACATTGAATTCTTATTATTTTCCCACTGGTATCCTGGTGGAACCACCTGTTTCCGTTGAATCTGAGAGAAGAAAAAATATTTTCAATGAAGAAGTCATTAATATATAATATATCAAGTCTAATTATGACAGCAAAAGCATGTTTTTCGACAAAAAATTTATTTGGGCTACAAAGGGTTACAATTTAGTATTTACACATTAAAAAATAAATTATTTTCGTTGACTTGTTCTAATACTTTGGCACAAAACTATTTTTTTGGGTCATTACTGCTGTTACTCGATAGGTAGAGTAACAGCTTCAAACTACATCCAAATTGAAGTTTAAACATTTTTCTATTAGAAAAAATATTGCCACGTCTGTGCCTGTTAGAAATACCTGGCATAAGACTTTCTATTTCTCAAAGTCTTATGCTATTACTAATATATCCTATTAGAGAAGTAAAACAAATAATCATCCAATAAACAATTATAATTATTTCCAATAGAAAACGTTCAATTTGGTTGTAGCTTGAAGCTGTTACTTGATAGGTATAGTAATGAACAAAAAAAAATTGTGCAAGGCAAGGCATTAGAACAAGATTAACTAGGCACTAAAATATATTATTGTTTTACCTACTCTTTAAATACTAAATTTTGAGAGTAATTCCAAGCTGTTACTCCATTGGTATGGTTGCAGTAGGAAAATATTCGGAAGAGAGGGCATAGGTACAGAACTTGTGAACAAATTCTGCTCAGGTACTAAATGATTATTTTACTTATGGTTTCTGTGAGTGCTATTAAAAACATTTCATTAAGTATCAATTGGCCAGGTTTTCCGCAGCCAGCTCTTACCTATGACAGTATTCAGTTGTATAGCTTTGTTTTTCATTATTTACCTCGGTCGATAATGAAATCATAATTAAGTTACCACAAGTAATACAGCGTGAATCATCGGAGTGAATGTGTTATGTTCTGGCAACCTTCTCCAATATTCATTCTTTCATGACTTCTTAAAATAAAATAGAAGAAAGTCCTCGGTGATAGTATAGTGATTACTGGCCATCATGTAGGTATGTGGACCCCTTAAACAATATCCTAATGCATTTTTCTGAATGAAGATTTAATAGAAGGAAAGGGCCTTTTAAACCAAACTTAAAAATTTAAGCTGAATTCTCATAATAGTTAAAAGTCATTAGTCTCACTCACATTTGTAACTGAAATGGGTGTAGTTTTTCGAATTTCTAGACAGTGCCCCAAGGAGCCTTATGGTCGACATTTTTATCTTCGATCGCTACCGGAACTAGTTTTCCTTAAATACCAGATCAAAATACAACACACCACCACTCACACTGCAAAAAATATAATGTTTGTATAATATAATTGGAAAATATAGACTTTGACCCTCAAGTTTACAACTCCCAAGACAAATAGGACTTTGTACCTAACCTATAATAAAGGAAAATAGACTTGTAAATATATAATTAATGGACTGGCCGTCAAAAAAGAGAGAGGATGTGAAGGATAGAAGGAATAATCTTAGATCATATATGCTACGCTAGATACAGCAATAGGGAACACGCATGTGCCCCTTTTCTAAACTATTTTGATTTGCACATAAGATTACCACCAACAAAGTTCTGATGAAATTATTACAATTCACTCAATCACTCATTCATTTGTTGACCTTTGCGTCCAAGTCGGCGCATCTGCTCATTTCCTATCTAGCGGGAATTCCGTTCGCATCCAGCCTTCAACCGGCGTAGACTAGACGGATGTTGTGGATGGGGGGGAGGGATACTCTCGAGTAGCCAGGATTTGGCGGTTTCATCGGAGCATGTCAGGACCAGCACGCCCTTATGGACGTAGCTGTTCCTGAAGTTCGGACCCTAACCCGGCTCACACTTGAAAATTTCCCCGGTAATTGCTTCCTGCAGGAGAATCCCTTGGTCGTGTGATAACTGGTGATCTGGATAACTCTCCAGAGCAACAGCCATCTTCAGACCTCTTGTGACCTCCCTATAGCTGCCCTGCTCAGTTGGGTTAACTTGGGCAGAGACAGCCACTGGTTGGTCAGATCTAAGTTTCTTCACCCTTGCAGTGCTCTCCGTGGAAGAGGGTTGACTTCTCTGTGAGTGGTCCCTCTTCTTGTTCGAAGTTTCTGGCTGCCTGCTGCTTCCAGCGATGCTGGGAGTTTGTTCAGGGAAGCCAGTTTTTGCTTCTGGGTGTGGATCGCGTCGGTTGCTTCGGCGTTTCCTGGGTTTAATTTCTTCCCCAGCTGCCTTGGCCTCCGCGATCCGCACCTGTCTTCTAGCAGCTCCTGAGAGCTTTTTACGCGCCAGATGTAAACGATTTACATCTGACGCGACGTGCCTTAGGGCAGGTGTTTCTGGAGGTTTAGCGGAACTGCCACTGCCTCCAGAGAGTTTCCCGTTCTCTGATCCCTCCTCGGTTGGGTTTGCGGTTTCTGGTGCCGAGTGCGATTCAACTGGAATCTCCTCGACTTCCATGCCCGCTATCGGTGTTGGGTCTTCTTCAACTGGAAGTTCCCCAGGGTTGGTTTCCATTTTGTTCTCACGAGTGTAGGGGAAAGGGTCGTCCACACCTACGGTGCCCCCTGCGCAGGTGTAAGGCAGATTACTCTGGGAGGTCGCCATGTATCCCAGAGGCTCCGTTTGTGAAACCTGACTGGCTCAGGTATCATCCATCCCTCGGCACGGGTCGCTTGACGCCTTGGATTAAGCCATGTTGTGGTGGCATTTGGTTTGAGATTGACTTAGAGATCCGCAGGCTCCGACCATTTCTGGTCATTCCCACTGGATTTTCCTTGTCAACCCCGTTATCCAGCGATACCACTTGGAGGTAGCCACCTAAGTTTCCGCAACCCATCTTCATCTCTCGTAGGAGGTGAACATGTGTTGACGCAAACTATTCGCCCATGAATGAAATAGTAAAATCGTTTCAAAATCCTCCAAATGCTGTCACTTTTGATTTCATTCATAAAATCAGAGTTTGGTTTAGATTGGGTTTAGCCAATTAGGAGTCAGGAAAGCCTGTCATGTGACATCAAGTGTCAGGGATCGTACACGATGAAACGCTTCAAACCTTCGGGTGTTTTCGTATAAAAAAAATTAGAAAATATCAAGGTTTTCGAATGGGATGAAATATAGAAATATTAAGAAAATATGTTCTCATTTACATAGGCATGAAATTGAATCGATGAATTGACACAATTGAAATTTCAACATTTCATGATTTATAAATGATTGTTTTAGTCTTCAGAATGTGTCGAAGAGTTTCACTTATTGACGATGGATATATAATATGGACTCCATTTTTGTTGGGCAGGTTAGGTTAGGTCAATTTATTTATATTGAATTATGAAATTGTCAAAAAGGCGACTGGATCACTGATCGAACCAAAAAGGTCTACATCAGATTGTAACTATTCAAAGTTTGGTTTCAGATAAATACATTATTAAGTTTTTTATGGTTCTTGCTAAATTCTTCATGACAAGTTACCTCTATTCCATGGATACTTCGCTAGGATTGACGAAAATGTGATGAAAACAGGTTATTGTTGAGTGTAGTGATTTATATACTAGATAAGTTAATGCATACACGAAAAATCCCATAAGGGGCTATGTTTTTGTCACTATGACAGCAGCAAAACTTTGCCCTAAGTTTTCCAGGGACAAAACGGAACCTAACTTTTAAAACGGTCTAATGCTAGTATGTCTAGCACAGTTAGTAAAGATCTAAAATTCAATGAATAATTTCAATAAATACATTCGCTTTCTGAAAAATCTATATTATAGTCTGGAGAAAATGAGCGGAGCAGTGTTTTGTGATATATCTAAAGCTTTTGACTGTTACGTAAGCTTCATCTCTACAACTTCAGAGGACGAAGCTTCAATTGGTTTAAGTCCTATCTGAGTGGAAGAACCCAAATTGTGAACACTGATAGTCTCTCAACTTTTGGGCAAATTAAGAAATGTCTACTATTTTGGCAAACAACACGACTATCTTATCGCAAGAATTCAAATTATCTTCGTAGTAAAATGACTCGTATATGTATAAATTAATTTGTATCTTCTTTGAACTACCTTTTCCCATTGTAATAATTTTTTTCAACTTGTGATTGTAATTAATCTAGTAACTAGCAAGTCAAATATTTTTATCATTACTTTTATATATAATTTTGTAAACAAAATTGCCCATGAGATGACAATCTTCTGGCTATAAGTATATTTGATTTGGAGATGGAAAATACTGAATATAGTGGTTAATTTTTTCAAAAGAGCCATGGAACACTCTGTGATGTACTAGCTAAAATCAAGATATCTTCATAGAATGAAAAGTCCACGCTTACTTGTGAAATTCATGTGTTTATTAAAAAGTGATAATTATACTAATAATAGTAGCCTTAACGATCTTGAGAGTGGGCCTTGTTCCTCCGACCAACTGCTTGGTTTAGATCCCCCTCCTTCTCCGATTATCTCATGCGGGTGTTACTGAAAATTAAAAGAAAAGCTGATTTAGATTGTTTTCTCTCCTTGCCTTACTGACATCATCTATGTTACCTTCAAAAATCAGCATACCTCAATTTCCCTCTTATCTGTGGCGTCCTTTGAAATATCGGGGAAATCAATTTGTACATTGATACTTCTGTCTCGTGGGCCAATGTCAAAACTATTCTGTTCCCTTAAGAGATTTAATATTTAATGTAAGTAAATGAGGTGTATCAAAAATTTAGAAAATCTTCTTGTCGTCTACCTGAAATATAAAGTTATTTACATTCAGACCTAATTCACTTCAAAATTGAACGAAGTTTGAGCCCATGTCAGATACAAGAGCTCGAACATCAAGTCCTATTTCTCCCATTTTGGTGATACAATCAAATACTATTGGTTTGAGATCCGAAGCACTACATATTGAACTTAGAAAGAAATATCCCAATGGTTGTTTCCAATTATCGTGGATTCCTCTGGCAATCAATACTAAGGCATTTTTAGCTGGAATAAAATCCTTTCATTTACCTCAAAAAATAATTAATTTTTCAAATAAAAAGCCATCTTCAAGAAACAAAATATTGAAGAGATTATTCACCCCAATCGTGGAACCCAATAATTTCATCAATTTTCGGATCATACTGGATACCAGCTTTCAAAGAAACTTCATCCATTGAGAGAATACAGATTTTATCCAATTCACTTTTTCCTTGCAATCTCCATTTGAGGCTCATAAAAACAAAATCAAACAAACAACTAGTGTATGTCAATATACGCTAAATCGCTTTGAAAAAAATGTTTTGAGGAAAACTCCTTTCAAATAATCAAAAATCGCCAGTAGACTTCAAGAAAAATCAAGCAGTCATCTGATATTTGACAGACAGATGTAACCATCAAAGAGTAGGGGGTAAACTAATCTCTAATCTTTGTAAACATTATAGTAAAATTTGAAGGTCATAACCTGATTTTCGCGCCATTTGGTCTGTGCGGGATCTTGTTCTAACCTCTAATCTTTGCTATTACGCTCCTGTGTAGGGTGTTCTGTGGTATTATTCTGTAATTGTTCACCGGTTGAGAACTCTATTCGTTAGTCAATCAGAAAAGCTCAAATGCGAATAGTGGTTAAAAATATAAACACGGCATTAATCACCGGTTCTGCATTCCACCACAGAACACCCTAAGTTCTGTGATTCCACCATACCATAGACAAATTAATAAAATTAGTTTCTCTATGCACCATACTCGGACTAATGAATATATGTCCAAGAGAGGATCATTTTCGATTATGGGATTATGTTTATAACTTAAATCACTCTTCAAACGAAATAATGAATCAAGGATAATACACGACTGTTCCAAGCATAGAAATCATATTATATATAATATATATAATATATATATATATATATATATATATATATATATATTTAATAACCCTGATATAGAGTAAGTATATATATAAGATGTCTAAAAACCCTGGTGAATGATATTGTTTAGATTTTCGAGGGGAAACCACCTGTTACTTCAACAGAGCTTCTCTCCCTGTGGTAGATGGCGCCGTCCAAAAATGTTTGTATATATTCTCGCTTAATGTCAGAACTTGATTTCTGACATCTGCAGCATCTTTTTATAAACTATTTTCAGTGTTTCGTCGGTATCTATGCGTTTTCCATCTCTTTGATTTGAAATATTGCTTAGCTTATTCCTGAGTTTGTTCCTTGAAAAATCACTCGTTCATTAGTGCGTGAGGAATTGTTTATTTTCAGGTAGTGTAGTGTGTAAGGATACTTTTTGTAGAATGGCCACATTTGTATTTTATGTGAACAGTATAAAGCCGCAGATTCGAACTTTCACCTGTATTCTGTACCAAAAGCAAGTACAGATTTTGACGAATTGACTAAATAATATTTCCATAGTTCATCATATTGTATGCATTGAATTTTATATTTTCTGCAATTTAATGACAATTTCATTTCCAATTCTCCGTGTGTCAAAATGCAGTTAACCTCAAATTCAAATGGTACAAAATACGAAAAACAACACGACAGTGCTTTCTTTGTGCAATGTTCGGGGGCTTCTAATTCTAGCTTTGCTATTGGTGAAGTTTGACAGATGTCTCTTTTCAACCAATAGCAAAGCTAGAATTAGAACCCGCGAACAGTTCGCCTCAAAAAGAAATCTGAGGAAATAAATATACCCTGTTACTGAATTGAAACTAAAACGAAATTGGCGCCATCTGACACGCTAGTAATCTCTATTATCAAGTAGGCCAAGTGTCGCCAAGTCGATCCCAAACTTCTAATAAGTTCCATTATGTTCCAACCTAACTATTTGCAAGCTAAAAGCTAACCACAGATAGAACTCTTGTCTATGCCACAGATCACCTAGGTGGTCTGTGAAGCTAACCTAATTTTCTGTACACTTGACCTGTACACACAAAATTGTGAATATGGATATAGGAGATGCTATTACTCACGATGAAGATCTTTTGAGGAAGCATAAACAGGAGAAAAAAGACTTGCATTCGAAAATACAGTATTTGAAGAAGAGTGTACCCAAAGGTGATAAAAAGAAAAAGAAAGAAATCGGCGAAGAAATAGCCAAATTAGAGTTAGAACTAGATAAAAAACATGAACAAGAACTCGCCCAATTGGAGAACTCTGAAGATACTCCAGAAACTTTAAATGGTTCCAAAAGTGACGATAATGAAGCCCCAGATACTCAAGATGAAGTACAAATGAATTCTCGAGTATCCAGAGCTCAAAAACGTAGGAATAAAAGAGAAAATGAAGCAAAGGAACGTGAAAAACGAATTGCTGAACAAGCTGAAAAAAATAAAGAAGGTCCTAGAATTTTAGAGACCAATGCAATGAAACAAGCTCTCAAGTTAATTAACCTGAAACTTCATAATATCCCCGCTGACGGAAATTGCTTGTATTTAGCAATAAATCACCAACTGCAGGTGACAGGTAGGTCAACACATTCAGTAAATGAGTTACGTAAGGTGACAGCAGACTTCATGCAAAAGAATAAAGACGAATTCCTTCCCTTCATGTGCAATGAATTGGACGAATCAGAGATAGTGAGTGAAGAGCAGTTTGATAATTATTGTAAAGATGTAGCTACAACTAAACTCTGGGGCGGCCAATTAGAACTACGAGCTCTCTCAAATATCCTCAAAACTCCTATCAAAGTAATTCAAGCAACAGGTCCACCTACTTTACAGGGTGAACAATTCAAAGGACCTGAATTAATTCTGACCTATCACAGGCATTTATATAGGTTAGGCGAACACTACAACTCAACTGTGCCAACAACGGGAGATGAGGATGTATGAAAATCACTGCCAATAGCTTTAATTAGGAAAAGAATAGATATCATTGAGCCAACTGACCCAACTTAAATTGATATTTCTAATGTATACAATTCCACAGATCAATAAATTGATGTTTTATTCAATATCTGATATCTTTCAATCAGTATTTTTAGCAACCCTCTATTTTTTTAAGAAACTTAAAGACCCTGCTCAAACGTTTTGGAAAAGTGATCTATGTGGGAATTGCCTGAATTTCCAATAATACTGGAAAAATTATTATTTCATTGCTGTTGGGTAGAGTGTCACATTTTTGTTTTTACACGGGACTTTTGCTACTGTACTATACAAGTTCTATATAAACAATCCCTGTTTGAGTAATATTTTATATAATCTGAAATTATTTCTGGAGAAGGTAATTTATTTCGTCACTTTTGAGCAATATAAAATACACAACAGGTTTCTCCCTTCATTATTGAATGACTAGTTAAATAAATACACTCTTGTTAGAATTTAACCTATTGGCAGCGTCAAGAACGCTATGAAGAACGTTAGATAGAGGGTAACCGGACGTTCATATTGCGCATGTACCATAATATGGAGGCAATATGACTGCAATATCTCCGAAGCTATTGGTTATTCGACTTTAGCGTAATGTTAATTTTGAATCAGGATGACTTCTTCTAAACAATATAAAAATTCAGGCAATTGCCCCATAGATCACTTTCCCATAACGTTTGAGCAGGGTCCTTTATTGCACAAGGCAAAAAAATATTGATTTTTTTAAAAGGATTTCAGAAGACAAATCCTCAAAGAAAATTATCATGTTCTATCTGTTTTATTAATGTGCCAATCTTGTACATTATATGGGATTTGGAAATAAATACAATGTAAGAGAAATTATTGAGTACTATGATTCTTCTTTTGGTGCTTCATCTTCCTTGTTCTTATTTGGGTCATCAGGTTTCATAGCTGGGAAAAGTAGTACTTCCTGCAAAAAACATAAAAATAATTTATTTTACTTTATTTCTATACTCAAATAAAAAATGAGAAAAATGTCAATTACGTGATTAAATGATTTTCTTAGAAGACTGTTTTCATTAGAAATAAATGTAATGTTATCATATTCCCAATAATATTATTAAGTGGTATCTAAGCTCTATTTTTCCATACCTCATCGAATATGCAATGAAACAATAAAAAAATTGGAAATACTAATTATGGATTATATCATATGATCTAGTCACTAGAACATTTTTCACGAAGTTATATATCCTAAAGTATTTTCATCTTTCACTAATTTTGTAGACATGAAAAAATAAATAAATATATATATATATATATATATAGCAGATTGAGACCTCAGGTGAAATCTCATTCCTACCTAAGTGACTACAACCTAGGAGTAGGCAGATTGAGACCTCGATTGGAAATCACTTCCCCTTTGTTACTCTTATCAATATTTTATATTTATATATTTTCCCACTTTTCTTGAAAATGGCAGCAAAATGGGAGCCGAAATGTCGAAATTATCAAATTTCTAGACACGGTTCAACCCGAACTTTCAATATTCAGAATAATCAAGACCGCAGAAACCTATCCGATATATATATATATATATATATATATATATATAGACTCTTTTCGAATGATTTTCACTACATTGGATTTTTTCTGTTCAAGCTTTCAAGAAATGCATTAACTCTGAATTAGTATAATGAGTAAAAACTAATGAAATGTGAGGTTATTAAATAAGATAGACCTGACAGTATGATTAAGGCAATTTTATTCATTCACATAAGCAGGAGAAGATATCATCTACCCTGGACTACAATTTGGACTTATAACATAAATGTATGGAGATACTTGCTATAAAAATACCTACATGTATGTTTGAAGTCCATCTATAAGTAAATGGTATCTTCTCCTCCTTGAATGAAGAATTGCCTATAATGAAATAATTTCAATATTTTTTTTATGGACATTGGTTACATTAAAAGTTAGAAAAAACATTCTCAGATGCTTTAAAAGTGAATTAGCTGGTAAATTAATGGTTAAACTACGACACAAGTAGCGTGTGTTGCCTCCTCTACTTCGGATTACAGCATTTATGCACCCAGGCATATTTCTAATTAAATTTTAGATCAAATCTTGAGGAATTTTTAAGTTCCCTCAGGTTTCCAGGTATATGACGTTTCACATTTCTTTTGAGGTAATCTCATACATGTTCAATTTGATTCAGATCAGGGCTTTTTGGTGGCCATTGCATAATTAAAATCGAATACCTCCCTAGCCATGAGAGGTCGAGCGCTGTCTTGCATAAACAAGAAATTGGGTCCCACAAAATGGTTGAAAGGCATCACGTGTTCTACTACAATATTATCAAGATAGTATTTGGCATTCATGGATTTCGTACAGACAGGAACTAATTCTGTGCAAGCGTCAAAGCAGATGCCACCCCAGAACATAACAGAGCCACCCCGAATGGAATTCTTGCAGAGATATTGCAAGTAGCAAACATATCTCCTGGTCTTCGCCATACTCGCTCATGACCATCTGGATGTTTTAGGCTAACCCTAGTTTCATCTGCGAACAAAACTGTTTGATGATTTCGATTAAAATGTAAACTGGCAACTCTGTGCTCTCTGGTAAGCAAGGGCGCAGTGGCGGGTCTCCTACTGTCTAATCCAGCTTTATTTAACCGTCTCCTAACTGTTCTAGAAGAAATTACGATATTACAGGTAGCTTCGAGTTTGTTTCTCATCATAAAACTAGTGGCAGTCCTGTCTCTTAGAGCATATTGTTTAAGAAAACCATCTCGGTCTTTTTCACCCTTGCCCTGGTCTTCTAGAATAAGTTCCTACTACAGTCAAAAGTTTTACCAAATGACTTATTGTGGAACGATGTTTGCCTAACAAATTGGCAACATAACTCTGACAATATCCCTCGACTGATAAAACTGATGCTCGCACTACCTCGTGTTCAGTTAAATTCTTTGTTCGATTAATTTTTCCAATTTTTCAGAGTCACAAAGAAAACAGTCTACCATAAAAACAAAATAACAAATCATACGCTTAATTTTATCTTCTAAAAAAATCTTTAAAACATCAAATCTAAACAAATTGTTTTGATTGCTGTCATTAACAACGAAACAAAATACTCATAGCCTTTTATTCAAATACTCGCTATATTTCAAAATGGCTTGAGAAAAAGATAAATTTATGTTTTGGATTATTGCGTTAATTTTGTCCAGGAGTGTATATATATATATATATATATATATATATATATATATATTACTCACCTTGATATTGTTATTATCTGTCAAGAACATGGTGAGTCTATCAATTCCCATTCCCCAACCGGCTGTAGGGGGTAATCCATATTCCAATGCCTTGCAGAAATCTTCATCAACCAATTGTGCTTCATCATCTCCAGCAGCCTTATCTGCCGCCTGCTGCTCAAACCTCTGACGCTGAACTAACGGATCATTCAACTCCGTATATGCATTACAAATTTCTTTTTTCATAACAAATAACTCGAAGCGTTCTGTCAAACCTGGTATCGACCTATGCCACTTAGCCAATGGGCTCATGATTTGAGGATGTTCCATAATAAAGGCAGGATTTATGCACTGTTCCTCAATAAATTCACCAACAAGCTTGTCCAGCAACCTGGCGGTAGTTCTAGGAGGAGGGCATTCAACATTGTGTTTTACACACAAGTTACTCAGAAATTTGTTAGTCTCATCCGAACTGAGCTCCGTCGCAGGAGGGAACTTGGCTTTTAGGGCTTCTTCAAGAGCTGGTATCATATGAATACGTTTGAAGGGAGGTGTGAAATCTATTTCTACTTCTTCTCCTTCCAGCCCGTCAGGATGATACTTGACTTTGTAAGTCCCGTGAATGCTGTGAACCATACCCGAGACCAAAGCTTCAGTTATGGTAATAAGATCATTATAGTCGGCATACGCCATGTAAAATTCACAGGTTGTGAATTCAGGATTATGTGTCAAATCTATACCTTCATTCCTAAACTGCCTTCCTATTTCATAAACTCTATCTAAACCACCAACAACTAAAATTTTATGGTATAACTCCGGGGCAATACGCATATAAAGATCCATATTGAGATCGTTATGATGTGTTATGAATGGTTTTGCTGTAGCTCCCCCGGCTATCATATTCATCATAGGCGTTTCGATTTCAAGAAAGCCCATCTCATCAAGGAACCTTCTGACGAAAGCTATTATCTTGGCTCTTACTTCGAAAATCTTACGTACTCGATTATTAAGAATTAAATCTAGATACCTTTGTCTGAACCTAGTTTCTTTATCTTTGAGTCCGTAATGTAAGTGAGGCAACATATGAAGACAGGGCGATAAAAGCTTGATCTTTTTTGGTACCACAGAAAGTTCACCTTTTTTCGTTTTGGCTGGTATACCTTCAATGCCTATTATATCTCCTCTTCGAATTTTATCTAGGTCTTCTACAAATTTTGACTCGTCTCCATATTGACGTGCAGTTGCCATAACTTGTATTTTGGTGCCTTCCCCTCTCAAGTCATAGAATACCAATTTGGAACTTGATTCTCTTATAGCGTGAATACGTCCAGCGACAGAAAGATGCTCGTTTTCAAGGGACTGTCCATCTTCAAGGTGACTATATTTTGCAATGAACTCTTCTAGTGATATCGATACATGAAATTTGTGTGGATAAGGAGAGTTTTCACCACCTAGGTCTTTGAGATTTGCAATTGCACTAGATCTAAGTTTGAAATATTCATTTGGGCTTATTTCGGCTAGTGAAACTTTAGTTTCCTTTGGTTTATCTACTTCAACATGCTGTTTTGCCGATTTTTCTGCTTTCTCTTTTACCTTCTGTTCAGCTTTCAGCCTCCTTTTGAGTTCACTGAAAGAGGAAACCAATATAATTAGTTCGTGTTGGGGACCACAAGAACATACCTTTTACTTTTTTGGAATATCGAATTAGTAGAGAAAAACTGTTTCCTCACTAGACCAAGACTTTGCATCATTTTGAGGTTATGCTGAATTTCCTTTTATTTGGAAAACTTACTTTTTGGAAATGGTTTCCTCGCTTGCTTCGGCCATAACTGAACTGAACACGAAAATGTTTTTAGATTTGAATATTGAAAAATGCTAAAATCCTGAAACAGTTCGCTTAACGCTTAACCAATTCACGTGGAAATAGAAGTAGAAGAATGGCGAAATTGGCGAAGGAAAAAAATGATAAAATGAAAACATTTGCTGCACAGACATTAACTTCTAAAGAAAGTAGATCGCCATTTCCATTTCTAAAATCATTCGACCTCGAAGCAGGCGACATTGCGCAGTAGATTGAGTGTTCGGCTATGATATGCGATCTGCGCATTGTTTAAAGAGAAATAAGATAATTCCATTGTTTATCAATTCTGTCCATATTTATATTGGAATAGAAGTTGACGGTTGATTATGAATATACAACACACGAGAAAATCCATTCAAGTAATGATATAGGAATGGATAAATATGTATGTGCATATAATTTCAACCATGAAAATATTTTGAGGAATTCGACATACTCGTGATGGATCCACACTAATCACAACTACAAAGGACGCTTTTATGGTGAAAATCTTATGATGGAGCGAATAATGCTTTCATGAAGTGTTGTGAATTACATACAATTACTTAATTAGGCTTTCAAACCAATCTTTCACTTTTTGAAAAATATATCCCAAGTACCCAGCACACAGAGGTCATAATTCGGTTGTGCAGACGTCCACTAGACCTTTCGCAAAAGTCCATGAACATGAACAAGCAGTCAGCTATGGATTGCCGACGAAGAGCGCAAACTAGTAATTGAGATTGTCGAGAAGTTATGTGATGAAATGTGAGTTTACGGCGTGATGGGTCAGGGCTTTTTCCATAGATTTTGTTTTGCGTTGATGGAATATATTGACATGTAGATTCTCTTCGATACAATATTTTTCATAAAGCGCTGTAAGAATTTGTATTCTAAACTCTGATGCGAAGAACTTTTATTCCAAGCTCTGCGGCGCTTATAGCGGAGTTTATATCATATATTTCGATCCATTGCAGTCAGTGCAGTTTGCTGCACTGACTGCGATGCAAAACTGCAGTTTACTAAACTGTGGAATACACTACGGATTTTTTTCTACGTTTACTATAACTCATTTTGTAGCATTCTATAATTGTATTATATAGGGAAAATCGATAATTTTTACAATTACAAGCTTTTATTTAGTTTCACCTGTCCCGATGTTTGTCATCAAATCGTGCAAATTAAATTTGAACCACTTCTAATCGTCCTATTATTTTGAAATTTGGCAGGTGTACATAATTTCCGTGACAATGCATTATGAAATTTTTGTCAGGAAAAAATTATAAAAAATACATTTTTATAGACAAGCTTTTATATAAATGTACTAAAAAGGAAAAACTAATTTCTTTCATTGTTTGATCTAGGTTATTTTGTGAGTAACAGATTCAAAAGCTTGCCGTGGATACAAAATAGCTAATCTTGCGCGGCATTCTAAGAAAGCTTCATCCTCAAAGGAAAGGTCCCGGCATGTTCAAACTTTCCAGGCTCGCTGAAGATCTACTTCACATTGAACCGACGACAAAATTTCACGAAGCATCACACGACGTCGATATTCTTGAAAAAATCGCTTCCACTATCCCGAAAGGAAAATTAATTGCGAATAGCAAATCTTTCACGGAATGTTTGCAAAAGGCAGCGGTATTCGAACGATCTTTGAATGTTTTCAAGGGTGTTATTTCTGCAGGGATGATTAAGAAAATAGCAAGTGCGGGGATAGACAATACAAAAATACAAAAAGTATATGCAGAAAGTGGAAGAGACGGTATAGTACAATTATTGTCAACCAACCAATCAGACAGAAAACCTCGTGTCACGAAAGACAAGAAAATCTTGAAAAAATATTCTTGTATTCTTAGAAACCAACCAAAGCTTAGCAATCGTCTAGTGACAAAAGAAAAATGTTGTTTAGAAAAACATGTTATCATTAATTATATATATATATATATATATATATATATATATATATATATATATATATATATATATATATATATATATATATATATATATATATATATATATATATATATATATATATATATATATAACATTGTTACGTTATGTTTTATGACAGAGAAAAAGATTTTTGTTTTAAATATACTTCTGTTATTTTTTAGCTATCTTCAAAAAAACGTGTTATTATTAATATATTACGTTATTAGGTGCGTTGTTTTATGAAAAAGATCATTTAAAAAAATATACGTTTGTTATTTCGAAGCTAATCTTGAATTGATGTATGCTCGAATCACAAACATTGTTAATATTAAAAGATATATTAACAATAAGTATGCTTCGAAGTGTTTCGGCAATTTTTGCAAGTACCATTTTTTCCCTCCGAGACCGATATGCATTAAACTCAATCTCAGATCAATAAATGTTTACCTCAGATCAACTCAATACTACGTAACTGGAAATGACGCGCAATGGCAAGGGCCTGAGGCAAATAGCTGAATTATGCAACCCGCAGTGGTTTAGTATCGCTATCTCTCTCTTACTCGTTGGGTCAAATACAGAAAATGTGCCGCGCCTAGTTAAAATAGGTTTTTTTGGCAAAGTAATCAAAAAAAGGTTTTATTTTGATATATAAAAAAAGGCTGGGATATTCTAACCAATATTTAAGCCAAAATAGGAATAAAAATGTCAAATGTTTGCATTACTGTAGGGATAAATTAGAAAATAAAACTTGCACCTCGGGTTATTCAGTCTTATTTATTCCCAAAAAGTATTATTTTAAAAACTTAATACATAACATCATTGGCAATGAATAAAGGAAACAATAAAAAATTAAAACGACAGACAATGGTTATTTATACAATATTTGTATGCAACATGTGTGTAGAGTGAACCTTTTTTACGAATGTGAATTTTGATGCACGAAACAATCAGATGAGTGAAAAAGGTGCTTTACACGCATGTTGCATACAAAGCATTTTCTACAATCGACAATATAAAACCATAAATTAAAAAAATAAAATAATTAAAAATAAAGTATACATGAAACATTTTATGTTCGTCAACAGTTTTTGAACAATACTATTTTAGTCATTTTGTGTCTAATTGAAGCCTCTTTACCATGTAACTGTGCATCCTGGTTTAATGAGGTAATCCGTTGCAACAAAATGTTTTCCGCAAAGCTTACTGGTCTTTGAGGGATGCCAGTTTTCCCTTCGTACTGCAGCAATCCAAAGTTTCAGAATCTCTGACCGCTTAAGAGGGAATCTAAAATGATGTTTTTTTTATATTTTTAGATTCAAGTGCTTAACTAATAACAAAAAGTAATATTAAACAAGTCATCTTGAAGTTTACTTTTTTCTCAGCCTTCTCCTTAACCTCAAACAACAGGAAATAAAAAAAAGTATATACTGCCAAAGCATGACTACTTTTCATTGATTTTATAATTTAAGATTTTAATAAAAACTTACGCGTGAAAAGAAATCTTGCTCCTTGCATCGTATACCACATTACATCCATAGGCCACACAGCTTAGAACCATTATTGACCACAATTAAACTAGAAAAAAAAAACTTGAGAGGTGTCAAGGGACACCCGGGTGGAACGAAGTTCCTTTCGATTAATTAGTGAAGGAATTGTAATAAAATTTCTTTTTTTTAAGTTATAATAATATTTTTTTAAATTAACGAATATAATGTGATATAAACTTAATCAGTAGGCTCAATTTTAGTACATACGCATTGATATTGTGATATTAAAATATAATTTGCTTTTAAATTTATTAAAGTTATGACGCGTACACTTGCTAAACACACAATAATGGAGAGATTATAACGCGTATGACTTGGTTAGCACAATAGTAAAGAGATGTTATAATGCGTACTTGCTAAAAATACATAAGCATTTATTGTTGTCTGTATAAAATCTCTACTTACCTAACTCCATCAGCAATATCCGGAACTTGTGCAGAAACACTGTCAGGATTCATTATTGTTATTATTTTTTATTATTTATTATGTACAAAAAACCTGTATACACTCAACAAAAATAATCGTCGCGACACCACACTGTTCAATGTGAAATAGAAAGACGAAACGAAAATAACTGGCTTGCTTTCTATGAGAGAGAGAGAGAGAGAGAGAGAGAGATACAGACAGAGAAACACGCGCATGCCGCACGGCTTACAACCATAGCGAAAGTCTCGTTACAACTTTTGGTCTCAATTTATTCCGTCTAGCCCTCTTTCGCAACGCGCGATAAGGAACTACGTTCCAAAAACAATAAAATGTATTTGTCTTAATAATTTTATCACCATAAAACACCTTTATTTGCACTCTTAATAGGAATACACGAGTAAAAAAGACTTTTATAAGAGGTAAAACGGCACAGGTAAACAAATCGGATAAAAAATAACGTTTAAGCTTTCGAGGCGGACAAAGAAACAAATACTAAACATCGTCCTTTCTCTCTCAGTTGCCCCTGGCACACATCTGTTCATTTCGTCAAAGCACGCGGGGCCTTTCCAGTTACGTAGTATTGAGTTCAATGCCGATATGTGAGCTGTTCAAACTGAGCGCCTGGCCACAGTAGAATTGCTGAAAGATAGAGCATTCTACTGTGGCCTGGCCGTGCGTAGGTACACTGTTGCCGTCTCTCCGTTCCGTTCCCCACCATTCGCTCGTTCGCTTGCAAAATATATCGTATGCAGCCTGAACTTTAGTACTTCTCGAGATTATATCTGTCAAACTAGATGGTCAATCACATTGATTTTTTTTCACAATATCTGTGATATCCTGCTCTAGCTCCTCCTCGTTTTTCATGAACTTCTTAATTTTAGTACTAACGGTAGAATCAATAATGTGCTATTTGCCTATGCATGGTCCATATGTTACGTGTTAATTGAGTCAACTTCAATTATATATATTTCGGGTTCGGGATGGTGAAACTGGTTAAAATTTCATAGAGGTGTTGTTCACATGTTAAACAATACGTATGCCAAATTTTAATAATTTCCCAATTCAACTGTCTCGTGGCGGAACTACCTTAAATTATAGTTGACACTTCGAGGCAACTAGAGGTGAAAGTTTGAACCAACAGCTGGCTGCGAAAATCCCGAACATGCCCGATTGACCAGTGGCGTGTTTCCCCCCTTTTCCGCCATTACGAAGGAATTGATAAATACTTACGAATTTGGTTCACGTACTTTTTTCGCCGATTCCGAATGACTTAATCGCGACTGTGGACTAAATTATTATTAATATTCCTGAAATATCTATATTCGATACTATTCCCAAGTGGAAGAGTGATCAAATGTGAATATTTTCACGTCAGAAAAAAGGATTTATTTGCTATCGGTGACTAGGAGGTGTACACCGATAAAAAAATTCGGGTCACGTGTATTGCTTTCGATGATTGAAATCCACCTATGACAAAATTATTCCTTGCAAAATTGGTCTGGAGGGTTATACAGGGGGTAGAAGGAAATTTCGAAAATACGTTTTTCAACCCCTGGAACATCGATTTTTCAGCTGCTTTCGGGTCAAGTGTATTGCTTTCGATGATTAAATCCACCTATGACAAATTATTCCTTGCAAAATTGGTCTAGAGGGTTATACAGGGAGGGGGAAATTTCGAAAATAACGTTTTTCAACCCCTGGAACATCGATTTTTCAGCTGTTTTCGGGTCGAGTGTATTGCTTTCGATGATTAAAATCCACCTATGACCAAATTATTACTTGCAAAATTGGTCTGGAGGGTTATACAGGGGGTAGAAGGTAATTTCGAAAATCACGTTTTTCAACCCCTGCAACATCGATTTTTCAGCTGCTTTTGGGTCAAGTGTATTGCTTCCGATGATTGAAATCCACCTATGACAAAATTATTCCTTGCAAAATTGGTCTGGAGGGTTATACAGGGGGTAGAAGGTAATTTCGAAAATCACGTTTTTCAATTCCTGGAACATCGATTCATGGATCTACGTTGCGCAACGAGAGCTGAGACAAAACCTTATATAATATGTTCCTTTTCTTGTGTAGCAAATATCCACACCCACCCAGGACTAGCATATTTGAGACCAGCTCTTCTTATGATTTTATCTCTACAAACATTATCGAAAATTTGGTGATCCGGTTCGAAACCGATTATGGAATTAAATGTACAAGGGGGATCAAACATCAAGATTACTTTAGCAATTTTTTCCAACAACATTTCTTCGAGTAAGTCATAACAGTGGTTAAAATAGGGCTACCGGCGAACCTTCCACTTCAAAAAAAGGTTACGCACCCGTGTAAGAGCTGACATGTTTGAATTATGTCGATGTGAAAATCATTATTAATTTGTAGTGAATTTTACAGCTCTTACGGCAATACCTCCTGTGGGTGTGGAAATTTGCCTAATTCATGTGAACACAAGATTTTCTCCCGGTATAACCCTCCAGACCAATTTAGCAAGGAATAATTTTGTCATAGGTGGATTTAAATCATCGAAAGCAATACACTCGACCCGAAAGCAGCTGAAAAATCGATGTTCCAGGGGTTGAAAAACGTTATTTTCGAAATTTCCTTCTACCCCCTGTATAACCCTCCAGACCAATTTTGCAAGGAATACTTTTGTCATAGCGTGAATGTAATCATCAAAAGCAATACACTTGACCCAAAAGCAGCTGAAAAATCGATGTTCCAGGGGTTGAAAACGTTAATTTCGACATTTCTTACTATCCCCCTGTATAGAAATGTAGCCTTTCTTATTATTTTGTTGTGATGAGATACACAAAAAAAAAGGTATATAAACATATGAGCCCCAGATATTCTTTACGACAGTCATTCAAAAATGTTTGATTGATTCAAACATTCTCACCGTTTCAATTTATTCCTCTTTTATATCACCGCATCGCCGTGGCAGCCGACTGCCTTATCGTTTATCGTATTAACCGAAAAGGGGGAAACGCTCGCGCCACTGGTTGTTCGGAAAATTTGGCAGCCAACTTCACACACAAGTTTGAACTGTGTGAAGTAACGATACATACAACCATCAGAGGCACTAGGAGTATGTTTTTGAATATTATGAAGAAATTGGCGTTTTCAATTCTGGCATGGCACCGATGTGTACGAATGATACGCAGCTATTTTTGAATGTTATGACTTTTGAGGTCTGACAATTTTATCCATGTCAATTGTCAATATGAGAAACAAACCACAAAACACATATGTATATGTGTTCTGTGAAACAAACCGAATGCAAACACAAAAATGGTGACAACTCTTCACTCTTTCCAGTGTTTTATTAAATAATGTGTTTAACCGTTATCACCACAAGCCTGGGTATGCAGCCAATAATTGCACATATAGTATACTAGCGAAAAATATGTGTGATTTGGTATAATTTCCACTATAGGGGTGCTACAATACAAGTAAAAATGTTCAACTGCAGTCTTTTATATGAGAAGCGACCCTTGAAGAAACCACGTATTGGCCCACCTGATGTTTATCCACAAGAACCTAAACAAAAGGAAGATGAACTCACAAGTGTTAATGTTAAACATGGATTTCCCACCATGACCCATCTCAGTGATGAGTTTGGCACTGCTAGGAATTGTAATGTTACAGCTAACAAGGTAACAATTATTGTATTTACATTTCTTGAGTTTTTACTAACGATAATTCTTAATATTGATATCTAGGTCAGAGCCTACTTCAATGCCATCATTGCTCGTAAAGAGGAACTTTCTATGCTCCCAGACTCGGGTAGAAAGCGCCAACAAATAAACCCCAAAGATAATTTTTGGCCTGTAACCAACCGTACCAAGAACCACATTGAAGCTTGGTTTAAAGATTTAGCTGGTAATAAACCTCTGATGAACTTATCCAAAAGAGCTCCAAACTTCAATAAGAAGGAAGAAATATTTATAATGCTCACCGAATATCAAGTTCCAATGCTCAGGGCTGCATGGTTCATCAAGCTGAGCTCTGCTTACACAGTTGCTGTTTCAGAAGCAAAAATCAAGAAACGGCAGATGCCAGATCCGACCACTGGTAAGTGTGGATTCATGCAGCACAAAATAACAATTATCAAATAAGAAATAACAAATAACAATTATCAATTAACCAGAATTAAAATGTAGCATTCATGCACTCAAAATAACAATTAAGAAATAAAAAGTAAGCATGTGCACAAGACGGAGATCCGATGCATTTAAATAAAGTAATCCTAATTTTTCGAAATTCCATGTCCCCTCGATGATAAGAAACAAGTGAAAATTTAAAATGTCCAATAAACAATATGAAACAAAAACAATACCTCAAATATTAGAAAAAGTGAGGTTATTTTCATCATCGGTTTGACCAATCCGCGGTCATCTGCGTACTAGTTGCGCACTAGAAGAAAATTTGGTAAATATCTAGTTACATCACACATGCACTCCAAATATGGGGAAAACACTTTTCTTACGCGTTTTTGCCTCCTGAACACGAATCCGGAAGAAAAATGCGGCGGTCTCATACCGTTTCAGAGTTACATCGCTTTTCCGAAATAAATTTCAAGCACCGTTTTCTCGCACAAAACTCACTCAAAATGCCTCCTTCTTTTTACCAGCATAAACAATACACCCTAAATCACTTATTTTCGGCACAACTTTGCACAAAATATCGTCGTTTTTATCGAAAAAATCCTCCTTCTTACACAGTTGCAAATGAAGAATTCTAATTTCTTTGACAAATGACATTTATTAACTTTTTTAATTTTTCATGTTGGTAATAAATGAATCGGACTGTGTAAGAAGGAGGATCTTCGATAAAAGCTGACGATATTTACAATTGCAAAAATTAAGTGATTTATCTAAGAAGAAGGCATTAATAAGTTTATGGCTTGATAACTATTCGAAAAAGCAACTAGAACATAGTCTACACCTTCGGTTCATATTCGATAAAACTCGTGAAAAAGTGTTTCTTCCGAAGTGCATGTGTATTAACTTAGATATTACAAATTCGTTAAAATAATGTAAAAAGATAAAAGTTGTCCAACTTCTACATGTTATTTCTTAAATGATAATTGTTATTTGTCTGCATGAACATAGTCATTGAAAACTATAGACTTCAACTTATATTGCTAAATGTTATTTCTTATTTGTTATTTGATAATTGTTATTTTGTGCTGCATGAATCCACACTGAATTATTCACAGATAATATCTGAATGAAAAGTACTGAGGGGGTAACAACTACTTCAGTAGATTTAGATTGTTCAATTGTAAATTTACTGTTGAATGCCCCATTCTCCAATTTCATTGAAATGAGTTCTTTTGCCTGATGATCACGAAACTTCAATCAAAAGTTTGATTTGTCAAATACCTTCGGGTTTCGGCCCTTCAAAGGTCAATGAGGGTAATTTTTCTTCCGTTATTATCCCCAATAAAAATGGTTCTAATCACATTTTGGTATTATTAATACCACTGTGTACCCTCTTTCTATATCTTGAACTGTTGGAAGGAGTTGTTTTTGCCAAAAATGAGTGTTTTCAATACAATCGAATGTAACTTCTTACTGAACGAAGGAGATTATAAATATGATATTTCAAAAAAAAGGCAGATTTTGTCGAGGGTAATAGGTAAGGTCAAGCAAATGAGTACCCATTATCTTCCCGAAATTTTCACAGGCGCTTCAGAAGACGATAAAACTGTATAGCAATCGAAAGTTTACCACGAAAAAGATAATTTTAGGAGATATGGGCCCCCGAAGGTCCATAAAGAGAGGTTAAGGAATATCACTTTTGGAAACTGCAAACTGATTTAAAGAATAGCTTTTTACACTAAAATATTAACTGTATACTCATTTAACGTTTAAGTACTTATGTTCGATAAGGTCGTGAAAAAACTCCAATTACATAAATTTTTCACATGAAATGTCAAAAATCAAATATTGGTGGTTGCATTGTGCTCTGATCTTGGCGTTTTATGGACATGCCACGTTGCCAACTATTCAAGTAAATTGGGCCAATCCGGTTTTTCGCAAAATTTTCCCGAAATTTTCACGAAATAATCACAAAATTATCACAGGTGCTTCAAAACTCGATAAAAACACTTGAGCAATCGAATTTTAAGCGCAAAAAATATAATTTAGAAATTATGGCCTTTTAAAGTTAAAAAAAAGTGTGGTTTCGCTTCTTCAATATTAGAATGTGTAGATGGGTTCCAACTTGTCCTTCTGTTCGTTAGCAGTATATTTGCGTATTCGTTCGCCCATTAATTTTTTTTCGCTAAATATTCTTGATGTAGACAATCAAATGTACATTACATTTTTTCATAACTGAGGAGTTTTTGAAATTGTCTGGGAGGTTTTACGATCCCCGAAAACAGGCCAACGATTTGATCCATATGGAAAATAAAGATGATTAAAGTGAATTGAAAAATGATTATTGAATAACTTTACTTAAAAAAAAGCGGCCCTTTTCAGGGCCACCAATATTTTTCTAAAGAATTCATACTGCCAACGATATGATTACGAGCGCAGCGAAGCGTCGCTTCGTAAGGTTGATTGGCTTGCATTCAACTTGGATAGCAATGCTAGCCAAGTTAGGTTAGGTTGTGTTCCTTCTTTTTATTTATTTATTTACGGATAAACCATTACATTTAAAGTTTACAGCTGGAATAGAATTTACTAAATTCAACTTATGACTAAGAATACGAAACTTACAATACATATGAATAAATACAATACAGATATAAATATAAATAAAATGCAGATACTATACGATACAGAGGAGGGAAAAATAGATGGAAAAAGGAAGCCTTATGTTGTTTGATATCTGTGACAGTTCAACCAAATTTAATCTTTTTTACACGGCTTTTGAAGGATTCCAAACTCAGAGAAAAGAAATCCAAATCAATGCTATTACCATTCTTGGCAATTCTAGCTAATGGCGAGAAAAGTCCATAATTGCATCTATGAAAATCTATTGAGAACGTAGTATTGTTTCTAGTGCACCTAGCCGGAACATGGAGACCAACCTGTGATAACAAAGTTGGACAATTTATGTGTCCTTTGATCAGTTTGAATAGAAGGGTCAAGTCTGCCTGTATTCTGCGGTCTTCTAAACTGGACATTCCAATTGTATTTCGGATATTATTTGAACTATTATGATCTAAGGGAATGTTAAGTTTGTATGCAGCAAACCTAAGAAACTTGTTTTGTACTTTTTCTAAGTTGTGTATATAAATACTATAGGTGGGACACCATACTGTAGATGCATACTCTAGTAAAGATCGTACAAAGGAGTTGTAAAGAAATATGAGGCAGTGAATATCTGTGAAGTCCTGCGTATTCCGGCATACAAAGCCCAACATTTTGTAAGCTCTATTAATTATATTATCATAGTGAAAGTTGAAGGTCAATTTCCTATCCAGGGTGACTCCCAAATCTCTAGCAGTGGTAACCTGTGGAAGCCGCTCACCAGATATGGAATAGCCGAAGTCTGTTTGAGTTGGTTTTCTGCTGAAAGTTATTGTGAAACATTTACTGATATTGAGGTCCATGTCATTTACATCACTCCATCTTTTCAAGTTGTTCAAGTCTATTTGTAATTCATAACAGTCGTTCAGAGAGGTAATGGCTTTATAGAGTTTCAGGTCGTCAGCAAAATACAGAGCTTGGCTGTGTCTCAAATATGAATTTATGTCATTGATGTAGATATTGAATAAAAAGGGGCCGAGGTGACTACCTTGTTATACACCAGACGTGACAGTTATTTCGTTAGAGACGTAGCCATGTACTTTGACTGTTTGAGTTCTATCACTTATATAGCTGATGAGCCACTTCAACATTATACCGTGGAAGCCCAATGCTTGCAGTTTAACTCCTAGTTTTTTTTTTTTTTTTTTCAATTAACTAATTGGTTGGAGCGAGGCGTTGCTTTGTGAGTTTGATTAGCATGCTTTCAAATTGGATAACAAGTTTAGTCAAGTTAGGTTAGGTTGTGTACCTTCTTTTCACGTAAGAAATTGGTTGGATAGAAATGTTCGCGAGCGGAGCGAAGCGTCGCTTTATAAGGTTGATTAGCTTGCATTCAACTTGGATTGTAAGGTTAGCCAAGTTAGGTTAGATTGTGTTCCTTCTTTTTGCATAAGAAATTGGTTGGATTGAAATGTTGTAAGGTTGATTAGCTTGCATTCAACTTGGGTAACAAGGTTAGCTAAGTTAGTTTAGGTTGTGTTCCTTCTTTTTACGTAAGAAATTGATTGGATGTTTTCTCTTATGCCTGGCATACGAGAAAACATCCAAGCCAAATGCGTTTCTTAGTCCGGTTTATAATTACTTGAAACAAAATAATCTGAAGTTACATTATTTTAATATGTTTGGTAACTTTCTAAATGCGGCACATCAACTTCATGCTTAATTTTCAGAAGCTATTAGACACTCCCAAGAAGCGTGGTGATATATTATTTGCATTTTAAACTTCTATTGATACATATATCCATCAGAACTATCAGATCGTCTTTTCATGCTGTAATAGTTATAATTTATATGTTCAAATATGTATGTCGCATTGAATTTCAGTACTTTCTTTTTCCCTTGGAGACATAGGCAACGTCGCATATCAATAAACTTCAAGATCCGCGAGATTTGGATAAACATAACACAATCACCAACGTTTGATTTTTGACATTTCTTTTGTAAAATTATATGAAAAGAAATCGGAGTTTTTTCATTATTTTATCGAAAATTAAGTGAGTTTAATATTACTAAAACATTGAATGAGTGTGCAGTTACTATTTTAGTGTAAAAAAAATTGTTTATATCAGTTTAAAATTTCCAAAAGTGATATCCCATAACCTCTCTTTATGGATCTTCGGGGCACGTATCTCCTAATATTATCTTTTCCGCGCAAAATTTTCGATTGCTATACTGTTTTTACCATGTTTTGAAGCACCTTGACCTATTCCAGGGTAATATCAAGTGTTAGGGGTTTTATCGCTCAAAATATTTACAAATTTTCAAGAAAGCATTTTGCCTGAAAATTTTACTGCTGTCTTATTATCTGATTCTTTGATAATAAGGCCGAAAATTGCACGAGTTAAATTTCCTAGAGGCAAAATGCTTGAGGGAAAATTAAAAAAAAATTGCAATAAAATCCTCTACCAAGAATGATATTTGATGATAATATTTCCCAAATCACATTTAAAACTGGATATAATTACCAGAATTCATGTTATTTTCGAATTTTCAAAGTGGAAAGTTACAATAAATTTTCTTGTTTCAAAATCGAAGGAATCATTTTAGAGATTCATTCATTCATAATGATTATTCACTGCTTTTGAACTTACTCAAAAACTTGAAAAATATATATAAATGTTTCACTATGAAAAACTATATTTTTGTATCTGGAACTGATTTTGACAAAAAAAAGATCCAATCTGTCTTGATTTTCTGAAAATACGGGAATTGAATCATTCGCCGCCTTACTTGAAAACTCGAGGCTCATTTAACGGGCTGAAAATGGTATATTTTAATTCCAATGTCAAATTACTGTATGTAGTGAGCTCAAAATCTCTTAATAATAATAATTAATGTACTTTATGGAATCAACCAAAAGGCCATCGCCGGGTCCTTCAGCCTGCTATATTGAATTACATCAGTGCTTATATAATTATGGATATATGCATTGTGATTATATTAAGTACAGTGGAACGTCTTCAGCCTGCTATATTGAATTACATCATTGCTTATATATTTATTTATTTATTTATTGTTCTCATTACGAACACCAATTGGTAATCATAACTAATGGTAGTGGGGAAAGAAGTAATATACAGTGCTTCTCAAAAGTCCGCTCCCCCCCTCTTATTTTTGGAACGATTATACATAAACAAGTGAAATTTGGAAACTGAATATTAAAGGTTGTAAACTTCCCTACTAGTGATGATAGATGACGAAATCGTCAAAGATGACGTCACAAGGCCATTGTGACCAATAATTTTAAATGGAACCCTACGGCAAGCGATACCTCTTTTAAAAGGTATCGAAAAAACCTATTCAATGATACTAATTTTGTTTGTGTTTATGGCAGTTTTGGCAACTCGCTTTTAAAAAACCCAAAGCTGTGATGAATTAAATCAGTTAATACTAAAATTCCAAATTCAAGCTCCGCCTCTGGATAGTTGTCAAATAAGCTGACGTTTTTGTTAGTCTCCCTAATTCGACGTTTTTGTACATTTAGTAATTTGTGTATTGTTGATCAAACGCTTAACTGTTTTAGCAGCTTTTGTTACTTTTAATATTTTTGTACATTTTAATAATTTGTTAAACTGTTGTGAGCCGAACGTTTAAGGGCTTCAAGAAGCGAAATGGGACGTGCTTTAGGTGATAAAGTAGCAGCGATCCAAATTCTTGGTGAAACTGGACAAAATATTCATGCAGCAGAACGCATTTTTAATGAGAGGTTTCCCAATCGCCCCGTTTCAAGGACTTATTTGAGGGAGCTTCTTCGTAAGTTTGAAACAACGGCAGACCACAAATTTCTGATGCGAAAAATTTTTATATACTGGCAGAAGTAATAGTTCCTACTTCTTCAATAACTCACGTTGCATCTACCTGTGAAGTCAGTTGAAGTACAGTACACAGGGTGTTGAAAAAAACAAATTTCATCCATACAAATTAAAAATGGTTCATCAACTCTCAGACGATGACCCAGACCGAAGACTAGAATTTTGTGAAAATATGGAAACTAAAATTAACCAACAGCCAGACTATGTCAAAACAATTTGTTTTAGTGACGAAAGTACTTTCTATCTAAATGGAAATGTAAATACACAGAATGTGAGGTATTGGAGTGACGCAAATCCTCACCTGTTTCGTGAAACACATACCCAATTTCCCCAGAAGGTGAATGTGTGGGCAGGTATCCTGGGAAACCACATCGTTGGGCCTCTTTTTTTAAATACTACTTTAACTGGTGAGGTTTATCTGGAGCTGTTGCAAAACGCAATAGAACCGTTAATCCTTGAAATTTTGGAAGATAATCCAGATGAATTCGGCAATTTGGAAATAACATTCCAACAGGATGGTGCTCCTCCACACTATTATGGTGCAGTAAGACGGTATTTGGATGAGGAGTATCGTGGTAGATGGATTGGACGACGAGGTTCAACGGAATGGCCAGCTCGATCACCGGACCTCACACCTTTGGATTTTTTTCTGTGGGGATACCTTAAATCGAAGGTTTACGCCACTGAACCTGACGATATTGACGTTTTAAAACAACGTATTGTTGCAGAATGTGAGGCTGTTTCCGCAGACACATTTGCAAAAGTACGAGAAGAGTTTAAAAATAGGATATTTCACTGTCAGGAAGTAAATGGAGGTCACTTCGAGCAATTTCTTTAAGTAGATACTGATTCTTAAATCTGTAATTAATATCATACTGAATGGAATTTAAATTTTAATGTTTACTACATTACTACATCAAAACTGCCATAAACACAAACAAAATTGGTATCATTGAATAGGTTTTTTCGATACCTTTTAAAAGAGGTGTAGCTTGCCGTAGGGTTTCATTTAAAATTATTGGTCACAATGGCCTTGTGACGTCATCTTTGACGATTTCGTCATCTATCATCACTAGTAGGGAAATTTACAACCTTTAATATTCAGTTTCAAAATTTTACTTGTTTATGTATGATCGTTCCAAAAATAAGAGGGGGGAGCGGACTTTTGAGAAGCACTGTATATCAAAACAAAAATAATAAATATAGCAAAACAAAAAATAACAAACAACTATACATACTATACCTAAACTAAGCTAAGTAAAGCAAACACAGTAAGATTTTTTGTAGTTCTTTCAGGTTTGTGTCGAATAAATCTATGTGTGCTTGCTTGAGTGATTGATTGCATATCAATAACATTTTGTTTATTTGTGATATACTGCCTGGATCTGTTTGAATAATTAATAATTTAAAATTCTTAAATTGATTTTAGGGACGTTTATGTATATGTACTTGATTAGGTCACAGCCTTTGTATTTTGTATAATTAAAAAGATGGTATACAAATAATTATTTTCTTCTTTCCAACAAACTCTTGAAATCGAAGTTATCTAGCATGCACATATATGAGACCATATATGGGGGTATGTGTTATTTTTTCTGACATAAAAGTATCTTAAGAACCTCTTTTGTACTTTATCAATGCGGTCTATATGTGTTTGGGCTGAAGGCATCCAGATTTGTGCTGCATATTCCAGATGTGGTCTCACTAAGGCATGATAGAGCTTGATAATTGTTCCTAGTTCGAAGGATTTGCTATTTCTAATGACCGTCTTGGTGTAGTGCGAATTGAACTTCATATCGCTCTGAAAGATAACTCCCAGATCTTTGATTTCACTCCTTTGTTCCAACTCGACCCCGTCAATGTTATAGGTATGTTCAATGATGTTAGTTTTACATGTAAAGGTCACTACAGAGCATTTTTTTATGTTTATTGACATTTTATTATCTTTGAACCAACGACTAATATTTTTTATATCTATATGCCTTGTGATTATATTAAGTACAGTGGAACCTCTATTCACTGTCAATAGAGAGATAACGGAAATTCCGTTATAAACGTGTACAGTAACCAGATTTCAAATGGTTTGGGAAAGAAATTAAACCGTGTACAAGTGAATAATACAGATTTATACTGTACTGCAAGACTCAAAGGCGGACCATGGACACTCCCCGGCAGACCCCCAAACTATGGATCAACTTGATACACAGATGGATCGAAATTTGGGGTAACGTCCAGCGCAGGGGTTTATGAAGAAGGAACAAAGAGAGAAATCTCAGTTCTCCTAGTCAAATATGCCTCAGTGTTCCAGGCTGAAGTACATGCTATACTTACCTGTGTCCAGGAAAACCTCGACAATAAAAGTCGAGGACCTACTACTATCTACTCGGACAGCAAAGCTGCTATTATGGCGTTAGGCGCAAATAGGATTGTATCCAAACTGGTGTCCGAGTGCAGAATCGCCATAGAAAGTTTATCGAAAACAAGCAGAGTCACACTCATAGGTGTCCCAGGACACTTTGGTGTCCCCGGGATCGAAGAGGCAGACAGATTAGCCAAGATAGGACCGGGAAAGACCCCAGTCGGACCGGAACCTATCTTGGGAATACCCAGCAGCATGAGAGATGAGAGATAGAGAGATGAGAGATAGAGAGAGATGCATGAGGCAATCAAAGCTCCACATAAAGGGGCCATCGAAGAAAATGTCTAAAGAGATCCTGTCACTCAACAGACAGGACATCAACACTGTGACTGGGCTCCTAACGGGACACAATCACTTGGACAGGCACATGGAGCTCAACGGGATCACAGATGATCCCCCCCTATGCAAGTGGTGCCTGGAAGATGAGGAGACATCATCGCACATACTCACTGAGTGCCCTGCTTTGGTGCACCAGAGGTAGATCAACCTTGGGAGCATAATTCTGAACCCAGAGGACGTCAAGGAGATTCAGCTGAGAAAATTGCTGAATTTCATCAAAAAAATCGGTATGCCCAGCTGATCCTCAGAGCAAGTGGGTGTACAAAAGGGCCCAAATAGAGAGGCATACGTGCACGGGGTTCTTCGGAACCGGCACACTTTGTGCGAAGAAGAAGAATACAGATTTATTATTGAAATGGCACTCGTCAGTCGCTACTAAGTTACTGAAGCAATAGACAACAACTAAGTTCGTGTGCCAAACCTCACCCCCACTCTCAATACAGTCGATGACTGATAACAGAGAGTGGCGGTTGAAAGAGTGACGGTTGATCGAGGTTCCACTGTATGTGTAAAAAAAAGGAAAAACAGTCAAAAAATAATAGAACAATAGAATTATTACAAGTATTAATTGTTGATGTTTTGAATGAGTTTCCAGATGGTATTGACTGGGTATTTTCTGTGAGGACTTCTTTCTTGGTTTCTGTTAATACAGAACAGGTTTAGGATTTTTTGGTTGTGTTCTCTAGTACAAACTTTTCAGTAAGGATGTATAAGTGTTCTATGGTCTATGGGGGCAATTCCTGTTGTCTCGTATAGTAACTTATTGGGTGGATTATGTAGAGGGTTTCCGAGGTGCCTTAATTTGGTTATGGTTCTCAATGATGTGGTTTCTGCAGTTTGAAGTGTTTTAATTGTAGCATTGTTCGCGGTATATTGGATGACAGTATTCTAGGATAGAGGGACATATTGTTTTATATATGTGTGCGGCTGTTTTCTTACTAATTCCTGAGTTTTTTAAAGTTAAGCCTCGAAAGTGTTTGCTCCTGTTAATGCATTTTCTTTTTATGTTGTCCACGTGTTTTTTGAAATTAAATTTGTGGTCTATGTCGACGCCCAGATACCTCACTATGTTTTGGAGGTCTTCACCTTTTATATTTATTTTAGATGAGTTTGGTGCATTGCATATTATATATTGTGACTTGTCTGGATTAACTTTCAGCCTCCATTTGTTGAACTCTTATTTAACCAATTTTGCACTTTCTGTTTCCCTATATAGAAATTGAATGCGTTGACATATAATTTTGACAGGAGTTACTGTGGTTTTATCAGAAACAATCGCGAATCTAGTGTGCATTTATCATAATTGCACGAGAGGTTTGTATTAAGCTCAATGATGATTTTATTTATGTTGTGTCTCGCTTCGGCCAGAGCTCTCCGGATCCTCTGGCTGGTGACTACTCCGTACTGATGAGTGCCAAAAGCCTGAAACCGGTATGCGGATTGTTAGGCGGACACGACATGAATTTAAACATAATCGAGCTTATCAGAAAGAAACATTTGCGAACAATATCCATTTATTTGGAAGTTTTCATGGATTGTCAGGTGAATATCATTCAACCTTCTGCGTGGTATTTGCTAGGAAAATAGTTGTTTTTCGCCTGTCGGTCTACCAATTGTGTTTAAATTTATATTGAACCTTTTGTGAAGACGACTTTGTGTGCTTTATGCATTTCCTTTCTTATTTTCTCTCCCTTCATATGGCTTTTTCTTTCATTACATATGATAATGCTGATTAATGTTTTCCATATTCAACAAGTATATAACAACGTCGATTTTTTGTTTAAAAAAATAAAATATACTTGAATGACAAAACTGTACTCTATTCAATATGTCAAGAACTTGTTATTAAACTATCTCTTTGAATATAACGAAATACTTTAATGCCAAGAACATAGTAAAATGCTGTGGCTAACCATTGATTGCAATCTCAATTGGTCTAAACAGCCAAAAGCATCAGTGTGCTGTTGGACATAAAAATATTTTACCGCCTAGTAGACTATAAGATTTTTAATAATTTGCAGTTGAGTATGAAGGATATTGTTATAAATCTGTGCTTGGCTTTTAAAACACTGAACTAATTTATTTAAACTTCACAACACACAACAATAATGAATTCTCACACTTAAATAACTCGATCACAATTCACTGTTAAAATACCGTGAATATGACCATAATAACTTCGTTTTACTCAAAGAATATGATAACTCCAATGAATCAAGTCAAAAAACTTGCAACTGTTTATATAGTAAATAAAAAAAGTTTAGAATTCGCTGGAACGTACATTGCCGTTTCTCGAATTCGCGAGATTCCTACGAATCGGGGTCTTCTATTCCTAGACTATTGTAGTTGGTGAGATAAACACGCAGTGGCGTAGTGTATTCGTAACAATATAAAGGTCTTCAAAGAAGTTAAAAAAAGAATTGAAGTCATTATTATTGAAAAGGTCTATTCAGTGGATGTTTTTTCTATGTAAATATGTTTGACTTATATATCTTTTGTACTGTGAAACTGTCGTTTGTATATGTTGATTTATTGATATTTTATTTACTTATTTTAAATATCTTTTTCTTCAAACCATTATTCTATTTACAATGTTTTAATGAAATAAAGATTATTTTTATTATACTGACAAATGTGATTATGAATGTTTCTTACGGCAAAATTACCCTTATTGACGTTTGAAGTATTTGAAAGTGCAAAGTTTTCATTGCAGATTCATATCCAGTCGAAAGTATTACTTTATTGATTTTTTTATATATTAATGACAAATACTTGTAGCCTAGTACCAAACGCTATATATATATATTTATATATATATATATATATTTTTTTAATACATCGATCGGAGTCCTTCAGCTTGTCTTTAGAAAATTAACAGATTAGTAAAAAAAGATTTATTGATGTTCTTAGTAATTCTAATATGGAATCCCCCAGAAATTTTAATTTAGGTGTGATATCTTGAATTTCTGGCATCATGGGTTGAATGTCCAAATTTATAGGATAGTCCATTCAATTTTGTTTCTTTCATATATCAGCGGGTTGGGTGGATTGTGTGGGAGATTATCAGGATGATTAATTTTTATGATAATTAGCTACTTGGAGTGTTTTGTGGATGATATTTTGAGAGTTGGGTAAATGGGATGGGCATGGTCTAGGAGGGGTCTCCATATTGACTTTATAGGGGCTGTTTGTGTGCTGATAGCATAATTTTTATAGGTGAGAGATAATTTTTAAATATTTTCCTCTTGTCATAATTTTGTTTTTCAGGATTGTGGTTTGATTCTTGAGGTTGATTTTTTTGTGTATGTTAATGCCTAGATATTTTGCAGACCTGATGTTCTCCAACATCTACTGATGGCGAGTTATCTCTAATTTTATGGTTGAAAATCAGAAACTATGATTTATTAGGGTTGGCTTCTAATCTCTATTTATTGAGCCATGTTTCGAAGTTATGAATTTGATTCTGTATACATTTGTGGCTGTGTTTAAGTTTTGGTTATGGAATATTATTGCTGCATCATCGGCATACTATAATAAGTATGTGTGATTCAGCGGAAGAGGTTGTTGGTTGATAGCATCATACAAGTCATGAGCAAAAATATTGAAGAGAACTGGCGTCAATAGTGACCCTGTTTGATTCGGAGTTGTTGATTTTAATAAAGAATTTTTAATCCTCTAGGTAGGCTTTAGTCATATGTATAAAGTAGTCAGATGTTTATAGGTTGTGCAATTCGTAAAGTAATCCTTTGTGCCTTTTGTTACAATTTTTAGCAATATTGAAGGTTTTTTACTTTTGATTAGGTTTTTGGACCCTGCTAAATACATTCATTCCTCAAGTTTTGTCAAATTCATTTCATTATAATATTTATATATATATATATATATATATATAATATAATTTATTTCAACAATAGTTGAATGAACTTCTGTTATTTTATGTAGAATGGACTGGTACTACTTTGAAGTTCCTGAAAGATCAAATGCCAAAACTACTAGAGTACTACTCCCAGGTTGAAAAACCTCCTCCAGCTAATGCAACATTGAATTCCGTTCACACTATGGAGACTGAACAAAAACTTGCCGTGAGACATTGGACATATTGCATTCGTCTTTTGAAGTACATGTATGAAGAAGGTAGATGTTTTCAAATAGTAATTTATATATAATTTTTTTTACTTTGTTCCATATTTTTTAGGACTGATGGACAGACAAGAGGTTCTAAACTGGATAATAGAACTGCTGGAAAAACAAAAATCTCAACCTGCAGATGATGGTGTTTTGAGAATATATCTACCACTCACATTACAGTATTTGGATGAATTTGTCCAATCGGAACTTTTGTGTAGGAGATTGGCGCATTTTTGTACGAAAAAATTGAGTAGTATGTTGAATAATGTGGCAGAGACAAATTTGATGACTTCTCCACCAAGTGAAAGTAAAACGGAACTGAAAGATAGTGAGAAAGAAAAGAAGGAGAATGTTGGCACTAATCCTATTCAGAGTACTTTGCTAGAGTATCAGAGTTGTCCACACCATCGAGATATAGGTAGTTTTATTAATTTTTAATGTATTAATTGCTGAAATTTTATTGTTTTTTCTGATAACCAAACATTTGAGAAAATATTTACATGAAAATATGCAAATATAAATATTGAATCTAAGTTTATATGAATATTAGAGAAATATCATATTCAGTATTTTATTAGTATGAAGTCAAAAATACCTAAGTACCACCAAATGCCCTATCTCCAGGCTCCTGAGATTAACCATTGGTTATTCCATGGTAAATGTGTAAGAAGTTATTTTCTCCCAACTGACTTAATGAAAGCTTGTGAAAAACAGGCTTTCTAACAGAATTTTGCGAAGAGTAACAAAAATTAAGTAGCTGTGGTCAAAAAACCAAACAGGATTGTAAATCTTTTGTGTGCAATGTGACGTCAAAGTGATGATACCATTATTTGTTGATGCATCTCAAATCAATATGAATAAGTATAAGTAGAAATATGGCTCAAAAATATAAATAAATATATTTTTAACCATGGCACTAGGATTTTTTATAATTTTGTTTTCAAATATTATATTTTTTCCGTTTAGGGATACTAGGTGAATGGCTGAGAAATAACATAAAAAAGCTGTACATTTGTATTCTCTCTCTTCTTGTTTGATATCAATAGGATTCTGATCAATTGATATCTGATAATGAAAATTCATTTACTACAGAACTGGGGTTATGTCATCACAATGACTTCTCTGCACAGAATTGTAACATCCATTATTAGTATCATATCATCCATTTGTTTTTTCTTTTCAGTTTTACAACTGAGTACTATCATCCAAACCATTGCACTGGAATGCCCAACAGCTTTGGTATGGTGTTCTACAGGAGTGGGCACAATCTGGCATGGTTCACCTTTGGATAATCTTCCCATTCTTCCATCAATGTTGCCAGTACCTCCTAGGTGCGATATGAATACTTATAGAAAGCAGTTAGTATATGCCGAGAATTGTATTAGAGAACGTAGTAAGAGAGCTGAAGGAAGATGGTGTACCGAAAAATGGCAGGCTTCCTCTACGGGAATTGTCACTACAAGGGTTTTGGCTGCACTAGATGCCCTAGATCGACATCGTTTTGATAAAATGGATGCTACTAATTCTTTGGATACTTTATATGCAAAGGTGAGTCATTTTTTAATTGAAACTGAATTATGCTGTATAACAGAGAATTTACCGAGAGTCGATTATGCCGGAGATAATTTTGAAAAGATAAACTAGAGATGAGATAATTCTACGATCACTTCGGCTAGGTAGACTTAAGTTTTAAGTTTTTGACTTCATTGTAGTCATATTCACCAACAACTAAGCCTAGTTTGTAAGATATGATTTTCAGAAATTTATTTTGCACTTCTTCTATTTGATGAATATGCTTAGGATAGTATGGGTTCCAAATTATAGTGTTGTACTCTACAATGGATCGAACTAAAGAATAATATAACAATTTTATAGAAGGAGGATTGAAGTCTGTTGATGACCTAGCAATGATGCCAAGCATCTTAAGCGCTCTTTGAGTTACAAAGTTCACATGGTGGTTAAAACAAAGCTTGCTGTCTACAACAGCAAAAGACCACATTGGGATCTCTGTGGTACTCCATATTTTACTGAAAAAGGTTCTGAAATTATACTATTCTAGCGAACTGACTGAGAATATCCTATTAGATAACTTTTTGTCCATTCCAACATCCTTCCAGTAATACCAATATCAAACAGTTTTTGTATCAACAAATTATGGGAAATCCTATCGAAAGGAGAAGTCGGTATAGATAGCATCAACCTGTAGGTACAGACCTCTCAAGGGCTGTGTTATGTAGTATTGGTAGTACAATAAGTTGGATGCAGTATATCGACCATTTGTGAACCCATGCTGCTCTGGTATTATCAGTGCTCTGCAAACATTCGCTATCATTTTGCTAACTAAACTATCTAAAAGTTTTGAAATGTGTGATTGAATGCATATTCCCCTATAGTTGGTGATATCCTTTTCCGAACCACTTTTGAAAATAGCACGTGTGAAGCTTTGTTTCCATAAATCAGGAAATATACCACTGTTAGCGATTTATTGTATAAAAGAAAGAGTGGATAAAATAATGAATAAACACATTGTTTTCACAAGAATGAAGGAACTCCATCTGGATCACCAATTTCGATTTCAACATAAAAATACCATCAAAATTACTACATACAGTCGAAACCAGATATAACGACATTGAAGGGACCATATAACTAAGGATGCTATTTCCGATAGTTGTTATAAGCAATATATTTTTTCTAATTTCAATGATTTATATATTGCCATATGATGTGAGATTTTTCTTCAATATTAAACACTTTTATCTTTTTTTGGGAAATGTTTCATTAGGAATTAGGACAATACTGCCAACATATTTGTTGCATATTTGCACTTACTAATTAGTTCTAGGTTTACATTTAAGTTTTACACTGTGTACATGTCATTGGGTAACAACCTCTTTGTATTGCAGTATAAATAAATCTATCTATCTATATCAGTAGTAAGGTCGAATACATTAATGAAAAATGAATACTTGATCGAAGATTCGCTTTCGAAATCGTTTGTAGTCTTGAATGTTTGAGTTTAAAGTTGTGTTATGTAGAATAATATCGTTTATTTCTTCGAATTTCTTATTTAATTTTTAGATATTGTGAAGTTGGCAATTCAAAATGGAGGTCTCGCCTTAACCACTTCAGTTGTATATTTAACATAACCTTCATGAAGGTCAAGAAATGCATCATTAATCTGACAGATCTTTCGGGCATTTAACTTGAGCTAGGACTCCATCTCTCTCTAATTTCGTTTGTCTTGTCTAGTTTTCTCCTCTGTGTAACTACTCTGTGACGATATGCGACTGTCTTTGTGCGCACTAAATCAAGCGTAACATGTTTTGTTTTAGTGAAAAAGTAAGACGGTTGGTCGTTATAGCCGATGAATTCCGATGACGGTTCGTCGCTTTAACCGATATGTCACTTTATCCGATGTTGTTATAAGCGATGTTAACATAGGTACTTATCGAGATTCGGCCGGGACCTTGCCATTTAGTCGTTATAACTGATCCGTCGTTATAACCGATGTTGTTATATCCGGTTTTGACTGTAGATCTAATGCACAAGTAGAAATATTGATTGATTTGTTTGAAAATATTAACAGGATGTTCATAAGATTAGATGTGGAATCATCTGCGACTGAAAGATAAACTTTTGTCTCTATCTTCCATCATTCAAGATAACCTCTTGTGGGGTATACATGTTGAAAAGGGAAACATTCTCAATTGAATATTGAATAGTAAGATTTTTCTGTGAATTGAAAAATCCACGATAAAAATGAAGTTATTCTTGTGAATATCTAACAGAAAACAACTACTTCCCCGGCTAAAGCCAGCTGGACATTGTACTACATCTGATATATATTGAAAAAGGACCCTAACTCAAAAAAAAAATCTGAAAGTGAAAATTTTCATTTTCAATCAGATAGTTATTTGATTTTCTATTCCAGTCTTAATTAGGAACTCATATAGATGAATGAGGCAAAGAAGAATGTTTTCCAAAAGAGAGTACTCACCAGAAATCATCTATATGAGTTCATATAAAAAAACTAATATAAAAATGAAATTGTGAAATGAAAATTAAAATATATTCAGTATCAAATATACAAAAAAATAACTAATTGAAAGTTTGATTTTAAAAATTACAAAATCCTAAATATAAAACTTTTAATGTATGTTGTAATTGTTACAGTCTTAATTTTACTAGATTGGGTAGTTTCAGAACAATATCGTCAAATTCTTCTTCAGAATCGCAGACGAACTTAGTAGTTTTGCCTTACGCTGGAAGAATTTTATTTTAAATTCTGGAAAACATGGATCTTTGAAACAAATTTGTTCAATAAAATATTGTGCTCGGCCTGTCTTCTGAAATCGGTACTAGCACGTAATCTTCAATTCCTAAGTCTTGACTATCGAGCTCATCTTGATCTTTCAGGTTCAAAGTTTCTTCTTCAACAATCTCTGCTGATATTATTTCATCATCTTCATCTTGGTAGACGATCTTCATCGGAATCATTCGTACAAAGATTTCTTCGAACCTTTTTAATGTTCTTTTTTTGTATTGGAGTTTTCTGTGATTTTTCTTTTTGTTTTCTTAATTATCTCTTCTTTTTCCGGAGTATCTATCACTAAGCAAATTTTTCCTGGCTTCCTGCCCCTATTTGAAGTTTTTCTTGATTTAGCTTCCGGGAACGGACTAACTTGTTCAGGAGAAACAAATCATTGGCACTTGCCTATATTGTTTTCTTACATTGGTAAGCAAGATGATCTAGGCAAACTTGGTCCTTGCTCCACGTGACTCATAGATACGTCTGTTACTGGTGCTGGCTCTAATGCGCTGGAATCTCCAATATGTTCAGGAGCAGGTCTATCGGTTACATAGGAAACGAGAAAATCATCATCAGAAAATATAGTGATACCTACTTGAAAGAAATTAAAAAAAAACAACTAAAATGTTATTTTTTTCTTGAGTGAGCTCTTGTACCTTGAAACAATGTTCCATGGTACACGAGAGTGCAGTGAATTATAAACAGGTCAACTGCTTTTATGGGTTATGATTCCTTTTATTTCCAATAATGTAGAAACACTCACCTCTTATGAGTTCCCAAATCACAGTAGATTTCAACAAACAAGATACAAAGACAATATTACAATTTGATAAATTTCTTTTTTTTTTTTTTTTTTTATGCTTTAATATCGGAAGAATACAATTCTCGTTGACAAAGCTTAAGGATACAACTACAATAGGTAATTTAAAATGTATACAATATAAAATAAGATAAAATAAAAATAAGTTATAAGATTTAACATTAATACTAGTTTTAATTAAAAAAAAAAAAAAGGACTAAAATAAAATAAGATAATTAACATTAAATAAAAAAAAACTATTAGAGAGTTCCCAGTGATCAAATATGATAAAGGGTTATTTATTTATAAATATAGTTTAAGATCAGGTAAGTGAGTCCTGGTAGAATTCATCCAGCGATATAATAGGCTTTTGTGCCCAAAAGAGATTTTTAACTTTTTTCTGAAGTGAATACCGTTTTGTATTTCTTTTATGGTGCTAGGAAGATGATTGAATAATTTTCTGCTTTTAAATATTAGTGAATTTTGTGTTAGGGAGGATATAGGCGTTGGAAGTGAGACATGGAGTGATAATCGTGTTTTATATGTTGAGGTAGATTTTGCTATATCTTTATACTTTTTGTGTATGAGACATACTGTCTCTAGAATGAAAAAGACATGCCAGGGTTAAAATTCTCTGCTCCAAAAATACTATACTGACACGAATCGCGATAATTGGCTTTGCATAAATACCTGATAGCCCTTTTCTGCAAAATAAAGACCCTATCAAAGAGATATTGTGAACACAGCCCCCAAAGGAAATACCATATCTAAGGTGTGCCTCAATCAATGAGTAGTAGACCTTTCTAGCATTGGCAATATCTAGCTCGTTAGAGACAACTCGTCAACAAAGCAGCCAGCCGAACCGTCTGCACAATTTATTGATATGGCTTTCAAATCTTAATTTTTCATCAATATGCAACCCTAAAACTTGTTCTCTGAAACATTTGTAATTGTTCCATTCTCCAATGGGATTTCATTGATATCACATTTGAATGAGACAATGTTCGTTTTGCTTATATTGAGCGAAAGGAGATTGGCATCACACCACTTCTTTACCTTGTTAAGGTCCACACTGATCTGTTCATGCAGATCCGTAATACTTTGTTTTGCCAGAGGATTGTGGTGTCATCCGCAAAAATAGTGAATTGGCCCTGGATATCCACTTTGGCCAAGTCATTGACATATAACAGGAATAAGACAGGTCCTAGAACTGAGCCTTGTGGGACACCACAGTTGATTTCACATTTTTTGGATTCCACCCTATTGAGTAAGACACTATGGCTACGTTCTGATAGGTATGATTTGAACCAAGAAAGTGCCGAACCTCTGAATCCATAAACTTCAAGCTTCTGCAGCAGTATTTCGTGACTCACACAATCAAAAGCCTTGGAGAGATGCTAGAACACTGCCTGCAGCCTGTCTTTCGTTTAGTTTGAGGTAAAGGTTTTCTAGGAATGCAAAGATGGCATCCTGGGTACTTTTGAGTTTTGAAATCCAAACTGTTGTGAACTCAGTATATTGAATTTCTTAAGAAAGGAAGTTACTCTTTTTTCACTAGTTTTCTATTATTTTTGAGAGGATCGGTGGCAAGGAAATCGGTCTGAAGTTTGCAGGAGTGTTATGGTCTCCCCCTTTATGTATTGGGATAATTATGGCGATTTTTAAACATGATGGAAAGGATCCTCGATGTATTAATAGCCTCTGCCAAGACATTCAAAGCAATATCCGGCAATTTTTCAAGGACTTTTAGAGAAATGTCATCCCATCCAGAGGAAGTTTTTTTCCGTATTTCTCTGAAGATTTCTTTTATTTCATATATGTCAGTTGGTATGAAAAAAGTTTTCTTGAATGGAAGTCGCTTTCAGATATTCCATTGGATCCGTTCTGGTCGTAATTTTTCAGCAAGTTCAGCTGCTATCAAGGAATAGAATGTATTAAGTTAGTAGAGCTTAACTCAGTTTTCACTGAATCAACCTTGTTTTTTCCTCTCAGCTCATTAATAATTGCCCATGTTTCCTTCTGATTGTTGTCACCTTGTGCTATTCTGTTTGAGTAATATATGTTTTTGCTGTTTTATTACTTTCCGGTAAGTATTTCTATATTTGTTGTAGTATTGAATAAAATGGGGATTATTTACAGCCAAGATGTTTTCTTATCTGGTGGAGAGAGCGCATATTTTTTGCCGATACTTTCAATCCTTTGGTTAACCACGGTTTCCTTTTTTTGTTCTTTATGTCTCTAACGGGGAATGCATTGTTAAAATTATTCGAAACTAATTTTTGAAATTCATTCAAGGGATCTTCCTTTTCAATAACGTTATACCAATTTGTATCTGTACAAAGTTGTGAAAACCTATTATAATTGAATTTACTGAATATTCTACCACGTCGTGTAGGGCTTTTTTTAATTTTTTTATCAATTATTAGATTACAGAATATGGCCTCATGATCAGATAAACCAGAGTTTACAACTGAACAGTTGATTTTGTCAACATTTGAACATACATAATCAATAATTGTGGCGGAAGAGCTTGAAAATCTTGTTGGTGATTCTATATGCATAATTAGGTTGAATGAGTCCAATAGGTTTGATAGCATTTGAGTGTTTGGGGATGATTTGTCCAAGTAGTTTATATTCAAGTCACCTGTAATGACTATGGATGAGTTTATCGGGAATTGTGACAGAAGTATTTCCATCCTGTCAAGAAAAATGTTAACGTCATGTGAAGGGGGCCTGTAGAGGCAGAGTATATAAAGTTTTAGTTCAACAGAATGAATAATTGAGAATTCAAACTCTTTCTCCACAAGTAAATGATCAATTTTGTCGAAATTAGTGAAACAACAATGTAGACCTTCCTTAACTAGAGCTAGAGTACCTCCATGAATAAGCCTTTGACGACAGTACTTGGAGATCAGCTTATATTGAGGCAGGAAAAATGGCTCCTCAGGTTTCAACCAATGTTCTGTGAGAAGTACTATATCCGGGTATCCATTATCATCTAGCAGTAAAGTTAATTCATCAACTTTGTTTCTCACAGACTGAATGTTCAATAACATCACATCAAGTGCGGTGGCATTTTTTTCGCTTCTAAAAAAGGACAAGATATGGAATCCTTTGTCCTGTCATCCAATGTTAGAGAAGAATATGACTGTTTTTGAAGCTTATCTGAGGAGGCTTGTCCCCCGATACTAGAATCTTCTCTGGGTATAAACGGTTGTTTCTTAATTTTATGCAGCTGAAAATGGGACTCCATATAACATATTATTCCTTTGGATAGAAAAAAGGCTCCTGTTTTATTTAGGTAGATTATGTTCCCTTTTTCGGTCAAATTAGATTTTCGTAGAATGTTGTTGGATTCCAGTATGTGTTTCTGTAAATTTTGGTGATGTAGAGCTTTGAATACGGCTAGGTTACTTTTATAAACATGTTCATTCCAAGCGTCCATGTTTATTGTATATAAATGGTTCAGTAATTATGATTACGTTTGTATTTTCAAGCTTGTGTATAAATTCGTTTATGATGTTGTGAACTAATCTGTTAGGCCATAAGATTACTAGGTCGTTTGGTAAAGTTAAATGTGCTTTTCAGGCGGTTTCCATTAACACTGCATCTGGTGCATTAGGTATCAATAGTGACTGGGCTTCATAACTTCCTTGAGTTTGGGTATTTAAAAACTTGCTAAGTTTCTGGGTAGTGTCGGATACTATCATTATTCTTCCTTTTTTGGTACCAATTTCTTGTTGGAATTGTCATAAATGGGATCTAGATGTAGTTGTGGGATACTATGTACTTCACACTCGAAGCGTAGTCCTCGCAGTGGGCATCGCTTTGTTAGGTACGATTATATTTGTTTTAAATCTTTTCTAAGATCGTTTTTAGAGTTCATACTCTTTTGGCTATTTCTTAGGGTAAAATTGTCGTATTTTATTTTTTCAGCTCTTCCCAAGGTGTTGTTGTCCTTAGACAAGGTCCTGATACTTGATCATATTTTTATTTATAGCAAGTTCATCCAAATCATTTTCATATTTTACCAGATTGGTCTTGGTTTCTTTTAGTTCTTCTTGCAGGATTCTATTGCTCTCCAATATTTCTTGGATGTCTTTATTCAGTCTTTTGATAACTGTTTTGTTTTCTTCTAAATTTCTTATATAATTTTGTTCAGCAATATCCACTTCATCTTCAAAGTCTTTAGAAGTTCTTCTCATTCTTTGTATAAAGTTTTCTCTCTCCTGATTTTCTATTTGTAGTCTACTAATCTCGTTCTTCATTTCTTCCTCCCTAAGATCTTGTTCTAGTATTCTTTTTTCCAATTCTTTGTCTTTTTTATTTGTAGTCTACTAATCTCGTTCTTCATTTCTTTCTTTTTGGTTGCGCAGTCCTTGGAGCATATCACTTTATGAGCTTCTATCAACTGGATATTTTTCTTTCTCTCCAGGCAGCTGAAGTGAAATATGTTGAAGCACTGAATGCAGCAGACGTTTGGACAGCCTTTGTTTCGGCAGCACTTATATGTTGTCTCCATTTTTTTTTATGTCTCTTCTATGATTCAGGATCAGTACTTGAAAAATAAATGAATTTTCTCAATCTCAATTGTCATAGGTTCCTGGCCTGGAATGAAGATCACCTTGTTTGTGGAGCAATTTCCATTTGGAACACCTGGGTATTGTTTTTGTATTTTCCCCTTTTTTGCTTTGGAATGTTTTGTCTTTTTACTGATTTCTGAATTGCGATTATTTTAGAATTTGTAATTATAGATGCAGTTGCATGTACAGTACAGTTCACAATTTTTTGATAGTGTGATTATGTCGATGAGTCTCTAAGCTTCCTTTTGGTGTAAAATTAAGCTTTTTAACTTCACTTTTACCACTGTAAATTCACTCATTAGGAGGAGCACATTTGGAGAGCACACACTTTACTCTGTTTTTCACACATATTCTAATTCCGTTACTTTCGGAGCTCTAAAAAAATATCAGTACAAAACTTCGCACATGTTGTAAACAAATGCTGAGATGATTCGAATGACTAGACAAGGCACAATACATACCATACTTCGACTACTCTTCGCTAGATGTCAGGACAAAAATGAAACCACAAAGTGTTCCAAGGTACATTATGTTCAAGGTACACCAGTTCCCCATATTGGCAATGTAAGACAAGCGATACGACACCTGGTGGACAAATCATTTATTAAGATATTTTTGATTTATTTTGAAGTTTTAATCATGATTCGGTATTGTTCAGTGACATGTTTGCATTTTCCACTATTTCCCCCTTTACAGGAACAATACATGTTAACAACTTTCACATTTCATCTTAATTCGATATGCAACATTCCATTAATATTATGTGGAGCAGCATTCAAAGTACTTGTTTGTAAGCATAATGCACATAACTTCACATTTTTCATGTCTATGAGTTTATTCTTCCTAATGTGATGACATGCCCAGCATTCACAACTTCTTCCTTCTTCCCCTTCATGAACACATCTCGAAGATTCTGTGCCTCCTAGATACAGCATATACTACACAATGCTCAATCTAACCGTTTCAGCTGAAGAAATGGATGAAAGAGAGTTTTGAAAAATATCTATTTTTATAAGGAACTGTATTAAGGTCCGAGCGGTCTGATCGGACCCGCGGCTTATCGGTATTTCGATACGAGCACTTCTGCAGATGATAGTCCAAATAAAAGATTTCCTTAAATAAAGTTCAGGTATAGTTAGCACTGTTTTAAATCATTTAAATATTTTCATGAATGCCTTCTCATTCTAATTCAGTAAATTAGGTGATGCAAGCACACTGTGGCATACCCTGTAAATAAATAATGCATAAGTTCAGATGCTCGGAACAAAATACAAACATGCCGTGGGTCCAACCACTCGGGCCTCAATGAAAAAAGACCGTATATAGGGGTCCGAGCGGTCGGATCCGCGGCATTTTTGTAATAAGATCCGAGCGGTCAGGTCGGACCCGCGGCTTATCGGTATTTTGATCTGGACTATCATCTGCAGAAGTAGATAAAGATTTCCTTAAATAAAGTTCAGGTATAGTTAGCACTGTTTTAAATCATTTAAATATTTTCATTAATGCCTTCTCTTGAGTATATTCAGTAAATTAGGTGACGCAAGCACACTGTGACCAAAAGATGCTTGGACCAAAATACAAACATGCAGAGGATCCGACCGCTCGGACCTCAATACAAAAAGTCCGTGGATCCGAGCGCTTGGACCCCAATACACTTCCTTTTCATAATTTCTCAGTTTGATAGTTATTGAGAATAATTGGCTCACCTTGCTCAACTAGGAAATGCCCGAATGATAAACTTTCACGAATAATGTCAATATCACTCTAAACAAACTTCACAATAGATAACTCAGCGGACTAAACGAATAAACAAAAATGAATGAACATTACAAACAACTAAGAAGTGAAATTTTTGTGTCTGTGATATATAATGTAAAAGAGAGTTGGCGGCGTGCAGTCAAGAATTTTTAAATTCTAGAAAAATATGTCCTCGGGCAGTGATCGAACCCACGACCTCATGAATACTAGTAATTCAAGGATATCTTTTTCTAGATTTTAAAAATCCTATTTTGCACGCCGCCAACTCTCTTTTACATTACAAACAACCACAACAAATATTGACTACTGACTTTCTATAGTTCGACTTTTGTCCGCACTGTCGCTTCGATCTTAGAACATGATACCAATACTTCCATAGTGCCTGTCTCTTTATAATCATAATATGAGACATACAATTTCCCATAACTACAGAACAAGGCAAGTAACCTCTGAAAATATATCAGTACCTTTTTATTGTGAAGATGCAAACCAACAGTTTGTAAGTTGTGTAGCTCCAAAAATTTACAACAGATTACCTCTAGAAACTAGACTCATAAGACAGTATGAACTATTTTCGAAATGGTCTAAGCGTTATATTTTTTAAAACTACTCTATAAAGCTCTTTAACTCAATTTAGAATAAATCTGTAAACTTTAAAAATACTGTCTGGTGCAAATATACTCTGCCTGTTAACTAATAGTACCATAAAACGAAACATATTGTATTGTATACTATTCAATGAATGAATAATTTGAAAATTATACGACCATTCATTCAAATCTTATAATCCACAAGAGAACAATTCAAGAGACTTAAGAATAATAAGTAAATTACAGTTTTATTTTAAAATTATTATTTTCCACTCAAGAATTCATTGACACTTTTTGCTTTCGTCAGTACAAATCTAAAATTGTTTCAAAATAATATTGTCTTAGGTTTTAGGAAAGAGAATCTTTCCTAATTTAATATTTTCCGAAGATTTTTAGTGCTAATTTGGATCAAGAGAATGCTGTTGTGAAACTGCTTTGTGAATGGGCAGTATCCCCCGAAAGAACAGGTGAGCACAGAGCTCTTGCAGTTGCTGCTTTGCTAGATCGAAGACAGTCTGATTCTAATCCTTCGGGCGATCAAGAAGCCACACAGGGAGATGACAAAGATTCTAACAGTAGCGTTCCTGGGGGTCCGCCTATGTTTCAGTCTTTGTTGATGAAATTTTTGGACACAGATGCTCCAGTTCCTGCCCCGGATGACTGTACCATGGTAATAATCAAAAGTTATAGATAGATAATTTGAAGTAATCACACAATAAATGTAGTATGATACGTATAAGACTAGTAAAAAAATCATACACAATGCACCACACTCCAATATTTATTTATTCATTCACTCACTCACAGTCAGGTAGCTAAAATTTAAATAAGACAGACTTTGGCAGTTAAGCATAAAATTAATCAGATTTGAAGTTGAACTTGAAATATTCAGGATAATGAATTCAAACATATTGAACATTATAAGATTGAAAAGGAAAAAATTCTCAATTGAATATTGAATAGAAATATTTTTCTGTGAATTGAAAAATCCAAGATAAAAATTAAGTTATTTTTTTTTAATGTCTAACAGAAAACAACGTCATATTTTCAAACAAATCAAACTATAAGATTAAAATAAAAATACTAAATATTAGGAACTATCCAGGTATTCATTATCAGTAAATTAAAATGTACTTGAATGATATCTTTATTAGGAGGAATATCTCCCAGCATGCTTTACGTACCCTTCATATTTTCTGGCAAGAAAAATAGTTCTACCTTTTCTTCGCCTAAAAAAATAGCTTATATCTCAAAATATGTAACTAATATATAATTGAGGATCAATTAGTTGCACAACACTAGCGACATTTTATCTAATAAAAAAAAGGCAACACTGCATACTTATATAAAATATATTGTGGTAACATAGTTTTTTTCAATTTTCCCTTTGAAGCTCTGTGGAGTTGTAGATGGAAAGGAATTTCAAATAATTTACTGATTTACTGGATAGTTTATGAGATGATTCTTTTCATTTAATAAATATGAATTTAGTCTGATAAAAAAGTTAAACAAAATGTTCCTGAAACTATCTATTGTCCGAATTCAGTTGTCAATAGTGAGGTAGATTAAAGATAGTATTTCGTGATTTTATGATGATTTTCATTGTTTTCTTGTACTGTTTAATATGCTCTTATCTCTAGTTACCTACTTCTCCCATATCAATAATATGAACTACTGTTAATATGTTATTTCACATTGAAAAACCTCTTGAATGTTGCCAAATTAAATTCTGATAAGATCACTATTATAGCCCAAGCGCCAAGATTAAATGCTGAGGATCGAAGCAACAAGTCATTTGAGACACTTTGGCTATGATAGTCTTTTCAACCATGAAATTTATTTCAGTACTAGCAACAGAAATTAGTATTTATCAATACTTGCGCCCTCAAAACATTCATATATTTATTATGGAAAAGAAAATGATGAATGATGACAGTTTATTCAATTTGTTTTTGAAATCATGAAGTCTATCCAAAAGTAGGCATATCTATCAAGAAGTAACAAATGAATGACTTGAATTGTCATTTCGATTTGTAACCTTTATTTCCTCGAATATTCATTCAAATTGGGTAGTAATGTAAATTGAAGGTGTTTTTCTCTAGTACTGATCGACTGAATTTGCGAAATTAGGGACAAAATTAAATATTTCTTGAAGTATATTGATTGTAACTGACAGTATTCAGTTGTACAGCTTTTGGTTTTCATTATTAACCTTGGTCAAGAATAAAATCAATATTAACCCCTTGCTTTACAAATACAATTTTTTGGCTTGAATAATGATATCTGATGATAACAGTGAAAAAAATATTATAAATTAGGCTCGTAGTTTATTTTCCAAAATTTGGTCCATTGCAATAAAAGGTGAATCGATTTGAGGGCTTTAGCCAATTACATCTCGCTTGAAGGCTTGGGATTTAGGAACAGCTATGAACTATCAATTTCCTTTGAAAATATTAAATATGTTCACCAGATATTCAATGATTGACGAGCACATAGTGTGACATAGAGTTGTTTCCCATAGAATATTTGACTATTACTTGATTCTTCCTGTGGGCATGAGTGATTATAATAATTCTTGTTTTACCTTGTCCTTTTCTGTGTATTCAAGTTATTTTCCCTACCAACTATTTTTCTCACTTTTCACAAAACAAGATATCAATTCCTCACTTATTTTGCCTTGGTAAGCCCTTAAATTGACTTGTAATAATAATAAACGTTATTTATTGTTGATTACCAAAAGGCTACCGAGGTACTTCAGCCAGTGAACAATAATTTTACATAAATATGTGTTGAACAAAAGTACATGTAAGAATGTAATTGACTGGTATTTTTACCTAATTCACAGAAAAAAACAGCCTTTTCGAATTTGGTTCATCTTTTTGCTGAACTGATTCGTCGTGATGTTTTTTCTCATGATGCTTACATGTGCACCCTTATATCAAGAGGAGATTTATTGGGACATGAAGATACCACTGACAGTATATCCAACCATCACCATACTAAAATAGAGGTAATTATGTGTTATTAGTTATATCATTATCCGTTTATATAAGTATGGTAATTAATAAATATAAGCAATTATTGAATAAATCTTCTATTTTGAGCCCAAGGGTATTCTGGGACGATAGTGTGGCCAGCACTACCCTTCAATCGCCTATTATTTTTCCCAAGGAGTTACCCCTAGGTACTCATTTATAGGCTGGATTGATCTAGAGGCTCATTCCACTAAAAAAATCATTTTAGTTTTCCACCTTTTTTTTTATTATTTTTTCTCCCACCACCTTACAAGATATTATGACGTCATCGATTTTTTTTTAACCGACGAAATCAAAAAGGAAGAAGTTTTCTAGTCGACGCGTATATTTTTTTTTATATATATGATCACACATAACTTTTCTCAGAGCAGTTTGATACCGATGATTCTTTTTTCATTGGATGGGGTGTACTTCGAAGTTGGCCCCATTTGAATTTGAACAAAAAAACATCTCTAAGGGTTGCAAAATGGAGGATATTGATCATTCACCCTCTGAATTTTGGTCCGTTAACCGATTCTATCAGGCATAACTTTGTAGTGGGTTTTTCGATTTGGATGAATCTTTTTTTATTAGATAGGGTTTATAGTTGATCATATTCCAATTTGGAATAAAATGATCCACCCCTATGGGAAGATAAATAGGGAATGATTAATTTTTCACTTGTGAACATTGGCACACATATGTAGTTGACATTGACAGATCCTCCTACATCCGTCACAATAATTACATTCTATGAAAGGATGGAATTATATACAAAGTGATGAAATCAACTAATCAGAACTTTCAAAAATAATTTATATTATATAACAATAAATAGTTAAAGTAGATAATCATATTATTTAACAGTTAATAGTTGAAGTAAGCTAGGTAAGTAAGTATTTTGGAAGTAATCAAAAATTACGTAGATAGTGATTAGTAGATTTCAACCACAAACAATTGAAAAATAAAAACTTTTTAAAAAAAAATTAAACCGACGAAACAATCAACTGATGGTAATTGAGCTCCTAAACTAATGTGAGTAACTAATTTTGAGTTGGCGCCAAACAAACTAGCAATTGAATTAGGTAAAGCGTAAAATGATGGCAGCGTGATGCACAGCTGCGTTTTGATTACTTCTTCAAAATAATATAATGATCTTCGATAATTGTTTGTTTGGCGCCCACTCAAAATTAGTTACTCACATTAGTTTAGGAGCTCAATTATCATTAAGACTAAGAAGGTTTATTTTATTTTTTGCTTTTCAGTAGATTTTTTCGTCGGTTTAATTTTTTGTTAAAAAGTTTTTGTTAAATTGAAAGGTTATATTTTTATATCAAAAATTAAAAGCTCATATTTTTCTGAGTTCAACCATACCACATACGTCATATGTAACACTTCAAGTTACAGTATACTGAGTATAAAGGAAACCAGTGTTCATATTTCTTAACATTCATTTAATTATTTATTTTGCAAAATTGACCTGTCCGAGCTTTATCTCCGAAAATGATTAACTCGTAAGATAATGGAGCGTTTCCACACTTTATGAACGCACTGTATATGTTGGTTCATGGAAAATCTAAGTAGCATTTGTTACAACTTCTAGAAGATAATCTCGGGAAATTAAAATTTAATTTTTCCAACAAATCTGGGCAGTCAATCGCATTGCTTACAACCTTGTAAAGGATCAGAATGGAGAAGTATTGTCTTCTTATATGCAGGCTTACAAATTTGAAAGTTTTGAGGAATTCCTCATGAGGTGTTCCTATTGGAGGGTATGTACCGCAAGATTTGTAACTTAATAGTTTTAAAAATCATCGTTGCAGACTTTCGAGACAATCAATACTGTTCTGATAGTAGGGGTTACAAACAACCGATGCGTATTCGATCTTCGAATGTATAAAACAGTAGTACAGTTTCATAAGAGTACCTGTGTCTTTAAAATCACGACTGTTGCGAACTATGAACCCGTATGCTCGGTATGCCGATTTCAAGACGGATTCAATGTGATCATTAAATGAAAAAGAATGATCAAATATCCAAGATCTTTGAACGTTTTAGGTCTTTGAATACGGTTGGATCTGATTTTAGTGTGATAGGATTCAGTTCTAATCTTATATTCCAAAAGGATAGGTTATATCCTACTAAAAACTCATATAATTCTGACATAAGTAACATCAAAATGTTATACTTCCATAGTGCCCGTCTTTTTATATATAGGAATCACAGTATGAGAAATATCATTCCCTATAACTACAAAACAGGGCAAGTTACCGATGAAAATATATCAGTACCTTTCTATTGTAAAGATGCAGACCAACGGTTTCTAAGTTTTGTATCTCCAACAGATTACCTCTAGAAACTAGACTTATAACACAGTATAAACTATTTTCGAAACGGTCTAAGCCTCATATTTTTGGAAACTTATCGACATATGTGAAGCTACTGTGAATGTTTTTACTATGTCCCCAATATTACGTTCATGTTAATGTACATACTCAGTTTAGAATAAATCTGTTGACTTTAAGATACTAAGTGTTAACACAAAATTCCATGTAATAAAATTTGCTAAATACCTTTTTGGCGATTTTCTCCTGCCAACAACTTTTTTTGGCAATAAGGACAGAATTATTAAAAAGTTTAATTTTTCTGAACAACTCTATTACGTGCAGAATTTCAGATTTTTCATATAGAAAGTTTTAGAAAATGTATTAAATGTTGAATTCTGTGGGCATCAACTTCATAGAGTTAGTCTCATTATGATTCACGCAGTATATTCTGGTAACCATTAATTTCTTTTCCAATATAAATTTCTCTTATAGCCAATGGACTATGATGATGCAAATATTGACCATGATCTGGACAAGATCCTGCAGAACATTAAAGAAGACCAGCAGAACTCTATGGATATTCCCGATAGTCCAAAAGAGCACGATCACAGTCATCATCCACATGTTTCATCATCTATGGGACATGTTCCTATGGAAAGTGATCACAATGATCATAGGGTGAAACCTTCTCGGCATCTGTTATACACTACCCATTTTCCTTTGAGCCAGGACGATCCGTTTTGTCAACACGATTGCAATCAAAGACATGTTCTGCTTTATGGCGTAGGGAAATATCGGGATGAAGCTAGGTAATTGGTATTTTTTAACTTTAACTATTGTAATAAAACATATTTCTAATTCAATTAGATGATAGTATGAGAAAGATTGAAGTTGCGTTATCAAGAGATACCAATATTCTAATTATAATAAGTCCAAAAATAATTACGGAAGTTCTGCGGAATGCTCTAACTCTTTAAAGTTTATCCAAGCTTTCGGAAATGTTTATTTTTATCATCAGGGAAACTACAATAGATGAAAAACCAATCTTAATGCATATTACAGTACGAAATATTATGCTACTTACAACTTTGTTGAGGTTGGTTTCAATGATGTTAAACATATTCATCAAACATAGTTATACAATAGAAGAATGTAAATCAAAGAATAAAACGAAGTTCAAAGGTAATTAAAAAAAAAAGAACACATTAAAATTGTTTAAAATTATATGAATATTACTCTGTGGTAAGACTGGTGAAACTGACAGGTTAGGAATAATTCCTGCAAGTTTATTAGTTCTCTCTCTTCATTTTTTGTCCTCTGCTTCCAATTGGCATAATATAGACATCCCCTCTGCGAAAATCCGTTCCCATCTGGCCTTCAACCGGCGTAGACAGGGGAGGTGTGATACAATAGATGCAAAAGGGCAACTAGATGTCATCCACACAGATTTTTCGAAGGCCTTTGACAAGCTTGACCACTCGATACTATTGAGAAAGTTGGGCACTCTTGGGTTTAATCAAGATCTTCTAACATTTTTCGCAAGCTATCTTAAAAACAGGACATTATCTGTAGAGTATAGAGGTCATAAATCCTATGAGTTTGAGGCGACCAGCGGTGCTCCTCAGGGGAGTAACTTAGCACCACTACTTTTCTCACTATTTATTAATGATATAGGTTATGTCATAGAAAGCAACGTTCTGTTATTATGTATATGACATGAAAATCTTCAGGAGGATCGAAAATGTCCAAGACTGTATCCTTCAACAAGATCTAAATAAGCTTTATGAATGGTGTCTTACAAATAAACTTCCACTCAACATAAATAAATGCAAGTATTTAACAATATCTCTGCGCCACAACACCAACTTATTTACTACTCAATCAATGAAACCCCGCTGCAATATGAACAACACATCAAAGATCTTGGAATTTATTTCAATGATAAACTAAACTTTTCTGTACACATAACAAAAACTATTTCATCAGCCAAAAAAATGCTAGGATTCATCTTTCGAAACTGCAGAGATTTCACAAACATAAAATGTTATGCAACCCTATTTAATGCATATGTCAGGTCCAGAATCGAATATTGCTCACTAATATGGTCCCCAAGCTATACTATATATATTGAGCAAATAGAATCAGTTCAAAGAACCCTCATGAAGTACATGGCATGGAAAACGGATGGACAATATCCCCCTCAAGGCATAGACAATAACATCCTTTTAAAACGTTTTGAAATGCTCTCACTCAGAGAACGGAGAATTAATTATTCTTATATTTTTTTGTATAAACTCATCCACAATCTCGTAGACTGTCCAGATCTGACTGCTCAACTGAACTTCTATGTACCAAGAATTAACAGCAGATCCGAACAGACATTTTACATTTCAGTCCCGCGAACAAATATCATGGCAAACTCACCAATAAATTCAATGTGTAGTAATTTCAACACACTTTGTAAAAAAATTGACCCATTCCTAAGCTCACTGGACCAATTCAAATCACAGTTAAAAGCCCATAACTGAAAAAGTTGAAAACTGCAAATAAAATGTAACACACATATCACAATAATCTTAATCTGTCCTGTAATTGGGTGTACTCCTGTTTGGACAATAAAGTGTTTATTATTATTATTATTATTATTATCGAGGGGATGCAGATAGTCTTGCTCTAAGCAATACTGCTTGCTTGCTTGTTTTTTATGGCGTCTATCTTTACAGATACTTCGCTAGCCTCGGAAATCCACTTCACCCCAGAACGTAATCTGTAGGCTTCGATTTCCCTTCGGGGGCAACCGGGATTGTTTCACTTGAAATAATAACATGAATGCCCAAAACATTCACAACAAAAAAATTTAACTTTGCCATGCACGTGGAACGGCTGTACAAAAACTAACATTAACCTGACTTCCTGACCGCGTGGTCGACGTCCATCTTCCACGAGATCTGGAAGTCGAATCTAAGCAATACTGCATTCCTTAAGTTCTCTCTCTCTCTCAATATATTACTGGTTTTTACTTCCTTAATAGGCGTATTCAACCAATTGGTAATCCGGGGGGTGTGAAAGTCTTGCTCTTGTCAATATCACACCCCTATGCCCCTTCTTCCGACAAATCCGTTGTCATCTGGCTTGGGTATCGGTGTAGAGAAGAAAGGGTCTGATTTATACACAAAATTTTTGTTTATCTTCTCTAAATTTGATTTATTTTTGCACTGCACGTTTTCAACGGCGGACATTCACATGTACATTTACTTGACTTCGAGCCTCAAGGATGCCACCTATCTTCCTCCGTGGCTCAAAGTCGAATATGGTCCCTTAAGTTTATTTAGTTCAAAGACACATGGACATGTGTCACTTGGAAGTGGAGTCAGTGGTACCAATTGTTGCATTAGTACCAACTATTATTAACGTCCTGTGTTGGTTTTGATTAGTACTGTTATTTGATATTACATTGTTGCCACTATTTGGATTGATATCTAAAGCCAATAGATATGAGTAGATCTCACTGAAATGGTTGATATCTGTTTTTTTATTGATGCAATTGTTTTCTTGGGAAATGAAAGCCATTTCTAAGAATGTTCTCTTAGTTGTATGTGAACTCGACTATATATATATATATATATATATATATATATATATATATATATATATATATATATATATATAGATAGATAGATAGATATAGATATACAGGATGTAAACTAACTTGTTACACTCCCATGAATGAAGGGTGTATAATGCCATTTTATAACAAAGTACAGGCAATAACAAGTTGACTCTCAAGGTATTTTCAGGATTCCGATCTGAGAAGCCAATTCAATTTAATCATATTTTATTATCAAAAACCCTATAGTACAAAGTATTCATCAAAAAGCATACAGAATGTTTATTTTTTAAAAACTTCCTACGAATTGTCTCGTAGTTGGCTTATGTAACAGAAATCTCTTCACAGAAGCCAAACTACAAGTTAACTCGTACACAGACACGCTTCGACCCGTCGCTTTGCTACAAAGATATGGGTATAGATTCGTTCATAATAAATCAGATATAGAGTAGAATGCATCACATGAATGTCTTTCTCAAGTGTGTTTTATAATTATTTTATAATCTATTTATAAATTTCTGTTTATTTATTAATACATTTTCTGTTCATGTAAGCCAACCATGATTTTTCGTTCTCTTCCCGGAAGCCATCTATCCATATTTACACTGATATACTACTAATTTAATCGTAGGTGCACAAATATGGCAAGCAAAGAAACTACAAGATAACTCGTAGTTGGCGTTCTATGCAAGAACATCAACTACGAGTTATCTCGTAGTTGGCAGTCAACGTGTTAAAAATAAAAAAATAAAACAATTTTTTTGGACAAATTGAACCATATTGTGGGAACCACTGTCTGCCAAAACCTAACCTGCTGTTTGAAGCTGTAAGGAAACACTGGCAATTGCGGGATGTAATAAACATTTAAATGTAAAAATCATTAACATTCGTTGCAGGCTACTGGCGATAGGTATTCAAACTGTGCCTTTGCATTACATCAATTTTACACTAAAACAAACCTCGTTATATGTAAATGTAAATAAAGTTAGCATATTTTAAAGCACTTAAAAAATCACAATTATCAACAAAATAATTTGTAACGTATTGTAACACACACAGTTTTTTTAATTTACATGACAATATTGACAGATCATGTTGACAATTGACTTGAAAGCCAATCAGCGTTACCAGGTAGACTTTTGGAGTTTCGGCGAGTTTTTGTTTGGTTTATATTCTCATGATTTCCGCTGCCACTTGATTGACTTGCGTTTTTGCACCACCCTGTGAGTCAGGAATTCCCAAGTCCAAGGACGACGACGAGCTATCTTGGGTTTTATATTCGGTGTTATCACTTTTTTCTGCAGTATACTCCTTTATTTGCTATCGGGTTTTTTGAGGGATTCGTCGATTGTTGATTTCTTTTCGGGTTTTGGATAGTTCCACTCATTGACATTTTTTCTTCCAGAAATGAAATTTTCTCTTCCAGTACTTGGATTACTTGGTATTTGTTCGAGATAATGATGTCCTTATCCATCACGATCTGTTTTCCTCTCTGAGGTAGGTTTCTTCTGTTTCTTCTCCTTGTCAGTGGTTTGTTGGTCAGGTTCGTGTTTACATTCTGCCTTTTTCATTTCACTAGCCTGTTTCAAACAAGCTGGATGGAAATTTTCGGAGCACTTAATACAGGTAACTCTGTTTTGAACTTTTTTGGAGCAATGTTTGCACGTAGAATTCACATTTTCTTTCAGAGCAGGTGATCGGCCATCTTCATACAGCGCCATTTTTATTCTTCTTATTATATTATAATCAAAATCGAAAGACAAATATGATTATTGAAATATCCTAATATCCATGTCAAAATTGTCAAATGTCAGTTCGCTGAAGTTTGTTCATTACCAAATGCCTAATTGAACTTTCCATTTTTTTTATTACTTCTTTGCAAAAATCAAAGGAACAAGGAGATATTTTTTCATTGCTTTTATCAAATGGTGTAATGAACAGTTCTTCCAATAATTCAGCCTTGTTAAAATAATTCATCAAATACCCATAAATCAAAACAACTTCAGGTTCGCCTGGCAGCATTTCCGACCCCATAAGATGGCGTGCATATTTTTCCCAGCATATTACAATAATGTAAAATACAATACAAATTGTTGGTATAGTTCATCCATTATCAATTGCAGAAGCATAAAAAACAAGTTTCCCAGTCTTGCGGCGGAATCCTTTGAGCAGCAGAGGCGGAGATAACTAATTTTATTAAATATTTAAATATTTTAAAAATACGTTAAAATAAAAAATATGCCATAAACGAGGAAGTATGTATTAATAGGCAATCAAATCATCATAATTTCATTTTCCCATGTCGAAAAAAGCCATATTTTCCATCAAAACACAACACAGCTATAGAATATTTTAAAACCTATTTCGATCCCAGACCAGAGACGAGACTGGCTTTCATTTACTCAGACCTCCTGAAACTCGTGATTTATTAGTCTCAACGTATAGACACACTTACAAGCACTATCATTAGCTTGAGGTCACTCAAACAGCTGTCACTCAAACCCACGTTGACTATCGGCTCTTTTGATCTTCGGTTCGCCGACGGAGTATGTTTACGAGTAGTATACTTTATTTTTCGTTCTGTTTCTTCGCATATACGCTCGTGTTAGTGAAGTGAGTTTTTGATTTGCTCTCTATAGAAACAGATTCTGCAATTGAAAATGGTTAAACTATACCTCAATGTGTCAGAGGTACGGCTGGCAACATCGTAAAAATAAAAATCACTCCACAATGGATAAAATTATGTATGTTGTTTTCATTGTGAAAAAGGTAGAAATTTTGGAAACAGACAGTTTTATGTGCAATAAAAACATGGTTTCGGGCGCGCGTGTGTGTGTAAAGAAATTCGAATTTTAGGCCAAAGTTTTCTAACAGGTCGCATGGTCGTCGGGTAATCCAGCGGTAACCAAACGGCGAAATTTTGGTGGGTAATATTAACTGTACATAATTATTTCAAAGAAATAATCTTTTTATTTTTTTATAGACTATTAAGTGTTAGCAGTAGTGCAACAAGTTAGTTTCATAATACAGCATAAGGCTTCATACTGTCGAATTTTTATTATATGTGCGTGCGCAACTTCCCTTGCCTGCTAAAATTTCACTCTGAACTTGCCAAAAAAAGGATAACTTCAAAAAATATATATAACTTTTTTATGCTGAATGATGTTTTCTACATGCCCTCTCAAGGAACGCATTATTTTCAGGGACCCTATATTAATTTTTTAATCCTAAGCTATTTTAGTTCAAATTTTTTCCTGTGTTTTTGCTTTTTTAGCAATTACTTTTTAGACAATTTTTCTCTCATTAGTGATGATAATGTACAAGTTTTAATCTGTTTGTATGTGTACCTTTTTTATTCTTATTTTTTATATGACTTTGTCTATAGGAATTCTTCTTTCCTTCTGAAAATAATGCATATATTGATTTGGTTTGAATCACTGTTATGAATAAGTATTGGAGGAAATGAAAGATTTCTAAACTCATTACAACTTTTCTTGCTGCACCGATATGAAAAATAATAATGTAGAAATTGTGATTATACATGGATTGAAACCTATTGAATATGCCCAATTTAATAATAAAACATATTTTGGAAAAATCGAATTAAACTGTTTTCTTCACATAAAAGATTCAATATAAATTGAACCAGAAAATGGTAGATCTCAGGTGAAAAACAACTAATTTCCTGGCAAATACCACGCAGAACGTTGAATCATATTCACCTGAAAATCCATGCATACCTCCATATAAATGGACATTGAATGCAAATGTTTCTTTCTGAAAGATTCAATATAAATTAACCAGAAAAAAGGACAATCAAGACACTTTAATTTATGTCGTGTTCACCTAACAATCCGCATACCGGTTTCAGGCTTTTTTGGCCCTCATCAGTACGGAGTAGTCAACCAGCCAAAGGTCCGAAGAGCTCTGGCTGAAGTGAGACCCAACATAACCAAAACCATCATCGAGTCTATAACACCTATAGGTCCGAAAGAAAACTTTAACTGGCGGTACCTAGTGACAGAAAGAAACACTCGAAAATCTCCACCTCGATAGGTTTCTAAATAAAAGATTCCTTCTCAGTAGGAGTGGCAAGCCCGACTAGCATATAGTGAAAGATAGACGCCATGTGAAGTGGAATAAATAGAAAAATCGAATTAAACGGTTTCTTCACATAAAGATTCAATATAAATTGAACCAGAAAATGGTAGATCTCAGGTGAAAAAACAACTACTTTCCTGGCAAATACCACGCAGAACGTTGAATCATATTCACCTGAAAATCCATGCATACCTCCATATAAATGGACATTGAATGCAAATGTTTCTTTCTGATAAGCTCGATTATGTTTAATTTATATCGTGTTCACCTAACAATCCGCATACCGGTTTCAGGCTTTTTTGGCCCTCATCACCTGAGATCTACCATTTTCTGGTTCAATTTATATTGAATCTTTTATGTGAAGAAAACCGTTTAATTCGATTTTTCTATTTATTCCACTTCACATGGCGTTTATCTTTCACTATATGCTAGTCGGGCTTGCCACTCCTACTGAGAAGGAATCTTTTATTTAGAAACCTATCGAGGGGGATTTTCGTCTTTCATATGCTAGTCGGGCTTGCCAGGTGTTATAGACTCGATGATGGTTTTGGTTATGTTGTGTCTCACTTCAGCCAGAGCTCTTCGGACCTTTGGCTGGTTGACTACTCCGTACTGATGAGGTCCAAAAAAGCCTGAAACCGTATGCGGATTGTTAGGTGAACACGACATAAATTAAACATAATCGAGCTTATCAGAAAGAAACATTTGCATTCAATGTCCATTTATATGGAGGTATGCATGGATTTTCAGGTGAATATGATTCAACGTTCTGCGTGGTATTTGCCAGGAAAGTAGTTGTTTTTCACCTGAGATTTATCATTTTCTGGTTCAATTTATATTGAATCTTTTATGTGAAGAAAACAGTTTAATTCGATTTTTCTATTTATTCCACTTCACATGGCGTTTATCTTTCAAAACATATTTTAACAAAAATTAGAAACAATGATAAGAATGACGTGTTTCAAATTTTTCAGACACACAGTGAAGAAAATGTCAAAAGAAATTTGCAAGCTATTTTCCAAGAAATTCAGCATTGATGTCGCAGAAGGTGGCAAAGTTAAAAAGCACTCGAGGAATGAATTCAACTTTGAAGCAACTACTCAAAAATGCCAGAGCCTCAGTTACTTCGATCAACATCTTGTTACATGGCAGTGTAGTGTCACTGTCGTAGAGATGCTCAATTCTTTTGCTACAGGAAACTCCAACTATTTACCAGTTCAGGAGCATGTCGCCTTTTTATTTGACCTTATGGAACTTGCATTGAATATTTATGGCCTGATAGATGTGTGCATACAGATTTTGAAAGAGCTGCCCGAAGTTGAGACACAGTTATATAATAAAAATTTGGCTCTCAGTAGAAATTATACGACATCGTTGAGTTTGTACGTGGTTGGAGTATTGAGGAGATATCATTGCTGCCTTTTGTGTAAGTAAGACAGTCAACTATATAATACCAATTGTGCTCAACTCAATTTCTTTTATCACAGTGTCACCAGAACAGACTTCTGCTGTGTTCGAGGGCCTTTGCAAAGTCGTTAAGCATGTGTCTAACCCTGGAGATTGCAGCTCTGCTGAAAGATGCATCCTCGCTCATCTCTACGACTTGTATTCCTCATGCAGCTTGCTCAAATCCAAACCCCATACTGTTGAACCTTTCGGCAACGCCTATCCTAAAATAAAGCAAGCTCTGTATACTTCGCCTCAACCGACACCTAGTAATATATACGTGTATAATGCTCAGTATATGCAGGAGCTCTTTATAAGTCCAAGACGTGCTGGCCGGATAGATGGCGTTTTGGCTAAACAGCTGAATGACAATGGAAATAATAGGTGAATATACATATACCCTTTTTTCAATAATTACTGGTAGTTTTTCACATGCTTTTATTTAGTTCCATTTGTATTTAGGAAATTACTTTCAACTCAATTATACATTGAAATGTTTCCATATTTACTTGATATTCTAGTATTAGAACAGCAAGTCCAGTGAAATATCTCTTCTATTTTGAGAGAAACCCAGTATTATAGTATATACAAATGAGATCCTCACCACTTTGTTCAATATATGATATTGGTTTGGATATAAGTACAACAGAATTTTTATTGATTAAGTATAAATTTTTACTTTTGATCTGGAAATTAAATGTGTGATTTCTCCTGAACCATGACACTATTAATATTGCCCAGTATGTAGAGTAAATCCATTAGATTTATATATCCTGATAAGAAATACAAAAACAATAATTATGTGGAAAATATTGACATCAATTGCACCTTTTTTGTTTAATCCACAAGTAAGGTTGATTCTGACACCTCCAGAGACCATCCAACATAATGGCAATCTCATCCACAACAAAACTAGAGGATGAGCATTGGTCCAAGATCATCAAAGTTTGAAAATTTGCAAAACTAATCATCCTACTCTAAACTGACCACTCAATTAATGTATCCAGGAAAACATCTTCACAAAAGCCAGTCTTTGAAAATATAATTTGGTTTCAACAATATTAACAGTTCAGAGTTAATAAATAATAGTTTAAAAAAAACTAAAAAACACGCTTTTTATAAAAAATCGAACTAAAAAATCAATAAATAATAGTTTAAAAAAACTAAAAACACGCTTTTTATAAAAAACCAAACTAAAATAGAAAATAAATTTTAATAAATTTGAATTAAGAATAGTGTCAAAAAATTTAATAAACAAATTAATAATAATGTAAATAAGAAACAAAATTATTTTATTTAAAAAAAAGCGTGGGGTGCTTTTTAAGATTCAGATTAAGCACCCCATGCTTTTTTTTAAATACAATAAATTTTTTTCTTATTTACATTATTATTAATTTATATTTATTAAATTTTTTTACACTATTCTTAATTCAAATTTATTAAAATTTATTTTCTACTTTTTTATTTTTTTTTTTTTTTTAGTTTTAAACTATTATTTATTTTCCACTTTTTAGTTTGGTTTATTTATAAAAGCGTGTTTTTTTTTAATTTTTTAAACTATTATTTGTTCTAATCTACTATTAATTCCGTGATTACTATTAGTAACTGTAATTATTTTCCAAATCATTAATGTGTACAGCTGTATTAATAGTCAAATCTCGATTTTAGAAGTCATTCAAAGATTTTAACGTTGTCAATATATACAGTGAGCCGCCATCTTGAATTTTTCAATTTTCACGAAAGAATCATAATATTTGACTCCAAAAACCCCCTAATGTACAAACTATCCACCATTTTTGAGCCGCCATCTTGAATTTTTCAATTTTGACAAAGAATCATAATCTCCGACCACAAAAACCCTCAGATACCAATTTTGAAGCGAATCGGACCATAATGACAAAACTCGTCCGCCATATTGGAGCCGTCATTTTGTTTTTTTCAAATCATTCGGACATCTGGAAGTGGGTGAAAATCAAGTCCAAAGGAGTCGGTTACAAACAAACATACAAGTGAAGCTAATATAAAGCGTGTAAAAAAAAGTGCAATTGAATAACATTTCTACAGAACACCTTCATCAAAAGAGACACAGTGCCCACCTTACTCATGCTCAATAGTACTCCCAACATTGTTATACATACAGCCAATATTGAACCAAATATTCTTAATACTGAAGAAATGCCAGACTGGGGGATCAGATCACTTAGGGCTTTCAGTTAAGAGTGAGAAAGCTGGTCAAATAAATGGCTTCTATAGAGCTCTTAGTTTATACTTCCTTGGATCAAACTGAATGATTTTTTGTCATGAAATATGTTTTTCTCACAGATGAAGATTGAATATAGGTTCCTTGCCACTTCAGAATCCATCATTTCATATAATTTTGCCTATGCCTCCAGAACTAATCAACTAGACATTTCAAGAAAGTGCTTCAAATTATCGATGATAATTGCGCCCTCCAGTAAAACTCCTTCCACCATCAGTTTGCTATTTCATGAATAATTAAAGATAGTTTTATTAGTATTGATGATTTGAAAAAAAAACTAGGGTATACATTTGTTCTATAAATATTTTTAATTTCATTTATTGTCGGCTGTAGGGCAGCCGTTGGCTGATGATTCGGAAATTGACTGTTTAGATGTGAATGTTAGATGGGTTAAGCGGCCATCGTAGGATACCATTCGTAATAGGGTACCCTCAACATATTTATTGATGGAGATGGAGAAAATACGTCACTTCCGGTGGTTTTTGCTATTCCTTTTTGGGAATAACTCCTGATATACGCCTTTTTCTCATGAAATGTAGGAAAACTGTTTTGTAGATATATTCTTCACAAAAAAGGACATGTCATTTTTGTGAATAATGAGTAATTTCCAAAGAAAAAAAAATTGAAACAAAATGTAAAATCATTCTATATGAAAGTGTTCGAGGAATGAAATACCACTGATCTGCTCTACTTTTTTCCAAAATGGGATACAAGCTTGGGTTTCACGCTGTATTGTATGAAAACGCGTTATTTCTGTGATTATAACCTATAATTTATCACTTTCGGTTCCATTACACGACTATCAAAGACCAACCAACCGTCTTACTTTTTCACTAAAACAATCGCTATTTTTAGGACAAGTGAGTAAAGCGTAGCATTTAATCACGAACCTGACGAGTGATTAAATGCGCTTCACTCTCGTGTTTCAAATCTGATTTTTTCTATTTTCACAGAAATTAAAAGAAATTATTTTGCAATTGTAGCATGAATAACTATTGTGTCAATGACTCGTCGAAACAAAATTGCAACCAGCCTACTAACAATAAAAATCTGCGCTACCGCAAATTTCAAAAATTCAAGATGGCGGACAAGTTTTGTGATTATGGTCCGACTCGATTCAAAATTGGTATGGGGAGGTTTTCGGGGTCGGAGATAATGAATTTTTTGTCAAAATTTATAAATTTAAGATGGCTGCTCCAAAATGGCGGAGGAGTTTTGTGACTATGATCCGATTCTATTCAAAATTTGTATGTGGGGGTTTTCAAAGTCGGAAATTATGAATTTTTTGTCAAAATTTATGAAATTAAAATGACGGCTTATGGAATTTTTGTTAGAGAAAAAAACGAAATTGTTATGTGGGGGTTTTCAGGGTCAAAGATTATGAATTATTCTTCAAAATTCATAAAATTAAAATGGTGGTTCCAAGATGGCTTATGATCTCTATGAGGGTTTTCGGGGTCGGAGATTATGAATTTTTTATCAAAATTCTCAAATTTAAGATGGCGGACAAGTTTTGTAATTATGGCCCGATTCGATTAAAAATTGGTATGTCGGGATATTTGGGGTCGGAGAATGATTTTTAGTTCAAATTCATAAATTGGCAATTCCAAGATGGCGGATGAGTTCATCTTTAGATGGTCTCCATTGAAGGACTACATAGTTCGGAACTTATAGGAAAAAACGATGCTTTAAAAAAAATGCGAGATTAAGGCGTATCTAAGTACTAAAAAACACAAAATAAAATAAAAACACTTTTTAAAGACAAACTTGTGTTGCATTTGATTTGGAAACCAGCCTACTCGATACGAATATGATGGTGTTTATTGGTAACCTAGGTAACACTTTCAATCACTAATTTGAGTTCGAATATGTCACATTTTAGTCACGAAAATGGAAAAAACATTTTACACTTGATTTAGTGCGCATAAAGACAGTTGACAGGTCATAGGTGCATATCTTCACGGAGTAGTTACACAGATAAGACTAGACAATACAAACGAAATCAAAGAGAGATGGAGTCCTATCTCAAGTTAAATGCCCGAAAGAACTGTCAGAATAATGATGCGTTCCTTGACCTTCATGAAGGTTATTTTAAATATACAACTGAAGTGGTAACGGCGAGACCTCCATTTTGAATGATGAAGTATTTATGGCCCAGAATTGCCAACTTCACAATATCTATAAATTAAATAAGAAATTCGAAGAAATAAACGAAATTGTTCTATATAACACAACTTAAAACTCGAGCATTCAAGACTAATTTCAAATGAAACATAATTTAGAACTGGCAACTGTGCCTATCTTGAGTTAAAGGTCCGAGGTCGAATAAGCGACAAACCAAATATCAAAGGAAATGGGCGGAACTTCCTATCTGTGTGTACCTATAATCATAATCTGTGATATTGTTGTGATTTGATTTGGATCGTTCTTTTTTGCGCCACCATTTCCCAAGAGAAAAGTGTTTAATATTGAAGAAAAATCTCACATCATATGGCTATATATAAATCATTGAAATATATGAAATGTATATTGCTTATAACAACTATCGGATATAGCGTCCTTAGTTATATGGTCCGTTCAATGTCGTTATATCCGGTTCCACTGTATTTCTATTTTAGTTAATATCCTCAGAAATACCTACCTCATATTTCATGAAAAAGGCAAAATATATTAATTGTAAAAATGTTGATATCTACAAAAAAGTACTCCTGCACTTTTCTAGGGCTGGACGTGGCAACACAGTGCCAAATATGTTCGTCTATATTCATGGCTCTCAACGAAAGTTTGTAGGGTACCCGATAACAAAGGATATCTACAGTGGTCACTTACCCTATGAGTCCAACGATGAATATTGAATGTTGTATGTTGAATGTTGAATGTTGAAAGCTGAAAGTTGAATGTTAAAAGCTGAAAGTTGGATGTTGAAAGTTGAGCGTTCAATCAATGAATCAAAATATACTTTGTTGAATGTTGATAATTTATTGTTGTAAGTTGAATGGAGAAAGTTTAATTTATAAAGTTGTATGTTGAATGAATAATGTTGATAATCAATTCTAGTAATTAATGTTGGTCTTGAAAGTTGGATATTGAAAGTTATTGAAAGTTGAACGTAAACATTTTGAACGTATGTATTTATGTCATTTATTTCAGGTGAGCATGATATATTTTTAATTTTTCTTGATTTGTCAAATCACATTTTGCATATTGTGATGGTGCTCAAATAAATGTACATTTTTTATGTTTACAATCAAAATTTGTATCCCAATTATATTATAACTGATACCCTTGGATTGAATTGTTCAATTCACAGATTGAAGATATTCCCTTTTCAACGGTAATTGGAACTGCCATTCTTTGATTTAGCAATTTTATGGACAGTTTAATTAGTAGACCTGTGAACAAAATTAATGAACACCATCAGTAGAAATTGTGCTGATTCAATGATCGCTTGATGTGGTTGAATAGTAATAATGCATGAACTTTCGCGGTCATATAATTAAATGTGGCTTTTCCCTTTACCTTGCGATTACTTTGACAACTATGTAATATATGTAAATAACATTGAAAAAATATTTTTCCCATTCAAAATTTAGAACTCTATTAATGACAACTATAGCCCACTTCTGAAAATAAAATGAAAAACGCATTTCATATTTTGTGGAGCGTTTCTGGAAGAGTTCGGACAGGAGGCAACAGCAAATAAAAATATTCTCTTTTGTTATTATTATTTTCTGTATACAGATCAGAGAAAAAAGTTTTAAATTTGCGAGTTAATGACGAATTTTATGAGAAACTTTGATAGGTTGAGAAACATTGTTCCTCAAATATTTTTCTTTGCCATATGGAATTTTCTGTATGAAAAGTGGAATGATTCTGCAATAGTTTTATGATCAAAATTTTGAGCCACACACATGGCAAAGCAAGTTAGATGACATTATATGATTTATTGTTTTGTGGCTCCACCCACGACTATTTCCCCTTCCACACCACTGCCCCCCTTTGTTACAGCATGTCATCACTTTCTCATCCTTATGATAATAATAATAGATTTACAAAATCCTATAACAAGATTCAGTTATGGAGTGACATAACTTGTCTAAAATCGATTTCGATAAAGTTACCAAATACATTTTAATGTACCTCACACTTGTTGAAGGGCAATAAATTTCCTCTGCATTTATTTTTAGCTTCAACCATAGTGCAATTTAGAGACATTCTCCAAAGTCTGCCCGCACTAGCTACCACCGTTCATTTTGTGTCTAATTAAGAAATTAAGAAAGATGTATGGGGGTATCCTACAACTAGGGATCCACAAGCAAGAACAGAATTAAACCAGTTCAACAAACACATTCAAATCCTCATCCTACAAATAGATGAAAAATATACTAGCATGAAACTTTCTGAACTGTAAAAACAGAAGGATTTAAACACATTAAGAACATGCTGATATATTTGCAAGACATTTCTGAGACATTCTGAGACCAATTTTGATGTTGAACCCTACTTGTATAGTAAAAATATGAGGATCACGTCTCTCCCCCTCCTTCACAATCTATACTGTGCAGGTGTTTATTACTACAATTCTCCCATTTTTCTTTCTCAGGTTATATTCTCCAGTTTGCAGATGACACGGGTTATTTTCTCGTGATTAGAACAAGCTATAGCCCACCTACAACATCTCTCTGATTCAATAAATCAAGATTGAAACCACCTAATGCTATTCCGTCATAAACATTCACTCACTGACATCTCCCAAACACTATGCAGTAATAATTCAATCCAGTCAGGAAAAAACACGTACCTCCAGGAAAAAAAAGGAAATTTATATCTAGAGTCAAACACTTCAGATGCCTCACAAGCAGAATATACAAGCTCATCTGTACAGCTATGATTGAGTGTGGCCACATGATTTTTCTCAACTGCTAAACAAATTTCAGAAAGAGGTCCATTGAGGTCCAACACAAAGCTTTGTCACCCAAATAAGACATTACACAATCCTCCAAATATTATTATATATTAGCTCAGCAATATAATATGCTTATTACAATGATTCTGACAGAAATATAAAAATATAGAACTGGAAAAACTCACCCTAAATAGAGATCCAGAAATATAACACTGACTGACATCCTCAGATGACTACCTACCTGGAAGAGAAGCCAATAGCATAATAGATTTTTTTTGTCTCCCTTTCATTTTATATTTTTGTCAAATATCACTGCTTTATTTATTAATGTGAAAATGTAACTATAGGCAGAATGACCTTGTTCAATAGCCTTATTGCATTGAATTGTTTCGGTTCAATTATGTTCCTTTTATTATTATTATTTTAATGGTACAATATAATCCTGGCAGCTTTTCAAGATTATTTGTCATCAATTGATATTTTTGACAATTTGTACCTTAACTTCATGACAAAACAAAACCAAGCAATGACCCCATTTTAATTTTTTGGCGCATAAAACAAAGAATCTCCCAACAAACGAATTAGTTTCATCATCATATGGTATCAAAAAATCGTTACGAATTTTAACAATTTTTGTTATGGAAATCATTTATGGTCAGGTATCCCATTTAAGAAAGAAAAACACTTTTTATTTCAAACAATATTATGAAATCATGAAGACATCTGTCATTTTCAATGTTGCTTTGGCATTATTTACTGTTACAACAATTTTATTTTTGTAGATATATTTATTATTGTGGTTATTTGTAAAAAAATTGGTCACAACTTATTTTGTACAAATTAGGAAAGTTATTGTTAGTCCTATTGACATGTATTTTGTAAAACATTTTGAAGAAAAGCATGTTTTTACACACTTTATATTAGCTTCACTTGTATGTTTGTTTGTTTGTAACCGACTTCTTTGGGCGCGATTTTGACCCACTTCTAGACGTACGAATGATTTGAAATTTGGCAGGTGTACATAATTCCGGTGACAAAGCATTAAGAAGTTTTTGTTTGAAAAAAAAAACAAAATGGCGCCTCCAATATGGCGGACGAGTTTTGTGATTATGGTCCGATTCGCTTCAAAATTGGTATCTGAGGGTTTTCTTCGTCAGAGATTATGATTCTTTTGTCAAAACTGAAAAATTCAAGATGGCGGCTCCAAAATGGTAGACGAGTTTTGTCAAGTCAAAAGTAATTTATTCAATTTTCTTTGTTACATTTTCTTATTTTATTCTAAAAATGTTTCCCTATGTCCCCGCTATAGAGCTCTGCGCTCTTTTCAGGGACAGCTATTTATTTTATTTCTCCTAATGATAACATGGCTATTTCTAATTAAAATTTTTGTTTGGATGCGAGGAGAGCTGCGGCTCTTTTTGTCCTCCTTTTTCATTCGTGCCATTCGGCGTTCTGATGGAACGTGCTATAGGGAAACCGCAGAAAACCTATGCACCCGAATGTTACATTTCTAATTATTTCATTTCCTGTTTGTGTACTTTATTTTATAAATTTTCCTTATTATACTTGTTGTAAAACTGAAAAGTAAAATATGGTTAGTGGGGTTGGTTTGGGATTGTTTTCTGTTCGTTTGTCTGTCTGTTTGTATGTTTTTCGTTGTGTATTGAATGCTTTTTATTCCATAATTTTTCCTGAATTGTTTTATGAATTTTTCAACTAGGTTTCGTTTTTGATTTTTTGATTTTGTTTTTTGAATTGTTTTTATTTTTGAATTTTAATTAATTTTTTGTTTTTATGTTTGAGATTGAATTTTTATTTTTCTTTTTGCTTGGATTTTTTTTTGATAATTTATCTGTTATTTTTATTGTGATGGAATTTTTTGCATTCTTTGTTATTGTTCAATGAATTTTGATGACTTTTTCAATTTGGAAGAAAAATAATTTTTTTTTTTATATTATTTAAATTTTGACATTTTGTCATTGTATTTTTTGTTTTGTGTGTGTTTGTGAGTTGTTTGGGATTGGGGTAGGGGGTGGAATAAAAAAGTATGATGATTTTATTTTATTATTCGAGTTCTTGATTGTTGTAATTTTCCTGTTGGTGCTTGGGGGCGGGGCGAGTTTCCGGGGCGGGAATGCTGTCCTGGCTGGCATCCACGTCTCGGAAAGTCTGGGGTTTGGTTTTTTGTGGTCCTGGGGGGTGGATGGCTTCCGGGGGGTGGGGGGTTCTGTTCTCATCAATATCGATCCTGGGATGGTGTTTGGTTTTGGGTGGGGCTTTCCTGATGAATGTTGGTCTTATCTGAGGGTAAGCGACGTTTCGTCCAAATGGTTGGCGTATTCATCAGGTAAGTTTGTGGAGGTGGCTAGGAGTCGGGCTGGCAGGAACGGGAATTTTTTCTTTGGCTTTAGGCGAAGGTCACGTCGATCGGGGCTCCAGGGGGACATCAGCGTTGCTTTCGCCGCCTCGTCTCCGCTGATGGTCCGGTCGACGTATCCCTGTCTCAGCTTCTGAAAACGTAATAAAATCGGATCAAAATCGATATTGTTGTAAACTTCATTGCTTGAGGATAGTCGGGGAAGGTATTGGCAGGTTCGGAGTATTCTTCTTTCAATGGATTTTATTGATTGTTCTTGTCTAGGCGTTAAAATTGCGTAAATGTTGGCTTTATAGTCTAATAATGGTCGTACAAATGTTTTGTATGTATGTAGGAGTGTTTGTGGGTGGCATCTTCCGAAATGTCCTCCCAAACTTCTCAGAATAGAAGCTCTTTGCCTTACTCGGGTGAGAGTTTTGTTGAGATCGGTTTGCCAGTTGAGAGTTCGCGTGAACGTGACTCCCAAATAGCAAACTTCGTCTTGCAATTCGAGCCTCTCTCCTGAGAGTGTGAGATTAATTTGGTCCGATTTTAGTGTTGGTTTTTGGGAATTGTTGGGATGTTTGAAAAGGATGGTTTGTGTTTTGTTGGGATTTAGTCGGACCCTCCATATGTTACACCAATTCGAGAATTCGTCCAACATATTTTGGGCCCTTCTATTTAGGATTTCGGTGTTTGTGGCTGATACATACAAAACAGTGTCATCCGCGTATTGAATAATTTCGTGAGTTTTTGGCATATCTGATACATACAGTGAAAAAAGAATGGGTGATAGGATGGATCCTTGGGGTACTCCTGCTTGGGGTGGGGGGGGGGGGTCGACAGGCAGTCCCGATCTTCTTTCCGATTGAAATTATTGTCTAATAAAATGTTCAGGTAAATTTGAGTTTATTAATTTTTTGATAAGTCCGGCATGCCACACTTTGTCAAAAGCTTTTTGGATATCGAGAAAAATCGCGACGGTGCACTGTCCGGAGTTGATGTGTTTCGTGATATCTGTGGTGAGTCCAACTAACGCATTTTGTGTGGAATGTTCGGCTCTGAAACCATGTTGATAGGGGAGGATTATGTTTTCAATTTCGAAATGTTCGATGATTCGTAACTTCAAAATTAGTTCAAATAATTTTCCAGGTACATTAATTAAACTAATCGGCCTGTATGAATCTAATTTTGTTGGATCTTTACCAGGTTTGGGAATCATGACTGTATTCGCACATTTCCACGCTCTCGGAAAATATGCGAATTTCAGACATGCGTTCATTAGGAGGGCTAATATTGGATAAATGGTATTAGGTAGTTGTTTCATCGTTTTTCTGTTTATGGAGTCAGGCCCTGGTGCGGTGTTTTTGCCTCTGTGAATGGCGGTCTCGACGTCATTTTCGGAGATCGGCATTCCCAGAGGGCAATTTGGATTTTGGGGAAGTTGTCCGGGATGTTCCCTTGTAAAGATCCATATTTCTCGCTGAATTTGTTCAAAAAATTCTTCGTCGAAAGTGTCGTGAGTCGGTATTGCGTATATGTTCGAAAGATCATTCTGAAATGCATTTGCTTTATCTAAATTTTCCACAATTATTTCGTCGTCTATTTTCAGATGGGAATATGTCTTTTTGTATTTTCCAGATTTTTCTTAAAGTTATCCAAAATTCTTTCCCATCTCTGTTATCTAAACCCAGAGTGGTTTCAATCCATTTTATTTCGCGATGTTGTTTTATTAATAATCGTATTTGTGCGTTTAATCGATTCCACTCTGTTTTTAGCGCTGGATCTCGTGTGTTGGTATATTGTCGGTATAATTTTCTTTTGATTTTAATTTTTTCTATTATATTTTTTGGAAGGGTTTGTTGGTTTAGTCTTATTGTGGCTGTGGGGGTGGCGGTTTCAGCGGCTTCAGAAATAATATTTTCTACAGCCGTCACGGCGTCGTTAATATTTTGGATTGAATTTAGTGGGGGGAGTGGTTGTTCGTTTATTTTTTCATTTATGTAGGCCTGAAATAATTCAATGTCCGTTCGTTTGTAATCTTTGTATGTTTTTGTGGTTGGAAAGGCTTGGATGGATTTTCTCAACTTCGTTCGCAAAAGAAGTGGCATGTGATCCGACGTTACAGTGTCACCTATGAAACATTCGTCGTCCATCACACTTATACACCTTTCAGTGCACAATATGTGATCGATAACGGACATTCCACAGTGATTGAGGAACGTGGGCATGACATTTCTTGTGCGGAAAATTGGGAGATCCAACAGAAGATTTGTCAGGACGATTCCATTTCTATTTTCTGTTGTATCTCCGAATTGTCTGTGTCGAGCATTAAAATCTCCCATCAGAATGGCTTTATTAAAAGTTGAAAAATATTCTATGAAATCTGCTGGAATTATTGTTTGGGGATGGTTATAGTATGAAAAAATTGTAATATTTTCCCCGTTTTCAAGAATGTTGACCGCCAGGCAGTCCACATTCTCAAAAGCTCTAGGTAGTTCATGTTTTTGATATGGGATTCCATTTCTGATGAGGATGCAAATGCCCTTCGAATGTTGACTTTTATTTTTACTAACGACGCCGTAACCCGAGAAATTTGGAGGATGTTTTAATTGGGTATCTACAATTCCTAGAATTTGGATATTGTGATTTATTATTAAATTTTTTACGGCAAGCCGTTTATTTTTTAAACTGTTAATATTTATTGTTCCTATCACAAATTCGTCGGTTGGGTCACCCTGTATCATCACTCCATCGACATTCATTTAGACTGTCGGTGGAGTGATGGGTTTGAAATGTAGTTGGAAGCCATCAGGTGAAGGAATCGAGACACATGTCCAACCGAACATATGCCTGGAAATTTTTTCATTGGTTTGAAGAACTGCGCTACGATCTGTAGGCATCAGGTTCATGAACATGAGTGACACGTACTCCATGACAGTTTTCATCATGTTTGGAATGGCTGTGGCTGGAGGAAGTTTTTTGGGTAGAATTGGGGCGGTTTGTTGAATGGTTTCAGGGCTTTTTTGCGCTCCGTGCATTTATGCGAAAATGCCGGGTGGAGTCCGTTACAATTTGGACATTTCGGTTCCATGGCTTGCTTGCATTCGGCGCTTCTGTGCTCGCCTCCGCAGAATGGGCAAACCATTTTCCTTTCCTGACATTCTCCGAATAAATGCCCGGATTTGCAACATTTGTTACAATATTTAATCATCGGGGAAGCGATTGCCGAGAAGGATGGCTCGCATTTGTGGATTCGGCCATAGATGAATATGCCTTTAGCGATTTTTTCACTATACGAATTGGAATCGTGGGTGATTATTCTAATCATTTTCGTGGCTTCGCCCCGAGCTCTGGAGAATATTCTCCAACATTTAGTGAAACTGAGCTCCGTTTCCTCAAAATGTTCCTTAAGTTCGTCGTCTGTATATAATTTATCGACGTCTCTTACAACATATGATAGGCTTGGTCCTTTTTGCGGGAGAGTCAATTTCACTGGGGGGTTTTTTTTGGTTGATGGAAATTAGTCACCTCGATGGAGGGACATCCGGAAACGTGACGAATCCGTTTTCTGATCTCGGCGAGGTCGGCATTTTCTTTTAGTTCTAAAACTCCGGTTCTGTTGTAGAAGGTCCGGACAGTGAGGAAATTATCGCCTGCCACCTCTCGCCGAGACAAGAATCGGTATACGTCCCGTTGTTGGGATATTTTATCCGGTAAATTTCTCAGATTTTTGGTAGGTTTTGGTTGACTTTTTCGGCCAATTTTGTTAAAGACTGTAGAGAAGAAGTAGATGAGGCAATAGAAGGACGCCTGGAATGAGTTTCAGGGCCTGTGTACTCGTTTTCGATTGTTGAATCTGTTAATTGGATTTTTTTTGAAGTGAAATTCGGGTATAGAGTGGTTTGGGCCGCTTTGGCATAGTTCAGGGCAATAGGGGGGTCATTATTGGGCTTTTCTGGAAGATTTTTGTCCCTATCGTGGGACTGAGGCGACCTGTCACGGTCAGACATGTCTCTGATCGAAATTTCCTTTGTTCTCAAGTGACGGTTTGTTTTGGCGGGAAAATGGAAAATAGGTTAAAAAGGGGGCCTAGTAGTTTGTGTAGAATGCTTAAAAGTACACTGCACTAACTACTACATAAGCTAAGGAAAGGAAGGGTACAACCTGAGTTTTTGATGGCTAAAGATGACCAATCCGCTGCTGAATGAAGACTTTCGAAATTTGCCTAGGCAGTGATTATACGAAGACCGAACACTCTCTGCTGCTGGAATCGGAATGACGAGTTTTGTGATTATGGTCCGATTCTATTCAAAATTGGTATGTGGGGGTTATTGGAGTCCAATATTATGATTCTTTTGTAAAAATGGAAAAATTCTAGATGGCGGCTCTAAAATGGCGGACGAGTTTTGTGATTATGGTCCGATTCTATTCAAAATTGGAGAATAATAGTTAAAAAAATTAAATAATAATAATAATAGTTTCAAAAACTAAAAAACACGCTATAATAGAAAACAAAACTGAAAAGTTGAAAATAAATAATAGTTTAAAAATTAAAAAACACGCTTTAATAGAAAACTAAACTAAAAAGTAGAAAATAATTTTAAATGAGTTTGAAATAAGAATACAGTGATTAACAACAAATTTATTTCATCGTAAAAAAGCGTGTGGTGCGTGTTTTAAGATATTTTCAAAATGATTCTACTTTTACCAATATCCGTCCATGAAATATTAACAACAATTAACATCAATCACCCCACGCTTTTTTACGATGAAATAAATTTGTTGTTAATCACTGTATTCTTATTTCAAACTCATTTAAAATTATTTTCTACTTTTTAGTTTAGTTTTCTATTAAAGCGTGTTTTTTAGTTTTTAAACTATTATTTATTTAACGAATATTTATCATTACTTTATTTTCAGATATTCTTTTGTCAGTAATGCAGTAATTCATGTTTGTCGAGAAACAGACAATGAAAGATTGAATGATCTGGCGATCCTGTGTGCCGAAATGACTGCCTGTTGTAACTCATTAGCTTCGGAATGGTTAGGAGTATTGTTGACACTTTGTTGTCCCTCATCTCATCCTGGATATTACGCGGATGTGCTGAACCAGCTAGATATTCAGGTAATATCAATGTTTTTGTTGACTAAAAATCTTAAATATATATATATTTTTTCCCAATACGTCATCTTTTTACATTTATTTTGAAATAATTGCATTTTTACTATAGTATCACCTGAAAGAATAAAAACAATGGGCGCACATCTTGGTGTTCTGAGAACAACATAACAATTGCAGTCATTTATATCATGATTTCTACCTCAGTACTCTTCCTGTCTATATTAAATGCAAATACAAATTATAACCTTTTGCATGTATATTATCATTTGATTATTAATCCACATCTACCATTCAGGAATATACTCTAACGATACCCCTACTCAATTTGTTATAAAATTCTGCAGACAGTTCTGTGTTGTTATGACTTGATACTCGATGTGAATAACTAATATTTATTTGACACGTTGACTGTCATCTCGGTCAATATGACTGAGAAAAAGATTGCATTCAGGCCGGTGAGGTCTATTTGATCTATTTGACCAAGAACCTTATTTTGCCTGCGCCGCCGTCTGGGTCTATGTGACTGAGGCAGTTTTTCACATCTCATATGCCAACTTCTTGGTCTAGTGTGCCTTTACCAACATATACTAACTAAGGTGGCGGGAATGAAGAACTGCGACATTCCAGTTTTTGCCATATTAGCTATGATCACCAAAAACATTTAAAAACGTGATAAGTTTTCATTTCAAAAGGAAAACTTCAAAATATAGATGAGATAATCACAAAGAAAAAAATCATTCCTCACCATATGTATGGATTTTATTAAAACAATGGCAGGTTCTTTTCTGCAGCATTTACAGTATGTTCAGATCCTTTTCAAATTTCTTGCAATGTGCCATCCATGGGTTTGCTTCGCAGTTTCATAACAATTTTTGCAGGTTTCTGTTTTTGATATATTTTGTTCCCAATTCATGGCATGCAAGACGCTTTCGTTTAGGCCACAGTGCCGGCTCAGTCTATAGGACCCGAGATAATTTTTCCGTGCAGCAAAATATTTTTGAAACAAAAAATTATAGCAGGGGTGGGGCTCAATTTTGGATCCATTGCTCTTTTTGATATATTCTTTTGATATAGCTAACCAAGTTGATAACTGTACAAGAAACGTGGTGGTAACCTCACCCTGCAATCTCTATGGAAATGTCCACTCCTACCACACATTAAGCAGTTTCCTCTTGATTGGTTGGTAGGGCTGCTATTTCTGGGTTCCTGTTTTTCTATTATTCTGTCCAGCATATGCATTATTTTGTCACTTTGTGTATCTTCTTGAGGTGCTCTTCGATCGATATCGCTCTACTTTCGGCCTTGAGGTGTTGAAAGCCGTTCCACTTCCAAGGAACGAACTAGAGCTTCACTGCATTTTGAAGCTTGTTAATCTTAGGGTCCTCTGTATTTCGATATCCCTCAGTCCATCAATATATATCTGCACCGCCAAATGTTCTATGAAATCCTCCCAGGCATCTGGGTAGGCAAGCTGGATAAGTCTCTGCACGTCTGCTTCAAACTCCTGCAGACTTTCACCTGATTTCTGCACACGTGCTCTTGATGTTGGTTGCCGTATCTCAATTCTGAAGCAGCAATAAGCTCTTCTTCTTGCGATTTGGGTCTTCCGGGATGGTCTGTAACATTGCCAAAGCAGGTCCCTCCAATGCCACTTGCCTTTTCTTTATCGTTCCATCCATTGGCCATTGCCGCCGGTTCAAATTTTTTCCGATATGTGGACCATAGTGTGACTTTCCATCAGAAGTCGGTGGTTTTAGAGAATTGTGCGATGTAGCAACCATGTCACGATGGTCTTGGATTTTCAACAAAGCAACTAAATGCTTTTTGTTGTTCTCGTTCTTTATTTTGTTCCTCCAGAATACTCCGGAAATGTTCTTGCAACGGTTCCTCTGCTCTCTGCCGATGTCTTCTTCTTGTTTTTCTAGCCGCCGTCGTTCCTCCTCCTTTTGTCGACTTTCCACTTCCTCTTGTTTTTGCTCGGCGAACTGCTTCTTGATCATTTCCATTATGGCTTCCATCTCGTCGTAAAGTAAATTTCTCGAATTTACCATTAATTATTCACTAAAAATCCTCACTTCCGACACCAACTGTTACGAAACCGAGGTTTGTTTATTGCAATTAAAAGTACTCCAATAAATTCAATATCCATTTATTCCACTTTGAAGCACAATAATGACAATACAATACTAAAATGCATTTTACCTTGAACTACTTTGTTTCTCTGCACAACAATGTTCACAAGACTGTCGCTTCCATAATTCGCACGACTTATATATCATTATAAGAAATAAAATGCATAAAGCACACAAAGTCGTCTTCACAACCGGTTCAATATAAATTGAAACACAATTGGTAGACCAACAGGCGAAAAGCAACTACTTTCCTAGCAAATACCACGCAGAACGTTGAATGATATTCACCTGACAATCATTATATATCATTGTTCTTGCCTTCTCGATTCTTCGAAAGGCGGCTCTCGAATCATCGGGATCATTCGATGGCGTCATCGGAAAACCCAAAAGGCTGTTTGGAGAATGTAGGTCAACAGCCGTAAACAACACAGGGACATTATCTGCTTATTTTCGTGATTTTCGTAACTATACTTATATTTGAGAAAATATATTGTTGTGAATATATTATTTGTAGGTATTGATTATTTTTCTTATTATTTTCAGGATGTTGGTATTCATAATGCCCTAGCAGTATTTACGTGTATTTTGATTGCAAGACACTGTTTTTCCTTGGAAGATTTTGTGAGGAGGGTGGCTCTACCTAGTCTGCTCAAGGTATGACTTGTACAAGTATAATTTAAATTTTTTGGAAAATTCCACTAGTATTTTCAAAAAAATTCATATATTAATAACTTTGTAACAATTTGTCATGATTTTCAGAAACAAACTGAATATTCCTTACAAGATCTGCTGACTGCTGAAGACGTTAGTAGTGAATGTGTTTATGTTCAATGTTTCATTATTGGTCTTTCAAATCACTGTTGGATGAATTTTTCTCCAAATATCTATTGGAACTAACTTTTCACTCTTTTGGTTGATGCAACTCCTTTTTCTGATATTTGTCATTATCATTGATATTTATTAATCTATTTCTGTTGATTGAACTTTGTCTTTCAACAACTTTGTCTGAATGTTATATGTTGAGAATTTTGTGATTAATTACATCATTTTCCTATTTTATGTGAGATCATTGTTTTACTGTTATATAGTTTTTTATATATTATATTTATCATGCGATAATTCTTACATAATAACAATTTGATTCAATTGGGGGAACTGAGGTTGGGAATAATAAAAGAGTTCCAGTGAAGAAAAATACATAATAATAACTGTCCAATTTTTAGTGATCAGTTTAGAAGACCATAACAATCCTCTGATTGTTTATAGTAAGATTATTTTACACACAAGAATAATTCAATGATGCAAGTATTTTCTTGGATAACACAAAATATAAAATCACAATATATAATTTTTGTTATATGAAATGCAATAAAAATAAATAATAGTTTAAAAAAACTAAAAAACACGCTTTTATAGAAAACCAGACTAAAAAAATAGAACATAAGAAAAAAAATGGATTTTATTTAAACAAAAATTTTCTTGGATAACGCAAACTGCCAACAATTACCTGTGATTTGAGACATTTCTTACTTTACTGCCCTAGGTGTGTAATGTACTATATAATTATTGATACCATGCACCCCACGCTTTTTTTAAAATAAAATAATTTTTTTTCTTATTTTCTATTTTTTTAGTCTGGTTTTCTATAAAAGCGTGTTTTTTAGTTTTTTTAAACTATTATTTATTTCCTACTTTTTAGTGTGGTTTATTTATAAAACGTGTTTTTTTAGTTTTTTTAAACTATTATTTTTATTATTTTGTTGCAAATAAAAAAATTGAATAATCTTATCAAATTAGGTAATCATAATCTCCGACCCCAAAAACCCCCACATACCAATTTTGAATAGAATCAGCCATTAAACCGCCATCTTGAATTTTTCAATTTTTACAAAAAATCATGATATCGACCCCAAAAACCCCCACATACCAATTTTGAATAGAATCGGACCATAGTCACAAAACTCGTCCACCATTTTGGAGCCGCCATCTTGAATTTTTCAATTTTGACAAAAGAATCATAATCTCCGACCACAAAAACCCTCAGATACCAATTTTGAAGCGAATCGGGCCATAATCACAAAACTCGTACGCCATATTGAAGCCGCCATTTTTTTTTTACACAAAAATTTCTTAATGCATTGTCACCGAAATTATGTACATCTGCCAAATTTCAAATCATTTGGACGTCTGGAAGTGGGTCAAAATCGCGCCCAAAGGAGTCGGTTACAAACAAACATACAAGTGAAGCTAATATAACGTGTGTAATTATAATAAAAAGCATTCTGCCTTAAAAATTCAATAAAACTCACTTGTAATAAAATCTTCATGAATAGTAATTTTACTCGCACGTTTGAAAATAATTAATAAGTATGCAGGGTGTTCCAAAATTATGTAAACAAATTATAACTTGTGATTCTTGTTGGAAAATGATTCAGACTTCCTCAAGGAAATAAAAATATTTCTTATAGAAAAATGTTTCCAATATATTTTATTGACCACTGCTATTGTTTGTATTACTATATATACAAGACTCCCCAACGGTACACAGACTGCCTAACTGAAATAATTTTCCCTCATTTCAACACCAATGTAGGAGTGATTGAAGCCAACTGATTCTACATTGCTTTAGATGTAAAATATATTTTTCTTCACCTTGTAAAAAAGCTCAATGAGGATATAACACCTTATAAAGGTCCTGTAGTAGGTTCTGAATAATTTATTTTCAAATTGATTATTCACAACAAAATCCTCAAAATATCCCTAGAACCTTTTTTGACATAAAGTAGTGATATATTGAAGTGTAAACCAATGCTATGTGAACGGGTCGCAACATTGCCCTATTACCATATGAGATCTAATCTGTTATTCAAACCATGCGTACATTTTCAGATTAAGTATAGTGTATTTGAATGGCAACAATGAAGCTAAATGAGCTTTTTTTGTTGTTTAGGGAGTAGATTATTCAGGGAAATCAACTTTTCTTTGAACCATTTATCAATCTTATATCAGTACAGAAGTTCATAGCCACATATACAAAAAATACACCATATCAATTCTATTTTAGGTAAGTTGTCTGTTGGAAGTATCACATTAGTTTTCCCCAATTATTCATCGTTTAAGAGAACGATGAGTAAATACGAGGGTAGCCTGAAAAGTTTCTGATCTGAACATGAAGATGGCAGCACTCATCAACAATAGCTAGGGAATGTGTTTGCGTATCTTTTGAAAGGTACTCACCAAAATTGCAGCCATTTTGGAAGCGCAGTCATTGTTTGACAATCGTTTGAGTAAGTCGATGCGAGTGTTTTTGTGGAAATGGAATAAATCGAGTATCGAGCTGTCATTTAATATTTGATTTTAGTGACTGGGGTATAATGGTGTATGCAAGATTCATCTACAGTAATTAATTGGCTCTAAATGATTTTATGCGCCTGAACTGCAACAATAGAGCATTGGAAATGTTCATTCGAACACTTTTTTGGTCTAACGTGAACAAACGCAGCACCCAACTCGCGGACAGCTTTCTCATGCCTAATTCTTCATGCAATATGTGGCCAACACGTTCTTTGGACAAATTCATATCTTTCACTTTAATTCGACGGTTGTCTAGCAGCATTTGGTGAACTTGAGCGATGTTATTGTCAGTGGTTGCAGTTTTTGGATGTCCCGAACGTTCATCATCTCCCAAGTTGGTAAGGCCACGTTTAAATTCAGCTGCCAAAATTTCACGGTGGTAAATGGTGGTACACAGCGTCTAACTCGTCTTTGTTTTGCGTAGGCGTATTGCCTTTCAAAAACAAATATTTAATGACAGCTCAATACTCAATATTTTCCGTTTTCTCAAAAACACTCACATTGACTCATTCAAACGATTGTAAAACAACAACTGTGTGTTCAAAATGACTGCAATTTTGGTGAGTACCTTTGTTAACGAGTGTTGTCATCTTCATTTTCAGGTCGAGAACTTTTTAGACTACTCTCGTATAGAGAGATGAAACTTGTATCATATTATGGACAGTTGGAATTTTGAATGAAGGAACTGTGACATTTGCATTTTCTTTTCGATCTATGCTTCTGACCAAACACATCAAGGAACGCATGTAAACACATATAAACTGAAGTTTAAGAATCATTGGAGGCTCTTGAAACAATTAAAAAATGTAAATTGCCCATAAGAATAAATTTAATGTTACCAAGTAAAAACCTCAATCCCTTTGATTCAGAAGGAGTATCTATCTATGAAAAATTAAGAAACTTATTCATTTAGAACTTTGGTAAAATACTTTTTGTTGAGTAGGTACAGAGTTATGAATGAACTATTATACCTTTTTTCAGATCCACAGTTTCTTGGCAACAAAAAATACATTTTCAACTCGAAATAAACACGAAATCATTGTATAAAAAATTTACAGTGATGAAAAAATTGGGGATTAAGAGTTATTTCTGGGAAAATATTGAAGACTGAAAAAATGAATATTTTTAATCGAGGCCCTGTATATTCGCAAAGAAGACAAAGCACTTTGGCTACTGCATAAACGGGTTGAAAAAATGTTATACTAAATTATATTTAAACACACAAGCCATAAATTTGAGAATGACCGAGACATTTTCAGCTTTTGATTCTAATCAACAAAATTTCCATTGATGTTTGCTGTTAATACCTCTGTTTGGAATAATTTTTTCTGTTTCCTGACCATTTGTTCAAAGTTGAAACTTTGAATTTTCCACAAGACACAATCTTTTACAGGTAAAATCACTCGACAATGGCGAAGGTCGTGCTGAAGGTGGCATGCGCCTTACTTGTCATCTGCTTCTACGTCTTTTTAGAACAGCTGAGGGCCCCCAACCCGGGCTTTACTCTGTTGGTTCACCACCGCTGACGGCCCCCAGACCTCCTTTGGGAGTCAGACTGAGTTGTGACCGCCATCTTTTAGCTGCTGCCCATAGAAATATAAATGTTGGACCAGTTTTGGCAGTGCTCAAAGCTGTGTTGATTGTCGGTGATGCTACAGCTAAAGAAGGAACTGAGCTTAGTTTAAGTAACATTTTGGGGACAAGTGATTTGCACAGCGGAGGTGATGGACCAAGCTTAGATTTACCGTAAGTTCTTGGTTGAATTTTTTCAGTCCTTTACTCTCCAGATTCTTTGTTTGAGGGTCTATTCAATAGAATTGAATATAAAAATGAACTAAATTGAAATAAGAGAGTTGAATTCACACATTTAAGTAACATATGTTGTATAAACACTTTCCTCAAATTACTACATTCAACTTTATTTTACTCCAATTTATTTCAACTTTAGAGTCTTATTTTTTAACTCCACCATAAGGAATATTATAATCAATATCAGAGTGGAATAGTACTAATAAAGATTAAGTAGCCACAGAAGTGTAATGATTTTTTTTCATATTGTTGCCTAGTCTTAGATCTATGTGACATATTCAACGGCAACATTGATTTGAATCATACAAACCTTTGTAACTTGTGTGTCGCCTCTAAAAGAAAATTCCCAAGCCCAGATGGAGCCTGCCCTTCCAGCTGCAAAACTCATACCTGTCCCAGCTTGATCCCGCTGAACTGGCCCATCTTGCAAGTCCGAGCAACCCAAATCTGTCAAATCTCTTTGGCCCTTCGGGATTTTCCCGAATTTCCATCTTCTGCTCCATTTGTTTTGAGTTGAGATCCATGATTCAAGTATAATATACAGTGAATCTAATTCACAAGGAATCAAAATGGATATGATTAATGACCTTAATGGAATTTCTAAATGGCTTACCTGTCATAAACTTACACTGATTCATAAAAAATCATCATTCATGTTCATAACAAGAAAGTGTACATTGATCTAAAAATTTCTCTTCAATTTCCTAATGAAAACTCTCCCACATTCTTTCAATAAATGATAACATCTCGTGCTCTCTGCATATTACAATATTAAGGAAATAGATAGTTCAATAATTGGACTTCAATATAAAAATAAACAAAGAATTTTTTTACCTTCAAAATATTCGAAATCAAACTAGTTTTCTTAGTCTATTCAAAGCTCCAAGGGGTACAGTAGTAAATTACATTTTAATACCTCTCACAACCCTTTAGAATAAAATTATAAAATGTATATTCAAACTAGATTACAAATAACCAACAGTTAATTTAGATAAACCTGAGAATTTACTTGATATTCCTTCATTATATAAGTTGAACTTTTTATATTTATTCATCTTATAAGAAATATATGAAAAATTCTATTCTAATTTTAAAATTTAACAGTCGTCAACAATCATTCAACCAGATATTTAAATAATGTAGTAACAATGAAAATTAATACTAATATTGAATAAACGCGACCGATACTTGATGAAAATCCATAATTAAAGTAAACTAAAAACACTTCACTACGATTTTCAAAAAAAAAATTGTGCAACAATTAGTTTATTGTAGTGGTATCAAAAACTGAATACTCTGAAAAAATACTAGTAAAGTTAAATCCAAAATATTGTCAAAAAAATATTTGATATTCATTTTATTTCATCACTGGTTCTATTTAATTTATATATTTTTTAATCTCTCCATAAACGTAAAAGTTATTTTATCTCTACTATAAACAATATCTTCTTCTGTTTCTTGGTATGAATAAAGTTATTATTATTATATTCATGGTGTGATTCGTGGCTTAACACGCTTAGCCCTGGGTGACTCACACTTGCGTCACTTTCAAATATCCTACCAGACATCGTGTAACATATTTTCGTCACGGTACATGAAATCATTTCGGACAGTGTAACGCAGCATATAGATACAATTCTTATGGGAAGTGAATATGTGATGTCTGTGGGGAACGTAGGTGTTTGCTGACTGGGTACAGCAAATCTGCTTGTCAATTTATGGAGCATATTTTGATGAGACCATACATTACATAAAAAATATCATTTTATAAAAAAATCTCTTTATTTCTTGTAGAAAGAGTTCTGAAAAAAAACCAAAAATGTAACCAAAAAATCAATATTGTCATATTTTGTTACTTAGATGAGTTGAGAAGAAACATATGCATCACACGGTCCACAGAGTGTTATATACTCTCTCAGACAACGAGAGACGCAACCGTGAGTCATGTTTTTCTGTGAGAAATTAGAGAAAAAAAGGTCGCAATTCACGGAAAAATATATATTTGGGGTGATGGCGATATTATCTTTCATATTAACTCAAAAAATGCTTCCGGTCCGGGGCAACCATTTTTTTTTTGTATGCCGGGGCCGAACGTGTTGATATCAAGTTATCTTGAGGCCCATTTCACTTGGTCACTCGAGACTTAGTATCGAGCACACCCTCAAATACTTAAATCTAAGAAATTGTCATGTCTTGCTAGTCCAAACCACCCACATTTTCCAACCTGAGCGGTCTTTTGTGATTTTTTCTAAATTCTCAACTTCCCTATTTGTTCCTGTGTCTGAAATTTTTGTTAAAAATTGTTCGAAGATGAACCAAGTTGGAGTAGAGTAGTTTATTTGACTATGTTATGTACATAATACATTTATAGCAGGTCACAAAACAATATCGCTAAGGAGTCGATAACGACCGTTTAGGACACAGAAAGGTAAAATCTAAGACATAAGTTAGCTAAGAAAGAGAAACGAACAAAAATATAATCAAAATTGGCATTGATCAGCAAGATTAAAAATAGTTTGAACAATACAAGTTTGAGCATAAATAAAAGGGAACAGTTTTCAAAGTTAAATTTTAAAAGTTAAATTTATATACATGAACTGGCTGAGGCAATGTAGCTGTTTATAACATAAAAACAGTGACTCGGCAAAAAAAATTCCTCAGTTTTGAATTTTTTTAATTCCAATATTTTGACAGAGGTATCAATGATGTTGTATAGATTGAGATTCAAGGAATTATTGCGGCTAACAGTTAATCTATGTCGTGGGAATCAGCCAATTGGCCGATCTGGTATAATATTCGTGAGAGTCAAAATGTCTGGGAAATTTGTGCAAATTTTAATATAAGATCATTAATTTTACAGAAAACTAAAAACACTTTACTACAATTTTCCCAAAAAATTGGTTTACAAAACCCACGACACGCGTTTTGCTAGACTCTGGCTTGAAAAAGCTATAGTATAGCGAAACACGTGTCATGGGTTTTGTAAACCAATTTTTTGTGTGTTTTTAGTTTACTTTAATTATGGATTTTCATCAAGTATTGGCCTCGTCTATTCAATAATTAATTCTACAGTCTGGGGCAGTACCAATCTTATTATAAAATTCCCTTTTTTTTAAACATTAGTTCCAAGTGTATTAGGATGATTCCAGCGAAATAGTTAAATTTGCTATAACGAGCGAATATATTGAAACCTAAATATTCAATTGCAGATTTAAAAATTGTAATAATATCAGAAACACCCTATCTTTTGATGATGCAAACAATACTTGAAAAACATTTTTAGAAAAAAAAAATTTTGACCCCTATTTATTATCGCCATGGACTGTAACCCACCAAGTTCAATGCATTCACATAAACTTTACAATCATAAATAATACATTTCGAATTTAAATTATTCTAGCCTTTGATAGAACACATGTTAGGCAATTTCTGGATATAAAAATATTTGTAATCAAAATTAGAATTTAGCAAATATGTGCCACTTTTACTGTTACCAAAAATGTCATCATCACCATGGACCATCCTGGTTTTTACCATAAATCAATTAAAGGAGTATACTAATATTAGACATAGATTTGCCTTACACCTCAGTTATCCATTAGCGTTGGAGGTGGTTGTGTGTTTAATGAGGTACGTATTTTTTTAATACATCAACTCTATGTATCTCTCTGGCAAGTAGTGTTTTGGTATAAATGGCTAGTAAACGTAAAATTAAGATGGTATTAGGTTCAAGGAGGCCCTCCGTACATCAGATCTTTTTAGAGAATTGTATTTACTTGAAAAATCCTAAAAATACTATGTTTCATCATCTCCATGGACATCATCACCATGGACTTGAACTGTCCATGGTGTTGAAATGAAGAGAGCATTTTTTGTTTTTAATGTTTTCATTTTGCTCAGTGATCTATGTTAAGCTCTTAGGAAGATTCATTTTGTATCATTTGGTATTTGTCTTCTTGTTTTGAAAATATCTATGATTTATTATGAATACAAGTAATTTTTTATGAAATGATTTTCTCAAATAAAAACCTTAAAACCTAATAACGATCTTAATTTTAGGTGAGACTCAAACATATCTTGTCCCTAGAGAATGATGATGTAATAATTTAATCAATTTTAATTTGATTTCTTAAATTTTATAAACGTAATTTTTTACAATTTCGCTGGAATAACCCATTAAAAGTTTTTATTTTTTGGGAATATAATCGCTTTTAATTTCAAATCATCCAATAGACATTTTTATAAATAAAACAATGCAGGTGTAGCAAATTCTTGGAATTGTGATAATTTGTTTCTGTGATAGTTAGTCTTGATCTCTCTTATTTATCTCAAATTATATATTGTTTTATATTCATGGATGAAATTCATCTTAAAATTTTGAATATTTGATCATTCATGTTGAAAAGGGAAACATTCTCAATTAGATATTGATTAAAAGTTTTTTTTGTGAATTAATCCACGATAAAAATGAAGTTATTTTTTGTGAAGTCTAACAATTGAAACTACTTCGTGAGTTACGCTGGAATTGACATCTGATAGATATTCGAAAAGACCCTAACTCAAAGGAAAAATCTGAAATTGAAATTTGATTTTCATTCAGATAGTTATTTGATTTTCTATTCCAGTCTTGATTAAGAACTCATGAATATGAATGAGGCAAGGAGAATGTTTTCAAAAGATTACCAGAAATCATTCATAAATTGATGCAAGAGACATGATTCACTAGGTTCTTCAATACATTTGTCAACGAAATTATTTCAGCTTCACGATCATCAGGAAAACCGAAGAAATAGAAACACATTTTCAGAAGCATCTTACTTGAAAGATGGAAGTTAGAATCATTTCTTTTGGAGAGACACTTTGAAATTAGTGTTTTCTGACATTAAAACACTAATTTCAAAGTGTCTCTCTAAAAGAAATGATTCTAACTTTTTCCATCTTCGCAAAGTGAGATTGCTTCTTGAAAATGTGTTTCCCATTTCTTCCGGTCTTCCTGATGATCGTGGAAGCGTGAAATAGATTTCGTCGACAAAAATGTATTGAAGACCTAGTGAATACAATGTCTCTTTAGCCAATGTTACTAATGATTTCTGGTGAGTACCTTTTTGGAAAACATTTTGCCTCATTCATATTCATGAGTTCTTAATTAAAACTGGAATAGAAAATCAAATAACTATCTGAATGAAAATGCAAATTTTTTATTTCAGATTTTTTTTTGGATTTAGGGTCTTTTTAGAATATCTATCAGATGTAGTTCAATGTCCAGCGTGGCTCTAGCAGGGGAAGTAGTTGTTTTCTCGTTAGACATTCGCAAATAATAACTTCATTTTCCTCGTGGCTTTTTCAATTCACAAAAAATCTTTTATCAATATCTAATTGAGAATGTTTCCTTTTCAACATGAATACCCCTACAAGAGGTTATCTTGACGATGGAAGATAGTGACTAAAGTTTATCTTTCAGTCGCGGATGATTCCACATCTGATTTTATGAACATCCTGTTCATATTTTCTACAAATCAATTGATCATTCAACTTGAAAAAGGTTTTTACATTTCTTTAGTTTTTTAATGTCATTAACATAATAATTGAACATATGTGATATTTACTTCAGTCATATATTTAATTGTTCTCTTTTATGGGAATGATATCAGAGAAACATGTTCCTCTAGCCACATGTTATATGACATCAAACAGGCACTTCATTCATTGTTACATTTTGCATGATTTCTAATCATAGAGACATTTCCAACTGATATTTGATGTAGTAGATCCAAATGGAAAGTTACTCAGGTTGATTTTCTTTTTTGTCAGGATGAACGTGGATGTGTGCGGATCAAGAACGACACATAGGTTTGTCAATTGAAAAAACTAAGCTTCGCTTTGAGTGTGTCACCCTTTGCTTGCACCACCATGTTGTTCGTCTCTTTCCTGGGTTGCAATGCTTTACATCCACAATTCACACGACTATTGGATTATAGTGATATTTTTCCTTTTAATAACAATTTGTTATCTGTTTCGAATCTTCTTTCATGACATCTATAATAATTATGAAAAATGGAAAATGGGAAAAAATTGTCATTTGCATGAGAATTTTCAATTGTAGGTACTATTTTAAATAAATAATAATGTATGACTGTGCCTATTCTCTGTGCATTCTCTCCAAATAACAAATATGTCAAGTGAGAACAGTCAACATTTTTTTCAATGAACAAATATACGCAATATACGATGGAAATTTGAGGGAGATCTTTTATTCTAAACATTTTATCTGATGTTTATTTTGCCATAGCCAACTCATAGTTTCTTCACTTTTATAGGCACTTCTGGTTTTACTATAAATAGGCTCAACTTTATATTTTGAAATGGGACACTTTGATATTTCTGGAATAGTAAAATAATTATCAGTTTTATCACATTATTTTTTTTCCATCAATTTTCTCGAATCATTATTCATATTTCTAAAGTTAGCGCTCTCATAGTATCAATCAAATGTAGTTCAATGTACAGCATTCACATTTATCTGGAAAAGTAATTTCCTAAAAAAAATAATTTCTCCAATTTTCAATTGAGCATAATTCAACATGGATACCTTCTTGAATGGTGGATGATTGTAAATGAAGTTTATCTTTTGGTTGTTTATGTCTTCAAAATAAATCAGAATATGTGGAACTTTTACCAAGGAAAAGTTTATGATTTTTCAACTAATAGAGATAGAAAATGATAGTATAAAGCAGCATCGAGTTTTTAAAATATGATTTGTAAGAAAAACCCGCAAAAACGGGTTTATATTATAGTTGAGTACTATTTTGATAGGTTCATTTTGTCTAATGGAATGGGCAAACGTTATTTGAGATGGAAAGTAAGAATTATGAGAAACATGAATTTATAAAGCAAGTGTTTTTTTATTTTAAGGTAAATACCTATCAAATAGAAATCAAATTCAATTTTATGAAAACCCAAATAAATTTTGTTTATTTCATAACGTAATTGTTACATACTGTTAATATTTTATTATCAAAGTTTTAATAATGCACACATAAAAAATATAGAAAAGACCTAAAACCAGAGGGAGACTGGATAATTGTGTATTTAAACAAATAATAGACTACCCTCACTATCCTGTAGAAGCAGTTGTGTTTTACTTTAAGCGAATCAGTAACATTTTGTTGAAATTTCACCCTGCAAGATCTTTCCGAAACAATGTACATAGCAAAACATTTTCCATTTCATCTCATCACAAAATGGATCTATAGTAATTTCCTCTTTCTGTGTTAATTTAATCTTAGTTACTCTACTAATCCACTGAATGATATGTCTCTGAACAAACATTAATCAATGACGCATGTTAAACACATTGTGTCAGTTTTAAAGGGAGAACACCTAATGCATCATAATGAACAATACTGAAACAACAAAATTAATCGTAATGATACGTAATAGCAATATAAAGAACACAATTCAACATAGAATAATATTGCTTAGTAGACATGAATTGAGTATACCATGTATGCATTATAATATTAATGAAGATTGAAATAGAACACAATCATAATTGACTTATATTATAACACATCCCAAGTAGCATTTTAAGTGGACGGAACGTAGCGGCCACGATTCTGGAAAACTTTGAAGTGTTTGACCACAACCACAGCCACGTAATATACACGGTTCTATCACGCGGCGGCTACCAAAATGGGGAACACTTTTTTGGTGGCTGCTACGTTCCGATCTACGTTCCTGGATCTCAGATAGCCACATTCCAACCACGTTGTGGTCACCTGGCAAAAACGTGGATATGTAGTGGCCGACACTAGACACGTTAAACAACTGACTGCGTTTGTGTAAATAATATGTAGCTCGATCTCTGTTCAGCAACATATTTTTGTGATGAATGTTTCTCATTCTTCCATTTTGCCTGATTCATTTCTAACACTCGATCAACTATAAAAATATATAACATACAAACGCGTAAGTAAGTATATTGAATTTGGATACTTCAGATCGGGATAAAATTAAAACGATTGAAAGTTTTTTGTGAAATATGGGTGTTGTAGCTCGTTTGTGAGCATGCGCCATCTGAATACACTTTATTTAAGGATAACATTATAATTTTGGAAATAACTCGCCTCTGAAATTATGTACTTGAATCCCTCAAACATTATCAATCTTGGTTAGTTGAAACAAATACTTACGTAACAAATTACTACGATTGATGCAGTGCTGATGACAAATAAATCTTTATTGAATATTTCGATCATTTCTCTTATAATGGCGACCCAGCATATTACAGTAAATATGGCGGCTTTTGAAGAATATAACTGTAAAGTGGCAGAAAGTGTAAATATACCACTATAAAGCTCCTCCCATCATAAAGTGCTTAGTGGAACTAAATTATTATTTTTTCCACCACTGGAAAGTGGCACCCACGTCGCAGGCCCATGACTCACCACTTCAAAGTTATAACCTAAAAATTACAATAGGTTTTATACCTTCGAAAGGGGCGAACACGTCGGGCTATTATAACCTGCCACTTCAAAGTTTTAACCTCGAAATTGCGGGTACATGTTCATTAATTGTTAAAAAAGGACATGTAGCAAGTATACTGAATTTATGCGGCTCCAATCAACAATTATCAAGTATCAAGTAACAATTAACAAGTAATTAAAATGATGGTATTTATGCAAACAGAATTAACAATTGAAGTATAAATATTAAGCAGGAGTACAAGTCAGAGATCCAATCTATTTAAATTAACCTTTTATACAAAATCAAAAAAATTGTCAATTGAAAACGCATAACCCATTTCATTTTGAATGAATATCATTCACGTAATAGGTGAACCAAACTTTTTGTAAGCCACAATAAAATAATTTGAGAAAAGTTAGGTTAGTTTTTGTCATCACGCTGACCAATCCACGGTCACTTCAAAATTAGGGAAAATTGTCTATTGAAAACGCATAACCCATTCCATATTGAATGAATATCATTCACATTTCACGTAATAGATAAAACGAACTTTTTGTAAGCCACAATAAAATAATATGAGAAAACTTAGGTTAGTTTTCTTCATCGCACGGACCATTCCACGGTCACTTCAAAATCAAGGAAAATTGTCTATTGAAAACTCATAATCCATTTCATATTGAATGAAATCATTCATGTTTCCCGTAACAGGTTAAACAAACTTTTTGTAAGCCACAATAAAATAATTTGAGAAAACTTAGGTTAGCTTTTGTCATCTCGCGGAATGGTGAATTTTGAAGGTTATTGTAATTTGTAGAACGTGGCAACCAACACCAAATATCACAATCAAGTGCCTGCCACATTGAAGATTTTAATGAAGTTACGAAAACGTCAACGAAACTATCTTATTCTCTTGAAAGTGACTGTGACTTCTAAGTGATATTTAAGTGGTACAGAATGCTTACCGCAACGGTTATTTTCCACTTTTAAGTTTGAAAACCTTTAAAGTGATTTGCTCAGTGGCCATAATGTTCCAGACACCTCAAATGACACTAATAAGTTATAGAACTGTGGAGTGGCTACCGTAGATGGGAATTACGTGACTACAACCGTACACATATAAAATTATAGTTATTCTTACTGTTTAGTGGTAGATTTAGTGGTGATTACGTGATAACCACCGAGTCGAAGTTGCAGTATCAGTTTCCCTCACTATAATGCTGCTTGGGATATTATGCAAAATATGTGTACGTTTCTAATAGTTGCAGTTAGTTATGATGGAATATTTAGTATGATGCATTATGTGTAGGAACCCTATTCGAGGTACTAGGTCGTTTTATTCTAATTTTTATTTACCATTCTGGTTGAAGATATGGTTGAAAACACATATGGATAAGTGATTTATTAATACCAGTATATAATAAGTATTATAAATGTTTTTACCCACCTGACTTGTCAAAAGCATTACAACTTCAATAAGTTATCAATTGTGCCAGTTTACAGTTTTGGCAGGAGATTAATTTGAATTTTACAATGGTGTGCATAGTTGTAATTTGAAATTATGGGAGCTTCATCACTTCAATTCAACAGGAAGGAAAAATCAAATGTGATATTTTCATTTCAGTCAAGCAAATGCTTCAAAATTTGATGGCATATATAATGATTTGAGATATACTCTTATTTGAGTGAGAAGTAGATTATAGGGGGGTTGATATGGCTCTACAGCCTCTCGGTACCTCGACCTATAAGATCATTTGCACATTTTGTCCATTCAAGACGCGGTATTCCAAGATTCCTTGCGAAGTGTATCAGTTTCCTGGAAGCTAAGTTCCTAATATCTGAGGGAGTTAATGAAACATGGCAGTCGCAAAGCAGGTGTTCTGCAGTTTCTGTCAAGTTCTCGCAGTAACGGCACAATACCTCAGAGGACCATGTCCAGTGAGCAATTCTGTTATCAGTTTCAGTATTTCTTGTCCAACTCGAGAAGCTGTTTAGTTTTCTTTGGCGCTGGGCAACAGAAGGGTTCTGGGCCAGGAAATTGAAGTTTTCCCCCTTCCTTGGCAAGGCTTCCTCAATGCCAATGCCTCTTTGATTCCTTTGTGACCTGGCACCCACATCAGGTGACCTTATTTTTCGCAGCCAGTTGTCCCAGGGATAGTTTGCAGTCCCAAGTCAGTCTAGACTGGCAAGTGCTTGACTTTTAGTGCTACTTGGGTGTCTAATAGGTGGTTGTTTGTGAACACTTCATAATGTACTTCGAAGTTGTGTAGGGAAATATTGTCCAGAATCTTCAGATGCCCAGTCAGATTTCCAGCTTTCAAGTTTGATGTACGGTGCAGTCTTAAGGCATTAATTGCCGCTTCCTTCACTCACACACAAGTGCAGTGGCGGAAGGTTGCTGCAGTGAACATTGACCCTGTGGCTCCCATAGAGGTTAACCGCTGCACTTTTTGCAACTTGATTTGTGCCGAGCACTGTGGATTTTTGGCCACCATACTAATGAGGGATAGGTGACCATGGGTTTGATGATAGTTTGATATGAGCAATATATGATTTTCGGCTTCAAACCCCATGACTTTCCAAATACTCTGCGGCACGTCCAGGTTGCCCCTGCAGCCTTGGAAATAATGTTGTTGATGTGACTATTCCATATTAGTCTTTGGTCGATTATAATGCCCAGGTATTTGACTTCCTTGAAAAAAGTTAGCTGGTCTTTAAGTTCGTACTTTCGCTTCCTTGCAAATGGAACCGGCACTGTTTTGCTAGAATTTATTAAGTCCTTTCTTTCGCACCACTTCTCATTATGTCTAGGGCTGTCTGCATGCAGTTGGATATTATTCCATCGTGTTTGCCCCTAATAGTAACGACCAGGTTATCGGCAAAACCTTGAATCGTGATTTTAGAGTCATAAGCTCTACTATCAGATTGGGGACAACTTTTTTCTGATGTCATCCTGACCGTTTTGTCTTTGAGAGCAGCTACAATGATTCTACATTTCAGCATTGCATGTAGTTTTTATTTTGCTCCTACAGATGACACGGGGCTCAGAGAAACCATCGTTGATATAAAAAATAAGAACTCTTCTGGATGGGATAATATTTCAGTGAACTTACTGCCCAAATTGCCACCCTCATTCCTAAAGTTTTGGCAGAAGCAGTCAACCACTCTTTCTCAGTTGGTGTTTTTCCTAGCTGTTTAAAAATAGCAAACATAATTCCATTATACAGTATCAGAAAGTATTTATCTTGGGTATGGTGGTTTCATGAGAGCGTAAAGAATATCTTGCTATATGTTGAGAGAGCATTACAATTTCTCCTCGACTCGCTCGAGGAAGGGATATCGACGTCATGACACAGAGATAGGAGAGTCAGAGCGGTTAGCTCAGGACGTCAGTATCATACCAGCAGCAGTCGGGAGTATGTGTGCGCTGCAATGAAGAAGAATTTTTTACGATAATTTCACATCAGATAATTTGAACAAATTAAACTGAATCATTGATTCAATTTAATCTGTCGGACGACAGGTAGATCAAAATATCTTTGGTGCCGTGGTGGCCGCGAAAACAAAAGAACATTCTTAAACATCAACAAAAGCAAACGATATTTCTGTAAGAATAAAAACAGAAAACTTATTTCTAACAGAAAAACAATTATTTCTTGAATGGAAAGAAAACAAATATTTACAAGAAAAGACAAACCAAATTAAATATTTTGTGTGTGGAATTATTTTATTAAATGTTCGAACAAACCACCATTTTGGGCCAAACAATTCTGTTCTGGTAGCCGCAAGGGTAACTGGTGTTACCTGAGCACACAACTGAATAATTTTTGCCCTCAGTTCATCTAAATTGGTGGCACGTTCGAACTCATGCCGATATACCTCCGATTTTAGCATGCCCCAGAAATAAAAATCGAGAGGTGCTACATCTGGTGATCAAGGTGGCCAGTTGATTGTACCTCGCGTACAAATAAACTGATCAGGAAATAATTGATTCAAAAATGTAACCACCGTGCCTGCATTGTGGGCAGGACAACCATCTTGTTGAAACCACACGTCGTTAAAGTCAATCGGAAGAGCGCGAACTGCAGGAATAATTTGATTTTGCAAAAGTTGCAAATATTTTGGAGCATTTAAATTCCCTTCAATAAATTGTCACGGTCTTTTGTTTTCGCAACCAAGGCTCGGCAAGAAATGAGTCGATTCGCTGTGCGCTGTGTAGCATTGCCACGTGGTCAGTTAATGTGTCGGGTGGGGTAACAGGAGGGGCGCACAGCAGTGCGTCTCTCTTGTTTATGTGGTATTATCATATCATTGCGTTCCTTGTTGCTCGTATAGATTTCTGTCCGTACCCCAGATAAATGTTTTCCGATACTGTATAAAGGTGGTGACCACGATTCTCTTTCAAATTTCAGACCAATTGCTTTGCTGCCTGCGTTAGCAAAAGTAATCGAAAGAAAGGATGTTAACGTTTTTAAGCAAACATGGTATTCTTAGTACAGACCAATATGGCTTCCAAACCTCAAAAAATACCAATGATGCAATATTCGCATTTCTTGAGCGGCTGTACCTTAGGTTGAACGATGGGGAGGTAGCTGCAGCAGTGTTATGTGATCTTTTGAAGGCCTTTGACTGTGTAAATCACGGGATACTGCTTCAGAGGTGTAACTCTGCTCTGGTTTCAATCGTATCTGCACTATTTGCAGACGACATTCTTTGGAATGGTATTGATAACATATTTTTAGAAGATATCATCAATGAGAACCCGAGTAAAGTTAAAAAATGGTGCGACGCTAACTTATTATCTTTCAATACCTCTAAGACAGGTATAATAAACTTCAAGTGTGTTATCAATAATGTATTTCTCGAAAATGAGTGTCTTGGTTAGAAAACTATGGATACATTCTTGGGATTGAATATTGATGCCAAACTGAAATTTGAAGGGCATATATTAAATTTATCCAAAAAGTTAGCGTCTGTCTGTTATGCCGTATGAGTTACATCCAATGAATTAGTGTTAATCGCGTTATTTTTGACAGTGTTGAAAAGGGATAAATGGGTCTCAAATTTGAGGGAGAGTTCTTATCACGACCTTTATGCAGAGGTATCACCAAATATGTTTTTAGGAAAGATGGAAAAATGCCCTGTTGAAAGGACTCATTTATCAGAGCTGCTAAGCAACTGAGTGCGTTTAGAGGAAGGTTATCGAAAATTCTAATGGACATTTCGTCTATTCCAGATGTGGTTTTGTTCTTCATACTGCATATGATTTCTCTCAATTCATCAATGTTGGTATCATACATCACAAGGTTTTGATCTACTTTAATATAGCTCAAATTAACCAGTGGATCATAAGGAATTGTTATATTCTCTCTCAGAGTGTCTGCAATCAAGCAGTAGTAACCGTTGAGAGTGTCTGGACTGAGTTCAGATTCTACTGTCTCCCCAGAGTTGGACTTCCTCTGGTGGTCCATTACTTGCGTCTAATGTTTTGGTAGTATCGGGCGCTAATCTGACTAAAACCACCCTTTTCTTACTCACTCCTGTCCCTGGTATCACCATGGAGTTGGCTTCCATCGGTTTCCGAAGCTGTTTTTTTTTTATTAGTACTTTTCCGTGTACAGTTTTTTTATAGTTTATGTATTTTCTACTTTCTCGTCTCCTTCCTTATTTTTCCTTCCTAGTATGCTAAATTTTATATATTTTTTTCTGGGTTCCTTAAGTAGTACGGCCTCTGATTTCTTGGGAGATATTTTAAGCTTGTGTTTGGCGTTCACTTCGTTGTTCTATTTACTGCTTTATTTGTTATATACATTAGCTCTTTTGCATCGTCCGCTTCTACTAAGATGGCCAGCTCGACCGCATACGCTATGATATTGGCTCCTTTCCTTAGTTCCATGCTTAGTATGTTCCATAACAGGGGTCCGCATACTGATCCTTGTGGTACCCCTGCACTTGTCCACATGACCTCAATTTTGCTGATTATAATTTTTCTATAACTGTGGTAGCTATCTATCATGTTTCTTTTATGCTCTTCTATTTCTTTTTCCTCCATTGTATCAAAGATGTTGTTCCATTGGGAAGAATTGGGAGCATTACTGATGTCCATTGGGACCATGGCTACCCACTTCGTTTTTGATCCCTTAGCAGTTTCTATGTTTTTTTAACTGTGTGTATCGTAGACGTCCTTTATTGCCATTTTTAGTGCCTCAGCTTTGAACACCTTTATGGATTCGGCTGCAGCCTCTAGTTACCTGAGGTTGAAGGATCTGATGCTGCCCTCTGTCAATACTTTGTCAATTAATGTTTTAAGCTCCGGGTATCTCTCTAATGTTCTCGTCATTTCTTCCCCGTTCGTTTTTGTATTTGTATAATGTAATGTACACGGAATATTGTATCTTATTTCTTGTTCCTTCATCTTTATATTCCTATAAATCATGGAGTTCATCTTCTGTTCCCTCAACTATGAAACTTCAAAAATCACCTTAATATTTAACAACATATAACATGAAAAGGTTGTCAACCACAAAATCACAAAACATAAACTGAAGTGAAGAGCGTCAACAACAACGCATAAATATAGTTGATTCCCGCATGCTGAGCACCCTTTCAGTTTATGTTATTAATTCGTTTCCCACAACCTACAGAACAACTCTTTGTATATCCAGTTGTCTATATTAGCAGTTTAATATACTTGATTTCCGCAGTAAACACCCAAACAATCCATTTAAATATATTTCACTCCCGCACTATGGGCACCATTTTAATTTTCAACTATTTTCGCTTCCCTCAGTGAAAGGGTTAAGGAAAGCCCCCAAATATATCTGGTGATTACTAGCTAAAAACCGGTCTATACTAGGCAGGTTCCCACGGATGGTTCCAGTTCTTCGGCGCATCAGGAGTGCTCCGGACAGGACATACAGTCATTCGCCTCATCCATCGAAGAACGATGTACTTCCTGGTACTTTCGTAGGAAATAAAACCATGTATGATCTTGTTATTTCTAATAGTACTACATGGAAGCAAATACATACAGTAAGCGACAGGTATCAAGCTAAGCAGTGAGACAATGGCCAAAAGAAGTAAATAAAATTCTAATAATTATCCGATAAACTTCTCCTGTTTATTACTTATTTTTTAAATGAATATGAAATAAAATCATTTTTTAATTTAACATGCCTGGAATATTGTTACTTACATATGGGACTTGAAGCACAATCTAGATTTCCAACAACTGGATATATACTGGAATAGTTTCTAGGATAATCCACTCCAGTGAAGTGTTCTGGGAAAGTAATAGGAAAGAATACACTTGGGGATTTCTTGTTGTCTTCTGAGAGGGGAAACCTCATGTCATGATGAACGTCAATATATTGAACACCCATCTATTGTGAATTGAAGAGATGTACACACATCTTGCTTACTCCCTAATCAAAATATGTTCAAAAACTTTCATAATTTGTCGACTTTTTAGTATTATTTTTGACTTGAAATCACTGAATCGAAGAACAACCTTAAAAATTATGGCTATGCACAACATTGTTATAAAATCGGTGGACACATGTTTTCAGAAAATGGGATATCCTGTAAATAGTGGTAGAAGTGTAACCATTTCTGAATCATTTTCTGAGCAGTTGTTAATGACTTGACAATTTCACAAACTTGGCACAACATTTTTAAAAACTTCAGAGGTTCAAATACTTGTCCATATGTGTTTGTTAAATTTTCAGAAGCTATTAAAATGTAATGATCAAATTTAATATTCCAGACAATCTAGTACTGGCAACGCAGAAAGTACCGCTTCTCTATCTGCTTTTGCCAATCACGTCCTCAGAGAAATATGTTCCCAGCAATGGGTCTTGGAACGCTGTTTGTCGTCTGATGAACTTTGTCATGTGGATAATCTTTTAGACCCACTCTTGTCTCATTCCCAGGCTCAGAGACTTCTTCATATGATCTGTTATCCAGATGCTGGATGTAGCATAGACTCTTTGGATCAGAAGTCTATGATCAGCAGGATTTTGGAGGTTGGTAAAAAAAGTCATTCTTGAATTACTAAAATACAATTATGTCTTGATTATAACTGAATGAGATGGTAAAACTTTGTTTTTATGATCCAGATACTGTTATTTTCAATGCATTTCTGAGATAATTGATTATTGACAAACAAAATTGTTAATAGTCTAAATAGAAAGTCTTCCTTGTTTGAAACAACAACATTTTTTGAGAATGTATTGGTCATGTATTGCTCCACTTTATTGATACATCTCTTAACACCGATAAGGTTCCTGATGCCCTAAAAGTTAACACCGTTGTTCCTATTCCAAAAGTAACTCCTCCAGATTTCAGCCCAATTAACGCTATTCCACCTATTAAAAAATTTTGGTAATTACTGTTTATGATCAAGTGTTACATGTTATTTCAATTAATTCAATTTTAATGAATAACCAATCAGGTTTTCGCAAAAGACTTTGTGTAAAACTGCGTTGCAAAATAAAATATACTATTTTTAGATTAATAAAAACCGATGATGCAGCCAGTCGGAAAGATAGATTTCAGAATGTATTTATTTATTCTGTAAGTGCCATCATTCAAGCAAGAAAAAATGGGACATATTTTAATTTGAAAACACAAAAAGCTTTTTTATTTTTGTGTAAACCTTAAACTCTACGATTAGGAGCTCGAGAAGGATTCAAAACTCTCTAAACACTTTCCTAATATTTCTATGTAATCTGACTCAAATAAAAAAAAAAGGATAACCAAACTGATTTTCTTTTGGTTAGATTTACCTATAGAAGATATCCAAAAATATAAAATTCAGATCCAAAACATTTCTGAAAATACAAAAGTTTATTCGGGTATTGTTTTGTTTTTTATTGTCAACGGGTTCTTCCCCTTTTACAGATGGAAATATAATGAACTAAATATGAATAAATTAAATACAGAAACAAAATTAAATATAGAAACAATTTTTGTGGCGCTACAGTAGTAGACAGGCACTATTGTACTACAAACCTTCTTACATTGGTTTTGAATGAATTTGGTGTTTGTCCAGTGAATTCTAAACCTCTACTGAAATATTCGTTACCTAATCTAACAAGGCGTGTCATGAAAATATTATAACCATAATTAGTGCGATGGTAGGGAACTTGGAATAATTCAATGTTACGAGTAAATCTGCTTGGAACTTAAATTGAATCAAATGAAGCAATGAAGGACAATCTATCTCTCCAGATAGTATCTTATGGAGAGTAGTCAAGTCAGACTTTGTTCTACTATTTTCCAAAGTAGTAATGTTCAAATTTTGCATAACATGCATATAATCGTATGTACCATATTGTAGATTTATTTTATAAGCTATACACCTAAGAAATTTTTTTGATTTTTCTAATAGATCAATGTGAGTTTGATAATATGGTGACTACACGGTGAACCTATGCATACACGAAAATACTAATGATAGGTATAATGTTCTAAAAGCCATAACAGATAAATTTTTAGTATTTCTAGAAATGAAGCCCAATAACTGAAAAGATTTACTGACTATAGAGTTAATATACTGAGTAAAATTCAAATGGTGATAAAATATGACTTCTAAATCGATAATTTTAGAAACCCGTTGAGGCTATTTTAAGTTGATAGTCGAATTGAATAAGATTATTCGACCTAGAAAATGAAATGCAATAGCATTTGTCAACATTAAGTGATATTTCATTATTTAGTGACCATTTGAGCAGTGCGTTCAAATCGGATTGAAGATTTTCACAGTCTCTATCGGAATTGATCGACAAATTTATATGTCAATCAAGGTCATCAGTGAACAAAAGGCATTTGCAATAGCAAAAATTAAGAACTATGTCATCAATGAACATGTTAAAGGAGAAGTGGACCTAGATGTGAACCCTGCGGGACACCAGATGGAACCTGAATATCACTGGAAATGTGGTATTGAATTTTCACCAACTGTTTTCTATCCGATAGATAGCTGTTTAACCATTCTGTTAACCATGTTGGGAAGCCTGTTCCCTTTAATTTATTAATCAGCAATCCGTGGTTGACCTTGTCAAAGGCCTTACTAAAATCAGTATACAGTCTTGTTGGTATACCAATAGATTTGAAGTTGTTGATCTACCTGTGGTAAATCCGTGTGGATTTTGAATCAGCAAATTTTTGCAATGCCTCGAAAGATAGAGCACAAGTAAAAATTCAAAAAGTTTTGGGATGTTGCCTTTTTTGCCACTCTTGTGAATGGGTGTGATGCAGCTATTCTTCCATTGACAAGGAAATTTCCCGAGCTTCAATGGTAAAGAAGATTGTGCACAGTGGCGTAGATAGTGAGTAGACATATCTTTTTAGGAAGTAGGCAGGGATCCCGTCTGGCCCACAACTCAAATGATCTTTTAATGAATTCAATCCCAACACCTTTTCAGTAGTGAATATTATGAATGGTATGTCAACTGCTGATGCTACTGATGCATTCGAAATATTATCTAGATGTAATCCATCTCTAGCATAGAACTTTGAAAAATGTTTGGCAAAAAGATCAGCTATATCTTTTTCTGTGTTAGCTATTTGATCGTCAAGATGCATATTATATGGAAATCCAATTATTGAACAAAAGCATCCATGGATATAGACGGTACGGTAAAGATTGGTGTGATGCAAACATCTTATCTTTTAATTTAACAAAAACAAATTTAATATCATTTTGATGCTCGCTTAACGAACTTTTTTTTTAAGATAGATTATTGGAAAATAAAAATCACACAAAATTTCTAGAACTGTTCAGTGACCAGAATTTAAAATTTGAGGATCATGTAAAGCAACTCACTGGTAAAATCTCATCGAGATGTTATGCTATTAGGGTGATTTTTAAAGAATTAGGGTTCAACACAGCCAAAATGGATTACTTTGCACTAATCGACTCTCAGTTACGTTACGGAATACCGTTTTGGGGAGCGTGCAGTCCAACTCTATTCAAAAGTGTACTGATATTACAAAAAAGGGCTATAAGGTATATATGTGACCTCAAAGCAAGAGATTCTTGTAGAACCTTCTTCATAAACAATAATATCTAACGGTTACTGCACTATTTATATTGGAATCTGTTTGTTTGATATATAAGCATATAATGAACTTCGCTGCGTCCTCTTCCCATTATAACACTCGAACAGCAGCCACACTCTGAAACTCCTAGTGCCAACCAAAAATATCACCAAAGACTCCATATTTTACAATGGCGGGAAAAGGTACAATCATCTACCCCTGTACATTAGATCTGCTAATGTGAATGACTTCCAATTCAGGAAGGCAGTCAAAAAATGTCTTTCTGATAGACCCTAGGAATATTATGACGAAAGCTTTTAGCTGACTCTCAGTTTCATATTGACTAACCAAGGAGCTTTTAAACTGTCTTGTTTTATGTTTACTACCTTATACATATGATTTTATTATTCAGTTTTCACCGTAATGTTTATTTTATTACTTTTTGTAACCTTATACCATTTTAATTTTTATTATTATTTTTTATTCTATGATAAGTATATACTACCCAAGCTTTGTCAACAAGATTCTGTCTTATGATAATAAAGCATATTTATTATTATTATTATTACTTTCAAATAAATGGCGTTCTGACCTGACATATAGATTGTTCGTTTTGCACAGATCATTCAATTTAAGAGATAGAAAACCTAATGAGTTATGTCTGTTAAGGGAAGAAAAACTATCATCAAATGGCATATAATCAACATGAATGAAAGAACCTCTTATAAAAGGAGCATACAAGACAAACAAAAATTATGGAAATATCATCGGTTAACTCGGATGACCCTGGAAGCTTCGCCAGCATGCTCCTCGATGTATTGGCTAATCTAATTTCTTGGTATCTGCTTGAAAATTTGCTAGATAATCCGGTCCCCGTTGGTGAGTAGGAACGGGTGTGTGTGTTCTCCAAGGTGATGATGAACGTGGTGGCAACCTTACCATGCATTCTCTCTAGAAATGTGTACTCCTACCACATCTGATATAGTTTCCTCTTGACTCTCTAGACGGTCCTATCCTCGTAGGTGAGTAGGAACATGGGGGTATCCTTGCAGGTGATGACGAAAGTGGTGGCAACCTCACCCTGCAGTCTCTCTAGAAATTTATACTCCTACCAAATCTGTGACAGTTTTCTCTTGATTGTTTGCGCTGTTATTCTTGGTTTCCAATTTATCAAGTATTCTGCTGAGCATCTGTTCCTTTCTCTTCCTGAAGTTGCTCTTCAATCGATACTGCTTTCCCTTTCGGCCTTGAGATGTTGAAGGCTGCTTCCACTTCTAAGAAACAAACCAAAGCCTCACTGCATTTCTCGAAGTGTGTTAATCTCAGGGTCCTTTGAATTTCACATCTCTCAATCCGTCAATGAATACACAATGCACTGCCAACTGTTCTTTAAAATCCTCCGCTGCCGCTGGGTAGCCAAGCCGGATCAGCCTCTGCATGTCCACTTCAAACTACTATAGGTTTTCTCCAACTTCTACGCTTATATAAAGATCATTAGAGGTCCCAGAAACTTCTCAATGGTGACCTTCTAGATTCATGGAGAACTCTCGACCCTTTGAGAAGTTCGCATTACGTCACTTGGTGTCAGCTAGACAGTGGCAAACCGTATTTGTTTTCACAACATTATAATAATCATAAAATTTGGATGACATCAGATTTAAATCATTAAATAACGAATTCTATTCAACGCTATTTTCATAGATGTTATCGCCTTGGAAGGGGTGCCAATCAAATAGAAACAATAAAAGTGTGTTTTGAAAACAGAAAAGACAAAGAGAGTTTCATGAAAGCTGAGAAAGAAATGAAACTAACGCTGTCGATTACAAGACTTGGGAATAATGACAAGAGAAATACATAAACCATGATCTAACCAAACACAATCAATATATATTCATGCTGGCAAGGAAATTTAAAAAAGAAAACAACTACAAGTTCATATGGTATTCTCATGGAAACATTTTCATCTTCAAAGACGAGAATAGCAAAGTGATCGAAATCACACGAGAAGAGGATTTAAAAAACTGCTAAGTGAAAAGTATTACAAGAATAGTCTGAAAATAATGTATAGTTATTCTAATCCCAATTAGAACGGCAATAAAAATAAGAGCACTACGAGGAGTGTTCATATGCACTGCCCGGCTAATGGGAAATTTAAAGAGCTGTAATATTGTGGTTGTCGGGGTAAGAAGTGACAATGTACAGGGAGACATTGAAAAATCGTTTCAAAAGCTGAAATTTGAAATCCAAGAAGAAGATTACAGGCTCCAAGTTCTGCCTAGTAAACTACCAAACAAACCTGTACTAGTTAAGTTCAATAGTGCTGAATTCGGACAAAGAGCCCTTGATCTGCATAAATCTAAGAAGAAGTTGGATACTGAAGAATGCGGTATTACAGGAGAAAGAAGGATTATTTATTTCAATGAAGACTTACCAAAGGACACCAGGATATTATTTCAAAAAGCAAGAGAATTAAGATGTCATAATTTTAGATATGTATGGGTTAAAAATGGGAGGGTTTATGCAAGGAGAGATGAAAGGGGGGAATTGATTAAAATAAATAATATTGTACAAATTGAGGAGATTACACAAAAAATTATTAATGGCTCTTAAGAACATAAAAATTTGGATTCTATAAATTTTCTAGAGCACTCAATTGCTTCAATGTTCCCCGATACTGATAATATTATATTAATGGGTGATCTCAACTTAATTTAATGCAAGTGACACCAGCAACAGACTTGCTCACAGATTTGCTGGATTTATTTAATATTACTCAAATAATAAAAGCCTCAACACGTATTACTAAAAACTGTAATACCTTATTAGATATCATAGCAGTTGGTGATATTGACTTGATTGATGGTGAAGCACAACATGTCGACATGCATCAAGTGACTGATCGACATGCATCAAGTGACTGATCACCAACTGGTGTTTTGTCAACTCAAAATAAAAATTCCTGAAAATAAAATCAAATATATAATTTACAGAGACTTCAGTGCTTTCAATCAGGTTGATTTCGAAATGGAATTACAAATGCAGAATTGGCAAGAAATATTTTTTACAGAGGATATTGACATGAAAGTTGATATATTAACTAATAATATTAAATCTGTTTTTGATCATCATGCTCCGCTTAGAAAAGTAAGATCGACTAAACCGAGGGCTCCTTAGATGACTAATAATTTAAAGATCATGAAAAAACAAAGAAACAAACTACTTGCCAATTACAAATCAACAAAAAACTTGGATGATTGGGAAGCATACCAGCGAGCAAGAAATGATTTCACTGCGGCAGTTAGGACTGAGAATCAGAATCATTTGAATGAAATTCACAGAACTAAAAAGAATCGGAAAGATACCTGGAAAGCACTTGAACAGTTGAATATCCATTCTAAGAAATCTGATATATCATTACCACCTGACTTAAATGAAGCTGAAGCTATCAATTGCCATTTCATTAACTCTGTCAATGCATTAGAGTGTCAAGTTGATGATGATCTTGTACAGTATTTTAATACCCATAAAGTGAATTATAACCTAGACCACTGCAAAATTGAACCCTTTCGGGAGCATGACGTTCTGGAGGCTGTAGATAGTATCAAATCAAATACAGAAGGTTCTGATGGAATAACCCTCCATATGATAAAAATGTGCTGCCCCTTTTTATTGCCATTTATCGCTCACATATTCAATTGCTGCCTACTTGAAGGATATTTTCCTATAGATTGGAGAAATACAGTTATTTTACCGTTGCCAAAGGTCTCAAATCCTAAATGTCTGTCTGATCTGAAACCTATCAGTAGGCTTCCAGTGCTATCCAAGATGTTCAAAAGACTGATTTTCAATGAATTTTTACGTTTCCTCACAGAGAATGAACTATTTTCTGATTGCCAATCTGGTTTCCGGTCTGGGCATAGTACAATTACAGCATTAACTAAAGTATTAGATGATATATTTCAGGCAACTGATGGTAGCAATGCATCATTACTTGTTACATTAGACTATAGTAAAGCTTTCGATACCCTGGGTCATAATCTATTATTGGCAAAACTAAATTATTACTGTTTTTCTAAGGAAACCATAGGATTAATTGAAAGCTATCTCTCCAAACGGTCAGTATGTTGTCCTAGAGGACACCAGTTCAAGTGCAATGCCGTTACCTCGAGGAGTTCCTCAGGGCTCAATACTAGGGCCGCTACTTTTTTTAATGTATACTATGGATCTAAAAGAACTTTCTGGTGACTGTTATATACATCAATTTGCTGATGATACTGAAGTGTATGCAAGTTTCAACAAAGATAATGCTGATATGGTCATTACAAAAATCAATGATACTCTTGATAAAATATTGAAATACTCTAATAAACATGGTTTGAAATTAAATCCCACTAAATCACAAATGATATGTTTTGGTAATAGTGATTATGCTACTGAAGAAGTAGTAATTAATGGTGTGAGTATTGAGCCCTGTAGAACAATAAAAAAATTGGGACTATTCATTGATGATGATTTACGGTTCAAAACGCATATTAAACATATAGTCCAGAAAAGCTATATGTCATTAAGAAACCTTCACTGCAAAAGAACAATACTAAACAAAGAATTGAAGAAACAGTTATGTGAAACACTAATTTTGAGCCACTCAAATTATGCGATTTGATTTATGGACCATGTCTTGATATTCGAACTTCAACTAGAATTCAAAGAATTCAAAACTCATGTATTCGTTTCATCTGTTCACTAAGATTACGAGACCACGTAACTCCATTCAGAGCTGAACTAGGGTGGCCTGATATGCAGGACAGAAGGAAACTTCACCTTGCATGTTTTGTTCATAAAGTATTAGAAAAAGGAACTCCCTCGTATATGAGGAAAAAAATGTCATATAGGTCGATTGTGCATGATGTAAACAACGGAAATAAAAACCTACTTGTAATACCCAGGCATAAAACTGCTGCATTCAAAAGGTCATTTTCTCATTCTGCAGTAAAAATATTCAACTCCATACCAACACCTATCAAGAACAAATCATCTTATGGATTTAAAAGAGCCTATAAGGAATATCTTATGGTTCTATAACATTTTTGTTTTATATGTTGTAATTATATTAACGTTCTCCCTTTACGCATTCTGTGCATTATTTACATGTTAGTACATTTTAGTTATTTGAACATACCTGTTACTCCCGTGACTGTTTAATTATGTTATATATATGTAGGCAATTTTTTGTGTGAAATAATTTATTTGAAACTGGTACTTGGTTGAGTTGAGCAGTCTTACTGGACTTCGCCGATGATAATTAAAATAAAGACATTCTATTATTATTATTGTATACTACCAGTGTTTTTACTTTCAAAGCGTTTCTGGTACAATCATAAAAAGTTCTGTCGTGTGGAAGAGAATTCCTTCTCGAAACTTTTTTTGTCGGTCCAATTGGGATTAGAAATACTGTACCTGAATGCTCAAAGTGTGCGAAACAAACGTGATGATATTTGTTGTTATGTCAAAGATTCCAACTGAGATATAATTGTGATAACTGAAACCTGGTACTATACAAATGAAACAAACCTATTTGTAATAAATGGTTATGGAGGCGTTCACTCATGTAGAAATACTCGAGGCGGAGGATGTTAAATTTTTGTTAGAAACACATTTAAATACACTATCATTGAGGTCAGTAGTGAAAAAATGTATAATCTTGTAAGTATTAAATTCTTAGATACTAAAATCAAAATAATCGGGAATATATAGACCACCTAGTTATATAGTTAATGATTTTTTGCCACCTAGTTTTATAGTTAATGATTTGATAATATCCTGAATAGATGCCAAACAAAATCTCTATTAAGAGGTGATATAAATGTTGACCTACTCAAAAGAAGCTCCCCTGAGTTTGACACTTATGTAAACACAGTAGCACTTAATGGATTTAAGATTTGTAATGTGATTGAAGAAAATTATGTAACGCGATCAACAGCAAAGTCCAAATCTATCTTAGATCATGTGTTAACAAATAAAAATATAGAATGCTACATAACTATCGAAAACCACATAACTGATCATATAATTCTAAATATACAACTTATAACTGACATCAAATCTCCACAGACTAGTAAAAAGATAATTCACAAACGTAGCGTTGGTTGGTTGGTTGAAAGCTGACGAGCCAGAGACAGGGTTGGCACTTAGCTTCCCTCGACACTGTGACCAGCTGGGGTCTATTGTATCACTCTGTCGTCAGTGGTTCCTCATTCAAACAGGTTTGTGCCTTTAATTAGGTTTAGAAGCCTGTTGATAAGGTTCTTCGGATTCATGCCTGTTTCCGGGCTGATCTCTCCAAAGGTTCTGTGTCGCCTACTACTTAGGGCGTCACAGTCGAAGATAATATGAGAGGCTGTTTCCTCCTCTTCATCACATAGCCTACACTCCACGGTTTCCCTGCGTACTTCCATGATGTCTAGGTGTTTTCTTAGGCCGCAGTGTCCAGTCAACAGACCTATTATTATACGAGCCTTCGTTCTGTTCAGGTTCAAAAGGTCAGCCGTCAGGGTCTGGTTTGGATGCCCTACCATGACTTTGCTGTGTATTTGCCCGACAGTTTGATTCCAATATTGTTGGTGTCTTCTTTTTATCCACTCGTCGATCAGGGTCCTGCATCGGTTTTTGCTAATCCCATGTGCAGGTTCTGGCCCTGTGAATAGCGTTTCAGATGCTTGTCTAGCTAGCTGGTCCGCTTTGACGTTGCCTTCAATGCCTCTATGACCTGGCACCCACATCAAGGTAACCTTGTTGTGTTTTGACAGCTCGATGAGGTTCTGGAGGCAGTCCCAGACCAGTTTGGACTTTATCTGTATAGAGTTGAGTGCTTTGATAGCACTTTGACAGTCAGATAGAATGTAGATGTGTTTTTTCCTATAACCACTTTCTAGATTCTTCTGAATGCATACCATGATAGCATGTGTTTCAGCTTGGGATATCGTGGAGCATTTGCCAAGTGGTATTATGTAATCCCTTCTTGGCCTTACCCCATGTATTCCTGCTCCCGTTCCTTCAACTGTCTTTGAACCGACTGTATACCAGACTATGTCCGCAGTTGATTGTGATTCTATACTCGGGGCCCATCCAGATTCATCAATTCGTGTTTCGAATGAGTATAGGGGTTGCATGTAGTCTGAAATCATTTCGAGTTTTTCGATGTTGATTACATGAGTGATTCTGGTATGTCCAGTTGTTCGGATTCTCCAGTTTTTTGTTTGTTTCAGTCTGTATGCACTCATCCTGGCCTCTCCAATGACATGTAAGTCAAGGGGTTCGAGGTTTAGGATGATTTCCATTGCAGCTGTTGGAGTGATATTCATTGCACCCGTGATACAGAGACAGGCAAGCCTTTGGATTTTCCCAAGGTTGGTTTTTGCCTGTCTTTGATTTGTTTTTGGCCACCATAAGAGTGAGCCATAAGTTATTCTTAGTCTTATTACCGCTGTGTAAAGCCAGTGCATGGCTTTCGGTTTAAGCCCCCAGGTTTTTCCAAAATTTCTCCTGCACATCATGAAGGTTATCTTGCTTTTGTTGGTTACATGTTGAAGATGCGGGTTCCAGGTTAGTTTCTTGTCAAGAATCAGCCCTAGATATTTCACCTGCTCTACTACTTGTAATGTTTCACCGAATAGTCTGGGAGGTATGAGATCTCCCATGTTTCTTCTCCGGGTGAAGGGAATTAGTGTTGTTTTGTTCGGAGTTGCCCTTAGGCTCTCTCTGTTACACCATTCCTCTACTGTCCTCAGTGCATTTTGCATTAGCTCTGAGGTTGTTCGAGTATTCTTTCCCTTGATGAGGATGATCAAGTCATCTGCATACCCTTGAGAGTAATACCCTTGGTTATTCAGAGAAATTAGCAGTTCATCTACAACCATGTCCCACAGAAGGGGGGAGAGTATGCCCCCCTGTGGGGTACCTCTGGAAATTTCAACCTGCTTTGTTTTCTCGAACATGTTGGCTTGGACCAGTCTATTGTGAAGCATTGAGTGTATCCACCTGCAGGTGGTTTCGTCAATGCCTCTTCGAGTGGCCGCATATACCATACTTTCAAAGGAGGTGTTGTCGAAGGCTCCTTCGATGTCTAGAAAAGTGCATAGTGCAATTTCTTTGTTTGCTAGAGACTCTTCAAGCCTTGAAACAAGCTGATGAAGTGCTGTCTCGCATGATTTTCCTGTTGTTGGTTTTGATGTAAAGGCCGTTCTACAAGAGCGGTTTCCCTTATGTCTCTATCTATCAGTTTTTCTAAGCCTTTCAAAAGAAATGACGATAGGCTTATTGGTCTGTATGCCTTTGCCTGGTCGTATGAGTCCCGTCCAGGTTTTGGAATAAAGACCACGTTTACAGTTTTCCGGTTTGAGGTAGCCATCCCAATGCTAGGCTCAGCCTGTACAGTCTGCACAGTTCTGAAGTAGTATGGAAAATATTCCATCTGGGCCCGGAGACTTGTAAGGCTTGAAGGAGTTTATTGCCCACACTACTTTTAAATGAGTTACCGTTCGTTTAGCCACTTCCCAGTCTGCCCTTTTTGCCCTCAAATGAAGGTTTGCAGGGATTTCATATCTGGGGTTTTGATTTGTGGTGACAGTGGATCCTGGAGCAAGAGTTCTATAGTTTCCTTCCCAGTGTTGGTGTGATTGCCGTTGGGTTTTTTGAGAGTCTCCAACGGATTGATGGGGTCTTTGGAAAGGATGCGGTGGAGCCTTGCTTTTTCTGAGGTTTGTTCTATGTCCTCACATAACTTCCTCCATGACTTTCTTTGTTCCCCTCTGATTTTTTTGTTGTATTCTGTGAGAGTTTTGGAATAATCCTCCCAGTCACCAGTTTTTTGCCGATTAAATAGTTTGCGTTTTATTTCTAAGATATGTGAGTTGGTGTTCCACCAGCTCCTTTACCTTTAGTGGTGCTGCGCTTCAAAGGGCAGTTGTTATGATATGAAGTTATTATGGCCTCCTGTAACATTAGGGAGGTTTGCTCTATTTCATGAATTGTATTTGAGTTAGGTTTGACATTTTTGAAATTTGTGAGATTTGCCCTGAGCTCCTGCCGGTACCCCGGCCAGTTGGTTTTTCTGGGATCCCGACACATTACTGCAGGTTCATTGGCATAGCCAATCTCCACATGTATGTGTCGGTGATCTGGTTGAAGGTTCCTCAGATACTGCCCATTTGCCGGCGTGCGAACCACCAAAGAAGAGCTCAAAGTGATGTCAATGATTTCCCGTCTGTTACGGGTTACGAAGGTTGGCTCATTGCCTCTATTAAGTACTTCCAGGTTACTGGAGACAATAAATTCAAGCAATGACTCACCTCTTGTGTTCGTGTCGGTGCTCCCCCACACTGTGTTATGGGCGTTTGCATTGGCTCCGATGATAAGCTGGAGTTTGTGATCCTCACAGTGTTTAACCAAGGCCCTCACTTGTTCTGATGGTGGAGGGCTTGTTGAGTCATAAGGCATGTAGACGGAGGCTAGTACTATGTTCCTCTCTACTCCATCCTTGATGTAGGTCGTCTTGATTGCTGTTATGTCCCTGTAACAGAATTCTATCAGATTCCAGACTTTCAAATCATTCCTGGCAATAATGCAGGATCTGGCGTTTCCACAGTTTAGATTATAAATAAGCTTACCCTTGGATGTTCCGAGGCCTGATACTCGCCCTTTAACCAGCCATGGTTCTTGTATTAGGGCCACGTCGGTGTTGCCCTGTGCAAATATTCTGCACAGGGTTGCAGTAGCAGTCTTACTATGCTGCAGGTTGGCTTGAACTGCCCGCAGCATCAGGAATGTTCCTGTTCCGGCTAACTAGCTTGAAGTTTACCTGCATTAGCCCCAGGAACGCTTCCATTCCCCTGGCTTGCAGGTTCTTCAAAGAGGTCTCGTCGATTTGAAAGACAAGAGTTAGACCCGAGGCCTCCTCTTGTCTCTTGACAAGCCATTCTTCAGTATCTATCCCCATGTTCTGGGTTTTGATGAGCTGAAGAATCTTTTTGGTTTCCATTTTACCAAATGGCTTTGGAATCCATACCACTACCTTGGAGGTATTCAGGATGTCCTTGGCTAGCCCTACTTTTAGGACAGCCCCCTCCCAAGGTATCAGTCCGGGGATACTCTCGAGTAGCCAGGATTTGGCGGTTTCATCCGAGCATGTCAGGACCAGCGCCCTTGTGGACGTAGCTGTTCCTGAAGTTCGGACCCATACCCGGCTCACACTTGAAAATTTCCCCGGTAATTGCTTCCTGCAGGAGAATCCCTTGGTCGTCTGATAACTGGTGATCTGGATAACTCTTCAGAGCAACAGCCATCTTCAGACCTCTTGTGACCTCCCTATAGCTGCCCTGCTCAGTTGGGTTAACTTGGGCAGAGACAGCCACTGGTTGGTCAGATCTAGGTTTCTTCACCCTTGCAGTGCTCTCCGTGGAAGAGGGTTGACTTCTCTGTGAGCGGTCCCTCTTCTTGTTCGGAGTTTCTGGCTGCCTGCTGCTTCCAGCGATGCTGGGAGTTCGATCAGGGAAGCCAGTTTTTGCTTCTGGGTGTGGATCGCGTCGGTTGCTTCGGCGTTTCCTGGGTTTAATTTCTTCCCCAGCTGCCTTGGCCTCCGCGATCCGCATCTGTCTTCTAGCAGCTCCTGAGAGCTTTTTACGCGCCAGATGTAAACGATTTACATCTGACGCGACGTGCCTTAGGGCAGGTGTAGCGTACTAAATCAAAATAAGTTTAAAGCAAAAATTCCAACAGCTGATAAACAGCCACCATATAAATAGCTTTGAAAAACTATCATCAGCAATACAAGTTTGTAAAAAGGAATCAACAACTCAATATAAGATAAAATATAAAGAAGGTAATGACTGGATTACAAGGAAATTTCTAGAATTAATAAAAAACGTGATAAGTTATATTTGGAAAAAATTAAACATCCACTTAATCAAGATGCAGCCAAAGAGTTCAAAAAACCAAAAAATATTGTAGAGAAAAAACGCAAAAAACTTAAACGGGAATAAAAATGGAGTGCGACGGGTAGTAACAAAAAAAAACAATGGAAACTCATCAACAGTCTAATTAAAGGAATGGTCAAAGAATCGATCACTAATCTAGACAATGAGGGACATATCATTGATGATCCAAAAAATATAGCTGAACAAATGAACAGATATTTTGTTGATATTGGTAAATCGATAATAATAATGTAAAACCACAAACAGCATCACCTGCTGATTTTGAGGAAATCAATAGTGACTGTACAATGCACCTATACAAAACAAATCTTCAAGAAGCATTAAATGAATTGAATAAAAATGCAGCACCTGGTTATGATTAACATAAATACTAAAGATCTCTAACACTTAAGGAATGCATGGAACCTATTTTAGTGAAATTATAAATGAAACATTCAAACTGGTATATTTCCCAATACACTCAAAGTCAGCAAAGTAACACCTTTACACAAATCTGGCCCAAATAACAAAATAGATAACTATAGACCTATTTCAGTAGTTCCTACACTATCAAAAGTCATCGAAATTATAATAAAAAAGCGTATTATCAATTACATGAACAAATTTGTTCACTTTGACGAATATCAGTATGGATTTCAAGAAAATAGCAGCACCCTGAGTGCAACCATCCACTTTATTAACCACATTGCTTCTTCACTTGATGATAAATACTACACTTGGGCCATATTTCTTGATCTACGAAAAGCATTTGACGTGATTGATTTCTCTATCTTACTAAAAAAAATTGAAGAAATGGGAATAAGGGGAAACATTCTCTCATTAATAAAAACCTATCTTATAGATCGTGAGCAATTTACAGTAGTTGATGGATTTTCAAGCCAAACTGAAAACACTAAAGCAGGTGTGCCCCAAGGCTCAGTTCTTGGACCCCTAATGTATACATTACATGTACTGTCCCTAAAAACCGCCAACATTATAGGTAGATATTTTAAATTTGCAGATGATACTGTTCTTGTATATAAGGGTAAAGATTTGAAACAACTCCGAAACAATGGTAAATACTGACCTCAAAAGGTATCACGGATGGCTTATAAAAAATAAACTTCAGCTGAATGTAAAAAAAACCACATATATAATTTTCTCTCAGAAAAATACGAATCTCAGGACATCACAGTGGAGATAGAGGCGAAGAAATAATGAGAGTCCATAATACTAAATATCTGGGACTAGTAGTCGACGAAAACCTATCCTGGAATAATCATGTCGCCCATATAGAAAAAAAAGTAGTTCCAATGGTTGGTGCCCTATATCGTTGTAGACACTACTTATGCCCATCTTCACTCTGCCAAATCTACAGTGCATATTTATCCTCCATATTTCGCTACTTCATTCCATTGGGGGTACATGTGGAAAGACTTTATTCAAAAAAATAAAAACACTTCAAAATAAAGTTGTAAACACCTTATTCAGGCTTGATTACAGAACCTCAACTGATACTTTATACAGAGTAACCAAGATTCTGTCTATTCAGGATATTTTAAAAATTGAACAAGGTAAATTTGCATACAAGGTTATAAATGAATAAGTTAAATGTAATGCCAACTTTACATTTGTTAATCAGCGCCATGAATACAATACTCGAATCCATAACAATGTCTTTTTAGAACCTGTACGTACTAATATTGGCCTAAACAATCCAATTACACAATGCATGAAAACTTATAACACTCTTCCCAAGGAAATAACAAATAGCCCCAATATCTGTATATTTAAGAATAAAATAAAGAGTTTTCACACTTGCTTACTCAACGAATGATCAGCATATAATTTTTTTCTTCCCCGTGATATTTTTTGTGGGAAAGGACATTGGTGCTTCATAATTCTTCTTAGATTTTAAGTTACATTTGTATTATATAATATAATAGGTAAATTCTAATATTATTTTATTATGTGATTGAATTATAAGTTTAGCTAGTTTTCCGAGACCAGCATTGCTGTGCTGCTTTGGAATAACCTTTTTTTGGATAGTGCATATATTTCATTTTATTTTTCATGTAATTTATTTTTATGTAATTCTAGTTGCATTATTTGAATAAAGTTCTGAAAAAAAAAGTATTAGTGGTATTTACAATATTTAAATCGAAACCAATAGCAGAGTGATGAATTCTATTCTGAAAAATTCAATCCATTAAGTTATCAACATGTAAATCATGGTATGATAAAAAAATCACATGCCAAAAATACATTCCTAGAATTTGGAATAGAATTCACTTGATACAGATTGAAGAAAGCTCATCCAGAAATTTCAAGGAGAGGATTGAACAGGACACTCTCAAATGCAAGCAAATATTTGATGCTTTGGATATTAATGTTGGCCCTTTCAAAGTATAGCGATTGGGCCAAGCTAGTAATAGAAGCAGACCTTTGAAAGTTACATTATCTAATAATTCAGATGCCTTGTTTTGTATCAAAAATAAAAGAAAACTCTCTGAAAACTTCCCAAACATCAGAATCACTGCTGATCTCACACCATCCCAACGAAACTATATGAAATATATTTATGAACAACTGAATGAGCAGAAAAGGAAAGGTGAAAATAATTTAGTTGTCAAATATCGATATGGAATACCACATATTGCTGAATCCAGAAGTCCTCCAGCAAAAAACGGAGATTAAATCCTGTCCCTTCAAACATAAACTGTTATTACCAGAATGTAGGCGGCATCAAAACCAAACTTCATACTCTGAAAAATGCAATTATCCTATGTGATTATGATATCATTATTCTCATCGAAACATGGCTCAGTTTGGACGTTTATACAAGTGAGTTGGATTTTGTTGACAGTTATGCTATTTATAGACAAGACCGTAACTCTCACAATAGTTTTAAAGTTCGTGGTGGCGGGGTTCTAGTGGCTGTTTGTAAATCTATACCATCTATGTTGATACAAAATACAATTGAACAAATCCTTTGTCTCCTTTGTTATGAGCAATAGGAAGTTCATTATATGTGCTATTTATTTGCCACCCAATTCAAATACTGAGAAATATGATCTACATTGCCAATCAGTTGGAGATGTGTCCCTAACATATCCTGAGCATTCTATCATTGTGGCTGGTGACTACAACTTACCAGAAGCAAAATGGTCCAATGATAGCAAGGGAGTAACAGTTGACTGTCCAGCATTCTCTAACGCTAACTTAGTATGTGAAAACTTCTCATTTTTGAACTTACATCAAATTAATTACATTCCGAATGTTCATAATACTTATCTTGATTTAATTTTTGCACACAACTCTGATATTCAAATAGATACGGCAGTCGACTTATTAATAGATAATAATTATCATCATCTTGAATACTTTTTTCAAATTCCAATATCTGTTAGGTGCAACAACTCTTCTAGAAGTTTGCATTACTGTGATATCAGAAATGCCGATTATATATCCTTGAATGGTTTCTTTGCATCTATAGACTGGGAACAAATCTTCATCGATGTAAACTTAGAAGTAATTTTAGAGCAATTTTATAATATCGTATATACGGGAATAGAACTTTTTGTTCCAGTTAGATACTATAAACCTTCAATATTTCCTAACTGGTTTACATCTGATCTTAAAGCGTTGACAATCGAAGAAAAAAGCTCACAAACAGTTTCAAATAGGTAAAGATCATAATGATTATACAATCTTTACCATTTTAGGTCATCAGTGCAAAATTTTGTCAGAACAGTGTCATCAAAATTATCTTCATCGAATGGAAAATGATCTTATTGAAGATCCTAGATCCTTCTGGATGAAAATGAATAAACTAAAGAAATCTAGTGATTATCCCTCCCAAATGTCACTCAATAGTAAAAAATCTTCTTCAGAATCTGAAGTTGTTGATCTCTTCGCAGAATTTTTTTCATCTGTCTACCAGTCTGATGATCCGGATTTTGTCTTAAGCGATTTCAAAAATTCAGTCCAACCATTCAATGATTTCCTTCTTCCACGTTTTTCGATCACAGAAGTGTTTGAAATATTATCGAAACTTCCGAATAAAGTCTTTTTTGGTCCAGATGGCATTCCCCTATCTTACTAAAATGTTGCGGTTATGCTGACAAAACCCATCCAGGTTATTTACAATCTTTCAGCTAAATAGTGGAGTTTTCCCATATTTTTGGAAGAACAGTTACATCACCCCAATATTCAAATCAGGCAACCGCGAGGATATTAAAAATTACAAAGGTGTATGTATTCAGTCAACCATACCTAAAATGTTAGACAACATGGTATCGACATATTTGTCATATCAAATAAAAAATCTAATAATTCCAGAATAACATGGTTTCCAAGTAGGACGGTCTACAACGACTAACTTCGTATCATACACTGACTTTCTATTAGACGCCTTTGAAGGAAAATCCCAAGTGGATAGTATATATACGGACTTCTCGAAGGCGTTTGATAGAGTCAGTCATAACGTATTGATACAAAAATTGTTGGCAATGAATATGAATATGAATATCTCGGTAGTAACATGGTTGCAGAGTTTCCTCACCGATCGTTTTCAATGTGTATGCATCAATGATAATCCCTCATCTGCATTTCCTGTACTTTCTGGAGTTCCCCAAGGATACCACTGCGGGCCTCTACTCTTTAACATCTTTGTTAATGACCTAAATAATTATATTGTTCATTCTCATTTCCTTCTCTATGCCGATGACCTAAAAATATTCCGTGAAATCAATAACTCAACAGACACTCTCCTCTTACAAAATGATTTAGATAATTTCATTCATTGGACATCTCTGAACATGTTATATGTCAACATTGAAAAGTGTTTCTATATTACTTTTTCCCGGCGAAATTTCCAAGTGAACAGTGAATATTCAATTGATGAGACCAATTTAATACAGAAAGAGAATGCCAAAGACCTGGGCATATTAGTTGACTCATCCTTAAATTTTAGATCACACATTAATAATACGGTGAATACAGCTCTCAAAACATTCGGCTTTATTACTCGAAATAGCTACAACTTTTCTCCTGGAACTTTTACGAAAATTTATTCACATTAGTTCGACCAGTTCTGGAATATGGATCCATTGTTTGGTCACCAAGTTATACCGTTCATAGCAATTCAAGAGAATTTATTCATATTGTAATAAAAACTTTTTTACAAAAAATAAAACCGACGAAATACGGAACTGAAAAGTAAAAAATAAAATAAACCTTCTTAGTCTCAATAACTAAGCTCCTAAACTAATGTAAGTAACTAATTTTGAGTCGGCGCCAAACAAACAAGCAAATGAATTAGGTAAGACGTAAAATGATGGCATCGAGTTGTGCGGTGACATTCTGATAATTTTTTTGAAGTAATTTAATGATTTTGTTATTGAACTAAAATTATTTTTTTTACTCAGTTCCATATTCTGGTTAATTTGTTAAAAGATTTTATTTTCAATTTTGTGGCTGAAATCTACTAATTACTACCTACTTGTTTTTTGATTACTTCCAAAATACTTACCCACCTTACCCAACTATTACCAGTTAAATATTATCTACTTTTACTATTTGTTGTAATATACATTATTTTTGTTGTTCTGGTTAGTTTATTTCATTACTATGTATATCATTCCATCCTCTGATAGAAAATCATGATTGTGACGGGTGTGGAATAATGACAGTAGCGATCTGTCATTGTCAACTACATATGTGTGTGCCAATGTTCACAAGTAAAAAATCAATTATCCCCTATGTTTCTACCCGTAAGGGTGGATAATTTCATTCGAAATCCAAATATGAGATATACCCTATCTATTAAAAAAAGAATAATCCAAATCGAAGAACCCAGTACAAAGTTATGCCTGATAGAATCGGTTAACGGACCAGAATTCAGAGGGTGAGTGATCAATATCCTTCATTTTGCTGCCCTTAGGGGTGGATTTCATCTTTTAAATTCAAATGGGACCAACTTCGAAGTACACCCTATCCACTGAAAAACGAATTATCGGAATCGGACGTCTCAGTAAAAAGTTATGCGTGATCATACATAAAAAAAAAATATACGCGTCGACTAGAGAACCTCCTTCTTTTTGGTTTCGTCGGTTAAAAATCAATATACAGAGCACAATACTAAGGCAGACTTGCCCTCAGATCTCCATCTATGTAGCCTCAGTAACCGCAGAAGAATTTTGGATCAGATGTTTCTCTTTAAATTAGTCAATGGAAGTATTGATTGTCCACAATTACTGAGCCAGTTAAATCTGAATGATGTATCAAGAACACGTAATCCTCCTTTGTTCAGAATTCCGTTCCATACAACTAACTATGGAATGAACAGTCCTTTGACCAGATCGCAAAGAGACTACAATGATATACAAGATACGGTTGATCTATTTTCACAAACACATGCAAACTTCAAGAAGACACTTCATTGTATTTTGTAATCTACTATATATTTTGATCTCATTTTATTCTTTTTGTCCTGTCACATAACTTTGCGATGTTTTATTCTTAATTTTTAATATTAACTTTTTATTTTTAATATTACCATTTTTAATATTTATGTTTTATAATAAGTATTGTATACAATTGGACTTATCCGTTGAAATAAATAAATAACTGAATACATTCAGTAATGCATTTGCTGGCAAGTTGTCAGGACAGTTAACACTTACCAAGATCATTATTAAGCCAAAGAGCATAAGTAAGTTATAATCACCACAAAGCAACAATTTATGAACAGGAAAGGTTTCTACTACGTGATCCACAGTAATAGTATGATTTGTATAAAGTTCAATGTTAGAAGCTGGGGGGATGTACACCATACCAATGATGAGTTTATTTTAACCTAGCGCATGCTTTTAATTAACCTGTTGAGTCTCTAAGTAACATGAAAATATCGAAACCCTTCCAAAATTGAGAAGATCTTTGTTCGGCCACGTCTCAATATTACCACATCATATTACTGCTGAAGATTGGGTAATTTGGTTCAGAGACCACCAACGTTTTAGTAGTAGAAGCAAATATAGCTCACATCTACTTTTTTTGGATATATTTGGAGGTACGGGAGACAATATTGAAATATCTAATAATATTTATATATTTTCTTGCCCGCATTCTTTCTTCCAGTTCTCTCAACTCATTCCATGAGCTGATCTCAAGTCGTGTCATTACTTTACTTACTTTACGTTACTACATTGTTTTATGTCTTTTATGTTACATTTTTGTGTATGGCTATATTATTTATACATTTGGATACCTAAATGAAGTTATTCTAGAATTTTAAAATCCATTGTTCACAACTGAATAAATCGTTAAAGTTAAATATTTTCTTCACAGATTTAAAATTATATATGTTGTTTTTCCAGTGAAATGGTTACAACATATTAATTTTTATTCTATTGTTCAGTTCCAATACAGTTTCAATTGTGTCACAGAAATGGATACTCTATGTAATTCATTATTACATAGAGTATCCAATTTAAAAACATCCTATTAAAAAATGACAAAAAATATAGCAAATTATTTATTTTACATATTCCATATTTTTACCTAACAATAGAACTTCAAATATTTTTTCAATTTTATTTATTGCAACAATTAGGGTTTGAGATTTGAGATTGAGATTTATTAAATGAGATTTTACATTCATTCTTACATTACATTATATATATTACAACATGGTATAAATAAGTAGTAATATTCTGATTTACATTTTTCCAGATGCACCTAGGTGTGAGACACCTGTGTGTGCATATAATTAAATAACATATGTAGGTATTTGAAAATTGGAAAACAAATCCAAAGATAAGAAATACAATTATAAATTATGAACTACAAATTATAAATCATAAATCGGGATCCCAGTTTAGTCAGGGGTAGTAATATTATTATAGGAGACTTGAAAACATATTAAGATTTTGAGTGATATAGTGTTTACATTTATTTGAAAAAGTCTTTGCATTTGTTAAATTTTTTATAAAGTGAGGTAGTAGGTTGAATGATTTTGGTGCTATTCTTGTAGCAAATCTTTGACTTGCATGATGTTTGCAAAATGGAACAGTTAATTGATTATTTGGTCTTGTTCTCGTGTTGTAACAGTGATTTACATATTTTCTTAGTACTGTGGCTTTGTGAATGTATAAGCAATTGGCATGGAATTATAGAGATCTTACATTAAGCGTGTTATCATTATATAATAAGTTTGTTGGGAACATTCTATTTTTTTGTAGGATGACCCTCAGTATATAATTCTGTACCACATTCAAAGGACACAACGCATTGCTATACAGACCTCCCCATATTGGGATTCTATATCTAATTATGGACTCCACCAATGCCTTGTATACTGACATTAATAATGTTCTGTTCATTATTTTCCTGAGTTGATAAAATTTATGTATGAGTCTTCTTGTACGGTTGGCAATTGCATTTTTCTTTCTTTTTGAAGTAGCCGACTACAGATTACATATTTTTATTATGAAAATAGTGTCCAGTTCCAGAAACATAAAATGTATTCAAAATTGTCTCGAAATTTTCATTAGTAAAAAAAACCTTTTCAAAAGCAAGTTTTTAATTGAAAGCACCAACACAGAAAATATTTGTGAGATGTGTGATGTTTACTTTTATATCAGTGATTAGGAGATTCAAAATTATGCGAGAATACCTATTTTGTGTGTGTGTGTGTGCGTGTGTGTGTGTGTGTGTACCTATTATTTACTTATATAAGAACAAAGTAACTTTAGCTACAGCCACATGTAGAAAAAAAAAACACTTTTTGGTGCATTTGAATAAAAATAATTATTTATTTTCAGTCATTTTATCTGTTACAAATTATATGTTATAATGTAAATGAAGTTTGTAATGAGTTTGGTGTTTTGGTTTCAGAACTTAGAACAATGGACTCTTCGCATGTCTATCCTGGATCTTCAACTTATGTTTGAGCAATTCAGCCCCAATTCTCCGGAACTTTCTCAATGGCTGGACACCGTAGCAAAGGCAGCAATCGATGTATTTCAACTGAATGCTCCATATGATTCTATGATTCCTGAAGAAAAGAAAAATGAGAAGAAACAACAAAATTCAATTTGGTTGGTAGCTCCTTTAATATCTAAACTGCCGTCTGCCATACAGGGGCGTGTGCTGAAAGTAGCTGGACAGGTTTTAGAGAGTGGGGGGTGGTGTAAGGAACAGAAGAATAGGACAAGAGGCTATGGGGAATATCAGAGTCTTATGACACATCAACCTTTTTTGACATTGGTATTGACTTGCTTGAAAGGTCAGGAAGAAGGTCAGAGGGAAGGGTTGCTGTCATCATTGCATCAGCAGCTATCTCAGGTAAATTTTTTATACAATTGATTATATATAATTATGAAACATGCATAACACATGCATACCAATTAGTCGCAATGAAAATGCAATGCAATGCATTGGTTATTTCATATTTTCATGTATATAGTTTTGTTGACCATTTTCTAGAGTGGGGAATAATTTTCTAGAGTGGGGAATAATAACTATTATCCCTAGAATCGTTACATTATTTATGACGCCAAGACACTTTTTCAAACTATTTTTAAACTCAACTTTTACCCTTGGGCGCCAGATTTTATAGTGGTTTACTCAACTTACCAGGGGTAGCAACAGATGGAGATACAGATATGTCCAGGGGTCTGGTCTTTTGACTTAATTGAAATCTCCAAAGGTTGCACGGACAGTCAGGCAGACCTGTCTTTATCCTAACTTAAACACTGTTGTGATTCTACAGTTTTTATGCTTGAAAAGGGAAAGGTACTTTCCATAGAAGTTTCCAAATGTAACCACAATATAACACTTATATTGAAAATTCAACTTGATCAATTTTCACAATTTGAATTTATTACACAAGATTATGAGACCTTCAACAATATATTTTATTCACTAAATGGAACAGATGAACGTAAATTTATCAGTTCATAACTTCCAACAATGAACATAAACTAGAATACCTCTTAACATAATGTAATGACACATTCTCTATTTTAAGATAAAAAACGTTACTCTGCAAGTATCTGGAGAAAAACAAAAAAAAAGTGACTTGTGATCTGATCTATTAGCGGACCAAGTGCTCTCGTTTGGCCATGATTCATAACTTGAGCAGCTGAAAAAATTGACATATTGTTACCCCCTCTCCGACAACACCCAAGAACGTAACTCAGGGCGCTGTGAGATCGTTTGGTTCATCGATCTCTTGCTAGAGGATATTGAAACTCCATAGCGAAATAGATGCAAAATTTAAAATTCAATATTTTGTTCAATCAATTACCAGGACGCTATGAATGCTATTATACTCTAAATACCTGCCAGAGTCAAAAATAAAACAAATGCTGGTGGCAATCCTCCCGAGTACGGTAGGATTGTCAATTAATATAGAATTAATGAAGTTACGATGGTCAATTGGTGACACAGCCTGTTATCGTAGTGATAGGAATTATTAATATAAATTGTAGTAACATTGTATATTAAGAAAAATACCCCATGACATAAATAAATCCGAAATAACAACTTAATACATAACTTGATTTATCGTGAAAGTCACGGGACTTGAATAATTTACACCTGTGCGAATTGTATGAAATATTTACAACGAACGAAATAAAATCAGTCAGGCATTTCGCCAATCTGATGAACTCAAACGGCTATCAAACACAGTGGGGGAAAATATGCCCAACAGGGAAAATATGTTTATAAAGGTGTCTTACTGACATAATGGAATCAACAGATTATCAAAGGTTTATACACAATGTTTCACTTACAGTTACCTCACTACTTAAACAAAACTTTTGCATGAATGCTTATGCTTTACGGAAAACTATTTTCTTTGAAGGTCAAGACTCGCAGAATGATTTCAATCACTTGTTCTGGAGAATAAAACAAACTTGTTCTCGGAACGGAAGCCAAAAGGGCTTATTCTCGGACTGGAAGTAAAGAGCCCGCTCGCGGACAGCGATCGTAATTAAATCTCGGCTTTTATATCCACCTTATTTTAAAAAAATATCGGACAAAAACCGTATAAAGAAATACCCTCTTTTTGTCTGATTGACATAAGAACTGGACCAAAAAGCAGCTTATCTTTTTGTCCCCTTATGAAAAAGCAAACTATGTGTTTACTAATATGCATTTATCTTTTTCTACCCTCATAGTAAAAACAGTCATAAAGTCTTTTAGGCATCAGAACATTCTTTTGCTTGGTTTTGTGATCGTTCCAGTAGCTTTGTATATTTACAATTATTTTCTAAATGGGCAATATTTTGTTGCCAGACCATAATTAATATTAAACCCCAAATAGGCAGAAACATCCAAAGTTACTTCAAAATTTGGGTTAGCCGTTCTTAGTAACGGAGCTTGGAAAAAATGATTTGTTACATCTTATTATATAAATTATTGAAAATGCAACCTTTTTTCTTAGCTTTCCTAAAAGATGGTATAGATTCATTTTCGGAATAATCATTTTATTGAGGGTTTCGTTCTGGTAATATTTGTTCTATAAAATTGAATCTTGAAAACATGTTCTTATTTATATTTTCTGTATGGTGTATTGAGATCAATAATTTCAGGAGAATCATTCTACATTCCAATTTTTCATATAGTATTGTATTCATGTTCAAAACATCCATTTGAGGCAAGATATCTTGAAAACAAATTTAAAAGATTCCAAAATAACTATATTTGAGTACAATATATAGCTTTCAGACACTTCTCTGGAAGAACTAAGGAAAAAAACTAATATTCTTCCTAGGACTAGATGGAGTCTATATTATATAATACTTGAAAGTAACTTTTTGATAAAATATTTCCCATTAATTTTTCATCTAATTGGTTACCAATAACATTTGTCTAAATTGAATTTTAGTAAATTGATGTTATACTTCTAAAAAGTTTACTTGATTCTGTTAAACTACCAACCTATATTAGTGTCCCCGAAAATAATAATTTCTTCGAGGGGATGTGCAAAACACGTCTTTTTTTGTTTCATAAAAGTTTTTCCAAAAGTAACCCGTTTTTCCAATAATTGAACATCAAACTTTATGTCAGAAAGTAGTAGTAGTAGACTTTATTTTAGGAATCCTAATATACAATATATAGTTATAAACATAAATATATAGATAGTTATAAACATATAGTTAAGCGTAAACATATAAATAATTTATATAAATAATTTTTTTTTTCACAATACATCAATTATGTATTATGAATTTATATAATCTAGTAATAACTTTTTGAATACTTTTAAGGAACTTACATTTTTTATCTCATCAGGTATCTTATTAAAGCTATCTAGGCCTAGTAATAACTGCCAACTCCACAGACAATGATTCATTAATTGCCGTTCGGTGGTGCAGTCATCGTGTTATTGCGTTCTATGTCTACCTCTTACAATCGCCAAGGCAGTGGTTCTACTTGTTGGAAATTTCTCCAGGCTTCACTTAAAACATAAAAAAATTAAAACAAATTTCGACACCCTGTATAGTATTCCCAGTTACTTTACGTAAGGTGTCCTCAGTTGCAGTCCATGCAAAATATACTTCCTTTGATGATGTTTCAGTAACGCAGAATTCTCAAATTTTCAAGAACACATAATTCATGTTCTTCTCTTGCCCAAGGCAGCCACTGGTTCTGATTATCTTCTTGAATGGATCGAAAGATCTCTGCATCCGTGGTTGTTACACCTATTTTTCTTCTGGTTGGAATTCCTCCCAACTAACATTATAGGAAAATTATACCAAGCAGTGGGGTAAAACGGCTTCAAGAAGTCCGAATTTACCTATTTCTGACCAAATATTTCACCTTCAAGTACTAACTAGCTCCAAAGTTATAATTGGAGTTATAAAAACCATAATTGAGACCACCAAATCTCCTTCAAAAACCAAAAACTTAATAGGCGTAGTGCGTAGTATGAAATTACTTGTTATGGACTTCAAATATACCTTCACAGCCTCATGGGTTAATAGAGTTATTTACTAGGTTAAATTTTACCTAAAGGTAACCAGCAAAATGTGTTTAAAATACTTGGAACTCTCAGGAAAAACCTTCTGGTGAATATTTAGTTAGTAAATTTTTATTATTATTGTGATTCTTTGAACCAGGAACATATAACACATGATCACAAAATGTATTTTAATTAAGATGATTTTTTATTGTGATGACAGGTACTGAACAATCTTTTATATTTGTACATCAAAATTATATTATATACAGTGTGTCTCACTTCTCATAGAAACACCCCCGTATCTTCCGTAATTATTGGAGTAGTATTTTGAAATATTCACGATCGTTAGATATACCGAGGGTGAGTCTAAATCTCTTCTGGGGTTAACCTCCGCGCCTTGGGCAATGGATATACCGATTTTTGCGAAAAATAATATTAGGGGGCAAGATAGCCTCAAAATTCATACGGATCCGTGATCAGGACTCAACTTTATTAACTATCCATATTTTCGATGGAAAAATTTCAGTTCTGAAAAATCCGAATTTGTCTCACTTCTCATGGAAACACCCCCGTATCTTCCGTAATTATTGGCGTAGAATTCTGAAATTCCCACGATTGTTAGATATACCGAGAATGAGTCTAAATCTCTTCTGGGGTTAACTTGAGTGGCATACACTGCGCACCAGGGGCAATGGATATACCGCTATCTAAATATCCATTGCCCCTGGCACGCAGTGTATGTCACTCAGGTTAACCCCAGAAGAGATTAAGCTCAATTTTGGTATATCTAAAGATCGTGAAAATTTCAGAATTCTGCTCCAATAATTACGGAATATACGGGGGTGTTTCCATGAGAAGTGACAAATTCGGATTTTTCAGCCAAAACATGGATTGTTACTAAAGTTGATGCCCTGATCACGAATTCGTAAGAATTACGAGCCTATCTTGCCCCCTTATATCATTTTTCACAAAAATCGGTATATACATCGCCCCTGGCGCGCAGTGTTTGTCACTCAGGTTAACCTCAGGAGAGATTTAGACTCATTCTCGGTATATCTAACGATCGTAGAAATTTCAGAATTCTACTCCAATAATTACGGAAGATACGGGGGTGTTTCCATGAGAAGTGAAATAAATTCGGATTTTTTTACCCAAACATGGATTGTTACTAAAGTTGATGTCCTGATCACGAATCCGTAAGAATTACGAGCCTATCTTGCCCCCTTATATTATTTTTCACAAAAATCGGTATATCCATCGCCCCTGGCGCGCAGTCCCAAACAGCATTATAGTGATGGAAACTGATACTGCAACTTCGACTCGGTGGTTATCACGTAAACACCACTAAATCTACCACTATACAGTAAGAATAACTAAAATTTTATATTTGTATGGTTTTAATCACGTAATTCCCATCTATGGTAGCCACTCCACAGTTCTATATATAACTTATTAGTGTCATTTGAGGTGTCTGAAACATTATGGCCACTGAGCAAATCACTTCAAAGGTTTTTAAACTTAAAAGTGTAAAATAACCGTTGCGGTAACCATCCTGTACCACTTAAATATCACTTAGAAGTCACAGTCACTTTCAAGAGAGTATGATAGTTTCGGTGACATTTTGGTAACTTCCATAAAACCTTCAATGTGGCAGGCAGTTGATTGTGATATGTGGTGATGGTTGCCACGTTCTTGCTATCTCCATAATTGATAACCACAGTACGCATTTAATAAAAGTCACTACAAATTACAATGACCTTCAAAATTCACCATTCTGCGCGATGACGAAAGCTAACCTAAGTTTTTTCAAATTATTTTATTGTGGCTTACAAAAAGTTACGTGAAACATGAATGATATTTATTCAATTTGAAATGGGTTATGCCTTTTCAATAGACAATTTTCTTCGAATTTTGAAGTGACTGTGGATTGGTCCGTGCGATGACCTAACTTTTCTCAAATTATTTTATTGTGACTTACAAAAAGTTCTTTTACCTGTTACGTGAATGATATTCATTCAAAATAAAATGCGTTTTCAATAGAAATGTTTTCTTGATTTTGTATAAAAAGGTTAATTTAAATAGATCGGACTTGTGCTCCTGCTTAATATTTATACCTTAATTGTTAATTCTGTTTGCATAAGTGCCATCATTTTCATTACTTGTTAATTGATAATTGTTACTTGATACTTGATAATTATTGATTGGAGCTGCATAATCCACTATACTTGCTACATGTCCTTTTTTAACAATTAATGAACATGTACCCGCAATTTCGAGGTTATAACTTTGAAGTGGCAGGTTATAATAGCCCGACGTGTTCGCCCCTTTCAAGGGTATAAGACCTATTGTAATTTTTAGGTTATAACTTTGAAGTGGTGAGTCAAGGGCCTGCAACGTGGGTGCCACTTTCCAGTGGTGGAAAAGTTAATAATTTAGTTCCACTGGGCACTTTATGATGGCAGGAGCTTTAGAGTAGTATATTTACACTTTCTGACACTTTAAAGTTATATTATCCAAAAGCCGCCATATTTACAGGAATATGCTGGGTCGCAATTATTAGAGAAATGATCGAAATATTCAATAAAGATTTATTTGTCGTCTAAGCACTGCATCAAATGTAATAATTTATTACGTAAGTATTTGTTTCAACTAACCAAGATTGATAAAACAATGTTTGAGGGATTTAGGTACATAATTTCAGAGGTTAGTTATTTCCAAAATTATAATGTTTTCCTTAAATAAAGAGTATTCATGGAGCGTGCTCACAATCGAGCTACAACACACATATTTCACATAAAACTTTCAATCGTTTTAATTTTATCCCCACCAGAAGTATCCGAATTCAATATACTTACTTACGCATTTGTATGTTTATATGTTATATATTTTTATAGTTGATCGAATATTAGAAATGAATCAGGCAAAATGGAAGAATGAGGAACATTTATCATAAAAATATGTTGGTTGGAATGTGGCTCCTGAAATCCAGGAACTTAGATTGGAACGTAGCAGCCACCAAAGAAGTGTTCCCCAGTTTGGTTGCCACCGCATGATAGAATCGTGTATATTACGAGGCAGTGGTTGTGGTCAAACACCTCGTCTTCCAGAATTGTGGCCGCTACGTTCCGACCACTAAAAATGCTACTTGGGAGTGTATGTCACTCAGGTTGACCTCAGAAGAGATTTAGACTCATCCCCGGTATATCTAACAATCGTGGAAATTTCAGAATTCTACTCCAATAATTACGGAAGATACGGGGTTGTTTCCATGAGAACTGAGACACACTGTAGATTTTAGATAAACACTGAAGATGGCCGCAGGCTGAAAGCGCTTTGGTTAAATATATAAATTTTACACAAGATACAGAATTTTAATTTTTCGATTTGGAAGTAGTGAATTTTAAAATATATATTTTTTTAATGAAATATATCTACCCAAAAAAATTTCGACAATATTGTTATTAGATAACTATTTATTATATAATTGAATGATTCTAAAAAAGTTCCGACTACAACTAAAACTGATCATTGTAAAACAATTATTTATAATTGATTTTTAGCTCGTTCAGCAAGCTAAGGAAGGAAACCTACAGGATATCTGCAGTACTGAAAGAACTTTGGATGGCTTACAGCTTCGGTTTGCCCTTGTAGGAGGAGTTTTTGAAGCATTTCAGCGCAACCCATCTGCAACCACTGACTGGGCTTTATTGCTTGTACAGCTCGTAACATATAATCTCATTGATCTCCATACTCATAATGATCTCTTTACTGTTGTGATAGACATGTTGGCAACTTTGGTTCATTCAGCAAAAGCAACAGATAGTCAGGTGAGGAGAACTCAAAAGATATAATAAGAAACTGTCTATATTTTTTTCTTTCTAGGATGATAGTAGGAAAATGTATCCCAATTTATTGAAGAAACTCAAGAAAGAAGTTGGCGAGAGGCAGAATGCTTCATTGCAGCATATTCGTCAGCTACTTCCTTTGCTAAGGATCGTAACTGAAGTGATTGCAGTTGAACCTGCTGGTTCTGGCAAAGGAAATAAACTCAGTTTTGATAGTGTTGATAAAAAACATGATCTTCAAGTTAGTATTTTACTTCAAATATATTTTTAAATGCCAGTTTTGCATAATGACTGTTTCCAACTCCATATGTACTCAACATTTGATTGATATAGCCTTATAGATACTTGAAAAACATGTGAGCAAGTGGCATACTGAATTAAAATGTTGAACATACTACAAACAAATTTGATCATTGTGTCTTCCTAGGTATCTGATAAACAACGTGTGAGTAACTGGGATATTTTGGAAGGTATGAAGAATCCTGCACCACTATCATGGGCGTGGTTTGGTGCTGTCAGGTTAGAAAGGAAACCCCTTGCCTGTGAAGACACACATCGGCTCCTCAAATATCATACACACAATCTACAGAAACCTGCATCCCACTATTTGGATCCCCCTCCTTTGCCTCCAGAAGATTTGGAGCCAATACCAGATAAACCTGTAAGTGTATGTTCAGGTTATTTTTCACAATGTTGTTGCTCTGAACTAACGTGAATTTCTTCACTAACTATTCCTTATATAGATCTCAAGAAAATTACTAATGTGTTGATTTGGATAACTTTCTATCTGATTCTATCTCAAAATAAGATCCAGTTAGGAAAATTTCATGAAATCCGTTCCTTTCTTTTGACCCAAATTCTTTTCCTTTCTGTTGTGTTGTCTTGTGTATACAATAAAACTCCAGCTAAAGGACATTGACCTGAAGGCTGACACACCGTCGTCCGTGGACCAGAGTCCAGCTGGAGGAGTTGGAAAAGCTAGAGGAAAGGGACAGAGGAAACCCAGGAAGCCCAAGGCTGGTCCAGGTCCTATTCACGTCGGTCCCATGGCTTTGGGACAGTCGCCATTAGGACAGGGAAATCCTGGATTGCCTATGCAGGTGCAAGGGAACAACCCACAGATGGGACATAATCTGGGTGCATATGCTCAAGGTCCGGGAATGCAGCAGCAAGGTCAACAATATGGGGGCAATGCAAATCAACAGAATTGGTATGGTCAGAATCCACAACAGCAGGGATATTATCCACAGATGCCTGGTATGTTTTTGTTTTATGATTTCTTTGACACATACCTGGTCACCACATTTTGCTACCATTTTAATAAGTTTATGTGAGTCCCATTTCATTCATTAAATTAAATAACAATTTCAATTAGTGATTTTATTGTTTTCTTCCTTTTTTATTCATACCTCAATGAATATTTTCTTCTGACAATAAAGCCTATATGATTTGATTTTGAATATTTTTATAAAAAGTGAATGGAGATGCAAACACAGTATGTTCTCAAATGATACTTTATTTTATTTGATAAATTTATTTTAAATTGGCAACTACAAAAATGGCAACAGAAGATCAGTTTAATATTCAAAATATGCTTCATTGTCAGAACAAAACAATTTTTGTAGATGTTAAAGTCCTCAGGGTGGGAATAAAAATAGAAGAAACCTCCAAATTTTATTCCTTTTAGTTCACTTTTAGGTGATGAATAGGTAGAAAGGACCACTATTTTCTTTATTTATGCCTTCGACCTATTTTGGCTAAAGTTCTTTACGACACAATTTTCAACTTCTAAATTCTTTCTATTTTTTCACATATTGTTAAATCTAATGTAAATGTAAATATGAGTTAAAATTTACATTATGTCGACTTATTTAAAAATTGAAGTAACATAAATTTTACTTATAATGTTTCTTGGATAGCAAGACAACCAACTTGACAATTCAAAATATACCTAGAATGGAAAAAAATGTTTTGCTAAGGTAGAATGTTTTTTAATTTTTACATATTACAGTAGTTTTATTTACGATAATAGGTTGTTGGAATACGTTTTTCCTAAGGTTGAGGACTAGTAGTAGTAGTAAAGGGCCTCTACTGATTTTCATGATGAAGTCATCGGTGTGGAAGATGACTATGACTAAGAGAAAGTAAGAATTGAATCTCAAAACGTACTACGGAAAGATCCCAAATTGAACAGCACAATACTGAACTCCAAAAGGAAATGAAAAGACTATGACTCAAATGACTGAACTTCAAAAGGAACTATCTTCAATGCTGAAAACAAAAGACCGGGTGCTGATATTTCATAAAACTCTCTCCCAAGAAAATGAAGCTAATCTTAAAGAACTGATGAAACTATAAAATGAGAACTGCTTACTCTACACCGAAGGAAGGAATACAAATGAAAAGCAATTCTGATCGTCCGCAGTATAGTAGTCACCGCACTACCACCAGGAAACTCACTGATAGGATCAACATATCTTCCATGAGGAAAGGAAAAATTCTAATAATAGCGGGACATTATGGCAGAAATTTAGAGGAGGTTTTAAATAAATTAACTGATGAGTGATTCAGACACTAATAAAACCCAATGCAACTAATAAAGTATTAATTGATACAGCGTCAATAATGCAGTGTTCTTAACCAAAGATGATGTAGTGATTCTTTGGTCGATTGAAATTATTCGTAACCTTGAAGAAGAGTTCCTTGACAAATTAACTCACACAAACTCGATAATAGTCACCGAACCATATCAGTATGATAACAAAAACAAATGGAATTGAGACATACAACAATAATCTTGAATTCTTCAAAGCACTTCATCAGGCAGGTCTACTCCATCACTTACTTGAATGCAACAACTCTTTGAGAAGATCCAACTTCATCATAAGTCGTTATCTACAAAGCATGAATAGGAGAGGAACCGTCTTCCTATCTATATGCTTATTAGCACGCATAGATACTGTATTGCAGTCAAGGAAATGATGAAGAAACAACCTGAGAAGAAAATTTACCTATTAAGAGCAAACACTAGCTCGTCACAAGAAACAGTCGAATTTCTTCCTCACCCTGCCCAGCTTGAGTTTGTAGGCATATATTTACCAAGAGTGTAGAGAGTGAACTGTTTGAATATTGGCAACACTGTTTCTGTGCGGTCTCAATTTGATTTGTATTTTGGTTTTCTTCGAAAGCGTGGATGGAAGCAGTGGCACCGTCAAAAGTTCACACAAACTAAACCGAATTATTTCAACATTTATTTTTCAATGTTATTTTGGATGGAAATCAAGTTTTTAAGGGCCATATAAATTATTTTTGAATGACTCAATGCTAGAGTCAAAATGTATTGCGAAAAACTAAGTAATTTCAAATGATACACGGGGTGTCTTTCGTTCTCCCTTTGAAATTGATTCTCAACGGTAACTGGGGCTGAAGATATTATGTCAAAGTTAAAAGATGGCGGAAATATTTTGTGATTTATGTTCCGATTCTATCCAAAATTGTTATCTGGACATTTTTGGGATTGCAATAAATTATGAATTACATGTCTGAATTCGGGAATTCAAGATGGCGGATGAAGTTTTGTGATTTATGTTTTCATTCGTATAGGAGTGTTCAATGTCGATGATTATGGATTTTTCGTCAAAATTCAAGATGGCGGACGTTTTTTTTTTACTAATGGTCCGACTGACTCTTTTGAAAATCAATATCCTATGGTTTTTGAGGTCTAGGATAATGAATTCCATGTTAAAATCACAAAAATTAAGGGGCTAAAAATGTAATAAATAGATATAACACCAACATTTATTCAAATGTACTAAAATGGAACAAATGTTTTGATAGATGTGTGAGGCAAGTTATTCTTTGTTCAAACTGAATTGGTCGCGTGACAAACTTCTGAGACAGTAATTACCAGTTATCAGATGAGATTATAACAACTTACATCACACATCTAACATAACTTTGAATTGTTGGTAGGCGGGAATTCGGTCGGAATATTGAAGAAAACCAGTTGTTAAATTGTCGACGTTTCGAAACTTTATAGTTTCATCACTATTTAGAGTGGCTTTCCGAGTTCAAAAGTGGTAATATACTTAAATAACTTCGATATAAATTATAAATACATGCACAGGTTCATGAAAGACGTTAACACCGACACAATGAAATGAGCAACCTGAACTGTTTTGGAAGAACTTTGCTGACGGGGGGTATCCAATGAATATATTTTATTGATATGCTGGAATATGATTGCACAAAACATATTCATGCCACTATAGGGAAAATTCACATCAGCTACCTTGTAAAGGTAGTTTACACTTGCGATTTTTCAAACTGCTGACCAAGGAAACAAATATTAGAAAATAAACCTTTTAATAAACAACTCAATCTCATGATTAATATACTTAAAAATTCTATGAAAAATTTATTATATACTGTATGCACTTTATTACTCTCATGTTCTTAACTAACAATGCAAATAAAATTACAATATTTTGTTTATTCATGGCAATCCTCGATGGGATAGAAATGGGTCGAAATCAGCTTCCTCTTACTAACAATGATGAGGTGATTTTTCGAAAACCTTTACTGACCGTTTTTGGTAAAGCTATTTTAAAATTAACATATTTTTTGCATCATAGAAAAAATACAAATCACTCCCCTCATAAGGGTAGTTCAAACCTACGATTTTTCGAAGAACTTGTTGACTTGCTGACCGGAGGTATCCAGTAGATATTTTAATGAAACTCTGGAATATGATTGCACAAAACATATTATTTGTACCACCATAGAAAAAATTAGCATTAGTCCCCTCATAATTGTGATTAGTGTCGTCAAGACTGACCATAGTCTGTTTAAGTTGCATTTCATTTATTTATTTTTTGAAAATTGATAAGATGGAAATTGTACCGTCAATTCTGATATATATTTTATTTTCTATGCAGATTCTGACAAAATTATTCAATTGGATGTATATATTGGAATTCTATTTTCATTTAATTTTTTAAGTATATTAATAATGAGACTGAATTGTATATTATATAGTTAATTTTTTAATATTTGTTTCCTCGGTCAGCAGTTTTTCAAAAAAACCTAAGTATAAACTACACAAGGTATCTGATGAGAATATTCCCTATAGTGGCACGAATAATATATCTTTTGCCATCATATTCATTGGTCAGAAAAGTTCTTCCAAAAATCTCAAGTATAAACTATCCCGGTGGTTGGATTTTTCTTTTATGGTGGCCCAAATAATATGTTTTATGCAATCATTTTCTACCGTTCCAATGAAATATATTCACCGGAAACCCTCAGTCAACAAAGTTTCTCGAAAAATCACATGTATAAACTACCTTTATGAGACTGATTTTTTTTTGGTGACCCAAAAAATATGTTTTTTGCATTCTACACCAGCGTTTCAATGGAATATCTTAGCTGGAAATCCCCGGTAAGCAGAGTTATTTTTACAAACTACCCTTAAATGGGGGTGGATTGAATTTTTTAATATGTTGGCATGAAAGTATCCCTTCATACATGTCAATTTTGCATTATTATATTAAAATAGCTTATTACATGACAAGAAGTAGAAAGTTTCGATTACACCCTGTATCAACTAATGCAATTGCTATCGTGGACGCATATAATTAATCTAATATACCTTAGGTGTAACATACTAAAATTTGAGGAAATTCTATCGATGCCTAGAAACCCCCTTTATATATATATATATATATATATATATATATATATATATATATATATATATATATATAATATATAAAAAAAATTAAATATTTATTAAAAAAAAATTATAATAAGAAGCCCAAAACGATATATTGTGAATAAGATACCAGCCCACCCCCGACATACGAAGCCCGGCATCGTGCTTCGTAATGATTAGCTTGTGTAAATCATTTTCTGGTCTTTACGTAGTTCATGGCGTCATATGACGAATTTTTGGTTGGGCTTCTTAAGTTGGCCGTATACCACAAATCATACATGGCGTAGTTCTTGGTGCTTGCCGACAGGTCGCGCAAAACATGTTGGGTATATGTTGAATGTGGTCTGTCAGATATACGAGGCCCGGCCATTTTCTTCGACAATTATTCATATTAAATTAGTGACAACATTGTGCATGACGTATTTTCATTTACGTGTATCCCCCATCTTCTAATTTGAACGTCTTCATTCATTCGACGCCCGATCTGGAAACGGAGTGATGTGACATGATGAATCGTTCAAGATTAATGGTTAACCTAGCAAGAAAGATTGCAAAATATATTATATTTTATATTGATTATTTTTTAAGTTTGTATCAACGTTTTAACTGAGAATCGTCATTAATCTTTTTTTACTTATATTTGGTAATATCGTTTGATTGGGAGAATTTTTCATTTGATAGAAGTTTTGATTTAACTTCACCATTAGGATCTCTGTTAGTAGTGTTAGTTAGTATGTTCAGGTAAAATATCGCAAACAAAATTTCGTCTAGTTCTAATTAAGCTAGGGCATTGAAATTTCGCACACGTGTATAAGTCTGGTGAAAATGCATTTCGATATCAAAAACAAGATGGCCACTGGAAAGTTATGTGATTTATGGTTCGATTCTAGTCAAAATATGTATGTGAAGGTTTTTGGCGTTGGATGTCATATTTTTTGTTGAAATTCAAGAATTCATGATGGCTGGTCAAGTATGGAGAACAATTTTGTGATTTATTATATGATTTTATTCAAAGTATCAGAGATTATGAACTTTTTTCGAAATTCTAAAATTTAAGATGGTGGACAAGTTTTGTTGTTCTTATTGTGAATCTAGCGAAATTGGGGTCAAGGGGATTTTGGGGTCAGATGCTAAGAATACGTATGTATGTACTGGTTTTTCGGGTGGGAGATTTTTCCCTCATATTTAGATAATTTAAGATGACGGACGATTTTTGTAATCTAATCCAATATTGAATAATATTGTTATCAAAGGCTTTTTGGAGTCAAAATTCAAGAATCCATTGAAGTGAACGAGTTTTACGAATATATTTAAAATTGGTGGCTTGGGAATTTAGAGTGGCGGATTTTAAATGAATTACAAAAGGAATTACATAAATATGAATTCAAAAGCATTTTAAAAACAAGCTTTAATTTAGAAGAACAGATAGAAACATAATTTCTTTAGATGGGTAACGTAGGTTATGGTGTAACAGATTCAAAAACTAATATCTTTAGATGGGTGACGTTGGTTATCCTCTAAGTAACAGATTCAGAAGCTTACCGCAATACATTTTTTGTATTCAATCTGAAAATATATCGGGAGAAGTTTTTGAATCTGTTACAGAATAACTTTCCAACCACACATCTAGATAAATTCTTTTTTATTTTTGGTGCATTTGAATGAAACATTAGTTTTTAGGATTTTTTTTAATTTTCATTTCTTATTATGAAGTTGAGAACTTGTGGAATATTAATTTGATTTCACAAAAAAACACATACGGCGTATCCCATGTCGTTCGTTCGTTTCGATGTTTATAAAGTTCCAACAATAATAGAAATTTGAAAATTCGAACTGAGCATAAGTGATAATGCTGTACTATTCTAATTTAACAAGAATTGGGACCAGGGGTACAAATAATTCTTTATCGCTGACGTTTCGGAATAATTAATTTGTTTTTCAAAGCTGAAATGACAATATTCACGTATAGGTGAAAACAGGGAATACATTCACGATCGAACTTTGCAACTTAGTTTTTCCTGCTCATGAATCCAACTTCAGAAAACTTTTGAGTAATCGATACAAACTCCTTTTGATAAAAAACACATTGGCACAAACTACACATTAAAAATTTCAAAAATGTAATCAAACAATACAGACACGTTAAAATAAAATGAAATACGACAGTGAATAGTCAATGAACAGCTGATCATCCCACCTGAAATACTCGAGCGCTACATAGATAAAGCAAGGAAAAAAAAACGAATCATTTATCTATTATTCTTCAGAAATCTGTTTTTTTCTTGAACTTTTCTAGAAGGTGCGTGTATATTTTTGTCAGGTTTTGTGAATCACTTTTTTTAGTTTACGCAATTATCATGGACATTGATTTAAATACTTTTTCTCAACAATCTCTTGAATAAGTCATCTCTATTTCCAAAATTTTTACTGAATCAAAATCAAAATTGCACGATGATTCAAAATGTTTGACAGCAAGTGGTGTTTTTTATTTTTATTCTCTTCATAGTAGTCATGTTGCCCAGTCTGTGGATAAATTAAGTTTATTCAATTTATTACAGATATCAGAAGATTTTAGGTGATAGGGGGGGGGGGAGTTAGAGCATAATAACCACATAAAAACGTACAGCCAGATTTGCCCATTTTTTTATAAACAACGATCAAAGTCGGAAAATTCAGTTTTCGGACCGTAGAATTTTCCTACTATGTCTGCGATCATTTATGCGTTAAAATAGATGGATAAATTCTCGAGAAATGCCGAAAAACCATATTTTTTGGACTATTTTAGAAATGTTTATAATTTTTGGTTAGGTGGGCAATAGTTGTATCCAATTTCAGCTAGATCGGTTCAATAGTTTACGAATGATTGTATTTTTTTAATCTAATATACCCTTTATTCAAACAATCGACATAGGCAATATAATGGCTGTTTAACAAATTGAAATGGATTTTCGAAAGGTTGAACTTTAAGGTAAATTGAAAAAATATGTTATTTGTTTAGAAAAAAATGTTGGAAAGCCCATTTAAATGATGGGTGTTTTTTTAACCGACGAAACCAAAAAGGAGGAGGTTTTCTAGTCAACGAGTATATTTTTTTTTATCATAATTTTTTTTTAATGTATGATCACGCATAACTTTTTACTGAGGCGTCCGATTCTGATAATTCTTTTTTCAGTGGATAGGGTGTACTTCGAAGGTGGTCCCATTTGAATTTAAAAGATGAAATCCACCCCTAAGGGTAGCAAAATGAAGGATATTGATCACTCACCCTCTGAATTCTGGTCCGTTAACCGATTCTATCAGGCATAACTTTGTACTGGGTTCTTCGATTTGGATATTCTTTTTTCAATAGATAGGGTATACCTTATATTTGGATTTCGAATGAAATTATCTACCCTTACGGGTAGAAAAATAGGGGATAATTGATTTTTTACTTGTGAACATTGGCACACACATACGTAGTTGACAATGACAGATCGCTACTGACATTATTTCTGTTCCTCATCCGTCAAAATCATTATATTCTATGGGAGGATGGAATGATATACAAAGTAATGAAATAAACTAACCAGAACAACAAAAATAATTTATTTTACAACAAATAGTAAAAGTAGATAATCATATTATTTAACTGGTAATAGCTGAAGTGAGGTGGGTAAGTAAGTATTTTGGAAATAATCAAAAAACAAGTGGGTAGTAATTAGTAGATTTTAGCCACAAAAAATTGAAAAATAAAAACTTTTTTACAAAAAATTAAACCGACGAAATACGGAACTGAAAAGTAAAAAATAAAATAAACCTTCTTAGTCTCAGTAACTAAGCTACTAAACTAATGTAAATAACTAATTTTGAGTCGGCGCCAAACAAACAATCCACGAAGATCATTAAATTACAGAATGTCACCGCCCAACTCGATGCCATAATTTTACGCCTTACCTAATTCATTTGCTTGTTTGTTTGGCCGACTCAAAATTAGTTACTTACATTAGTTTGGGAGTTAGTTACTGAGACTAAGAAGGTTTATTTTATTTTTTACTTTTCAGTTCCGTATTTCGTCGGTTTAATTTTTTGTTAAAAAGTTTTTTATTATAAACAAATGGAGTAACTTTATTATTTTTCACGATAAACGCTTATAATTAGGCTCATTGAAAAGATGGTTGAAAACCACACTCTCAAACAAAAAATTAATCTTTCTAGGAGCCGAGCTAGTTTTTTATGTTATCTTTGTTATTTATAAACATTAAGAGTTGAATTTTTGACAGATTTTCAATGGAGACCTAAATTTTATGATTCAATTGATAAGTGTACAATTGAAAGAAGTCCTGGCCCCTTAAAGTGAAAGTCCTCTCGTAAAGGCGCCGTTGTTAGGTGGTGGGGAGTGCAGCCCGAGCTCCCTTTTTACACGCTTTATATTTTATTACATTACACGCTTTATATTAGCTATATTTGTTTGTAACCGACTCCTTTGGACTTGACTTTTACCCACTTCCAGACGTCCGAATGATTTGAAATTTTGCAGGTGTACATAATTCCGGTGACAATGCATTAAGAAATTTTTGTGTGAGAAAAAACAAAATGGCGGCTTCAATATGGCGGACGAGTTTCGTGATTGTCCGATCCGCTTCAAAATTGGTATCTGAGGGTTTTCGTGGTCGGAGATTATGATTCTTTCGTGAAAAATGAAAAATTCAAGGTGGCGGCTCCAAAATGGTGGACGAGTTTTGTGATTATGGTCCGATTCTATTCAAAATTGGTATGTGGGGGTTTTTGGAGTCGAATATTATGATCCTTTCGTAAAAATTGGAAAATTCAAGATGGCGGCTCACTGTATATATTGACAACCTTAAAATCTTTGAAAGACTTCTAAAATCGAGATTTGACTATTAATACAGCTGTGCACATTAATGATTTGGAGGAGAGCTGTTCGAGATTTTGACGAGTAAACATCTCTAAAGTTAGCTCCTCGCTCTTGAAAGCCATATAGAATTCCTGCGTGTTTAAAAAGTAGTGTGACAGTGTGAATTAACGTTCAAAAGTGCCACGAATCAGATAACAAAGCAACACCAAACAATAGTTCACGCAAAAACTGGTAAATAGAATCCTTTTTATCGTTATTAATATCGTGATAAGCGACACCTGCACCTGTTTCGCCTGTCCTCCTCTATCACATGTCGCCGAGGCCGTCGACGTAGGCAACCAGGGAAATGCTATGATGCGTAAAGGCCCGCTTACACTGATAAATTTATTATTATGAACAACTCCAACACCACTGCTTTTGACTACGAAAGCAGTGAAAATAATACAGTATCTCAACCTAATATGCCAAATACCACAAATCATCAAACACCTGCCGCCGCCGGTCCAAGTTCCTCCTACGTCTCAGTAGCAAAGTCATTGCCAAAGCCAACGTTTCCAAAAAAGAATCAAGCAATTGTATTACACGCAGAAGACAACCTCAAGCTATTCGACTACGTTAAAGCCATAGGAGATATAATAGGAGCCAAACACATCACGTTCGCCTCAAAAATTTCTAATAACAGAATTTGCATTTATCTATTGTGCCCAAATGACGTTGACGAACTACTGAAAACAAATCCTACCGTAAATATTAAAAATCTTACCCTCTCTATCCGTAGACTTATCTCTCCGACAAAACGCATTTTAATTTCAAACATATCCCCGTCAATTCCCCATGATCTTGCAGAGAACGCAATCAAATCTCTTAACTTACAGTTAGCCTCACCTATCTCATTCCTAAGAGCCGGTATTCCTGGAGATAAGTATAACCATATTCTTAGCTTCAGGCGACAAGTCTTTGTATTTCCACCCCATGACAACTTCGAGCTCCAAACATCGCTACTGGTCACATACGAAGGTACTGAACATAGAATTTTTCTCTCCACTGACAGAATGGAGGCCTTTGTTTGCAGACAATCAGGTCATATTGCAAACAACTGCCCAAACCAAATCCCTAACCCCCAAACACAAAACCTCATCATTCAACCACAAGAGATTAACACAAACTCAGTCACACCTGCTCTTGAAACAGATAATAATATTCAGCCCCCTATACATCAAGTCACAGGCACAAAAAGAGATCACCCCCAAACACCAACCACTAGTGACGTATCTAGCATAAACGACGACAGTCTCGTTCCCCCAAATTTGAAAGATCCAATGCCCCCCCAATCGACCTTGTAATATCTGATAAAAAACAACCGAAAGAAAGGAAAAATAAAAAATTTAAAGCTGATAACTCTTGCGTGACAAAAACCACAAGTCTCAATATTAGAAAAGCATATGAGAAAGATAATGGAACATTCGTACTCCCTGTTGAAAACTTCATAGCCTTCCTAGGAAATACCTATGGAAATAATAACCCTACCATGAAGCATTAAAATTCACAAATAATATACAAGCATTACCTCCGACATGTACGTAATATATAATGCCCTTGAAGAAAGATACTTCTAAAAACCGATGTCACCAGAATAACAAAAAAGATAAAAGACCAACACAAAATCGAACAAATTGAATCAGGTAGCACGAACAGCATACCTTCGCTCCCCCCGAAATACCCAGTGATGATGATACCATGTCAGATGCATCTCAGTCCTCAGTGTCACAACACTCATTCTACTAATTAAAACACTATAGAACTCAATCTTATTCAGTGGAATTGTGCGGGTTTTATCCCGTCTTGAGCGCATTCACCAACTTATCTCAGATACTAATCCAGACATCATCTGTTTACAAGAAACAAACTTTAAATCGGCTCACAATCCTCGCCTGAAAAACTTCATCAGTTATCACTATCTCAGATATTCTACATGCGATTGAGCCAGCGAGGTACCTCAATATTCGCATCAAATGACATCTACTCTGAACAACTTCTCCTGAACACAAATTTAGAAGCTGTTGCGATATCAGTTTGGTGCCCCAAAAAACTTACTATTTGCAATGTATATATTCCTCCAAACCATACCCTCACTCCCAACGAACTTTCAGACCTAATAAGTCAACTTCCAAGACCATTTATACTAGTAGGTGACTTCAACTCTCACAACACCATGTGGGGATCAGACTCCACTTTCGGCAGAGGGAAAATAATAGAAGATATAATACATCACTCAAATATATGTCTTCTGAATACAGGTAGCAATACACACTTTAATATAGCTTCAGGAAATTTTTCTAATATCGATCTAAGCTTCAGTGACCCAATAACAGCTTCTGAACTCAGGTGGAATACACTTGATAGCCTATATGACAGTAATCATTTCCCTATTTCAATAAGTGGCAATACATCAAAACAAACAACCACAATCACCAAATGGAAAATCGCACAAGCAAACTGGGAAAATTATCAAACATGTGTAAAAGAACAGACAGACACACTAACATTTTCAGAAAACATCGATGACGATATTAAAAATTTTACAACCTGCTTAATACAGTCTGCAGATAAACACATAGGAAAAATCACAATAAACCCCAATAAAAAAGTAGTTCAATGGTGGAATAACTTATGCGCAGAGGCAGTCAAAGAGTGCAAAAAAGCCCTCAATAGATTCCGCAAAACTAGAAATCAAGACGATAAAATTAACTTTAAAAAACTTAAGGCAAGAACTAAAATAATCTTAAAATCAAGTAAAAAAGATTCCTGGAATAATTACGCTAACTCAATTTCATCCACAACCCCTCCTACTGAAATCTGGAATAAAATAAAACACATGCGTGGCCACAACACCTCCTACAAAATACCCGCCCTAATTAACCAAGATGAAGTTATCACTGAAGACAAAAAAATTGCCAATCACTTAGCCAAATACTTCCATGACAAAACAATCCTGAAACAAAATAATGTACCTATAATTCATAAGCCTTCACAAGTCCAAACGACAAACCCACTCATTTCAGACCCACTCAATAACCCTTTCTCTGTTGAAGAATTGACAGAAGCTCTTCTGTCATCTAAAGACTCTGCTCCTGGCCCAGACGACATACCATTCATTTTCCTAAAGAATTTACATCCTAACTCCCTACAGAAACTTCTTGCCCTCTACAATCGAATCTGGCAAAGTCATACATTCCCTTGTATATGGCGACAAGCAATAATACTCCCAGTCAAAAAACAGGAAACTCTCAAGCCAGTTCCAAGTTCCTACAGACCTATCTCGCTAACCTGCACCATGTGTAAACTTCTAGAAAAGATTATTAATAAACGACTTCTCTGGTACCTTGAATACAATAAAATCCTAAGTGATTGCCAATCAGGTTTCAGACCGAACCGATCTACTTTAGACAATCTCGTCATCCTCCAAAATGGCATTTCTGAAGCAATAACAAATCATCAAGACGTTGTTGCACTATTTCTAGACATAGAAAGTGCCTTTGACACAACCCCGAAATCTGTAATCATGAGCAAACTCCATGAATTAAACCTGACTGGGAACATTTTACACTTTCTTCAAAATTTCATATCTGATAGATCATTTAAACTACGTGTGAATGGGGTGTTATCTAACTCATTCAACGTAGTTAATGGAGTACCTCAAGGCTCTGTACTGAGTTCCACCCTATCCATTAACAACATATGCTCCTCCATACAACCTCCTATTAAATTTGCCCTATTTGCCGATGACCTGATACTCTTTTGTCATGGGAGAAATACAACAAGTACCTGTGCTATTCTACAAAATGCTGTAAACAACATATGTCGCTGGTCCAAAAATACAGGATTTAATTTCTCAGCAGCCAAATCCAAAGTTATGAACTTTAGTAGGAGACTTACCACTCACGTTCCACATATAACCCTCAATGGCGATCCATTAAAAGTAGAAAATCAGCACCGAATCCTTGGAGTCATATTTGATAGCAAAATGACCTGGATGCAACATGTCCAAGAAATCAAAACTAACTGTTTCAAAACGCATGAACATTATAAAATCTCTCTCCCACTTTCAATGGGGCGCAGATGAAGAAAGCCTTCTAAAAATTTATCCAGCTCTAATTAGATCCAAATTAGATTATTGCAGCACAATATTTCTCTGTGCCCCCAAATCCACATTGAATAATTTGAACACCATTCAAAATACCGGCCTACGTATCTGCCTTGGTGCTTTCAGGTCTAGTCCCTCCTACAGCCTATATTGCGAATCCTCCGAAATTCCAATACACCTACGTCATCAACAACAAGCACTTTTATATTTTGCTAGAGTATCTGCGAATCCCAATAACCCAGTCTATAGACTGGTTAGCAACCAAGAGCACCCAACCACCCAAACTCCCCCCAGATCTATATTACCGACATCACTTATTCTAAACCCATTATTAGAAAACATAAACCTAGCACACACTACGCAAACCCGACCCTCCAGCATTCCCCCTTGGTTGAAAAAAATACCAAACACGAATATCCTCCTGAGTAAATACAATAAATTAGACACACCCAACGAAATACTAAGACAATAATTCCTTAAACTCAAAAACGGATGTTCCTTCGATGAGATTCTATTCACTGACGCCTCCAAAAACGAAAACAATGTGGGCTGCTCAGTAGTCACATCACAAAGGACATTGGCTAAACGAAGGCTTTCTCCCATCTGCAGCGTTCATACTGGCGAACTCTACGCAATCTCGGAAGCTTTAAGGATGTGTTCAAATGATCATCAAAATATTGCAATATGCACAGACTCTCTTTCTTCCATCAAATCAATAAATGACATCTACATACAACACCCCATAGTCCAGAATATACATAAATCCTACCAGGACCTGGCTGAGAAAGGAGTATCCATAACTATTATTTGGGTCCCATCACATATAGGAATCATCGGAAATGAGCTAGCCGATCGAGCTGCCAAAGAGGCGTCACTGCCAGATTCACCTCTAATACATATCCAGCTCCACACAGATCTAAAATCAAGCCTCAAAAGAAGCATCTGACAAAAGTGGCAAAATATCTGGGATACAAAGGTCACACATCTACACACCATCCAACAGTCAATCGAAGCTATTACCATGCCCAAAATGAAAAAAAGAGATAAAACAATCATTAGAAGACTCAGAATAGGACACACACGTCTTACACATGGTTTCCTGATGTGCTCAGAAAATCCACCGCTCTGTCAACAATGCAACGGTTCCCAACTGACGGTCAAACATATACTCGCAGAATGCCCGCACAACCAAGATATGAGAATAAAGCATAAAATCCAAGGAAATGAAATAGAGATTCTTAGTTCAACCAATTTCTATTGTAAAATCATAGATTTTCTAAAAGATACTAAACTTTATGATAAAATCTAATTCGTTGAAGCTACCAGAACTGTAATATCTCAAATGTTATACCCTAGATATTTGTAACAAATGATACTGTAACAAATATTGTACCCGTGTCAATAACTATTGTAGTTGAGACACGTTAATTGAATAAAAAAAAAAAAAAATGATTTGGAAAATAATTACAGTTACTAATAGTAATCACGGAATTAATAGTAGATTAGAACAAATAATAGTTTAAAAAAATTAAAAAAAAGCTTTTATAAATAAACCAAACTAAAAAGTAGAAAATAAATAATAGTTTAAAAAACTAAAAAAACACGCTTTTTATAAAAAACCGTACTGAAAAATAAATAAATAATAGTTTAAAAAACTAAAAAAACACGCTTTTATAGAAAACCAAACTGAAAAAATAGGAAATAAATTTTAATAAATTTGAATTAAGAATAGTCTTAACACAATTTTAATAAATATAAATCAATAATAATGTAAATAAGAAAAAAAACGTGTGTTTTAGTTTTTCTATACTATTATTTATTTTTTAGTTCGGTTTTTTATAAATAGCGTGTTTTTTAGTTTTTTTAGACTATTATTTATTCTGATATATAATAGAATCTTCAAATTGAAGCGCGTATCAAAATTTTACATTATCTCGGCTTCTAGACAACGTAGAACCTTTTTTTGTTATATTATTTCCAATAAATCCTCCCCAAACATTAAGCACTTTTTGAAATATCCGTTTCCGCTGCTATTTCCCTAGTGCTTGAGTGGGGATTTTTCTGTAGCATCATTTATTAATGAAACTTGCAACTCATTTTTCTCGTTGATACGACCACCAACAATTTCCTCTTTGGTATAAGACACACTACCACTGAGTTCAAACGGATCTTTGGAATGAAGCCACCTGTGGAGTTCTTGGTTCCGGATATTTCTACAAGCTTTTATTTAGTTTCACTTGTTAGTTCATTCTGGCAAGTGAATTTTGACAAATTTCTAGTCGTCCGATGTTCATAATTCCGGTAACAATGCATTACAGAGTTTTTGTTAAATAAAAACAACAAAACCGCTGCTCCAAGATGGACGAGGAGATTTGTAATTATGGTCCGATTTGATTCAAACTTGGAATGCATGGGTTTTGTAATAATGTTCCAATTCGATTCAAAATTGGTATGCGGGGGTTTTCGGGGTCGGATATCATGAATTTTTGTCAAAATTCATAAATTCAAGATGGCGGCCCCAAGATGGAGGACGAGATTTCTGATTATAGTTACATTTCATTCAATTTTTGTCAAAATCTATTCAATTCAAGATGGCGACTTTAGGATGACGGACGATTTTTTTATTATGGTCAGATTCTATTCAAAATTGGTGTGTAGGAGTTTTTGGAGGTCGGAGATCATGATTTCTTTCAGCTCAAAACTTACAGAAAAGAGAACTTGTAATAACTATGCTTTATTAGAAATAAACAGATTAAGGTGAACTAACTAAAAAGCAAAAAATAAAATAACTAATAAAAAAACTTTTTAAAGACAAGCTTTCATTTAAGCCGTGTACTAAAACGTATAAAATGAATTTAAGTAATCGCTGACAATGGTTTAACTATTTTTTGTTGAATTATTTGGTTTCAAAAAGCTTGTCGCGCGAATTGTAATAAAATTAATACTTCGATAAGTTGTTACTTACCAACCATTCATTGTACAATGAAATCAATTGCTATCTACTTTCACTTTCTGATTATGGCCATATTTTATTAAATTGTGGGTTTAGGATGACGGGCGATTTTGTGATTATGGTCAGATTCTATTCAAAATTGGTGTGTAGGAGTTTTGGGGGTCGGAGATCATGATTTATTTCAGCTCAAAACTTACAGGGAAGAGAACTTGTAATAACGATGCTCTTTTAGAAATGAACAGATTAAGGCGAACTAACTAAAAAGCAAAAAATAATAAAAAATCTTTTTAAAGACAAGCTTTTATTCAAGCCTTGTACTAAATCGTATAAAATAAATTTGAGTCATCGCTGACAATGGTTTGATTATTTTTTGTTGGATTATTTGGTTTCAAAAAGCGCGAATTGTAATAAAATTAATACTTCGACAAGTTGTTACTCACCAACCATTCATTGTCCAATGAAATTAATTGGTATCTTCTTTCATGAATACTTTGTAAAAATCAAATACTTCGACAAGTTCTTACTTACCAACTAATCACTGCCCAATCAAATTGATTGGTACCTACTTTTATGAACACTTCGCACGACAAGCTTTTTGAAACCAAATAATTCAACAAAAAATAATCAATCCTGATTTTATGACGAGAATGTTCATTAAATCAGATGTGGCTGTGGCCGGGGAAGTAGTAGTTGTTTTCTGTTAGATAATACAAAAAATAACTTCATTATTGTCGTTGATTTTTCCATTTTCAGAAAAATATTACTATTCAATTTTCAATTGAGAATGTTCCCCTTTTCAACAAAATATTTGTATTATTGCAATTGCATGAATTTCAATTACAACGTTACATATACTCCAGTTTTATCTAAAAAATGTTATAATTCTTCTTCACTACGATTTTCACAAAAAAAAATTGCGAAAATCGTAGTGAAGTGTTTTTAGTTTACTTTAATTATGGATTTTCATCAAGTGTCGGACGCGACTATTCAAAAAATATTTTTTCAATCAAGTACCATCATAAATTTACTGTATTCTTGTATTATATCATACCATATAAATATAGGTGAAGGTGATGCTGAAGTATTGCAGCAAGTTGATAACCATCTTACTGGTTGAGCTTTTGACTAGACATTTTGAAAAGTTGAAGTATTCATATGACGTCATCCTTTGACGACCTAAGCATTTTTTCCTCATGTCACCGTACAACTTGTCAAATGTCACATCACACATTTATTAAATTACATTTGAGGTAAATCTGCTTGAAAGCATCAGCAGATCGAGTACGATAGTCTGAATGAGATAAAAAACTGGCCAAGGAATATTTTGCGAAACACATTAAGAAAAAAATTATCCCAAAAATACATGAATGTGAAGAGCTACTTCGATCCAAAAACGAGTTCACAAATAAAGACTGGATTCGATTGAAGACATTCGTCTATAATACATTCCGAAACAAATGAGCCTTCTGAAAATAGGTCCAGAAATTATATTCTTGATAATTTCGTGTATTTTATAAATCAGAACAAATAGTTTTTTATTTTCTCGTTTTTTATCTTGAAATGGTATTTCCTTCAAACCTCTAGATTAATATTTCTATTATTGCCTCACATCGTATAAATACATATTGTTGCACAGGAATATTTAAATTCAGAAAATTGTAGTTTTAATAAATGATGAAAAATGATAAGTACATATCGGAACACCCTTTACCTAGTATTATTCAAAGTAATAAATTACATATCAACATCGGCTACTTAATTATTACTGCCTAAACAATATGGCAACATCGCCGGGCTTCATATGGGTAACAAGATCTATACTTTTTTAAGATGGGCTTCCTAATTACTGTTGTATATTACAGGACTAGTAAAACCTTCGAAATGTGTTGTCAGATTGTATGTTTGAAAATGTTACCCCTCTTACTGGTTCCTCCTATAATTACTCAAGTATTATAGTTTCCATGGAAATACACATTGATAAAGTGAAATTCAACTTGGGCTTCCAAACCCCTATTTGTGTATTGGGCTTGGAATCATCCGTCGGGTACGTATATATATATATATATATATATATATATATATATATATATATATGTGCCTAGTCCTGTAAAGGTTTTAAGTTTGAAAATGAGTTGGCAAAATTCACTTATTTGCCCCCCCCCCCAAAACAGGTTATAACTATCTGTGTGCCAAATTTCAACCAAATCTATTCAGCCGTTTTTGCGTGATTGAGTAACAAACATTCACATTTATATTTTAATATTAGTAGGATGAATCCAGGAAACAATTTTTTTTTCTATCAAAACTTGCAGTATAAAATTTGAGCAAAGGTTCCTGTTTAAACTATAAAATAGGTAATTCCTATTTTTTTATTCATTTTGGAATCAAATTCTTACCATAACATTATTCGACGTCGACCCAATCTCTTGGTTCTGATGTATCACTCACAACACCAAGAAACACTTCAGAACTCTAATCGCCAGACTCAAATGAAAAATAATTTGTGATTTGTGGAGACGCCTCTGAAATCGGATTCAAATTCAATAATAGCATAGTATATTAATCTGAGACCCTCCAAGACATACGACGAAGTCATGTACATCGAAAATTAGGCCATAAACAACGACAGCAACCGATATTGTTCTCGAAACTAGATCGGGTAGTAATGATGACAATGTGCGCTGTTTAATTTGTATCGAAGAACGTTTGAATTCTACAAACCTATGAAGGTGGCAGCATGAATCGGGTGAAGATTTTACAATCTTGGAAAAGGTGCCATTTAAAAACAGAAACGATTTCATGAAAATGGTTATTTTTTGGCTAATCAGGTGGTATATATGAATACCGGAAAGTCATTATTTTTTCGATTATGTAAGATCATTTCTATTTTTTTAATGTAAAAGGAAATCATTGACTTTTTGGAATTACAACAAATGAGACATTTTTTTTGTATTAGACGGTGTTCACTGAAAAAATTTCTGGAATATGAGAAACAATTTCCAGTTTCACCAAGGTGGTGAATGCTCTTAAGTCTTTATTGATTGATGATTCTCCGGCGAGAGAGCACAATATTTTTTTATAACTGAATCTGTCAAATCACTTTCCTCATTACTTTTGAATATTCAGTCAATTCGTAATAAATGTGATGATTTGTATATTTACCTAGAAAGCCTTAACCTCCCAGATATATTACTGATTACAGTGCATTGGTTGAAAGAAGATTATTCATTCCAGAATATGTCGTTCTGGCTAAATTTTATAGGAAATATTTTACAAATGGGGGTACTATGATCTTAGAGAAAGAATCCCTTCTCAGAAATGTTAATTTCACAACTTTTGATAGGCTCAATTCCTTAGTTGTCGATTATTTATTGTAAATATAATTTATATGTAAATAGTTCTATACTGCTCCCACCAATGTAATTCCTTGAGAGGCTGGAAGACATTCTCTCCCAGTTCTTCCCCATTTCGAACATTGTGTTGGCAGGTGATTTTAACATTGATTTTGATAGTAACAACCCCAAAGCACTTCTAGTTGATAACTTGCTGAAATCTTTCAACCTTAGTATGCATGTTAAAACTACCACGCGATTTTCCAAGTTTTCTTCTACTACCGTAGTTTACATATTTACCAATACTAATTGCCTAACGTGTGAAGTCGTCAAAAGAATACGAACGGATATCAGAGAACTAACAAGGTCTAATAATTATCAACGAATATATAGCAGGAAGAACTTTAGAACATTTGTTCAGCTATGTTTTATGCTGGGAGGAAACTCTAACAAGTGAAATTTTCATACTCGTCTCACCCACACCTTTGAATCAGCTTTCCCTCTTACTTTAATAAGGAATACCTAAAAAGCAATGGATAACCAAAGGTATCAACATTTTGGGTAAAAACCGAAGATCTCTACATTACATAAGAAAATATGCATCTGATAACACATACTTCCATAAGTAAAGAAGTATTTACAGAATGGTGGTGAGGGCAGCAAAAAAACATACTTTGATAGAATGGCAAATTCCACGAATATAGGATAAACGTAAAAAGCAAAACCTTTTCTAAATACAAAATTTGATCCAAATCGTTAGAGCCGTTTCCGAGATACCTACATGAAATATATATATATATATATATTTTATATATATATATCTATTTTATATATATATATATATATATAAGAATTGCTCGTTTTGGCCCGGTATTTTCACCTCCGGTTATACGAGGAATTAATTAACCAACGGTTAGAATATGCTTTTGTATAATGTTTATTGATAAACAAAAGCACATTCTAACCATTGGTTAATTTATTCCTAGTATAAACGGAGGTGAAAATACCGGGCCTTAAAGTAATAAGATGAATATACTGGAAGGCAACATCTATCTTGCAAAATATTAAATGCTATTATTATATTGGAATGCTGAAACTTTAGTCTTTGAAAAACAACTTCATAACCAGAAATCACTACTGAATAAAATTAATGTTTGTGTTATATCAAAAGTACTGCAACAATATGCTTTCCATGAATATTAATACCATTTGTGAATCCACATTTCAAAATTATCAATTTATTTTGAATTTTCATCCTTACAGTTAATCGGTTCGAAAGACCTCCTCAGCAGATCAACAATCCATCAAAACAAGCATTGTCTAACATGCTTCGGTCAAGACTCCCCCTCAATAATTTCATACCTGGTATACAGAATACCCCAAACAATCCACAACCTGCTTCAAACTACCCCCAGATGCAGAGAGGTTTCCCAAGGCAGGCTATCCGACAACCCCATCCAAACTCTATGCAACCGAACCAGGTGAGAAATTTTGTGTGATTATTCTTTTTCTATGTAAATACTTTCCTACTGTCTGTTTAATAGCTAGGTGCATTAAACAATGGGAAGAATGTTTTGAAGTTAAACAGTTCAATTTAATGACTGGTGCACTAATATAAATTTAAAATTTTATTGGTTGGTTAATTGATTAATCCATTGATTTTTTTTTGTTGTCAAATGTTTCACATGACAAATCAATAAGCAGTCATATTTCCTGATCTGTCAAATTCCTCTTGGATCGAATTGGCTATGTGCGAAGTGTTTGGTGGGGAAGTCAAATCGATCGCAGCGCACGCTTTGGCAGAAATGTGAAACATTATCAGGACTGTCAAATTTGTTTTGATAATTCCACGTTAAATTCATTGTTTTATTTGCGCGATATTATAAGGTCACACTTTTGAACAGAAGATTTATGGCAAGGAGGAACACACTAGTCTCACCAAATCAACCAATAACTGGAAAAGTTACTGAAATTAATCCAACTCAACAAAAACAACGCAGGTACTTACATTCAAAGATGATGTTTGCCTAATATTATGGGCTTGCTTGTATTAAATAACTTTGGCCGTTAATTCTCAGTTCTTCAACATTTCTCAAATGTGCTGAAGCTAATTCATTACCTTTCATCACAGTTTGAGGTTGGAAATATATATTTTATGTTTTCAAATCCTGTTCTGTATGAAGTATCTTATATTACTTTTGTGGGCGTCAGAGTCATTACTTTTTTAGGGAAAAATTATCAGCCTCAAGTCAATCAATTGAAAAAAAAAACAATTAAAAAACATCACCACCACTGTTATTCTATATAATCAAATACTTTTGAACCTAACCTAAACTATATCTTTTGAATTATGCCAATTTTTAGGGAATGTTCCCTCAACAGTATAGCAATATGCAAAGCAGTATGGGGCAACAATATGGTAACTATGGCGGTAATCCACAATCTATGATGCAGGGAAATATACAAGGAAATCAACAAATGATGCAAGGAGCTCAAGGCAATATGTTTTCTGGACAACAAGGTATATGAATTGTTTATTGCTGAATTCTGAATAACTCAAACGTGAAAAGTCAGAATATGCTATAACTTGTTTTCCTTAGAAAATCAAATAAAAAAATAAGGCAAAAAATGTTTTTTATAAATGTCAATTTTAAAAATGGCGTTTGACGTTTCCATTTCTTTTATTTTCAATTATGATTTTTTCTGAAGGTTTTGGACAACCAAGGCCTGCCCAACCAAGACCAGCCCAACCAGACTACAGGCAAATGGCACAAAATCCTCGTGCACCTTACATGCAACAAGCGCCCAATGTTACCATGAACACCAACATGAACAGTATGGGGGGTATGGCAGCTCAAGGTGGTCCTGCTCCGCCTTATTCAAGGCCTGGTGCCCAGGGAATGCAACCAAATGTGCAGAATCAAACTCAGTTTCAACAGCAAATGAGGCTGATGGCAATGCAGCAGCAGCAGCAACAACAACAGCAACAACAACAGCAACAAGGGGGACCCCAAGGCAATCAGCCTTCCCCTGCATTGGTGGCCCATTTGCAGAGACAACAGATGAATCCAAATCAGTATCATCAGCCACCACCTTACAACATGCAGTAGGTGAAAAGGATATGTTTTATTTATTAACTGTAAGCTAATGTCAAATGTATTTGTTATATATATTTTATTTGTACCTAAGATATAAAATTTTTAGATCGAATTTTCTCATAAGAATGCTCTTTAATTTTCCTAATTTTCATAATATAATAAATGGTATCCCATGTGACCAATATTGATGGTAGATTCTATATGAATACTTTACTTGCAGATATTGCAATTTATTTTATATTTAAGCTTTTTAAAAATAGAGAATTATATTTATTTTATTAACTATAGTACTATACCAGGTGACACAGGATATCGGGCCACCCCTGTAACTTCTGCATTCGTGAACGGATTTTTCTGGAATTTGGTACAGTTATATAAGCAACCATTTCGGATTTGATCACATTACAATCCAATATGGTGGACTTTCGGTTTTTCTGCAAATGCTAGCGACTTTGTTTTTTCAAATAAAACACCCTGTATATTTTTACATATTCAACTTCAACAGGTCAAAACAAGTCCAAACCTTATGTCAAATGTCATTTTTTTCAAACAATTGAAATTAAAATTGTTTTTTTATTTTACTTCATGGATGAATGAGATTTGGTCGAAGCTATTCACAATGAGTCGCACATAACAGAGGAATATAATTTTTTCTAAAAAATAATTTTTTGTGTCATTTATTGATGAATCAATTCAGTCACATCACATTTTGATCAAAAATTTTTTTTTTTTAAATGAAACCTTTATTGGCCACCTACCTGTCTCTCTAGAACATTCTTTAAGGAAAAAAATGACATATCATTTTTGTATTTCGGTGCAGTAACAAATTGTATGAATTAAAAAATCTACAACTAGTTCATGAGTTTCCTTGCAGTTCGAATAATTGTTCAACAATCATTTCGGATTTGATCACATTACAATCCAATATGACGGACTTCCGGTTTTTCTGGAAATGCCTGTAACTTTGTTTTTTCAAATGGAACACCTTGTATATTTTTACATATTCAAGTTCAACAGGTCAAAACAAGTCCAAACCTTATGTCAGATGTAATTTTTTTAAAACAATTGAAATTGAAATTGTTTTTTTAGTTTACCTCGTGGATAAATGAGATTTGGTCGAAGCTATTCACAATGAGTCGCAAATAACAGAAAGACTTAATTTTTTCTGAAAAATTATTTTTTGTGTCACTGGATAATCAATTCAGTCACATCACATTTTGATAAAAAATATTTTTTTTTTCAAATGGAACCCCTATGGGCCATTTACCTGTCTCTCTAGAACATACATTAAGGAAAAAAATGACATATCATTTTTGTATTTCGGTGCAGTAACAAATTGTGTGAATTCAAAAATCTACAACTAGTTTTTTTTTACAAAAAAATGAATTTTATTGTAGTTTCATATTTGAATATAATTCTACTTTTAACATTGATACTTAGTAAGCTGTGGAAAACAACATTTCTGAATCTTGTCAACTAATTGTGTAAGTTATACTTATAAGCACGATAATGGTGTTTTTTTAAAATTCTTCTAGCGTTTTCTCGACTTACATTGCATTGGTATTCCAATTCCGCTCGAGCGGTTGGATCAAAATCAACATAAGCAAAACGTTCATTTCTGCCTCCTCACTCACGATCATCTTCTCCATTGTTGGGTTCTTTTCTGTGTGGGTATCGTTCAGCGTATAACTGACAAGCGGCGACACTGTTTTAAAGACATTCTCCGTAAATTAATAACATATCATCCTGTTCACTTCTTGTGAACCTATAATTTTGATTTTACATTTCTACTAAACTAATTTTCGGAAGTTAACTAATTTTTGAGAGTTGAGATGAAAGTTGACAGCGAAATACAATTAGTTGACAAGATTCAGAAATGTTGTTTTCCACAGCTTACTAAGTTGAACAATTATTCGAACTGCAAGGAAACTCATGAACTAGTTGTAGATTTTTGAATGTATACAATTTGTTACTGCACCGAAATACAAAAATGATATGTCATTTTTTTCCTTAAAGAATGTTCTAGAGAGACAGGTAGGTGGCCCATAAGGGTTTCATTTGAAAAAAAAATAATTTTTGATCAAAATGTGATGTGACTGAATTGATTCATCAATAAATGACACAAAAAATAATTTTTCAGAAAAAATTATGTTTCTCTGTTATGTGCGACTCATTGTGAATAGCCTTGACCAAATCTCATTTATCCACGACGTAAAATCAAAAAACAATTTTAATTTCAATTGTTTGAAGAAAATGACATTTGACATAAGGTTTGGACTTGTTTTGACCTGTTGAAGTTGAATATGTAAAAATATACAGGGTGTTTTATTTGAAAAGATAAAGTTGCTAGCATTTGCAGAAAAACCGAAAGTCCGCCATATTGGATTGTAATGTGATCAAATCCGAAATGGTTGCTTATATAACTGTACCAAATTCCAGAAAAATCCGTTCATGAATGCAGAAGTTACAGGGGTGGCTCGATATCCTGTGTCACCCGGTATAGACCAAGAGCCCATGTTACTTTCCAAAAGTATCATAAGTTTACGCACACTGAACACGGGAACTTATGGTATCAATGTCAACATGTCCGCCATACATTTTTTCTGGGGCGAAGTGATGGTAGGAGGGATGCTGAACAGTTATAATAAAGGTGAAAAATATTGAAAGTTCCCAACTAAGAGAAGTGAAAAACAAAAGTTTACAATAAAATAAATTGACCGTCGCCAGTTGTCAATCTTCTAAAACTTGGCGTTCACCTGCTGCAATGTTCAAAATATGTCAAAAAATTCGAGATTTTTCGACTGACAATTGAAGGGATCTTACCATTTGCCTTTGAACAATATAAATTTCGTCCTCCAGTAATTTTCTATGGGGCGGAAAAGCGCTACCGATTTTGGAAAAAATTTAGTGATATTTTTATAATAAGTTTACGACTGACTTTTTCAAAATTAGGATCGAAAAGTGCAATTCCCAGTCATCCAACAGGTGGTGAAAATCAGTCCTAAAAAAAATGTTCGTGGAATGAGGCTCTGTAGAGCACGGCTACTAGTTCAAATTTTATGATGGACACTCGAAAATGTATTTACAACAAAAGCACTTAACGGTAAAAAAAAAAAAAAAATTATTGTCTAAAAGGAAAACCCAATTAAAAAAGTTGAAAATATGAAGCAAGTTTCATTTAGAAATAACTAAGCTAAATATATAAACTAAAACTAAATGGTACAAATTACATGTGTGGGAACGATAGAATAAGCTCGAAATTGTTTATTGGGGATATGGAAGTGATTGTTTGCTATACAATATTTGTGTTGTTTTTTTTTAAGTAGAAGCAAGTTTCAGTACCTGCTGTTGATTCGTGGAACATGAAGGTTCAATTGTGTTAACAGTTCGGGGCAGTCTATTAAGTTATGTACGAGTTTGTAAATGAACAAGCAGGCATAGTATGTTCTACAGTTTTCTAGTGACAGGAGTGTAAATTTATTCAATAACATATTGTTGTTGAAACCTTGTGGAGGGTAGACTCCGTCTGTCTTGAATGACACATACTTCATAAAGAGCCTCTGTACTGACTCGAGCTGATCGATATGACATTTGTAGAGTGGTGACCATATCAGAGAGCAGTAATCCAGTCTTGATTTTACATATGCATTGTATAGGGTGGTGAGGCATTCTTTGTTTTGAAAATCTCTACATGTACGAAATATTAGACCGGTCATCCTCTTTGCAGAGGAGGTTGTGTTATTATAGTGTTGGGAAAAGTTGAGTTTCGGGTCAAATTCAACACCGAGGTCCTTATTTTGTGCTTTGTGCTCTAATGGAGTGTTGCTAAGGGAGTATTGAAAATCAATTATTGCATTTCTCAGAGAATAAGAAGTGTATTTGCATTTTTGGACATTTAGTGGTAGTTTGTTTTCGGTGCACCAATGGAGAAGTTCATGAATGTCGTCCTGTAAGATTGTACAGTCGTTTAGTGATTGAATTCTAAGAAATATTTTCAAGTCATCTGCAAATAGCAGCAAGTTGCTGGAGATATTTTTACCAATATCATTTATAAATAATGAGAATAAGAGGGGGGCTAAGTTGCTTCCTTGTGGGGGCCGCTTAAGGCGATGAATTGGTAGGATGTGTGTCCTCTAAATTCAACAAAGAGTGTGCGGTTTTGGAGATAAGATTGAAAATTTTAATTAGTTGTGTGTCAAAGCCAAGGAAGTTTAGTTTGTTCAGAAGTATCTGGTGATCTAGTTTGTAGAAGGCCTTTGAGAAGTCGGTATAGATTGTGTCCAATTGAGAATGATTGTCAAGTGCAGAACTCGCCGCCTGAGAGAAAAATACATTTCTCAGCTGTTTATAGTATGGATAACGCCCCGTGGGTCGCTAAACTAATACGTACGCTGCAATTTCTCGTGCAGGTATAATATGACTATTATTAAAACATCGTTCCTAATTTCTTAAATAATGTATTCTGAGAACTGGCACTTGAATATTTACCTGAATTGGACCTGCTGGATCGATGAATTCATGTGTCAGTCATCTCATGTGTCGGTGGAATATTCTCAGTGAACAAAGGGAGCGCCGCGTAAAGCGCCCCGAATTGTTTTCGGAGCTCTATTTGCAATTTCTGGATTTTCATGGCTTATATGAAGTGTTTGTGACTGACACTCAAAAATTTAGTTACAATGGATGCGCGCAAAGGTAAAAATACATTTCTCAGCTGTTTTTAGTATAGATAAAGCCCTGCCAGTCACAAAAATAGGACACATGCCATAACGTTGGTGATATCCAATTATTATTTGATATAAGATTTTTAATGCGAGGTTAGGATTGGTTTTGATAACATTAAGATAAGATAATTTTTAATTTCAAAGAATTGTAAATTACAGTTACATGTACATTAACAATTAAATGAATGTGACGTCAAACAGGTAAAAAGAGTTGAAACAACTACAATATAATATAATACAATAACATCAATAATGACAAATTACAAGTGAAAGTAAAAAAGGCATATTTATATAAAACTATCGATACTCCGTAAATTCTCGAACAGTGTAAGGTTCTATCTTTAAAATGTTATTAAAAACAAGTTTTTTAAAATTTTTAAAACAGGATTCTTGCTGTATCTCTTTTGGTAATGAGTTGAAGAATTTAATACATGAGTACGTAGGAGCTCTTTCTATCTGTGCCAATCGATATGCTGGAAAGTTTAAATTTAGACTCCTAGTGTTGATCTCATGTTTTATTTCGAATTGGTCGAATTTTTCTCTATTTTTAAACAGAAACACCAAGCACTCGTACACATATACCCCAGGTAGTGTTAATACATCCAATTTTCTGAAATTTCCTCTACAAGATTCATTACGTTTAAGGCCAAGTAATATTCTAATGGCTCTTTTCTGAATAATAAAAACTTTTTCAGCATCACTGCTTCCGCCCCAGAAAGCAATCCCAAAACGCATCACTGAGTATATGCTTGCGTAGTAAATAGCTCTTAAGCTACCATTATCTAAATATTTGGCAGTGATTCTGAATGAGTAGCAGGCTGAGTTGAGTTTTTTATACGTTTCTAAAATATGTGTTCCCCAATCTAAGTTTTGATCGATGTGGACCCCTAAGAATTTAGTGTTCTCTGCTAAAGTTACCTTTTTGGACTGTAGAGTAATATCTTCAGCAATACTAGAATTTTTTATTCTTGTTCTAAAGCAAATGTGATTTGTTTTTTCCGTGTTCAAAATTAATTGATTTTTTGTGAACCATTCCTGTGCCTTGCTCAGTGTGTTGTTCGCAATATCTAGTAGTTCATTAATGGAAGAACCCAGTATTAATATGTTTGTACCATCTGCGTAGTTAATAAGATGTGTTTTTTTATCAATAATTTCAGATGCAAGATCACTAACATAAAACACAAAAAGTAAGGGCCCTATCACACTCCCCTGCGGAATGCCCACTGAAAGAGTTCCCATTTCAGAGAGGTGCTGTTCTTCATTTTTTTCTATTACTGTAATTTGTTTTCTATTCGTCAAATAAGAGTGTATCCAAGCAAGTGCTGGTCCTCTTATCCCATATCTCTCTAATTTTTCCAACAAAATTTTATGGTTTAGGCTGTCAAAAGCTTTGGATAAGTCCAAGAATATGCCCAATGATAAATCCTTGTCCTCATATCCTGTAATTATTTTTCCAATGAAACTGTATACCGCAGTTTCTATTGATTTTCCTTTCAAATAACCATGTTGGGAGTGACTAAGCAAATTTTCTGAATAGAAAAAAGAAAGAAGTCTTGTGCACATTGCTATTTCAAAAACCTTTGAGAAAGATGGTAAAATGCTAATGGGACGGTGGTTTTCTATCAAGGATGGGTCCCCTTTCTTAAAAAGTGGTTTGACCATTGCAAGTTTGAGATCTTCAGGAAATATGCCATATTGAAATGAGCTATTGATTATGTGAAAAAGTGGAATGGCTAGCTCGTAAGTAACAACGCTTTTATGACTTTATTTGATATTTCGTCAAATCCTACACTCGTCTTGTTTTTAAATTTGGTAATTATATTTATAGTTTCATCAAGGGTCAAGGGAATTAAGAAGAAAGATTTTTCATTGTATGGTATTTTGCAAGAAAATTCTAAAGTAGGCAAGTCTTTCAAGAGATTTGGAGCTGCATTTAATATAAAGTTATTGAAATTATTACTCACGGTGTTTGGGTCTCCCGGTATTTTTAGTTCCTTTTTTCTGTTGGGATTTCCTTTTCTTTCGCTGACTATTTGCCATACACGTTTTATTGTCGCTTTCATCAATTCGTTTCTTATAGTGTTCTTTACGCACATCTACTAGAAGACGGTTACACCTTTTTTTCACCTCTCTGTAATCTTCATTATACCCTTCCGCTGTTCTAGTCATGACCAGCAGAATGTCAAAAGTGTTTTTGCAGTCTATAAGTTCGGAAGTTGGAGGATACTTTGTTTTGCCTTTTGGAGTACTGGACTTGAAAGGGAAACATTGATTGAAAATGGGTATTAGGATGGACATAAGACATTTCCATTGTTCATTGACACAGTCATTTGGGATTGCAAGAATGCTATCCCAGTCTTGATCTGTTAAAATTTGTTTGAAGTTCTCTTCATTTTCTTCACAAAAGTTTCTTTTTCTATTTTTTTGGAATTATTCTTATTTAGCTCAATATTGAAAGAAACTTTTTGACCTGTGTGATCAGATATATGTGTGTTTAGAATTTCTGCTGAATAGGATATACTATTGCTAAATATGTTATCTATACAGCTTCGAGAGCTCCCACAAACTCGAGTATAGTCTGAGATAGTGGGAAATATTTGAAATGAGCTTAAAAGAGACAAAAGATTTACTGAACTTTTGTCAACTGATTTGATATCTATGTTAAAATCACCTGCTATAAAAAACAAATACTTTTCGTTAAAATTATCAACCAAAACCTTCTTTAATTTGTCCAAAAATTCTTTTACTGGCGAGCTTGGTGTTCGATATATGCATAATATAATTACTTTGCTCTTCTGTAATGTCAATTCAACCGCGGAACATTCAAACAAACCCTTTTCTGATAGGCTAACAATATTCGTATTAGTTTTCCACTTCAGATTTTCTCTAACATATATTGCTACTCCTCCATGGGAACCTTCTTCTCTACAGTAGGTAGAAGTTAAATCGAATCCAACTATGTTGTAATTTTTTAATTGTGAAACTGACTTCCAATGCTCACTGAGACAAATGGCTACACATTCTTCATGCTCATTTACTAATTCTTGTAGTTCATCCAAACAATTGCCAATGGATTGTATATTATGGTGTATGATACTGCACAACACCTCTTCTTCCACAGCACTATTGGTCTGGACTATATTGCCGACTCCTGCAATTGCTGTTGTTGGGCCTGGTGAAAATTTGTAGTGTCTGAGCTGACTCTTTTCTTTGGAGATCTATAGCTGTCGACAAATGTTCCAGCCAGCCAGAAATTCAATGATTTTACTTCATTTTCCATGTGCATGGGTACTCCCAGCCTAAAAGATGCCACCCGAGACTCATACTTTTTATTTATTTTCTCGCAGACATACTGGTTTGAGTATCGTTGATCCAAACAATCCAAAATGTACTTTGGTGTTGTTTCATTGTTTAGATTTGACAAGTAAATCCAACTTCTTCTAACTATGGGTTGTAATTTGGACATAGCTTCATTTTCCCCTGGTCGCCCCACTGAAATTTTATTTTTATTAATTCTTCGGCGCTTTTGCGTTTGCCAAGTTTGTTTATCATCCGATTCGGGTGCTGGAGAATTTTTGGTTAGGTCCCTTCGATTTTTTTGTGGATATACCTGTAAAACCTAATTGCCTAAAAAAAAAAGGTTTTGCTGGCTCTTGGGTGGGGTAATAAGTGCCATTAAAATTTAATTCTCAATCTAGAAATTGTGTTTTATATGTGCGCAATCAAAACAAATCACTGTACGGGTATGAGAAACTGTAACATACCTTTCTCTCTGTGTATAGAAATATTCTTTATGATCCATATATTACCCAGATCATTCCCTTCGACATCCCCTTCAATAATACTATTCTATTATGTAGAAAACGAACATCAATAGCTTACATGTTGGAATCCTTGAATTTATTGAATGTTCGACAGAGAGCTGCTTATAATATGCTCAAGTTTGTGTATAAACTCAAGTCAGGATGCTTACCAACCTATCTAACTGAAGAAATAACTTATCTCCAAGAAATACATAATCACAATACCAGATCACATGCTTCCAATGATTTCTATATTAATATTGCTAATGCTGCTACAAACACAGTGTTCATCAAAGGCTTACAGCTTTACAACTCATTACCAAGAGAATTGAAAGAATACTCGTCATTTAGAGAATTCAAAAGCCAGTGTGTAAAAAATATAAAAGGTTTATAACCCATCATTGTAATATCTCCTCTTGTATTATTTCGATTTTATACTGCTAATTTAACTTGTTCGTGCATTGTATTTTATGTGTTCTGTACTTTATTTATGCTATTTTATTTATACTATACTATTTTATTTATACATTTATACTACTATTTTATTTATACTATTTATAATTGAGAGCTGATGCTAATAAAGATTATTATATAATAATAATGTCGTTGACGAGAGGAGAGACTTCATCACCTTCAAACCATTTGAAGCTGTATTTGCCATCTAATAGGAAAATGTTTAAACTTTAAACAATTCAGTTGTAGTTTGATACTGTTACTCGATAGGTATAGTAATGAACCAAATTAAAAAAAATGTGCCAAGGCATTAGAACAAGATTTAAAAATAAAATATATTACTTTTTCACTCTGTAAATACTAAATTTTAAGAGTAATTCCAAGTTGTTACTCCATTGGTTTGGTTGCAGTAGGAAAAATGTGAACAAATTCTGCCCAGGCACTAAATTACTCTTCTGGTCTCTGTCGGCCAGTTTTTCTGCAGCCAGCTTCTTCTTCTTCGCACAAGGTGGGCTGGTTCCGAAGAACCCCGTGCACGTAGGCTTCTCTATTTGGGCCCATTGTGCGCCCACTTGTTCTGAGAAAATCAGCTGGGCATGCCAATTTCTTTGACAAAATTTAGCAACGTCCTCAGCTGAATCTCCTTGACGTCCTCTGGGTTCAGAATTATGCTCTTAAGGTTGATCTCCCTCTGGTGCACCAAAGCTGGGCACTCAGTGAGGATGTGCGACGATGTCTCGTCATCTTCCAGGCACCATCTACATAGGGGATCACATATGATCCCGATGAGCTCCATGTGCCTGTTCAGGTGATTATGTCCCGTTAGGAGCCCAGTCACAGTCTTGATATCAAGTGACAGGATCTCCTTAGATTTTTTTTTCGATGGCCCCTTTATGTGGAGCTTTGATTGCCTCATGCCTGGCGCCTCTTGCCATGCTTTAAGGAACTGTTTTTGTAGCAGTACCTCCACATTTGAGATTGCCAGGCTGCTGGGTATTCCCAAGATGGGTTCAGGTCCGACTGGGGTCTTTCCCGATCCTGTCTGCATCCTCTCAGGTGTCCCGGGACCCATATGAGGCTGACTTTGCTGGTTTTCGATAAACTTTCTATGGCGTTCCTACACTCGGACACCAGTTTGGATACAATCCTATTTGCGCCTAACGCCATAATAGCAGCTTTGCTGTCCGAGTAGATGGCAGTAGGCCCTCGACTTTTATAGTCGAGATTTTCCTGGACACAGGTGAGTATAGCATATACTTCAGCCTGGAACACTGAGGCATATTTGTCTAAGGGAACTGAGATTTCTCTCTTTGTTCCTTCTTCGTAGACCCCTGCGCCGGACATTCCCCCAAATCTTGATCCATCTGTGTACCAGGTTGATCCATGGTTTAGGGGTCTATCAGGTGCATTGTTTTTCCATTCCTCCCTTGTGGGGATGATTATATTGGGTCCTTTTCTAAAATCCAGAACAGGCGGGGTACTGTCTCTTTCCATTAATAGGACTGGACATCCTTCCTTTGCCCTGTTCCAGATAGCTGAGTGTCCATAGTCTGCCTCAGTACCGATCCGTTGGCTTGCGCCTTTGAGTCTGTATGCAGCACGCATTGCTTCATGCTCAATGACAAGGTGCAGAGGTGGTAGTCCTAGTAGCACTTCTAGAGCTCTAGTAGGCGTGGTCCTCATGGCACCTGTTATTCCTACACAAGCCAGTCGTTGTACTTTATCAAGTTCATTTCTGGACTTGCCCTTTGTAGTACCGGTCCACCAAATGATGGATCCATACGTTAGTATCGGGCGAATGATCGCCTTGTATATCCAGTGTAGGGTTTTCGGTGTCAAGCCTCACGTGTTGCCGAAGGCTCTTCTGCATGCCCAGTAGGAGCAGGTAGCCTTCTTGGTTCGATTTTCAATCTGTTCGTTCCAGGTCAGCTTGGAGTCTATGATGACTCCAAGGTGTTTGGTCGACGCTTTATACGGAAGCTGCCTTCCTGAGATTAGTATTTCTGGAAGAGTTCCTATTTTGCGTTTCGTGGTGAAGAGTACCAAGTCCGCTTTTTCCAGGTTGACTCTGCCAAGAGCTGTCATAATGTTTTCTCCTAGCAGGTTTACCGGTTGGTCTTGAGCCAACATGACTAAGTCATCTGCATTGTATACAGTCCTGACTCATTCAGTTCTGTTAGAAGCTTAGACATGGGAAATGATTTTCGTCCCAAAACAAATCATTTCTCAATTTCGAAGGGAAAATAAAAAGTTATGGGGTTCGAACCCACCCTCCTTCGAGATCCAGAGCTTAAATCTGGCGCCTTAGACAGCTCGGCCAACTTGCTAAGTATTAGATGTTAAAAATATATATTACCAAACCGTTACTAAATTGCAAGGACGTACCACGGTCGAACCGAGATTATGTCCCTGGAGCGGCCTACAGGAAATATCTCTTTATACTTGGGCGTTGAGTTGTTTATCCAGGTAGTACTTACCGGGTTTCAGAAAGATTCGAAAAATATAATAATGCACTCATAAAAATGTTAAGAATATACATATATATTTAATAAAACTTGACAAAGTATTTCATCCGTTCTACATACGGATAAGATGATACAATATCAGAAAAAAATAGAGAGTAGTTTACTTGAAGTTATATCTTTATCAGTCCACAATTCAAATTCGGATTTACATTTTACCAGATAATATATGGACGAAAAGCAATAGTGACATCAATTGTTACAAACGACTGTGGATAATTATCTTTTGAAAACTTTAGTAACATGAAATTATGGAGATATATTCAAAGACACATTCGTATTATAACAAAAATTCAATTTGCCCACGCATAAATACAGAAAAATACATATGAACTTACTCCAAATCCGCATGGTCAACACTTTAAACTTGAGAAGGTATTTAAATGACAATTAGTTTACTTGTATTATTATTTCGATTAATTCGGCTAAAAATGTTTATTTTATTTTTAACTTGCACGGTATATTAGATTATCGTTGTATGGATACGGTTTTCTATGAGGTCATGAACTATCGATTTGGGTTTTTCGTTGACTTATCACGTTCTTGACGCGTTGATAAATGATAGGTAATTTTGGAAAAATACTGGTTTACTGGTGAATTCACTTGGTTGCTGTTATTACGCGGATTAAACTTGAATATAATTTCTCTTCTTATTAGTTCGCACGTTCTCGAATCTGATGTAGCTTGCTCGCGTCGTCGCCTTTTTTATTATCTACCACTTGAATAGCCATGTTTTATAGACTTGAATTTATTTCATTATGAGCTGACTGAGCATGTTACTCGACTGACTTCTGTTCTCAGAATCACTCTTCCGCGGTTCGCGTTTTATAGGAATCCATGGTCGTGTTTTTGTGTGTGTGTCCGCGGAGTGGGATTAAGTGTTTTGTTGTTGCATTTAATCGTTTACTTGTCAAAATAAATCATTTTCTTAATAATTAATGGCTTGTTGCTGTCATACCCAAATGGATAAATACGAGGGATTTTATCTCTCTCAAACAGTTTTATGATATTTCGTGGCGCAATGCAATTAGATGAGCTGTCAACAACTCGGAATTTATACTTTTGTTTATCAAGAACTTTGTTTTTCAGATACGCGTAACTAGGAGGTGATGATATATTAATAGCTATATCGAGAAAAGGGTGATGTTTTATAGGACTTCTTAAGTGCCTTTGCTTGTCCTCAAATGACGAAATATTTTTAATGGGCTTATTTTTCGATTAGCTTGGTAGTGTGGAGGATTTCTGATTTTATTATCTTTCCTAGTGAACTGGTTTTTCTGGCTATAACGTTCATATCAAGGAATATCGTGTTGTTTCTTGGGAATGAAAGTTTTTCTGTAATTATGGGGCATAATACAGCGCCCCATTGAAAAAGACTGGCGGACAAAATCTGTATCGTTTGAAGGCTAATAGTCAGATCCCCTCCATTGGCAGTTGTAAACTCTAAAAAAATTTCGGACCCGTTTTTTTTGGACATATTTTGCAGCAGGTGAACGCCAAGTTTTAGACGCATTATTTTATAGTAAACTTTTGTTTTTTATTCCCTCAGTCGTGAACTTTCAATATTTTTCACCTTCTTTTTTATAACCGTATGTTTCTAAGACCTATATTACACATATTTTTCATTGTTCAACTTTTTAACAAAAAATTAAACCGACGGAAAATCAACCGAAAAGCAAAAAATAAAATAAAACTTTTTAGTCTAAATGATAATTGAGCTCCTAAACTAATGCGAGTAACTGATTTTGAGTCGGCGCCAAACAAACAATTATCGAAGATCATTATATTACTTTGAAAGAGGTAATCAAAACGCAGCCGTGCATCTCGCTGCCATCATTTTACGCTTCACCTAATTCAATTGCTAGTTTGTTTGGCGCCGACTCAAAATCAGTTACTCACATTAGTTTAGGAGCTCAATTATCATTTAGACTGAAAAGGTTTATTTCATTTTTTGCTTTTCAGTTGATTTTTTCGTCGGTTTAATTTTTTGTTAAAAAGTTTTTATTTTTCAATTTTTTGTTGCTGAAATCTACTAATTACTACTTACTTAATTTTTGATTACTTCCGGAAAAGGTAAAGAATATGAGATCACCCAGTATCTTTACGAAATTTTTACAGGTAAAAACAGAATAGCAATCGAAAATTTTGCGGGGAAAAGATAATAGTAGGAGATATGGGCCCCCGAAGGTCCATAAAGAGAGGTTATAGGATATCACTTTTGGAAATTATAAACTGATATAAACCATTTCTATTTACACTAAAATAGTAAGTGCACACACGTTTTACCTTTTAGTAATATTAAAATCACATAATTTTCGATAAAAACATGAAAAAACTCCGATTACTTTTCATATAATTTTACAGAAGAAATGTCAAAAATCAAATGTTATGATTATCCCAATCTTGCAGTTTATTGATATGCGACGTTGCCTATGTCTCCAAAAGGGGAAAAGAAAATACTGAAATTCAATGCGTCATACATATATGAGCATATAAATGATAAGTATTACAGCATGAAATAACGATCTGATATCTGTGTTTAAAATGCAAAGTATATTTCACCACGCTTCTTGATAGTGATTATTATTTTGAAAATTAAGCATGAATTTGATGTGCCGCATTTAGAAAGTTACCAAACATATAAAATAATGTGACTTCAGATTATTTTGTTTCAAGTAATTTTAAACTGGACCATGAAATGCATTTGGATTGGATGCATACAAGAAAACATCCAATTCATTTCTTACGTAAAAAGAAGGAACATAACCTAACCTAACTTGGCTAACCTTGTTACCCAAGTTGAATGCAAGCTAATCAACCTTATAAAGCGACGCTTCGCTCCGCGAAAATTTCGATCCAATTAATTGCGAAAATCCGGATTGGCCAAATTCACTTGAATAGTTGGCAACGTGGCATGTCCATAAAACGCCAAGATCAATGCAACCAGGCAACCACCAATATTTGATTTTTGACAGTTCATGTGAAAACTTTAATGAAACATAATCGGAGTTTTTTCATGTCTTTATTGATCATTAAGTGATTTTAATATTACTTAAACGTTAAATGAGTGTACAGTTAATAGTTTAGTGCAAAAAGCAATTCTTTATATCAGTTTGCAGTTTCCAAAAGTGATATTCCATAACCTCTATTAATGGACCTTCTAATGCCCATATCTCCTAAAATTATCTTTTCCACGCTAAATTTTCGATTGCTATACTGTTTTTATCGTCTTCTTAAGCTCATGTGAAAATTTCGTGAAGATACTGGGTGATCTCATATTCTTAACCTTTACCTTACTTCCAAAATACTTACTTACCTAGCTTACTTCAACTATTAACTATTAAATAATATGATTTTCTATTTTAACTATTTATTGTTATAATATAAATTAATTTTGAAAGTTCTGGTTAGTTGATTTCATCACTTTGTATATAATTCCACCCCTCCATAGAATGTAATCATTTTGACGGATGTAGGAGGGTCTGTCAATGTCAACTACATATGTGTGCCAAAGTTCACAAGTGAAAAATCAATCATCCCCTATTTTTCTACCCATAGGGGTGGATCATTTCATTCCAAATTGGAATATGATCAACTATGAGGTATACCCTTTCTAATGAAAGGAAATCGGAAAACCCACTACAAAGTTATGCCTGATAGAATCGGTTAACGGACCAAAATTCAGAGGGTGAACGATTAATATCCTTCATTTTGCTACCCTCAGAGAGGGATTTTGTTGTCCAAATGAAAATCGAAGTGCACCCTATCCAATGAAAAAAGAATCATCGGAATCGAACCGCTCTGTAAAAAGTTGTGCGTGATGATACATAAAAAAAAATATATATACGCGTCCAATAGAGAACCTCCTCCTTTTTGGTTTCTTCGGTTAAAAATTGACAATGAAGATCAACCAAGGAACCCCCCAAATACTTTTTTATGCTAAATAGCACATGCAATTTTTCTCCAAACTTAAAATTTTTCTCCAAAATAAATGTAGAATTTTAACCAATGCAATGGTAATTTTAGATTAAATTTGATATTGTCAATATAGCATTTTTTATAGCAAGTAAACCAAACCTGGCAAATTCATTAAAATAAGAAAATTCAATGAATTGAATGTTTCTAAAAATGTACAATTTTTATTAGAAATGGAAAGTTGGAGTCACTTTCTCTTAAAGGGTTGTCAGATTTGGTATGTTCTTTGACAATAATACATTTTTGAAGGTCAATGTGCAAATTTCTTCTTGGAAAATTATGGGTTCCAAAGATCATCTCTACGCAGTCATGAATCTGTGCTCTGACAGATATTTTGAATCCTAATGACCGAATGCACCTTTTTTGTATTTACTTCTGATAAGTAATTTTGCAGTCGGTTTGATTGTCTGTTGAGTGGAGTCTCTATGCATAAATCAATATAAAAAACGACCTCATTCATTTTTGTATTCATCATAACCAAGATATGGCTACCAAAAAAAAAAACACCATTTGCAAGTTTTAGGATTAAACACACATCTTTTGAACAGTCTTCCATTCTAGATCGTAAGAAAAAAGTATAAAGATGAAATGAGGTTTAGAAGACGTTAGTCTGTGTAATATTAAACTATTCATTTAATGAAGTATACCGTGTGTAACAGGATCATGGTACACCCCCCGTATCTCCTTTAGTTTTGAAGGTAATTGATTGACATTTGGGATATCCCATATACATAATAAGCGGCACTTTTAAACCAACAAATGTTTTTTTTTTCACTTCCGGTTTCGCCGGAAGTGATACCAACTCTCAATTTTTAAATAGAACACCCTGTATATTATTATATTTCTGAAATCTGCATAATTTTCAGAATCTAATGATACCACATAAGTGACATTTCAAACGTCAATATTTTTGATAATTCAATTTTTAGTTTTCCATTTAAGTGTGCCATGATGGTTCCGATTCATTCCAATTCACCCGTCTAATGCTAGAACAATCGAAATCCCGTCAAAAATACTAAATTGCGTTTTTTATGAGCAAATAAAGTTCAGCGTAATCGATTTTGGGGTAAAATTCAATTTTTTCAAATGGAACCATATTGGTACCGTGGTACCATTTATTAGTACTATTAATAAGGAATTTATTCATACCTGCTAATAAAATGTGCGATAAATATAATCAAAATTACAGCTAAAAGAAAATAAGATAATACAATTACTTTGTTCTAATTTAATGCTAAGAAGTTACTAAGGTGGCTTTGAAATACAAAAAATGAACACAAAACATTACAACAATTGTTCGAAATGCTGTCCATTAACGTCAATGCACTTCTGAACTCGCATAGCTGTTTCTTGAAGAACGCTAGCTAATTGCTGGGCCGTTATACTATTAATTGCGCGTCTTACTCGCAACCCAGGTCTTCGCGGGTTGTAACGGCGGTTGCATAGACAATGTTTTTTAAATGGCCCCAAACAATGAAATCAAGAGGTGTCAAATCAGGTGACCTTGGAGGCCATCGCACAGGACCATTTGTCGAAATTACGTTTTCTTGGAATGCCTGTTGAAGGTAATCAGTTACTATTCTTGAATTATGGGGAGGAGCTCCATCTTGTTGGAAATACATTCCCTGTCGTAGATGGACAGGTAATTCAGTTAACCTGTCCTCAATTTCATTTTGCAGAAATCCTAAGTATCTATCTCCAGTCAAGCGTCCTTCAAATATTATTGGACCAATGATTCTATGACCGAGTATTCCAAGCCAAACATTGAAACCGAACCGCACTTGAAAGTTACCCTCCCTCAATAAATTTTGATTTTCTTGTGACAAATACCTTGTATTTTGTTGGTTAAATAATCCCATATTTGTAAACCTAGACTCGTCCGAAAATAAAATCCTTCCCAAAAAAGCATTGTTTGGCTGCAAATTATTCTGCAAGATCCAATTGCAATATTCCATCCTACTTTCATAATCATTTTCGTACAGGTGCTGGTGCAATTGATATTTGGAAGATTTATAATTATGTTTGTGCAAGATTCGGCTTACCGTTTGGTGACTAATTTCCAATTCAAACCCAATTTGCCTTAAAGAAACAGTCTTATTAACTTCTATTCGAGCTAAAACATTAATTTTCGTTCCTTAGTCAATGATAACGTTTTCTTCGGGATCATGGTTAGGCTCTCTTCGGAATTGATTTTCAAGGCGATTAAAATAATTTCTCGCTGGACATTGTCTATCAGGATATCGGTTGGCATAAAGGATTTGATTGATCCTGATAGTGTTCAGCAGGTGTCTGAATTCAGTGATAACTAAATATGTCAATTAGAGAGGAAAAAGTCTTAAAAAAATTTCGTTTTTTCGCGAGAAATGGTAGTTATGATGTAGTGTCTGAAACAGTGCATCCTATCTGTCGTAAAAGTTCTCAACAAAGTGCAATTTGAAGCAGAAAAGTGCATCTCATTCCTATTTTTAACCGAGAATCCAACAAAAAAGGGTCAATTTTTTATCAGAGCTAGCAGCAAGAAGCATTAACAAACTAAAAAAGTGCTGTGTGTACTGATATTATTATCTACATTTTGCGCTTTGAATTTTTATTCTCGCCGATCGGGAAAAGGACAGGTTCGGACTCAAAATATTTGATAATATACAATGAAGTGTTGGTCATGTAAAAAACCCCCTGATAAGGGAAGAGACATATTTACATGTGATATCTGTAAAGATCTGCAATGTAAAGAATGTTGTGGCTTAACTTCCTCGGAAGTGAAAGTTATGGAGCTTAAAAGTGGAGTCATGATCCTAGCCTGCAGTAAATGCCAAAATCAGTCCCATTATGAATCTTTTCACGTAACGCTACGAGCCATGGAGCAAACAATGATTGGAGAGCTCAAAAACCTACAGACTGTCATTGAGTTGCAGAATAAAAAAATTTCAGAACAAGATGAGGTAATAAATAAAATATTAAAGAAAACAAATTTAGGTGATGCAGGAACCAGTAAAACCTATGCCAATGTAGCAGCTGTTAAAAATACCGAAGTCTTAGTGATTAAACCAAGAGATAAACAAGAAAGTGATGTAACAAAAAGCGATCTGAAGGAAAAAATTAACCCCAAAGGTTTGGCTATTGGAGTGGAGAACATGAGGAGCGGAAAAGGAGGAGCTGTCATCATTGACTGTACTAATACAGCGCAAAGCAGAAAATCAAGCAAAAGGTCGAAAGTGACTTCGGAAATAAAGTGTTGCGGATAGTAAAAAAAATCTAAAATATAGAAGAAGAGTATATCGATAATGATGATAGTGCTATAATAGATTGTATAAAAGAACAAAATGACCTTCAGATCGACGAGTCGTCAATAATAGAGGTGCAGAGGAAATACAAACAGAAGGACAAGGTGGATAAGGGCAACATAGTACTTATTGTGGATGTCTCACTTAAGGAAAGAATATGTGAAGTGGGAAGGGTCAACATTGGATGGAGAAGATGTATGGCACAAGAGTTTTACAGTGTGACGAGGTGCTTCAAATGTGCAAGATATGGTCATATAGCTCAAAAATGTGAAAACAGCGTAACATGTTTCAACTGTGGAGGTACACATAAATCAAATGATTGTCCTAATCCTGAAAACGTAAATTGTATCAATTGTACTGAGACAAATAGGAGACTGAAGAAAGTGCTGACAACAAACCATAAAGTTTTTGACCCTGAATGTCACTGTTATAAGAGGCTTCTTGAGCTAGAAGCAAAGAAAACAAAGAAGGTATAGCAATTAACATGTTCATCTCCAGATAAAAATATAAAAGAAAATTTTTAAAGACAAACATAGGATATTTCATCAAAATGTTAGAAGTATTTCAAATTGTATAAATAATGTTAGTGTAATAGTACAAGACCTCAAGGTAAATGTCATTGCCCTCACTGAACATTGGCAAACAGCAGACAGTTTGGAAGCATTCCATCTAGAAAATTATAAATTAATCTCATCTTTTTGTCGCAAAAATCAAGGGGCACATGGTGGAGTAGCCTTATATGCCTTAACACTATTGAATCCTTTAATAAGGGATGACATAAATAATTTAAGTGAAGAATATGTTTTTGAATGTTGTGGTGCTGAAATAAGAATTGATAATACTCATTATATCATTTGTGTAGTGTACAAACCCCCAGCAACCAGTATTGAATATTATCTTGAAAAAATAGATCTTCTTTTAGAACGAGCCACCGAAGGTGGTAAATGTGTTCTGGTTGCTGGAGATTTCAACATAGACATGTTAAACATTTCAAAATGAAAGGCACATACACCTAGTAACCAATTTGCTGAATTCCTATAATATGATATTCACGATAGATGAACCAACTAGAGTTACTATGCTTAGCAACTTGCTTGGATAATATATATGTCTCCAGTACAATAACTTGCTCTGTAAAGGTCATAAATACTAATATATCTGATCATTATGGACAATACATTTGTGTAAAAAAATGAAATAAATTCAGAAGACATTCATGAGTGGAAACGTTGTTCAGCACAAAAACTATGACAAGTTGTTTCAGCTATTATCAAATGAGACCTGGTTGAGTGTATATGAAGCAGAAAAAGTGGATGATATGTACAATAGATTCATTTCTCAACTCATAAGTTTTTTAAATGAAGCTTTTCCTCTGAGGAAAGTTCACATACAATCAATGAAAAAACCAAAGTGGATATCAGAAAATGTTACAAATGCAAAAAATACATTCAACTTACTCTCAGAAATGTACCTCCTCAAACAAATAACAAACCATGAACTGAATGAATTCAAAAAATATTACTGCAACTTGCTTTTGTCAGAAAAGAAAAATTTCTATGGTGAAAAAATTGTTCAATCCGATAACAAGTCTAAAACAGTATGGTCAATTGTGAACTCTGAACTAGGTAAGTCAAAAATTAAGAATAACTCTTTCAATGGAATAAAAACTAACGATGAGTTGGTAACAGAACCTGGTTTTTGTAGTAATATATTCAATGATTATTTTCTAACCGCTGCCTCTCGTCTCATTAGTGATAATACTGCAAATAATTTCGACATTAACCTTGTGCAAGAATGTTACAACACAATTTACCTATCAGAGATAACCCAAGATGAAGTTCTAGAAGTGATAAATAGTTTAAAAAACAAGTACTCATCAGGAGATGATGAAATAAGTAATATTCTATTGAAGAATATGAGTAGATATATTTTGGAACCTATAACTTATATCCTGAATGAATCTTTTAGACAAGGCATCTTTCCCACAAAGTTGAAGGTTGCAATTGTTAGACCATTGTTTAAAAATAAGGGCGATCCACTTGCGGTCGAAAATCACCGACCAATTAGCTTACTTTCATCTTTCTCTAAATTGTTTGAAATTATCATGTGCAGAAGATTCATACCATTCTTGAGTGCAAATAGAGTGATTACAAATAAACAGCATGGATTCCAGAAGGGAAAATCTACCACAACTGCCATTTTCACTTTTATTGAGAGGATCCTTCATTATTTGGACAATGGCTATATTGCTCATGGTGTTTTTCTAGACCTGTCGAAGGCTTTTGACTGTGTGAACCATGAAATTCTTCTGAGTAAGTTATATAAAATGGGTATTCGGAGTTGCACCTGACTGGTTTACATCCTATCTTTCAAACAGACAGCAAACAGTTTCAGTAAGGCATAATACAAAGTCATATTTCTCAGATGAGAAAACAATTGCTATGGGGGTACCACAGGGTAGCGTACTTGGTCCGATTTTGTTTATACTGTATGTAAATGATATTTCAAATATTATGAGAGACCCAACTATAACTTTAACTTCATATGCCGATGACACCAACTTGCTTATTGTAGAAAAAGACTATAACCAATTGTGTGAAAAAACTAATAGTGCCACAGATAATATTGCAAATTGGTTTCAAAACAATGCTCTAGTTCTAAATACATCTAAAACGAACTGTATTCTTTTTCGACATGGCAGAAATACTTCAGCGTTTCCTGATTCCATTAATCTTTATGAGACTCAAATACGTATGCAACAAAACAAACTTTCTTGGTATTACCATTGATGAAAATATGTGCTGGTCAGAACATGTGAAACAATTGTGTGGTAGACTTAGTAGAATCTGTTACGCTCTCAAAGAACTGAAGAAGGTTGTAGATCCTGAAACTCTCAGAACAGTCTACTTTGGTCAATTTTATTCGGTTATGTCATACGGAATTCTTTTTTGGGGTGGATCACACAGTCAAGAAGTCTTCACAATTCAAAAAAGAATGATTAGAATTCTGGGAAATCTCAAAATAGGTGAATCCTGTAGAGGACAATTCAAATCTTTAAATTTGTTAACTGTACCTGGTATATTTTTTTCCGAATGTGTAAACTTCGTTTTCAAAAATAAGCATTTCTTCGATGGTGTACTATCTACCCATTTTAATGATACAAGGCACAAAGATAATCTTACCTTCCCTATACATAAGACCAGTCTTCTTGAAAAAGGCAGTTTTTATAAGTGTGTAGAATTTTATAATATGCTTCCTAGCAAAATTAAAGAGATGAAAAACCTCTCCAATTTTAGAAGATCAATCATCAGATACTTAATCTACTCTGAACCATATACAATTGAGGACCTAAACCAAAGAATTTTTGCCCAGCCTTAGTGTTAGATTTGGTTATAACATTAGTTCCACCATATATATAGTGTATATCTCAATGTTAGTAAAAATGGAATCTGTATTTTATTTCATGATGGTGCTGTAGGTTTTGCTGGGTTTTCCTACAGTTTTAGAAAAGCAAATGCGCCACCCTGTTCAATAGAAGCTGCCCCAGTGCACAATCAAAAATACAGTCAAATAATTGCAAATTCCATTTTTTGCTTTGTATTATTGTAATAGTTGAAAGCACATATAGGAGTCTTCTTGCATTAGTTATGACTTGTACTATACAAATTGTAATTTGTCTCTGGTATTAAAATAAATTCTATTCTATTCTATTCTAAAGGTTTCTAGCCGCAACGCCATTTTTTTACATTTCCCATAAATAATTAACATGTCCACTTTTTCATCCCTTGTATAAATGTGGGGCATTTTGAATAAAAATAACAACAAATGTAAAGACTTTTCCAATACACAATGAAAACACCGATAAACCAATACCTATTTATTTGACAATCTGAATGAATAATTTCATTGTTTTCAAAGCGTCCTTAGTAACGATTACCTTCAACAGGCATTCGAAGCTATGCGAGTTCAGAAGTGCATTGACGTTAATGGACAGCATTTCGAACAATTGTTGTAATGTTTTGTGTTCATTTTTATTATTTAATAGTACTAATAAATGGTACCACGGTACCAATATGGTTCCATTTGAAAAAATTGAGTTTTACCCCAAAATCGATTACGATGAACTTTATTTGCTCATAAAAAAACGCAATTTAGTATTTTTGACGGGATTTCGATTTTTCTAGCATTGGACGGGTGAATTGGAATAAATCGGAACCATCATGGCACACTTAAATGGAAAACTAAAAATTGAATTATCAAAAATATTGACGTTTGAAATGTCACTGATGTGGTATCATTGGATTCAGAAAATTATGCAGATTTCAGAAATTTAATAATATACAGGGTGTTCTATTTATAAATCGAAAGTTGGTATCACTTCCGACGAAAAAAACCATTTGTAGGTCAAAAAGTGCCGCTTATTATGTATATGGCATATCCCAGATTTCAATCAATTACCTTCAAAACTAAAGGAGATACGGGGGTTGTACCATGATCCTGTTACACACAGTATATTGTCATACGTAAATCCTAATTAAAATTAAAATGGTGCATTCAGTCCTCATCATTTTAATGACTGACACCAGTATTATCATAGATATAGAATGAAATAAATAATTTCTGCAACAAATGTATATATTACAATGTAGGAATATGCAATGTATTATTTACAAACAATATACATGTGTTACTCTGTGAAAATCCTTTCAAAATTAATATTACAACAGACCAAAGAACAAACCGACAATTTATAACAGGCAGAAATAGTAAAACACCTTTTATTGGTACATTGTTCAGTAAGTCATCGAAAATGGGAAAAATTCTGACTGAAATTACCTTTCTCCCCCCATAAAGTGAGCTTTTTCCACGGGGATAGGGGCTGAAAAAGGGGAAAAATTGATTTTTGTTTATTTTTGGGATACCTTTGTTTTTGAGATAATATAGTTTAAAAACTATTTGAATTTTCCTACCAAAAATTCTCATACCTATTTATCAGATAGATACTTTTCTTAGAAATGAATGTTCAATCTTTGTTGAGCTAAAGTGCACAATCTTAAAATGATTTGATCAGTGGTTCAGGTTTGGCAGAGGTGTCGAAGTCGGGAAAAGACCCCAGTCAAACCTTATGGAAAAATGATCTATGTGGGAATTGCCTGAATTTTTTATATTGTTTAGAGGAAATCCTCCTGATTAAAAAGTTACCATTCCGCTAAAGTCCAATAACCAATAGTTTCGGAGATATTTGCCATCATACTGCATTTCGATCCCTATCGGTGACAAAACTTTTTTGTTTTATTTTTTAGGTTGTTTTTTGTATTCAAGTTAGTTGAAAAAAAGAGAGTTGAGGTTTTCAACTATAAAAACACAAACATAACCTAAAAAAAATCAAATGCAACCCAACCCGGAACCAAACCAAACCTCAACTCCCTTTTTTTTCAACTAACTTTAACACAAAAAACAACCTGAAAAATAAAATAAATAATAGTTTAAAAAAAAAAAAACACGCTTTTATAGAAAAAAAAAAAAGAATTAAAAAATATTAAAAAATCTTATCCCAAAAAATATCTGAGACATTTCTTACTTTACTGCCCTAGGTGTGTAATGTACTATATAATTATTGATACCATGCACCCCACGCTTTTTTTCAAATAAAATAAATTTTTTTCTTATTTTCTATTTTTTTAGTCTGGTTTTCTATAAAAACGTGTTTTTTAGTTTTTTCAAACTAATATTTATTTTAAATTTTTTAGCTTAGTTTTCTATTAACGCGTGTTTTTAGTTTTTCAAACTATTATTATTATTATTAATTTTTTTTAACTATTATTCTCCAATATTGCATAGAATCGGACCATAATCACAAAACTCGCGGCCATTTTGGAGCCGCCATCTTGAATCCTTCAATTTCGACAAAATAATCATAATCTCCGACCCCAAAAACCCCCACATACCAATTTTGAATAGAATCAGACCATAATCACAAAACTCGGCCGCCATTTTAAAGCCGCCATTTTGAATTTTTCAATTTTTACAAAAAAATCATAATATTCTACCCCAAAAACCCCCACATACCAATTTTGAATAGAATCAGACCATAGTCACAAAACTCGTCCACCATTTTGGAGCCGCCATCTAGAATTTTTAAATTTTGACAAAAGAATCATAATCTCCGACCACGAAAACCCTCAGATACCAATTTTGAAGCGAATCGGACCATAATCACAAAACTCGTACGCCATATTGAAGCCGCTATTTTGTTTGTTTTTTACACAAAAATTTCTCAATGCATTGTCACCGGAATTATGTTCACCTGCCAAATTTCAAATCATTCGGACGTCTGGAAGTGGGTCAAAATCGCGCCCAAAGGAGTCGGTTACAAACAAACAAACATACAAGTGAAGCTAATATAAAGCCTGTAATAAAATAAAGCGTGTAAAAAGTTTTGTCACCGATAGGGATTGAACAAGGGATAATCCAGTATCATTGGCCAATATCTCCGAAACTATTGGTTATTGAACTTTAGCGCAAAGGTAACTTTTAATCAGGAAGAATTCCTCTAAACAATATTAAAAATTCAGGCTATTCCCACCTAGATCACTTCTCCATCACTTTTCCATAAGGTTTGAGCGGGTCCTTCGGCAGAGCTGATAAACCATCAATTTCATCTTTCGAGACGGAAAACATGGATTTCTCAACTACATTGTTTTTTTCCTTTATTTGAAATATATTTTTCCGGATTTTGAATAGGATTGTCAATAATTGATGAATTGAATCTGTTCAATCAAGATACAAATTACTGCTAAAGTTGACAAATCCTTCTATTTTGGAGGTTTTAAAGAGTCCTTGTCGAAATAACCGATTTAAATACATATAAAATATATTTTTCACTTCTCTTGAATTTTATACAAAATAATTCAAATTATTAAAATACTCAAAATAAATGTTGCAAAATCTGAAAACATGTTTTTTTATATATCAATTATTCGCGTTCTCTACTGGCTCATCATGTGGATAAGTTTGCATCAAAGTTAAGAAGTACTTCTGTTGAACTTCAGAATAAAATTGTATAACAACAAATTAATTTTTGTTACAAGGAATGTGCTGCCTTGTTATTAATGAATCTTTAATAATTATAAGATCACACAATTTCACTTTAGGTCATTATTCAGGAAATTATGTAAAAGAATTATAAAAAATTTCATGAACTACAATTTTGTATGGAAAGTAAAACCAAGGACTCAGTGTGACTTGCGTACCATAAAGTATACCATAGGGAATTTCTCAAAAACTATAACATTGAATCAATGCTAGAGTGAAAACGTTATATATTGTTTCTTCATAAGTAGCTCTTGAATGATTCATCTTCTCATAAACTAAGAAATTTTATTATTCGGTTACCAAATTTTCAAATATAGAATGTTCTTTGAGTTCCAACTACTGGAACAATGTGGGTGAGTAAGCTTAATTACAATTTCAAACCTCCAGGAAGAGTGCTTACTTCGTGGAAGGAGGAACATTTCAAATATTCTTAACTGAACATCGTTAAACAACTACACAAAAATATTAATTCAGTAAAAATGTTTTCAAAATCTTCAAATAACCTTGCTTCTGGCAGGCGATACAAAAATATAACAATTCATCAGATGGGAAAATGAATGTTATTTAAATGCACTAAAGCTTTCACATAAAATACACATTAGAATATCTCTATTCAACCTAAAAAGGGTACTTTAAGAACAAATAACCCTCAAAAACTGATTCTTGTCAAGTTTGACATACACATTTCATTGATGAATCTTTTGTTATTATTTTTCAGCCTTTCGAAATATCTCTATGAGAGCCAATATATTTAACTGTTTCAGTTTCTTTGTCTAAAAAAAATAGGTTTCACCCGTGTTTACACAGCTTGTTTTGGTCGTAACATTAAGGGTACCTAACAAATTCCAAATGGAAATTGCTATTATGTAATAGTGATGACAAAAGAAATACATCTTTCTCACTACCTCCAATCTATGGATATATTATCCACCAGAGATAACTACTTTGCTGGCTAATACTCCGACGAACATTTCATTACATCTGCTGGATAGTCGGGCAAATTACTAGGTTATCTTGCAAATGCTTGCTGTGAAATGAAGAAAGATCAATTAATCCCATTGTCAGCAGGAAGCATATGCAAAGCAACCTTCTAGGACTTGCACAATTATCAATCAATCTATCAAAACACTGTGCTTTATTGTCCAAGAATAATAGTCCTTTGACAAAGCATTGAGAGCAATAAAATGTATCTATCAGATGTAATCCAATGTTTGTCGAGGTATTATTCAGGAAAGTAGTTGTTTCTTGATGGATTTTTAACTCATTTACCTATTGTTTAGGTTAGTACTGCACTCGCATTTTATTCTGGCGAAAGTCGGCGCAACCTGTCAACCACTCCGGTTCGTTCTATTGGTGCTCCGTTATAGCCATGGGCTTGCATGTCATTTCAACACCAAAGTACAATGCAAACTTAAATACTACCCGCCACTGTCACTGCCACTGCGCATATAACCTCTTCGCCAGGATAAATTAATATTACTGTAGTAGTGAGCAGTCTTGATCACCAAATAATTGAAAAATGACATATTATATTATTTTCGATCCAAAGTGATATTATACAATTATTACAGTTTCGAAAAAACACTTGTGAAATAAAAACTCTTCACAATTTGAGATGAAATATAAAAATAATTCGAAAATCTGTGAGGTAACCCTTCTACACAACTGTCTAGTTAGAGAAACATCAACTGATAAACAAAATAAATGTAATTAGGTGATATAGGGGAGGGGGGCATAATGGGGACGAGAGGCATGACGGGGCCACCCACACATACAAGTAACTATGCACACTAGCCGTGTTTTGTTTTCGCCAATAAGAGGGCATTTCGCATCGGCCTTCAGTGCGGCAGTGACCGGCAATCAGAGTGCACGCGTTTATTTTTGACGACAATTTTTTTTTTTTCAGCGAAATTTCATCTAATTTTGAGTGGTTACCAAAACGCGTCTAAAAAGGTAAGTGTTTAGATTACTACTATAGTTTTTTTAATGTGTATTACTACTAACATCAACTATTGATATGTTTTGAGCAAAATCACTCTGACCTTGAATTCATTTTTTGTTCGTTATTTAAAATTATGTTAGACATGGGGGCATAACGGGGACATGGCTATGGGGCACAATGGGGTACCCCGTTGTGTGGGAAAACGCGAACAACTTAAACGGACGAAGAAGTGTTCAAATCCGAATGATCCCCGGTTGAAAACAAAACTCAAAAAAACAGAATACTCAAAAAGCTCGCTCTGATGGAGAAAATGTTAGGGAGGATGTCTTATGTATCTATTGTGTTGACTCGAACCACACTTATTTGAAGTCTTTGGAGCGTTGGGTGACCTGCCAGCTATGTGGACAGTAGGCCCATACAGCCTGTGCAGGAGTTGATGACTCAGATTTAGAAGAAATCCACATCTGCTTATTCTGTGACAAATAAAATAGTGTACCCCGTACTGCCCCTACCCCGGGGCACGATGGAGTTTTCATGAAGGTTTTGTGAAATTAAAATTAAAAATATTATTTGATTTCTTACTTCACCAAATTCGGTGCCAAATGATAAATTAATAAGTGACCAAAGAGTTGTCATTAGTGTTCATTAAAAAATATTTTGTTTATTTTTTTATTGTTTATTTCCCTTAACGTCCCCGTTATGCTCCCCCCTCCCCTATAACTCTTTCATTTATTTAAAAAAAATGTGTGTAACATCTCAGGAAATGCAATGTTGTATAACTTGATGATTTTGCTTTATTTCTCTATGCTGAACCTCCAAATATATTATGCCACTCTTCTGTCATCACCCTTACTACTTTTTGCCATCCTTAAGATTTTCTCAAAACATAATTTCTATATTCGATTGTTGCGAAGTTCAAGATTCCACTAGGGAAAGACGCATCCCATATTAATTGACTTCATTTTGATGATTAAGACTAGGAGTTATATGAATGCTCATAGAAAAAAGCCTAATATTAAAATGAGACTACGTTGAATTATTTGGTTCTGAATGTATTTTTGCAGACTAAGCATATAAAAATATGAAAACATCTTGTCTGAAGAAAAATTTTAGAACTTCAACAAAAGTTGTTGTTCTATCTCACTTCTACATATTTTTCTAATTTTGAAATGAAAAATGAAATGTACAGTTCCAAACCAATTAGATAATGAAAAACATTCCACAAATAGTCATGAAATAAAAAAATAACTAGTTCTGTCTGTTCCAAAAAATATCAAACTGATTTTCAATATGAGTTAATGATTTTCAAGAGTTTATCCAATTGGTTGCATACGTAAATAGATATTTTGGCTTGGTTTTAATTGTCAAAAAATCCTAAGTAATTTCCTTAAGGAAACTCCAAATATGTAAAATTAGGAATAATTTTTATTGGAATAGAACAGGAAGGAAGTCAAATTGGTATTTAGAACTCTCACTGTTTATATCTACTTCTCAAAATGTTGACTGCCGTAGCGCTGAAACCCTTTTTCCACGCTTGCACAAGGGAAGTTTTTCAAATTGGTCAAAAATATGCCATTCAGGCCACGGTCTACATGATTTTTTTTCTTGAAATTTCCTCTTCCTAGTCGTCCACGTCATATATTGGGAACAAAAGATATCAAAACCTGTGTAAAAATTGTGATGGAACTGCAAAGCGAACTCACGGATGCCACATTGCAAGGAATTTAAAAAGGATTTGAACGTACCGTAAATGCTGCAGAAAAGAACATACCATGTGTTCAGATTGTTTGAATATAATCTATAGATACGATGGGGAATGAGTTTTTTTTGTTGATCTATTATTTTAAGTTTTTCTTTTGAAATAAACAATATCTCATGAATTTTCAGGTTTTTAAATTTTTCCTTCGATGATAGCTGTATGGCAAAAACTGGAATGTCGCAGTTTTTCATTTCCGCCACCTCCGTAAGTATATGTTGGTAAAAACAAGCTAGACCGAGAAGTTGGCATATAGATATGAAAAACTGCCTTGGTCACATGCAGTCAAAATGTCAAATGGATTTCACCTTTCTGCAGGCAAACATTTTCCTCGGTCATATAGACCGAGACGGTAGACAATGTGATCAAGAAACATCAATAATTAAATATACATGACTCTCACATCACACTGTTGAAAGAATTATTCTCAAATAAATACAATGAAATGTGCACTACACATTAACAACACTAGAAAGAAAAAACATATTTTTTTTCATAAATTACAACAAACTTGGAAGAATTTACAAGATAACAGACTCTAATGTCTAATACAATTTAATCAATTCTTCAATTTGTATATAATATATTATGAGTACAAGATTATTTTTACAAAATTCATAGACCTTATATTTTATAAAAATTGCATAACTTTCTTGGCACTAGAAATGTAAGTGTAGAGAAATTCATTTATATAACTAATGCTATTTTGTGCTGCACATTCCACTCCAAATAAATACCTATCAAGTCATTTTCCATTTCCTAGATACTCATTCACTCTCTTATGATACTTTGAACTGGCTCTCAAGCAATGTACGACATAATATACAAAAAGTATGTAAAACAAAGCAAGAGATGAGTACACATTTTTGAAAATATATTCATGACATTTGCAAATTATGATATATCATGAGAACTGAGAGTTTGATAAAAAATATTTTTCTCAGTTCTTATATATAATTAATTTTTAAATATGTTATTTTTATTAAGAGTATGAAAGGTATTGATTTTGGCAGGAAAATTACAGCACATATATAAAATTGAAAAATATTTTCAAAATCACCTAATTTAATATGGTAACTTTGTAAACGATTCAAATTCAAGCTCATAGGGAAACATGCATTGATTGTATTATCTCACAATGAAATCACAGCAAATGTGCTTGTTTTTACAAGTGCAAAAGGTGCTTAGAGTATCATTAAAGCTTTGAAATAGGAGCGAAAAATTATATTCTACAGTCTAAAGCACCAATAGTTGTCATTAAGAAGATACATTTTCAAAAAAATATAGTTATAGGATTTTCGAATCCGACAAAATGTTTATAATAAATGTTGAAGTTTTGGATGAAATTTGTCTTTTTAATTGGAAAAAAAGGAATAAATAAAATGAATTCCATTAATTTGTCAGATGTAAATGTTATAGTTATAAACAATCTTCTGTGAGTGTCAACGACATTATCAGCACTTCCTTTTTCGGTAACAATGGGATAAATTATGTATTCTGCAGTTACATTAAAAATCTCTTTAATATATTTTTGGAAACTTCTTAGATCAAACATGACACAAGTCTGGAGAACACTGCTATGAATGGCAAAATCTATAGAAAATATAACAAATATCAATAACATTTTTCTTTTTATATTCTCAATTGTGTTATAAATGTAAATATGCCATATACACTGAGATACTACTACTTCATGAAATTTATAGAGATTGCAGAAGAAAATCAATCGTTTATAATGAACTTAGTTTGCCTTACTTTTCACTATGATTCTCATTCTCTGTGCCTTCAGTGAGGCTATGGGATGCCGTTTCTTGCAGATTCTTGCTTGTTTTTTTTTGGTCTGTCTACTACGGACAATATGCCAGTATCGGGGATTATAGCCACAACTTCGTCCCCCTTTAGTGTGCAAACTGGATGTCTCACTCTAAGTAATAAGACGAATGCCCAAAACTTTCACACCAATTACATAACTTTGCGATGCACGTTGAATGGCTGTACAATAACTTATACTAACTTGATTTCCTGACCACGTGGTCAACCTCTGCCTCCCACGATGACCGGAAGTCTAATCATTTCTTGGCTATACCTGCTTTCCGCTGTTACTCGTTTTTGGTTATATCTGCTTCCCGTAGTAACAACCATAATTTTCGATATATTCATTAACAGATTCCATATTCTCTTTCATTAAATGCTTTTATATTACAAAATGGATATATTTGATTCCCACGAGGTCATTGGAAATATACACATTCTGCACCTTGAGCATAGTTTAAATTTTTCTCTTTATGCACTTTTTGCAGTGAAAGGGCTAATTATTTTTATTTACCTGACACACATTTCCAAAATGAGGTAATTTCATATTTCATCCTCATACTAATATTTTTTTTACTTAGAAATTGGTATTTCTTTTATTTGAATTTACATGTGGACCAGCATACAAACATTGAGAATTGAGACTATTTCTATGAAATTCACAATGAAATGTTTATATGGGTAAGGATTTCACATTCAATTTTGTACCACTACTCTAGAATATCTTCTACATGTAATTGAAATACTTACAAAATTATTGTGATAATTTTTTTATTGGTAAAGAGCAGAAATATCAAATGTTACGTGTGCCCAAATAATGTGCAAGGAAGTTGTGGAAATTATTTTCTTCAAAGACTCCCGAATTGCTGATTCTCAACATTTTTTTAATATACAATCTAGAAATTTCATTCATTTTGTACTAGGTATGTCGTTCAATGAGAAACATTTCTTACATGAAATTCTCTAAACACTTGCAGCATGTTGAAAAGGGAAACATTCTCAATTGAATATTGATAGAAAGATTTTTCTGTGAATTGAAAAATCCACGATTAAAATGAAGTTATTTTTTGTGAATGTCTAACAGAAAACAACTACTTCCCCGGCTAAACCACGCTGGACATTGAACTACATCTGATAGATATTCCGAAAAGGCCCTAACTCAAAAGAAAAAATCTGAAATTGAAAATTTGCATTTTCATTCAGATAGTTATTTGATTTTCTATTCCAGTCTTAATTAAGAACTCATAAAGATGAATGAGGCAAAGAAGAATGTTTTCCAAAAGAGAGTACTCATCAGAAATCATTCGTAACATTGACGCAAGAGAGACATCGCATTCACTAGGTCCTCAATACATTTTTGTTAACGAAAATCTATTTCACGCTTCCACGATCATCAGGAAGACCGGAAGAAATGGGAAACACATTTTCAAGAAGCAATCTCACTTTGCAAAGATGGAAAAAGTGAGATTGCTTCTTGTAAATGTGTTTTTTTTCAATTTTTCTATTCACAGAAAAATCTTTCATCAACATTCAATTGAGAATGTTTCTCTTTTCAATATGAATACAAGAGGTTATCTTGACGATGGAAGATAGTGACTAAAGTTTATCTTTCAGTCGCAGATGATTCCACATCTGATTTTATGAACATCCTGTTCATATTTTCAACAAATCAACTTGCAGCATGTTAGGGCAATGAATTTCGACCAAACAAGGAATTTGACTGATGTACTTCAATTATTTGGTATCAGCAAGGTGTTCAATTCTGCCTTGGTGTGATTTTCATCAATTCTTTGTACTCTGAATACTAATGAAGAATTCTCCAAAAAAATGTATCCCAAAGCTTCTCTGTTTCTCAAAGTTATGAACAAGTTTCAGTGTGCGGTGAATTTGTTGGTAAAAAGGGGGTGCTAATAAATATGCTGACACCAGGAAAGGAAACTGGTGAAAAATCTGTTCATAATTGTATACCAAATGTTTCAGAACACTTATATTTACAATTAATTTCACTTCAATTTTCGAGTCAGAAATTCATTCAAATATTTCGTTTTTTTATCGAGATGGTTCAGCTATTTTTATAAGGACGGATTTATATATTTATGAATGTTATAACATTTATATGAAATATTACTTTTGCAGGTCCTTTCAACACTATGATTCTCACGAAAGTGCCCAGGAAATCACAAAAAAATTCATTTTTGGTTGACAAATTTAGAAATTTGATTTCATGATTTACGGCTTCCCTAAAGTATGAAATATGAGTAATAATTAATGATTACATAATTTACATACCTTACGGTTTTTGTAAGATGACCAATACAAACATTCTGTTGAAAAAATGTCTGAGTAAGGAGGCTTGTAAATATTAAATTGTCTTACCGTCGGCAGAGAACCTAAGAACAATACAAAAGTTGAAGCATAATTATTTATTATCTTTGATAAATCCTATTTTTGAACTGAATATCAATAAAAATGTTCCATATAATTAATTCTTCACTTATTATATCCAAATGCTCCAAAATAGAAAAAACTTTCACTAAAAATGTGAGAACAAAATCAACTTACGTCACATACATCATTGAGAAAACTGAAACTGAAACTATTTCTCTCGAAGTTACATAAATATTTTTTTTAGTAAGCCCGTGATTTATAACATTCCTTTCAATAACAAAAATCCAAATCTTACAGCATCTAATTGTCAACATTATTTATATCTATAAACCTATATTTGAGCTTTTTTCAAATGCCCCGTTGCCAGACTCGGCAACAGCTATTTTCTCAAAAAAATCTTGAGATATACCCATAAATAAATAAAAAATAATTTAAAGGTGTTTACATATTTCTTCATAGTTGTTAATCATTTCTTGGGCATGCTTTTGGCTCCATTTGATGATTCAGCCCCAGATATTTCTTTTTTCGGCACAGTCTCAGTTGTGTCTTGTTTTGAAACCTCTTTCACATCAATTGGAATCGAATTGGGGGCATCTTTCACGTCCCTCGAAATTGTGTCAGACAATTGTGCTTTAGTTTCAGGTACGATTTCAATAACTGGCGCAGCCTGCTGTCTTTGAGGTAATTTAAGTTTCAGAGGGTTCCTGAGTTTTTTCAAAGTGTACTGAAGCTGAGCCGCTTCTTGTCTCAGCATGTTGTATTGGTCCAAATTAATACCTTGTTTTTTTGCCTTTTTATGCATGACAATGAGATGTTGGCGATCTCTGACATCTTGTAGAATATACTCCTGCAAAACATGAATATTTTCATTACATTTTTAGAATAAGTATTAGTACCAGTTTTCTCTCGCATCTTTTATGGTATAAGCTATAACACTAAAGTGACAGAAATTTGTCCTTCATATGATAAAAGGAGTTTTGGATTGTATTTCATGAATGTTGTAATCTGCAATTATTATATTTTCCAATAAATATTTGATCTATTCAGCTCAACTTGTTTTTTCAAATATGTACTTACAATTTTTATTACATTTAGTCCATTGATTTCTCAAATTTACTGATCATCGTCAGTGAATCAACATCGGAAAAGTTTCATTTTAATAAATGAAAAATGGTAATCTGGACTAAGTTTTGTTAAGTGGAGAAACAAATAAAATAAATAGTGGGGAAACAAATAAAATAAATAAAATATTTATTTTTGGTAGGCAAATTCAGAAAATGATAAGTTTTACTGACTGAATATTTTGCTTCACAAAGAAACATAACAAGGCCTGTAAGATCATCATGGTTGAATCTTTTGGATTATTTCATATGGGACGTATCGAAATATTGTTTAGGATATTGGGATTCAGGAAAAAATTGCATAACAGAGACTCATCTTTGCATAGAAGGGTCTTAATTCAAATAGGGGATTATTATGGCATATGAAGGACTACTATGGAAAGTTAAGAGAAAAAGAAAGAGCTGCTATTCTTGACTCGAATTTTTTTTTTACGATAACAATACTTTCTTATTTCTCAATATTGTTTAAAAGTAGCCCAGCTTTTTAGAGTATATAGTACATGTTAAAATGAATAAAGATAGACATTGTAAGAATGAAATGACTTTAGATTTGCTGCTTACTGTGGAATTTTCTTGAAATAAATAAAAGGATAGAAATGAAAAAAAAACCTAGTTTTATCTGATAAGATCTTCCCATCACAAACTCACCTCTTTTGTAAGTACAAAATAAGCATAGCAAGCCATCGCTGTTCCATATGTGACAAAGTAAGTTACTGGTTCCATGATGTCCCAAGAATACTCCCACCATGTCAGCCTAGCAAGTATCCCAAATTGGACGGACATCAGACCCAATCCAGCCCATGACAGCCAATTTCCTCGACGATGGGCAACTAGTTCAATTTCGGTTTTCATCTGAAACAACCAAAAATTGATAATTACTACAACCACATAGTGACCACATAGGGCTATCAGCATTAACAAAATGTGCAATTTTTACTAAAGATAAAAAATGTAAGACTAACATTTGTATTCCTGTATGAAAGTATGAGAAAAATTGAATAATCGTCCCACCTGTTATCTCCTAAAATATTAATTAATGGGAAACAAAACTACAAACAACTTCATACAGTTTTTTAGCCTTTTGGTAAAATAGGGGACGTAATAGTGTTACCAGAAAATATTTTTGTTTCCAGCATCTGATGTACCAAAGAAGAGCTAATGGAAATGTTAGAAAAGTTAGAACTACGAGAAATCGGTTGTCCTACCTTGTATCTCGTGAAGTATTGTACAGCAATTTCTAGGGATGAAAAACAATAATTTCTGATGATAGTAGTAAAATGTTAATTATCATCGGTATATTTACAACAAATCAACAAGGATGTCTCATGTAATTTTCTTAAAAAAAATGTGATGCATTTTAATTCCTTATGTTGAAATTGCAATAGAAACCCAATGGTAAGGGAGACGCAAAATGTAGCAGTTTTTTTCAGACAACTTCAGCATCGCTGTTTCTATATAAAATATGGCTTCTAAAAGAGGAGAATTAATTATACCAGAAATTTTTCACTTCAAGCTGCAGGAAAAGCCTTTATTATCCTGATTAAAGCATATTAAATCATTAAGTAAAAAGCACCAATAATTAAAATACTGTTCAAAATAAAAATAAAATAAAAATTAGCTTTGAACCATTTGAAATTAAAATACTTTTCTATGGTCTATTCAAATCTCCAATATTTACACTTTGAGGATCAGGAACAAACTTTCTACGAAAGTCTCAAAAAAATAATTTATAAAGTGTATATTTCAACTAAATTACAAAGAACTCACTGTTAATTTATATAAACCTAGAGACCTATATAAATAAAAAAATTGTAAATTAAGAAGGGAAATTGGTGTCTGTGATATATAATAATAAATAATCATAGAAAAATATATCCTCGGGAAGGGATTGAACCCACGTCCTCATGATTATCAGTTAAGTGCTCTCCCAACTGAGCTACCGAAGACAAAGGTTCACAACTGCAATCGGGATATCGCTTTCTAGAATTTAATGTTAGTGTGTTAGGAAAGTTATGAGGTGGAAGGGAACTCATTCGCTAGCAAAAGATCATCAAAATCCAATTTACCTACCGTCGTCGACAATTTGCGATTTTCAGCAGGGGTCAGGTGTGGCTCTCTGACCATTGAACAATTAAGCCGAATTTAAAAATAAAGAAGGGAAATTGGTGTCTCTGATATATAATGTAGAAGAAAATTGGTGGCGTGCGGACAAAAATTTGTAAATTCTAGAAAAAGATATCCTTGGGCAGGGATCGAACCCGCTTTCTCATGATTACCAGTCAAGTGCTCTCCCAACTGAGCGACTGAAGACTTAGGTTTGCAAACGCAATCAGGATATCGCTTTCTTATGTTTTTTTGCCATTTAGAAAGGAATGAGCTCTAGGAGCGGATATTTCCAGAAATATTAGAGTATGAGGTTGCCACCACGTTCATCATCACCTTGGAGGACAGACATCCCCACGTTCCTACTCACCGACGAGGACTGGATCGTCTAGTGAGTTTTCGGGCAGTTATCAAGAAATTGGATTGACGTTAGCGAAAGTAATCGAAAGATTAGTTAAAAAATGGATGGATATTTCCAGAAATATTAGAGTATGAGGTTGCCACCACGTTCATCATCACCTTGGAGGACAGACATCCCCACGTTCCTACTCACCGACGAGGACCGGATCGTCTAGTGAGTTTTCGGGCAGTTATCAAGAAATTGGATTGACGTTAGCGAAAGTAATCGAAAGATTAGTTAAAAAAAGGATGGTAACGTTTATAAGCAAACATGATATTCTCAGTACAGACCAATATGGCTTCCAAACCTCAAAAAATACCAATGATGCAATATTCGCATTTCTTGAGCGGCTGTTTCTTAGGTTGAACGATGGGGAGATAGCTGCAGCAGTGTTCTGTGATCTGTCAAAGGCCTTTGACTGTGTAAATCACAGGATACTGCTCCAAAAGCTGCACACCTATGGCTTCAGAGGTGTAACTCTGCTCTGGTTTCAATCGTATCTGGCCGAACGTTTCCAAAGCGTCATCATTGCCAATGTGCACTCGGAGCATCTAGCTCTCAAACATGGAGTACCGCAAGGCTCTGTACTGGGCCCTCTGTTATTCTTATTATATGTGAATGATTTAACACATGTCGACATACATGGACAATTTACACTGTTTGCAGACGACACCACCATCCTTTGGCATGGTATTGATAATATATCTTTAGAAGACATCATCAATGAGGACCTGAGTAAAGTTAAAAAATGGTGCGACGCCAACTTATTATCTTTTAATACCTCTAAGACAGGTATAATAAACTTCAAGTGTGTTATCAACAATGTATTTCTCGAAAATGAGTCTCTCAGTAACAAAACTATGAATAGTTTCTTGGGATTGAATATTGATGCCAAACTGAAATTTGAAGGGCATATATTAAATTTATCCAAAAAGCTAGCGTCTGGCTGTTATGCCGAACGAGTTACATCCAATGAATTAGGGTTAACCGCAGCAAAGAATGCATACTTTTCACTTATTGAATCTCACCTTCATTATGGCATTTGCTTCTGGGGAATGTGTGCGAACTATTTATTCGAAAGAGTTTTTATTCTCCAAAAGAGAGCTCTGAGTTTTTTTTTTAACGTTTATTTCATCCCAAAATACACATAGTGTTACATAGGGACACCTCTATTACTAAGTATAACAATTTTGCCCTTCATGGGCGTGTCAATAAATAATCACTATATCTACAACATATAAGATATGTACAAAATTAAATTTCAAGTACCAAAACTCGCTACAACTAATGAGTCGACACAATAAAATAATTAAATATATGTATCACAGTTAAACAGTTAAATGTATCGTAATATAATATTTAGTTAGATATATCACAGTTGATGACTATACATATAATATACTCTACTATATTTTCAGAGGATATATAAGGGGACGTGTTTCTTCACAGTGATTTTAAATCTGTTTACATTCAATCTTTTCATGTTGGAGGGTAGTTTGTTATATTCTGTTGCTCCTTTATATAACAGTGAGTTCAGGCCATGACGTGAGCATATTTGTGGTAAATATATATCTTTGTATTGCCGAGTTTCATATGGATGGATTTCATATCTCATAGATATATGTGCAAAGCCAATTCGAGGGACTCATGTAGACCATTATTTTGGTCCATGGAATTTTGCCCCTGGCCTGCATTTTCATTTTGGAAACTGTATGCTTGATCCAAATTTTTTTTTAAGGAATTCAGATATTTGTCGCCGACGCATAATACCCGCAGCTCTTCTCTAAACATTAAACTGCCTATTCCCACATCAACTCTAACTAAGAACTCCATAATCTACGAAAGCAAGAAGTTATTCAATCACCTGCCCTTGCACCTAAAAAAAATCGAAAATGAACAAAAGTTTAGGAAATCGGTAAAAAAGTTTCTTTCGGAGAAAGCTTGTTATAATCTCGGCGAATACTACCAGATTACCTAATTTTATATTGATGCTACCGGTTTTCAAATTACACAGCAGCTCAACTGCCATTTCCAACAAATTCGTGAATGTTTATATACATTTTTACATTTTAATATGTTTATATTTTTATTTTAATATTTTTATTATTTTATTATTTAAATTGTTCCATTTTAGACTATACTTTGTGTGGAAAAACTTTCTTTCGACTACTAAGTATATTTGACTCGACTGTCTTTGTGTGAATAGTCTTCGACACTAACAATAAGAATGTATTTTTCTTTAGTCAATAAAGTACATTTTGATTATTTGGTTCTCTAAAAATAACATAAGGTTCTAAATTTTTATATCTGTTGCTTTTGCTTATGTGAATGTATTTTATCTTATTTATAGTTATCTTTTAATTGTTGCGTGATATGTGTTTTTATATTATATATACATTTACTGTTATTTTTTCAAGACTTTGTCAATGAGATACTAATCTTCCGACAATAAAGTATTCAATACATCGGACGTATGCTGGCTAGTGAAAGTGAATTTCGCAGGGTCATCCAAGCCAACAGCGTTAGAAGAACTACTGATAATCCATCCATCAGTGAAAAAATTAACCAGTACCATTCCAACATCGATGACTTATCTGGAACACCGTATCCCAGAGCGTCCGAGCAAAGTCAGAGAACTAGATGCCATGAAGGAGTCGCCGATATTAGACGCACGAGACTGTTAACTAATGACGAATGGACTACGCACACTTGAGGCAGGACCAAGAAAAAGATCCAAACATTGGGGACATTCTACCTTGGAAAGGGGACGGAACTGGCAGACCCTCCTGAAGAGATATTTCGGACAGAGATCTCAACTTCAAGGCGGCAATGTGGGCAAATTGAGATTCCTTTGTTGTGGAAAATGGATAACTCAAACGGGTATGAGAGTCCGCTGATGGGAGGTCGTCAATTTTCCAATTGGTTTTGCTCAAGAAGAGGATAAGTGAACTCTTGAAGGAAAATCAGGAGGACATCTGGAGTCAATAAGATTTTGAACAAGATCAGGCAGAGGTTTTACTAGATTCAACATCGAGACAATGTAGAAAGCTGGTGCAGAATATGTCCATAGTGCGGGGCAACTAAAGGTCCCAAGACAAGGCACAGAGGTAAAATGAAGAAATACAACGTTAAGTGCTTCTTTCGAACGAATTGTCTGGAAGTAGCTGGACCATTTGCTGTGACCGATGATGGCAACAAATACATTCTTGTTGCCATGGACTATTTCAGCAAATGGGTAGAAGCCTATACCATTTCAGACAAGGTGGCATCCACACTAGCAAAGTTATTGGTGGGCAACATGTTCTCAAGATTCGGAGTACCGATGGAACTACCGAGATCTACTGAGCTCCCAGTCAGATGGCATGGTTTAAAGATTCCACCGTACTATGGAAGCACATCTTTCCAAGGTTGTGGAATAACATCAAAAGGACCGTAACAGTCACCTTCCACTATTTTTTGTCGAACGATTTAAAGCTCTATAAATTGTATAGGTACAATCGATTCCTATTAAAATGTCGATTTCGAATTTCTGGATGATTCCAATATTCTTTTATAATCTCTCAAAAGTAAAATAGGAAGAGAGCACCCACCTCATCTTTTATTTATCGATATGAACATTGTTTTCATGTACCCGCAAAATAACATGTAGAAACTGCTTGCCGTCAATGTTTGATAATCTGGGTACAATGAAAATACCCTTTAAGTTTGATATATCTTTATCGATCATGGTCCCCAGTCCCCATATATATATATATATATATATGTATATATATATGTATATATATATATATATATATATATATATATAAATAAAAAGGATCATGGATGTGTGAACTGGTGCATTGTCTTGATGAAACAAATATTTTTCGCCAAATGCGACCCTTTTCTTCTTGATTTCATCACTTAAACGCTGAAATAAATTCGCATAATACTGGCCGTTGATTGTTTTTCCTTTCTGAAGAAAATCAATGAAAATTATCCCCCATGCATACCAAAAAACTGATGCCATGATCTTGCCTGCTGTGATGGAACACCATTTCGCGCACAGCTTTCTCTTGTCAACATTTTCAGTCAAAAGGCGATGTACAGCACTTTTTGAACTGTCTACCATTGTCTGCCAACTCGCGCGGTAGGCATATTTTAGGTGAGAGAAAATCGCTGGACTCGCGACACCGTAAGGAGACGCGACACCGTAATGAGTGAGACGCAGCTATAGTGTGTGCATAGATGCTTGAAGTGAAGACTGCTTGTAGCGCGGTACGCATATTATTAGCTATAGTGTGTGCATATATGCACGTACATATAGCAGACCGCGAACGCGTCTAGATAAATAAATTGAATGTGTGAATAGAGAATTCGATTTTACTATGTCCAATTAACGCACAACGAGATATAAAAGTACAATTGATGCGGTATTCACGAGATATTTAAATAACTTCGAATCAAAATTGTTTATTTCCTATTTTAGTTACCATGAACCTATAGTTTCTATTTTAGATTGTAATAATGTTAATGATAATGATGATGATACAAGAGTTGTCGAAATTGTTAACGATGATTCATAAAATAATAATTAATACAATACAATTAATAAATAAAATGCAATTCATAACCCAATAACCCTAGTACCCATCTAAAAAATGTCCAACGCGCCAAAATACGTTTTCACTTCTGTCGGCACTCCCGGAGTGCAACCCGGTTTTTTTTTTAACCATTTCTGACATAGTCACCTCATTTGGTCGACCACTGCGATGTTTACCTTGGCAGCTCGTACGGCCTTGTTTCAACTCTGCCACCCAAAATTTTACTGTTGTAAAAGAAGGAGCAGACTCTCCCCCAAGGTAGAATCTAGGTCCGCATTGATATCGGTTGGACTGAGGCCTTTCAAATGAAAGTATTGTATCACATAACAATAACCAATTTGTTCCATTTTACAAATTTACTGAGAGCGTTCACTATTGATAACTCCCAAACAAGTACCAAGCAACGTAGTATCGTCAAACTTTAAACTTGAGTTTTAAGGTTGGTACTTTCTACCATAGCCATTCTTTTCAAACAACAACCGAAATCTACACTTTAGGTTAGTACCCTCGTACACCATGTCATGAAGAGATCATATTACTTCTCATTTTTTACCCGTCTACGACACAGCCGAAAAGGAAGGGTAATGATTTTAGCAGCCTATGTATGTTCCACCCATTTTGATAAATGAGACCCGTCAAATTATCGTCCAATATCTCTCATACCCACCTTGGCTAAAATAATTGAAAAATTAGTTCAGAAGAGAATTTTGGAATTTATACTTAGAAATAAAATCTTGAGCGAGAACCAGTTTGGCTTTCAAAGGCAGAAGAACACTAACGATGCAATATTTTCCCTTCTTAATAAAGTTTATAACGAAATTAATGAGGCAGCTGCAGCAGTGTTTTGTGACTTATCCAAGGCATTTGACTGTGTGAGTCACAAAATCCTGCTGAGCAAACTCGAATACTATGGGTTTAGAGGAATCAGCCAGCTATGGTTCAAATCATACCTTGAAAATCGCTCGCAATTGGTAAAAACTATCCACCTCTCTCGAACTGAGCCAACTCATTGTGGCGTACCACAGGGTTCGGTAGTCGGTCCCACACTGTTCCTACTGTATATAAACGATCTCACAAAAATTGATATATCTGGTAAGTATACATTATTTGCCGACGATACCACCATATTTTGGCATGACAAAGATGAACAAACATTACATCACAAGATTCAAGAAGACATTGAACAAATTAAAACCTGGTGTGACGATAACTTACTGGTCTTCAACCCTACTAAAACAAACCTATTAACATTCCGCTGCGAGCTTTCTGCCCTGAGCCTAGGCCCTCATAACATTGAAAATGTTTCTCTCACTAAATTTCTAGGACTCAATATAGATAATAAATTACAATTCAATGACCATGTCACGAAGTTGTGTCAAAAATTGTCATCAGGTTGCTACGCCATCAGGATAATATCACATGAATTGGGTTTTACAGCTGCTAAATCAGCTTACTTTGCCCTTATTGAGTCCCACCTGGTCTATGGCATAGCCTTCTGGGGAGTGTGCAGCAAACAACTACTACAAATGGTGCAGGTTGTACAAAAAGAGCCATTAGGGCCCTCTGCAAAGTGAAAAAGCGTGATTCTTGCAGAGATCTGTTCAAAAATCATAGAATCCTCACAGTTACTTCTATCTTCATTCTAGAAACCACTTGCCTTATACACAAGAATCGCCACAAATATAATGCACTGCCCTCATACCATAACACACGATCCTCGCAAAAACTGAGATTATCCTTACCTATCCCTAAAAACAATCTTGTTAAGGAATCTCTTATTTATAACAGTCTAAAAGTGTATAACCAGTTACCAATACATTTAATGGAAATTGAATCTCTTGGATTATTTAAAAAAAATGTAAAAGAATTACTTCTTATCCATCCATTCTACAATACGGAGGAATTTTTCAATATTGAACCTTTTCGTCAGCACTAAAATATGCTTTTCTCCTTATTTTACGTATCAATTTCAATATGTTTGCATCATGTGGTTGTACCTGCCTAAATGTCATACTAGTTAACATTTGTGCTTTTTTTACTCATAAAAATTTTAAAACGCCTGTATCACTACCGTTTTTAGCATTTTTAGTGTTTTTTCTATTTTTATTACTTAATTTTAAGTTTTAACTCTACAATGACTTTGTCTATAAGCATTGTTTCTTCGGACAATAAAGCATATTTGATTGATTGAGGTGTCAATCGATTCGTTATTATGGTACAAGTAACATAGGCCACATTTTATACAAATAAAATTAATATGACAAATGTTACATAAAAAAAAGTGGGGGTCTTTGAATTTTTTTCGCTATTGTATCGAGTGGGATGTCAAATGAAAGAGGAAAAAATTCTGAGTTCATAAATATAAATTTAGTACAATATTAAATATAAAAAAAATATATTAAGCGACAGACAAACTATTTTATACTATATTTCAGCGTTTATGAATACTACTAGCGCTTTCTATCGGCAGTTCTAAATATCAGTCGTTTTTTTACCCTTTTTGTTCGACGTCTCGACCATATATACTACCATACACAAACCGATAAGACACACGTCCCTTTTCCGTTCCATTCCACTTTTCTCGTCAAAACTACCCCTAGAAAATTAGTTGCGTCGAAATGAACTAGCCCGCAGTCCACGTCGTCCAAACTGTGACAGACTTTGCCACTAACGCACAGATCTGCTCCCTTACGGGCTACCTCATGAAGGTGCAATCTGTCTGTTAATGGTACTGTCGGATTTGTCCCTCGGCAGACCAGTTCCGCGGGCGTGGACTGGCAGATCTGGACTGCAAGCCGCATCTCTAGAAAAATCCTTTCGTGTTTGTCCAGCTACTCGATAGTGCCAGAAAAAGTAAGGAAGTTGGCGGAATGCACTTCGAATATTTGATTCTTTTCAACTAAGCCATCGTGTAAAAACAACAGAATCACCACCAACCCACCTTTTTCGTGTTTCTGTTTCTATTAGATAGACATTAATTTTAGAATCTCACATATTATTAATAACTCCGATAAGGTACAAATTCAATGCTAAAAAAATATTCTAATAAAATCAGGCGCGTGCGCGTGAGGGCGGACGTTATTGAGGGTCGTGTCCGTAAAAGCAATTTGTTAGCGCGGATTTTAAATATATTTTCATTTTCTACTGTCCCAAGACGAACATTCATGCACATTAAATTCTTCCATAATGATTTATCTTCACTTTATCCTATTCCGTATTCTGAACAATAGTTTTTGTCCTAGTCTAGAATGTTTAATTATTAAGTATACATTACTACGAAGGCGTAGAAGGGCCAATAACAAAATTTATTTTTTAAACATTTGGAATTGCCACTTTGAACTGACAATTGTCACTTCGACCTGACAATTGTCACTTCGAAGTGACAATTGTCACTTACAAAATCATTTTGAGTTGCCACTTCAAATTGGCAATTGTCACCTCAAAATGGCAATTCTAGATGTTTTTAGAAGTGACAATTGTCACTTCGAAGTGACAATTGTCACTTCAAAGTGACAATTGTCAGGTCGAAGTGACAATTGTCAGTTCAAAGTGACAATTGTCACTTCAAAGTGACAATTGTCAGTTCAAAGTGGCAATTCCAAATGTATAAAAAAATGATTTTGTTGTTGGCCCTTCTACGCCGTCGTAACATTACACTATCATATCATTCTTCTTTTTGTTGTCGCATCAATCGGTTAGAACCAAAAAGTAAAAAAAACTGTAACCCGATTACGGAAAAAATAAAATAAACTTAAAAGTAAGAAACAAGTTAGCTGTTAATTGCTATCATCGTCTTTTCGAGTAGACAAGTCTTTTGATATGATGTGTTAGATATTCCTGTTTATTTAGTTCTATTTCACATTGATAACGTTATAATTGAATTCAAATGCGTTGTCAATTACAAAAAGCAAACATTATAATTTGATAGACAAATAAAAACAATGGAGATGCCGTCAATCAAGAATAATAAAAAATACGCACGACCGCAGCATTTCAATTGAATTATAACGTTATTAATGTGAAATTGTCAGAAGACTTCAATAATAATGTTTATTTACCATTCAGAATTAAATTATAACAAATATATACATTTACGAAAGATGAACATTAGTGAGTGAATAAACAGAGTGGACCCACAAAGGTTAACCTGCGCGAGGATCACTATATCGAATCAAAAGATTTGTCTACTCAATAAGACGATGATAGCAGTCAACACCTAACTTGTTTCTTACTTTTTAGTTTATTTGATTTTTTTCGTAGTCGGGTTATTATATATTTGAAGTTACATATCTTCTGCAGCCTTTTCGATGTCATGATGTGTTTTCGGGATATCGCTGTCATTGTTCTCAACTAAAATCAAATTTCAACTAAAATCGAGTTGAGTATGTAAATCGGTAGAGGAATAATATTCCAATCTTGTTAGAAATTTGCATATGAACAATTCTTCTGGATGCTTGATTACTCTCGTTTCGGACGTCCATCGTCTTACTGGATTTGAAAGTTTTTCACGACGTTTCAATTGCTTGTATCTGCAATCGTCTTCAGGTGAATACTGACAAGCTTAGGTGCTACTTACTATTTTATATGTCGGTGCACTGGTGCGTGTAAATCTGCCATGTACGTGTAATTCCTCGATACGATTGCAGATACAAGCAATCGAAACGTCGTGAAAAACTTTTAAGTCCATTAAGACGATGGACGTCCGAAATGAGAGTTATCAAGTTACCACAACCGTCAAACAAACTTCTGGTTACTCAATGGTTGCACAATAAACATCTTTACTTCAAAAGCCTCCTTTATTTAGTCATTGTAGAAAAATAATATTATTTCTCTTTTGTCATGGGAACTTAAAAACATTGTGTAAATTGAACCTACTTTCCTCAAATGACATATAAAATGTGTCGTTTATTTGTTCTGTAGTGAAAAAAAGTTCACGGGAACGCTATTGTGACAATTCTGGATGTAATTATTTTTAGGAAAGCATACAGCCCCTCATCCTCCCGCAGATAAAGTAACTCAATGAACGCGATGGCACCTCACTGCGGGGTTATACGAGGGTAGACTGAAAAAATTCCGATCCAACAAAGATATGAGACATTTTTTCTTCTAATTTATTTTTCTTCTTGTAAGTCTACACACTTCTCCCAGCGATGCTCCCATCTTTTAGAAGAAAATATGTCCTTCGAGCGCAACTTTTAGCTTAGGGAACAGAAAAAGGTCGCTTGAGGCTAGATCTGGTGAGTAAGGAGAGTGGTCAAGCAGTTCAAACCGTAATTCGTGGATTTCCGCCATGGCGCATTGGCTTTTTTTTGAAGCCGATTCCCCCTTCGCAGTGCACTGTTTTGACTGTCTTTTTTTTTCTGGGGTATAATGGTGCATCCAAGTTTCATCTACTAAAACTCTGATTTACTGCGCCTGAACTGCGACAAGAGAGCGTTGGAAATGTTCATTCGAACAAGTTTTTAACAATTAAATGCATAAATATGAGACTAGAGGGAGGTTTGATTTTCATGTTAATCGCACCAAAATGATAATAACTATGAATTCATTATTCCACACAGGTTTAGTTGATCACAATAAACTTCCCATGGAAATCAAAATGAGACAGTCTATTCAAATCCAAATTAAAAAAGTTCACTTTTGATTAATCATCAATGCCAACACTTTCATTGTTATATCTATCCTTGTATTTTATAGATTATAGTTAAGTACCATGTTTATTATTATTATGTACTTATATGTATAGTTTTGTTAATGATTTCAGGTTATTTTATTTTGTAAATCAGGAATTCCTATGTGAATAAAGATTATTATTTTTGTTATTGTCAGTGGTTGCAGTTTTTGGACGACCCGAACGTTCATCGTCTCCCAAGTTGGTAGGGCCACGTTTAAATGCAGCTGCCCAAAATTTAACGGTGGTAAATGATGGTGCAGAGTCCCCGTACACATTGTCCAACTCATTGATTTGCGTAGACGTATTGCCTTTCAAAAACAAATATTTAATGACAGCTCGATACTCGATTATTTTCATTTTCACAAAAACACTCACATCGACTCGAACGATTGTCAAACAACAACTGCGCGTCCAAAATGGCTGCAATTTTGGAGAGTACCTTTAAAAAGATGCGCAAACACATTCCCTAGTTATTGTTGAAGAGTGCTGCCATCTTCATGTTCAGATCGGAAACTTTTCAGATTACCCTCGTATAAGTCAAATCAAATCAAAATATACTTTATTGTCTAAGATAGTTTCTTGTTGACAAAGCTTTGTGAAAGGGACATAAACAATTAAACAATTATTAATAATTAATAATAAAAATACTTACTCATAAATTTAAATATATACAAACACAACTAATAACAATAAAACTACACGTTAAAATTTTAACAATAAAAAAAAAAAATAAAACACAACTAATAACACTTCCAAAACATGGTAAAATTTAAATTATTAACCAATAAATTAATTTTTAACAATACTCAACAATTAAAAATTACATTTATACGATATATAAACTACATTCAGTAGTCAGAGGAATTACAATATAATAAAATAAATAAATGGGTGTACAGTGCTAGTCATACATAATGATCTAACTAAGGTTGTCACTATAGAATTCCTGAAGGTTGTAATATGCCTTTTTGAGAAGGATATTCTTAATTGAATTTCTAAATGGTGCGAGATTTACTGTATTCTTGAGAATGCCAGGTAGGTGGTTATAAATCTTCCTACTCTCGAATATATGGCAATTTTTTGTCAAAGATGATGTTGGTATGGGCATACTAATATTATTGTGTTGACGGGTAATATAACAGGGTCTATTATTTGGCTCTTTTGATTTTGTTTTATGTATTAAGCACACTGTTTCGAGAATAAATATACAAGTTAGCGTTAAAATTCGATGTTCAATAAAAAGAGGCTTCCAATGAACCCTTGAACGACATTTACAAAAGTACCTCAATGCTCTCTTTTGAAGTACAAATATTGAGTTCATCAACTGGTTAGAGCAGGAACCCCAGAAGGAGATGCCATATCTTATGTGAGATTCAACCAGTGAGAAGTACACTATTCTGCCTAGATATATAAGAAGGTCACCAAACACTTGAGTTAACAGCAGGCGGTGGATTCTACGCAGAGTTGTACCTGCCCTAGCCATTAAATTTTGTTTTATAGGTAGGTATGTATAATGATATTGGGTTAAGATAATGATTAAGAAAAATCGCTAGAATATAATTGAGAATTGTTTATTTATATATAATATATGATAATATAATATAATATATATATATATATAATTATATTATATAATAATATATGATATACCTAATTAATGTAAAATGTCAAACTTTATACTTTATAAAAAGTTCAGTTTCTCGATAAAAGGTATTTATAAACAAAAATACTCACGAAGATCAGTTTCACTTTCACTGTCGTCATCCAAATTGATAATAAACTTTTCTTTGGGAATTTTTTCTATATCCATATATAACTTTTCCACCTTTTTAATATGGGAATCACACTTGGCCCAGCTGCTATCAGGAATGTTTGCAGTTTCTGTTTGAATAAGAGCTACCACAGTTGAACTTGAGGTTGGAGAAGTATTATTTCTTCGAACTGCTGACTTAAGCTGATACCATATATGTTTAATTGGGTAAAACATACAGTGATAAGGAGGAAGTCTGAGCACCGTATGTCCCAAGCTTTCAGCCAATGAATCACAAAAATATTTCTTTTTTATCAAATAACTGCGTAAAACTTCTAGTAACTGTTTTTTGTGTACTTTTCCTCATAGTACATATCATTATTTAACATATATTCTTGTATAGTGGCTTTGGTGTCATTTGAACATGGTGCTTCATCTAGTCTTCGACTGTGGTTATCCATGACGATAATACTGTTGGGTGGAATATTTGGTATGAGTTTATTCTGGAACCAGTCTTCAAATAATTCGGCTGTAGTATAAAACCATTTTTGGTTCCTTCGTGAATTATCGTAATGCGTTTTCCTTTATTAGACGGCGCATTAGTTTGGCACAAGTCAGATGTACTACCCAACTTTTGTTTGGAATATCGTGTGTATCGAACCAAGTTTCATCCAAATACACTACTGTTCTACCATATTATCTGAATTCGTTTATTGCCAATAAATATTCAAATCTCCATTTCTTAAGGCGCACAGATTCGACCATTAAGATTTTTCTGCTACTAGTGTGAATACGGTGTTATTGTTAAAGAAGCACTTTCTTGCACAGCTTGATCCTTGGACATTCCACGTTCCATAAGGGAAGTATAAACATTTAATATAATTTGTTTCCCATGAGGGTGTAACATTTGTCGACTAGTGGTACTACACCAGTTGAAGTACTAGCTTCAGGATGAGCCCATGGACACATGCCACATTTTTCACGACACAAAAATCGATTAGACATTTTAAAATATTAGGTAGGTAATGACTAAATATTACTTAACTCTCCCCCTTTTATTTCTGAAATTGGAAAGCGGTCAGTTCTACTAAAAACAGTCTTGTTTTCCAAATCTGGTACATAATTTATTTTGTAACCGTAAATATACCATTATCGCTATAATCTCGTTAATAGCCCATTAGTACTAAAAGTCTGGTGGCCAGGTAAGTGAATTTTATTATTGACACATATTTAAACATATCCTTTGCAAGTGTTCTAAATCAACCTTACGAGATTTTTTATTATCAAATAAATTTAAATACAAAACTGTCAACAAAAGCCAAAAATAATGGAGAGCCCACTATTATTAAAATTCCAAACTATTTCATAAGATATTTTAATCCGGACCTGGGAATCTTTCAAGGGACACATATTTTTATTGCTTATCTATATTCCGAACAATAGGTAATAATGAGGGTCGTCGGCTAAAATTGATTTACGACCTTCTTATATTTCTGGTGTGATCATACATCAAACTTGATTAACAGTTAATATGTTTAGTTGCCCCGTTGGGAGAGCTGACTTCACAGGACAGATACAATTTCAGGATATTTTGCGGATAATCCAAAGAATCGTTCCACAGAAAAAAATCACGAGTGATTAATTTTTCCATGATTTCGGCCGTATTAATGTGAACGTAAGTGAATAATATTTTAGCGAAAAAATAATTAAGTATGTCAATTAGTATTGAAATCATTCTCTCAAGTGAAACTGAAGCAAAAACCACCGCATGCCAGGTAAAAAATATGCAGGGAGCGTATTCCCGAAGTCAATGATGTGAGATATCCTACAATCGGGACTTTCTTATATTGATTTCACCGATTCCCAACTGGGTCTCTAAGACAAACATTGAAGAGGCCACGCAGGAAAGAAGATGGTGATGTAAAATTCAGGACACTTTCAATCGGGGGAAAACTCTGTCAAGGGTACTGGGAAAATGGAACAGCATCTTTATGACGTCGTATAAATTCGAAATGTCGAGGGGGATTCCGGTTGCCTCCTAGAAAACATGAATATTGAAAAACACATAAAATTCCACAATGACCGATTTGGATTCTCCTATGAACTACGGGATGAAAATGGAAGAATCCATCTTCGTATTAATTTCGCGTAAATTCAGAGATATGTGAATGCTTCAAAAGAATCATTAATTTTGGGTTAGGCAGAAACAACTGAAAGACATAAAATTGGTGTAGAGGACAGTATATAAGCATTCAGAATCAGAAACCCATGTTTTTCCATGGAGGTTCATTTTGTTGCCTTCATACAAAAATTTCAATTACGAAAAACTCGGGTATCATGACGTCAGGCCGGTCGTAGATGTAAGAGTGCCGACCATAATATTTTTGCCAACGCCTAAATTTTGTACCCTGGGCCACCACCTAAATATTTGAGCTCGACACCCAAATATTTCTACCCCAGGCAACCCCATAAATATTTCTGACCTAGGCAACCCACAAATCCGTATCTGGATATTAAATCCCACAAGCAATCGTTGTTAACAGGACCACCCACAAATCCCCTCCGACCCTAAACACTGATATCCCCACTCAAGCAGTCTTGCTGGTGTGATCTCTTCACACCAACATCTGAACAATTTAAATTGAAAATTTCAAACCTCTGATTTGTAGCCAATCAAATGCAGATATTTCAAAGCGTAACCATGGCACCGACAAAAATTTCTGTAATACAAGACAGACATCTGTAACATATCGCCGATGGTAGCCCAGCTGCTATTATTTTATTAAAAATGAAAAACGTCTTACTCCTCAAGACAGCTGCCTACAAACACCTATACAATAGGTGTATATTGGTCGAATCTCCATCAATAAACACTACTTCCCTGGCTACTGCCTCGACGGACATTGGATTACAGAGAAATGATAAAATCCAATGACGATTTTGTCAAAGGAAGACAGGAAAGGAGGATTTCATTGAAAAACATCAATGGTAATTAATGGCAATTTTCTATTTTTCGATACATCTAAGAGAAAAAATTTTCATATGAAAGTTGTGGAGCTCATAAAGCTCTATCAAACGACCTATAGTTTGCCAACATTGGTACGAAAATGAAAGATTGATAATATTTTGGGTTTTGGGGACCATGATCGGCGAAGACATACCAATGTTGAAAAGGGAAACATTGTCAATTGAATGCTGAAAAGAAATATTCTACTGGAAACTGACAAGTCTCTGATAAAAATAAAGTTATTTTTTGTAATATCTAACAGAAAACAAAAACTGTTTTGAAAATACGTGACGTCCGCATCTATAGCTAGTATTTCTATGAAATCTTCCTAAATAGATTCGCAGAATAGCATTTTTTTGGAAAAACCGTAATAGTTAATTTTATAACAAAATTAATAGGACATTTCCAATTGCACATTGAAGTTTTGAAAATACGTGACGCCCGCAACAATAGGTAGTATTCTATGAAATCTACCTAAATAGATTCGCAGAATAGTATACGACTGCAATTTTTTTAATGGGACATATTCCAAGGAAGATACCGCAAAGTAATAGTTATTTATATAACAAAAACACTGAGACATTTCCATTTGCACATTGAAGATCAAGAGAGGAAATAAGTTTGATATGACACTTTATCAAATTTTATTATTGTTATTGACAACTAACCATAGTTTTCAAAAACATCTTTTAGTTTTTATTTATTACTACACTATAATCATGGCTGCCTAGAAAACTTTCTCTCTCTCTCTCTTTCTATTATATACGTGTATGTGTGGCAACTACACTTGGTCCAGTCAGAATTGAATGTTAACGCATTCAATTCCTATATAGGGAAATAGGAAATGCAAAATTGATGGAATAAGGGATTTTGATCTCACTACAAACAGTCAATTGATATTTGAATTCAAATATACCTTTTTCAGCATGTTAGAAAGCCTTCGTTATTCAAGGCAATGAATAATTTAATTGTGTCATTTTGTAGTTGGTAGAGTTCCAATGTGCTCCGCGAATTTCGTGAAATTCAGTAGTTTAAAGTGCCATATAAACCCCAAAGTGTTGAAAAAGTGAATTATAAACTCCTTCGTTAACTTAAAAACAACAAAACAGTGTGCTGAAGGTGATCTCAACGCCCAAAAAGAGTAAAAATAGTGTTTCTAACACGATATGAATGAAGTAACTAACACGATATGAATGAAGTAACTAAGCGTGAGATAAAAGAATATATTGGAGCAGAAAATAATAAATTGCTGAGAGTTATCGAATTACAGAAAAAAAATCGACGAACTTGAGAAAAAGTGCGTCAAATATGAGAAGGAATTCCTAAGTAATGAACGGAAAGGTAGAAGAACAAACATTATAATAGTGGGCTTTGCAATTGATGTTAACGAAAACTTGGCTTCTTCTACCATTTCCAAATTAAATTCGCTGCTGGGTATGGACTTATGTCTGAGAGATCTGTTCAATATTTATCAGATCAAAATTAACGAGAAGACAGCTATGAAAGTTGAATTTATGTCACTTTTAACGAAGAACTCGCTTTTTCAGAACGTACATGAATTGAAAGGTACAAAAATATCAATTTTCCAAGATTTGTGCTACGAAGATCGCTTAGACAATAGAATACTGGTCAAACACATGAAGGAAGCTAGATAAAAAAATCATTCTGCTAGAATAAAAAATAATTAACTGGTCATCAACGGTGATTCTTATACAGTAGAAGAATTGGAGAAAGGAAGATCCGAGAGACAAGACATTTTAGAAACTGAGGAAATCGATCACTCAAAGAAGAGAGAAAAAAACGCAAGTGCTCTAACGACGCCATCAAGACGGGAGGATCTACTGTTCTCTGAAGAACCCCTAGAAGTCACTAGTGGCGATCTTCTGAACAGATCCACCAAACCGCAACCTAAGAAGTCTAAGAAGCAATTCCCGAGCACTACCGATACCATCGATAGAAAAACCCGTTCCAATAGCGGATCTTCATTTCAGAAAAGTTTGTAGATCTATCTTTCAGCTTATATTCACAACTATATATATTTTTCGAACTCTCTGTTTTCTTTATCTTCTCAAATTAGCTCTTAGATTGATTATTAATCTTATTACCTGTATTCACGTTTTCTTTATTTGTATTTAAATATGGATAAACATTTGAGTTATCTTCTTTTGAATATTAGATCGTTGCTCAGTGGCTTCGATATACTCAATGATTTCATGAATAATGAGGATTATGACATTCTTGGGTTGTCCGAAACCTGGCTTCATAAAGACATATGCTCTGTTGCAATTAAATCATATAATCTCATTAGGGCAGACAGAAATTCTAGAGGAGGAGGTATTGCTTTTCATGTTCACAACTCAATGAATTATAGAATCGTTTTCTCGCAGGTCAGTTCTTTTCTGGAACAACTCTGGATCTCTGTAACCATTGAATGTCATACTTTCTTTTCGGAATTTTATATCGTCCACCCTCAGCAAGCATTCTAGCGTGTCTCGATGAATTGGAGGAAACAATAGCTAACTTGATACCTGAATATGATTTTATTATATTCGGGGGAGATTTAAATATTAATTTGCAAGCTAATGATAGTCGCTGCGATCTTCTCACCAACTTCATTGAGACATTTAACTTCACTCAGTTGGCGAATGAACCCACAAGAATTACTTCTCACAGTCAAACTTTGATCGATGTTTAAATAGTGTCAAATCCGGAAAATATTTCAAATAAAGACGTCTCAGACATTAACGGAATATCAGATCATTTAGCGGTCAGTTGTAAAATTGACTGTTACAAATCTAGGAGACAACCTAAGATTATATCTTACCATGATTTTTCTAATTTTGACGTAACCGTTTTCAATGAATAACTGATAACTCATAACTGGAATATTATCTTTGAATTGGAAACTGTGGATGAAATGATTGATTACCTCAATAACGGTTCGATTGCACTCTTCAATTTACACGCAACCCTCCGAACTATAAGAGTCACTAAACCACCAGCTCCTTGGCGCAACTTACAATATTAAAGAGATGATAAAACTCACGGATAGAGCTTTCAGCAGGTACAAAAAATTGAGAAACTCGGCATCTTGGAAAAGTTATACTGATTTGAGAAATTACACTACTGGGGCAATACGTCGCGAGAAAAAAGCATATCTCGAACATGTCCTGCGCAGAAAAAATTCTAAAGAAACCTTCAACAGACTTAGGTTACTTGATATTCTTCATCAGAAGGCAATGCCTTGTCTTCCAGACCAACTAAAAAACGTTAATAGAATAAATTGCCACTTCAATCGTATAACGCATCCAGAAAAATCTGATATACTACTTTCCCTTCTCGATAAATATAAAAATCAAGTTGATGATCATGTATTCACTTTCAAAAATATATCTTCAGCAACGGTAAATGAATATATGAGTAAGATAAAAAGTAATGCAGTTGTAACAGATGAAATCTCCATAAGTATGATAAAATTGGTACAGTCCCATTTAATCGAACACATAACTTTCATTTTCAATACCGCAATAACAATGAACATATTTCCTTCGAATTGGAAACACGCCAAAATTATCCCTTTTGCCAAATGCAATTCCTCCACCGAGCTCTCCGACCTAAGACCTATAAGCATCCTGCCTTCCCTTTCCAAAGCCCTTGAAATGATAATGAAAGATCAAATGACAGATTACAGTTACACGCATCAAATCATCACACATGTACAATCTGGTTTTCGTATTAGTCATTGCACTACTTCCGCTCTTTTGGCCATCACGGATGATCTTTTCAAGGCCGCGGATAATGGTGAAGTGTCCTGTTTGGTTTTATTAGATTACAGTAAGGCCTTCGATACACTGGATCATTCTATACTTTGTCTCAAACTTAGGTACTTTGGCTTCTCAAATGGAGCTGTAGAATTCATACGAAATTATCTATGCAATCGTACCCAGCGCGCCGTCTTAGAAGGTATTGAGTCTGATTCATTATCGGTGCTTACGGTGTTCCCCAAGGATCTATATTGGGGCCACTCCTGTTTTCTTTATACATTTCCGATTTTTTTGAAATTATAGAGTTTGCTAAAATTCATCACTACGCCGATGATACTCAACTGTATTTATCTTTCAATGCTCTGCAACACAAGGAAACACAAAATAATTTAAATGAAGATTTGAATACATTGTACGAGTTTTCCACTGCCCATAATTTACGCTTGAATTCAAAAAAATCACAGATCATGTTATTCGGTTCAAAAAAGAAAGTGGAAAGTGCTCGTGATGATATAAAAATCGGTTGTGATATATTGCCTATAGTCAAATAATGTAAAAATCTAGGATTGTGGCTCGACTCTGAGCTGAGATTCACCAAACATGTGAGCTATCTTTGCCAGGCATCCTTCAACATCCTTAGACAACTCTTTCCTAACAGACACATGCTTTCCAAGCACTTGAAGCTTTCTTTATGCGAATCATTGATAACGTCCAAGATGTCTTATTGTGATAGCGTCTACGGACCTGCCCTCCTGAAGTCTGACCAGTATCGTCTGCAAAGATTACAAAACTCGTGCATTCGATTCTCCTTCGGTATTCGAAAATTTGACCACATAAGTACGGAATTCAATAATTCTATTTGGCTGAGGTTGAACGATCTTCGAAATCTACACCTACTATCAATAACCCACGAAGTTCTTATAACGAAAATTCCTAAATACCTTTATAAAAAATTGAAGACGTTTTCAGCACTGAACGACCTCAGAACACGGAATAGACACATTCTTGTCATTCCTCGTCACTCCACTAAAATTTACACAAGATGTTTTTCATACAATGCTGCCAAATTGTACAACCAGTTACCCAATGAATTCAGACTGTACACACTAAGTAATTTCAAAAAGAGACTGAAACTTCAGCTAAAGAATAGGCAGTTTTTGTTCTTACGTTGATAGATCCCGCTTCTGATATATGTTTTGACATGTTGAGTATCACTAACCAATAATAGTCTAGTCAACAAGTGCTTTTTGGACCAACTTTTTTCAGCAGTCTCCGAAAATTATGATCGAGGTGTCATTCGATTCGGAATGACATCTAGATGATTTTTGAAAAAAATGAAGTTCCGCTTGCAAAAATTGTAAAAGTTATTAACAATTAACTAAAAAAAAAGGGGGATTTGTTTTTTTGCAAATATCTCAAAAACTAATAAAGATTTTTCAAATCTGAAACAAGATTCAAAAAGAGGAGGAAATTTCATAAAAAAAGTCTCGATTCCCGGAATTGTAAAATCAATATTTATAATTTTCCCAGAGGGATGAAAATACGGCCGAAAACGGGTACTCTGGCTTGGGCAAGCCGCGCCCACTTTGGACACTTTAACAATAAACATTATTTAAGCATACTAAATATGAAAATAAAAAATTGAAAAAATTCAGACACTAACTGAACAGATGTATGAACAATAACCCGCTTGAAAAAAAATTTTATCACAATTTTTCAATTAGTTCTTGGAGCAATTCTTGAAAGGCTTCAGAATAGAACCCCGTTGGAAAAATTGAAAAAATTTCATTTTTCAGTTTTTTATTAATAATTTTCGTTGCAAAATTAAATACTTAAATTAATCATTGAAAAAAATGTTTTTTTTCAAATATTATTAACGATCCGTTTTTATGTTATCAGAAACTGCATAGAAATGATTTTTAATTTTTTTTATCTCTAATTGTTTAAAAAATTGTTATAAACAAATGCGTTGTTTATAAGATAATTGAAATTTTTTTCATGGAATTTCAATCTTTGATACAAATAATGATTTTTAAAAGAAAAATTGTTCCATAAAAAAAATTTTTTATTGCTTAAAAACGCTTTTGTTAATTAACAATTATTTTCTCCATCTTCTAATTAATATTAAGGAACCATTTTTTCTTTAAAAATTGTAACGTAAATAAACTTAACTTGGTTTTAATAATTTATTTCACACTTAATCTACAACTTAATTTATATTACTACGCCACTGTATAGCTCGATCGTATGGGCTCGTCAGACTGTCCGACTCCACTTGAGGGTTGCCTATTTATCTCCGATACAGCATTCTCGATGTTTCGAATTCGGGTAGTTGGCGACCGGCATGTTCCAATTGTTTCCAATATCGACCGTTGCTCTCCACGGCAGAGCGACTGGACTGTTCTCGAACATCTCCGGGGATGACCTCATCGCTGTCGACGGCAACGCGCGAGGCGACAGGTCCGGCCTAGGTTCGTTACATTGCCCCCTTCTTAAAGACATTTCGTCCCGAAATTTCATCCTTGGAGTGTGACGATATCTGCAGGACTCCCCATATCTGCACCGTGAAGTTCGATGGAAGTAACACTCCACGGTCTTCATGATCGGTCGTGGAAGAGGGTTACAGCAAACCAAAATCTTGACGCCGCTGGATCTGAATATCGCCTCCAGCATACTTCTTAGGACTCTCCAGTCCAACCCGTCAATACCACAGGACAATTTTGGAATTGCTAGATCCACCAGATTCTGGTCCACCATAGTATCTCTTAGTTTGGTGAGACTCTTCCAGACATCTTCATAGGACGGTTTATCTTGGGAATGCCTCTTGGTAACTAGGTAGTAGATGTTTCTCTGGCCTTTCTTCAACTGTAGCACCCCACCAACTTCTGGATTCTGCTCCCGCAGTGTTTGGAGTTGACCAAATTTCTTGAGACCTCGGCGATGCCCCTGGCATTCAAGTCTTCTGCCCATTCCAAATTTTTGGGAACACTACTCTCTCGCGTAGTCAGCAGGCACCTCGAAAAGGTCTCGTGACTCCTCCTAGTAACCCCATGTAGAACTTTCTGCCCGTTTGAATACAAGGACATAAACTTCTCGAACGTCATATCATCCTCCGGTGGCTTGAGGGTGCGAACTTGGTTATGGTTTCCAGCGTAAGGGGCCAACCTGTTGAAATGGACGACCCTTGGTTTCCCTCGGGGTGGCTTATGGATTCGGTACACAAGGTCGTTTATCCTTTTCACGATTTTATACGGGCCTTCCCACGAGTTCCGCAACTTCGGTGATAGTCCACGACGACGTTTGGGGTTGTACAGCCAAACCAGGTCATCAACCTTAAATCCTCCAGCGTCGGCCTTGATGTCATAGGTCTTCTTCATTTTATCGCTGGCACTCTGGATGTTCAACCGGACTCGTTCGTGGATGTCGTCCATTCTCTGCCGAAGTTTGCGGTTGATCGTCCTGTTCATCCGTTCCACCATTCCATCGGACTGCGGATGTAGGGCCGTGGTTCTTGTCTTGCGGATGTTCAGCAGTAGACATATTTCTTGGAAAAGGTTGGATTCGAAATTTCTACCTTGATCCGAGTGCAGCTCCATTGGAATACCGAATCGACATATCCACTCTTTCACCAAGACGTCGGCGACGGTGATGGCTTCCTGGTTGGGCAGGGCATAGGCTTCCGCCCACTTACTGAAGTAGTCCATTGCCACAAGGATGTATTTATTCCCGTGGTCGGATACGGGAAACGGGCCGGCGATGTCAATGGCGATTCTCTCGAACGGGCTGCCTACGTTGTACTGACGCATCGGGGCCTTGGGTCGTATTCGAGGTCCATTGCTAGCAGCGCATACAGCGCACTTCCTGCACCAGTCCTGGACGTCAGCTTGACAATTGGCCCAGTAAAACCGTTGCCTCACTTTCTGCAGGGTCTTCGTCACTCCCAGATGTCCTCCGGCGACTCCATCATGGATTTCCCGCAGCACTCCCTCTCTTCTGTTCCTGTTTGGCTTTCTTCCCCCCAATTCGGCCCCCACCGTTTCGGATCCATTGCCAGAATAAAAGTTCCATGTGCCCAATAGGCTTAACAGCCGGCGGAACCGCGACTTCCTGCCGATGGTCTTCGATTGCCCTTCTTCCAGCTGACGACTAAGCCAAGGTCGGGGTCTCTCTCTTGGTCTTTCTGGATCTTGCTGTCATTCCAGTTGTCATCCATTGCCGCGGTTCTACAAAGTGTTGCTTCTTTCTTCTGCTCGTCGGCAATGTGAGCAATCATCTGGACATGGTCTTCGCGACAAGGCATCTGCATTCTTATGGCTAGTTCCGGCTCGATGTTCGATCTCGAAATCGAATTCCTGGAGTCTCTCGATCCAACGTGCTACTTGACCCTCAGGATTTTTGAACTGTAAGAGCCATTTGAGAGCTGCATGGTCAGTTCTCAACAGGAATCTTCTTCCATACACGTACTTGTAGAAGTGTTCCACTCCCTTTACAACAGCTAACAGCTCTCGCCTGGTGACACAGTAATTGCGCTCTGGTTTGCTAAGCGTCTTGCTGAAATAACCAATGACCTTCTCCTGTCCCTCCTGGATCTGAGATAGGACAGCTCCAAGTCCCACGTTGCTGGCGTCCGTATCCAAAATGAATTTCCCTTTGGGTAGGGGATAGCTCAGTACAGGTGCGTTGATCAAAGCTCCTTTCAGTTTCCTGAATGAGTCTTGACATTCTTCGGACCACTGGAACTTTGTTTGGCCCTCCGTGAGCCTGGTCAGTGGTTTAGCGATGTTAGCGAATCCCAGCACATATCGGCGATAGTATGTGCATAAACCAAGGAAACTTCGAAGTTGGTGAATGTCTTTTGGGATGGGCCAATCCTTAACAGCTTTGATCTTCTGGTCATCCACTGCTACTCCTTCCCCAGAGACAACGTGGCCGAGGTATCGTACTTCTTTTTGGAACAGATGGCATTTTTTAGGGCTCAGCTTCAATCCGGAGTTCCTCAGTAGCAGGAATACTTCCTCCAAGTTTTTCACGTGGTCCTCGAACGATCTGCCGACCACAATTATGTCGTCGAGATACACTAGACACGTGTTCCATGAGAGTCCCTTCAGCACTGTCTCCATCAATCTTTCGAATGTGGCGGGAGCATTACAGAGCCCGAATGGCATAACGGTGAACTGCCACAATCCTGAGCCGATGGTAAAAGCAGTCTTTTCTCGATCTTCCTGAGCCAGTTCTACTTGCCAATATCCACTCTTCAGATCAAGGGTCGAGAAAATCGTGGAACCAGCCAACGTGTCTAGGGTGTCATCTATTCTCGGGAGAGGGTAACTGTCCTTCTTCGTGACATCATTAAGTTGGCGATAGTCTACACAAAAGCGTGTCGATCCATCCTTTTTCTTCACCAGTACGACTGGAGAGGACCAGGGACTGTCAGATGGTTCGATAACTCCTTCTTTTCCCATATCGCTGACTATTTTGTCAGCCTCTTCCTTCTTGGCAAGAGGAAGTCTTCTTGCTGATTGCCGGATCGGCCGAGCGCCTCCAGTATCAATTTTGTGCTGGACCACATTAGTTCGACCCCCTTTTCCTTGTCCGGTATCGAAGATGTCTTGGTACTTTTTGACTAAATCTCTTAGTTTGGGCTGTTGAGCTGGTTTTATGTCTTTGGAAGAGATGGCAACTAATTTTTCTAGTTCTGTGGGCAAGTTGTTGGGTTGGCTAATCGTACCTCGTACGCCCCGGATCACAGATGAAACTGACGAGCAGTGCCCCAAAATTGTTTCTTTCTTCAAGGTCACTGGGAAATAATTGACATTCATGACCCTTACCGGCACAAATTTGTCAGCACGCAACAAGGTCTTCCCTAGTGCAATCCCTCGTCCAATTTTCTCATCATGAAGTTTGGGCTCGAACATCACCACGTCTCCACTGCTCGCACTCCCGTCCAGGCGAGCCTCCAGAATGGTTTCAGCCCTCTCAGGTACGCTTACATCTTCAGCCAACAGCACACGGATCAACTCCTCACTCCTCCCATGAAGCACCAGCTCTTCTCCGTTGACACGTAGGACGCCGTCTTTGAAATCCAATTCAAACCCTCTGGAATTCATGATGTCCATTCCGATGATTGCATCGTCTTCGATGTCCGCTACAAGTGCCTGATGTTTCACTTTAGTGCTGCCCAAAATTATTTCAATCGGTAGCTCGCCATATACAGTAGCTGGCTCCCCTGTTGCTGTGCGTAGCTTCCAAGTTGTCGGTTCAATCCGTTCCGATGTTCTGGCAAAGGAAGGCCCGAGAATTGTCCTAGTCGCACCTGTATCTAGCAGCATGGTGCAAGGCTCGTTATTGATGAGACCGTCTACGAAGACACCTTTGTTCTGTCGTTGAAGGATAGCGACATATGCGTTGTTAACCGGGGCTTGCTGGACACATGATGACGATCGCCCTTCTCGTCGACCTTTTTAGTTTTCCTGCATCGGAGTCGATGAATGTTGGACATTTGCTACGCACATGTCCAATTTTGCCACAATTCCGGCATCTTATCTGTCTTTTCTCAGGCAACACTTCCTTAATCACTTTCCTTATGGCAGCTTCCAAATTAGCAGGCTCCTGTGAGTCTTCCTCAATCATTCGGACTTTACTCTGGCTTTTGCAAGATTGTTTCGCTGCCTCGAATTCCAAAGCGCGTGCCAGTGCGTCTACGAGATGTGTTGGACGGGCTAGTGTCAACGCTTGTCTGGTTTCTTGGTCACGGAGTCCATCCAGGAATGCTTGAACCGCTAGTCGCTCCATTACATTTTCTGGTGTGGATGGATATGCGAGACGAACCAAGCGTGCAATGTCAGTTTCGAATTCTTGTAAGGATTCGCCCGATTTTTGGCAGCGATTTTTCAGCTGGGAGTGGTATACGTGTTCCAAATGGGCGTGGCCATATCGTAATTCTAGATGTTTAATCAGCTGATCATAGTCCTCCTGTTCTTGGGCGGTGAGAGTTTGTAGAATATTTGTCGCTTCTCCACGTAATGCAAGTGTCAGTGCTACAGCTCTTTCCCCTGCATTCCATCCGTTTGCTTTGGCCGCTGCTTCAAACTGCCGGCGGTAATTTGCCCATGGAGTTTTTCCGTCGAACTGAGGCGGCTTCATTGAAAGCTTCCCTATTTCTGAAATGACCTTGACATCTTTTATACCCTCTTGAACTTTATCCAAGTTCAAACTCAAGTCCAGCATTGCATTTTCGTTAACCATCTCTGTGGAGGGCGCACTATTAATTCGTTTTTCCAGCTTACTGATCGTTTCCTTTATTTTGTCCATTTCTGCCTCGACCCCATCTTTGATTTTATCTACCTCCGTGTTCATTTGCTCCCTAATTTTATCTATCTCTGTCTCAACGGTTCCCATTCTTTCTTCTAGAAAATTAGCCACACCACACAATTCTTTTTTTAGGCCTTCTGTGTTTTCCAGGAACTTCTCTTCCAGGCTTCTTGCATTTTCTTCCAGGCTTCTTGAATTTTCTAGAAGCTTCTCTTCCAGATTTCTAGAATTTTCTTGAAGCTTCTCTTCCAGATTTCTAGAATTTTCTTCAAGCTTCTCTTCCAGATTTCTAGCATTTTCTTCCAAGCTTCTTGAATTTTCTAGAAGCTTCTCTTCCAGATTTCTAGAATTTTCTTCAAGCTTCTCTTCCAGATTTCTAGCATTTTCTTCCAGGCTTCTTGAATTTTCTTCCAAAGTCCTCGAATTTTGTTGCAGCTCTTCTTTCAAGGATTCTATTATCGGACTCAAATCACCTCCGGGAACTTCGAATAAAAATGTTTCGGGGTCCTCACCTTCTTGTATAAGTCCTTCTGCAAGTCTTTCCTGGAGTACTTGCTTTTTACCCGTTGTTTCCAGTTCCCTTTCCTCCAATTCCTGTTTCAATTCCGCTACCTTCAAATCCGCAAGGCGCACTTTTCTTGAACACATTTTGTCTTTGACGAGGTATCAGTCTGTTTCACACGAAAAGTTTATCAGTTTGTTAAAAATTCACTTCGCGAATTCTTTTCCACGGGCCACCAGTCTATTGTCTGTTTCACGCGAACAGTGTATCAGTTTATATTCCCACGCACAATTGTCCACTTCGCGAAAACCGGGCCACTGTCTATTTTCTGTTTCACGCGAACAGTGTATCAGTTTATATTCCCACGCACAATTGTCCACTTCGCGAAAACCGGGCCACTGTCTATTTTGGGCGTACAAAAAGGTCTATCAATTTATTTTTCTGACTATCCACTCCACGATCACTTGTTTATTTTCAAAATCTCACTTCCGACACCAATTGTAACGTAAATAAAGTTAACTTGGTTTTAATAATTTATTTCACACTTAATCTACAACTTAATTTATATTACTACGCCACTGTATAGCTCGATCGTATGGGCTCGTTCAGACTGTCCGACTCCACTTGAGGGTTGCCTATTTATCTCCGATACAGCATTCTCGATGTTTCGAATTCGGGTAGTTGGCGACCGGCATGTTCCAATTGTTTCCAATATCGACCGTTGCTCTCCACGGCAGAGCGACTGGACTGTTCTCGAACATCTCCGGGGATGACCTCATCGCTGTCGACGGCAACGCGCGAGGCGACAGGTCCGGCCTAGGTTCGTTACAAAATCATTATTTGTTTTTCTTCTTGATATAAAAAAAAAAACATTTTATTTAATTTTTCATTGTTTATGCAATACAATCTATGAAAGCACGAAGAATCAACATCTAAAAGATATTATACTCTTCGTTCATGCTTTTACGGGTTGTGATACAGTGAGCTCAATTTTTGGCAAAGGGAAGAAGAAATTATTAGATTTGATTATAAAAAACGATGGGATGAAGCAGTATGTGGAAATTTTTTATGATCCCTGTGCATCCACTGAAGAAATTAAGGAAGCTGGAGAAAGATTGATGCTGTCTTTGTATGGAGAATTTAAAACAGACGTAACTGCGAGTCAATGCCGTGTTTCCAAGTTTATGGAACTTTTGAAGAAGTCTAAAAAAGCCACCAATTTAGCGACTCTACCACCTACGTCAACAGCATTGGGTTATCATTCATACCGAGTGTATTACCAAGTTCAATATTGGCTTGGTAACAACGATCTCAATCCGGAAAATTGGGGCTGGATAAAGACAGAAACACTGTTTTTGCCAGTTCGAACAACCGATAAATTAGCTCCTGATGAACTCTTAAAATTAGTTCACTGTAATTGCCTCAAAAATTGTTCAAAAAGATGCGGATGCAGGAAGGCTGGTCTTCCATGTTCGTCTCTCTGCAAGCATTGCAAAGGATAGAGTTGCGATAATTAGAAAAAGATAGCGATAGAAGATGATAATGACGAATTCGGCGATGTTGATGAAGAAAACGCTTTACAAAATGAAAATGAAGACGATAGTGCCTGTGCTGAGTATGCCGTCTCTATTGGACAACTTGTGGAAACTTATCTGGGGGACGAAGAGAACGATGAAAACATAAGACAAGAAGAAACTGTAGACTACGAGCCACCATCAAAGAAACGTTCAAAAAAATAAACGGATAGTAAAATAAAATGTAAAAAAAATATTATAAATGTTAATTACTACTTATAAATAAATTTTGTTAAATGAAAAACAATGTAAAGATCATTCTTCCTTTCTAATACGCTTAGGCTAATGAACTCTGCAAAAAATTTTTGTTTACATAGTAATATTCAGAGTTTGAAGTATAAATGAAATGTAAAAGGTAAACCTGTTGAGTAATGAACAATAATTGATGAGATACTTGAATGAGGTAGTCATATTTTTAATAGTTGATAAGATTTTTGAGCATTAAAGCAAAAAAAAAATCTCCCTAAGTATTTTTCATCAACATTTGCTATAAATTTAATAAATAAATGAGTAACAACTAAACTTTTTAGCTAAATTTGTTCTTTATCTAATGGAGAATAAATAAGTCTTAAGTATTTTCATCGTATCTCGATTAGTTTATAAATTATAATAATTTTAAGGATGAAAAAAAAAATAAAAATAAATAAAAAAAAAAAGTAAAAATTTATTTTTTTAAAAATTGTTTATTGCATAAAAATAAAAATTAAATAATAATTTTTTTTGTATAAAAAAAAAAACATATGATTTTTAAAGAAAAAATGGTTCCTTAATATTAATTAGAAGTTGGAGAAAATAATTGTTAATTAACAAATGCGTTTTCAAGCAATAAAATTTGTTTTTTATGGAACAATTTTTCTTTTAAAAATCATTATTTGTATCAAAGATTGAAATTCCATAAAAAAATTTAATTATCTTATAAACAACGCATTTGTTTATAACAATTTTTTAAACAATTAAGATAAAAAAATTTAAAATTATTTCTATGCAGTTTCTGAAACATAGAAACGGCTCGTTAATAATATTTGAAAAAAAAAACATTTTTTTCAATCATTAATTTAAGTATTTAATTTTGCATCAACGAAAATTATTAATAAAAAACTGAAAAATGAAATTTTTTTAATTTTTCCAACGGGGTTCTATTCTGAAGCCTTTCAAGAATTGCTCCAAGAACTAATTGAAAAATTGTGATAAAATTTTTTTTCAAGCGGGTTATTGTTCATACATCTGTTCAGTTAGTGTCTGAATGTTTTCAATTTTTTATTTTCATATTTAGTATGCTTAAATAATTTTTATTGTTAAAGTATCCAAAGTGGGCGCGGCTTGCCCAAGCCAGAGTACCCGTTTTCGGCCGTATTTTCATCCCTCTGGGAAAATTATAAATATTAATCCTACAATTCCGGGAATCGAGACTTTATTCAGGAAATTTCCTCCTCTTTTTGAATCTTTTTTCAGATTTGAAAAATTTCCAATAGTTTTTGAGATATTTGCAAAAAACCAAAGCCCCCTTTTTTTTCAGTTAATTGTTAATAACTTTTACAATTTTTGCAAGCGAAACTTCATTTTTTTCAAAAATCATCTAGATGTCATTCCGAATCGAATGACACCTCGATCATAAATTTCGGAGACTGCTGAAAAAAGTTGGTCCAAAAAAGCACTTGTTGCCTAGACTATAAGGTATAAAACAGTAACGAACTTTATTATTAACTTCTTTTCATTTTGTTATATGCTTTAGTAGATTATTTGTGACGATTTTTACCTTATTTATTACTTATCTTTTTGTTTTTATTTGTTTTTTTTTGTTTTTTTATCTTTTTTGTGACCTTTAATAACCGCCGAGTACGGAAATTTCGACCGTATTGGTTCGCCAGAGTGAAAAAGTGAGGTTAGGATTTCGAAACCCACGAAAATGAAAACAATTTCGATTATAAAAAGTGAAAGGACACAAACAACCACAACTGAATTGCTGGAAAAGTCCAATAAATGACCCCCCAATGGAAGAAGAATACAGCGATGGAGGTGCAGATCGCAATAAAAGAGTGGATAAATTGAAAACAAAAAGCCACAATGGATCACCCAGTGACAAAAACCGTGGTAAAAAGACATTATTTCATCAAACCAAACCACCGAAACTGATAAAAACTGTGTGTTGGCAAAACGCACATCGGAAAACACCGAAATTGCCAGCTGTTCGGTCCAGAAGCCGAGGAACTCCGAAAAAGATGCGATATAGTGTATCATTTTCCCCCAAGTGAAGCCGAAAATATCAAAAACTCAATGATTACATTTCTAAACATAGTGAACGTGTAAAGAAGAGTAATATTAAACCTAATAAAGACACTGGAGAGCCAGGCACCGGGTCCGGGCCGAAAAGACCGCCCGAGCCGAGGTTAGCGCAGAATATGAAAAAACTGAAAAAAGTTCAAAAACACTAAGTGAAACGGAAAACGAAAAGAAAGTGGTGAGTGTAACCCATCAAAATGTGGGGAATGGAAAGGGAAGTGAGAAAAAGACGCTAAAAAACCTCTGTCCAGAAGAAACATTTTGTTCACCACACTTTCCAAACACCACGAAAGTGAAGAAAAATCCAAACATTTTCAAAGTGAGAAAATAACGCAGAAAAAATGGTGGGTCCAACACATCAAAAATATGAGTAGTAATATGAAGGATGATAAAAGGAACTGACGGGGGTCCCCCGACCGCACACGTTTTTTCTTTTGCGTTATATTTTTTCAGATGAGTTTATATTTTCGCATTCAGTCACCCTATTAGCCACTTGCCTACATGACGAAAATTATAATCGTTATCATTAGTATTGACACTTTTACTCCTCAAGAGTGACAAGTTCGTTAATTTGAAATTATACGAAAAAAAGTCCTTTGAAACAATCTATACTCTCCTCAATTAAAGTCTTCTCCAGTCCTTCGGCCTTTGTCCTACTAACAATTCCACCTCCTTTGACATTCCAGATTCGTTTAATAAGACAATACTGCTCCAACAACCAGATATTAATTGAAGAGTTGAATGGGCTATCAAAGTAGAATTTGCTATCACGAAAAACAATGGAGCGTATGAAAATATTACGTATCACAAGAAAGTCGTCAGAGACCCTGCAGGAGAATGCGGTGCAAGGAAATGGGACAATAATGGAGACTCCTGGCAATTCAACACAATTCCAAAGCAGATTACTATGAACGGAGTACGTTATTTCGGAGTTACAGGATATACAGGGTGACCCAGGGTTGAACCGCCAAACGTTTAGGATCGGTTTTTAGGGTAAAAATAATTAATAAAAAACCTTTTTAAAGACAACCTTTTTTTTCCAATGCGCAAAAAAGTAAAAAATAATTGCTTTGGATGTGTGACGTAGGTTATAGATTCAAGAGCTTGTCGCGCAAAGTTTTCAATTCGAATACAAAAGCGACAAGCTTTTGAATCTATAATTCACGGAATAACCTACGTCGCACATCCAAAGCAATTATTTTTATCTTTTAAGCACATTTGAATAAAAGCTTGTCTTTAAAAAGTTTATTTTCATTAATTATTTTAATTTGTGCTTTTTAGTAAGTACGCCTTAATTTCTGCCTTTTTGTTAATGCATCGTCATTATGAGGCCTTTTTCCTGTAAGTTCTGAGCTATCTAGTTCTTCAATGAGGAGACCATCTAAAGATTAACTCGTCCGCCATCCTAGTGCTGCCATCTTCAATTTATGAATTTTGACAAAAAATCAATAATCTTCGGCTAAATTCATAATCTCCGACCCCAAAATCCCCGACATTCCAATTTTGAATAGAAACGGCCCATTATCACAAAACTCTTGTCCACCATCTTGGATCCGTTATCTTGAATTTATGAATTTTGACGATAAATTCTTGATCTCCGACCCCGAAAACCTCCACATACCAATTTTGAATAGAATCGGATCATAATCACAGAGATCGTCGGCCATCTTGGAGCCGCCATTCTGATTTTATGGATTATGCCAAAAAAATTATAATCTTTGACCCCGAAAACCCTCACATACCAATTTCGAATCGAATCAGACCATAAACACAAATATCGTCCGCCATCTTGTAGCCGCCATTTTGTTTCTTTCTCTAACAAAAATTGCATAATGCATTGTCACTGGAACTATGAACACCTGCCAAATTTCACATTAATCGGACAACTAGAAGTGGGTCAAATTCAACTTGTAAGATTTTATTACACACATCGGGACAGGTGAAACTAAATAAAAGCTTGTAAAAATAAGATTTTTTGTTCTATAAGCATGTGTCCTAACTTGCTTCGTTTTCGAGAAACAGGGTGACAAAGTTTTTAGAAAAAAATCAGTTTTTTATCAATTATTCAAAAACTTGGCATGCTTATTTGCTGTGCGGGGCTTCTTTTAATGTAATTATAATGAAATTATTGCAGTGGCGTCCCAGAGGGCAATCTAATTGATATAACGACAAATTATTGTACACCACTGTTTTTTGGATGTTAATTTTTTTTAGTTTGAGCAAATAAAAATAAATGTTTTTGTCTCTTCAATTTTTTCCGTATCTCGATTCGTTTTTGAGAAAAAATAAAAATAAAAACTGTTTCCCTGCATGTAACAGGAAAACACTCAACAGTTCAACAAAAATCAAATCAAAGTTAGCCGGGCACAATCTCGACAACAATTGAGAGTTTGTTTGTGACAAAGTTTGACAGCCTGTGACATGTTAATTGAGTAATCCAAATTTAAATGGATTTTAAGTGCCTTATACGTAGTCTGCGGAATCATAATGCCAATTATTTACAGTACAGCTGAAACATGGATATTGTGTTTGTTTACGGGTACGGTGAGTACGCTCGTAGGTTGTCTGACAAATCAGTGTTTGCCATTACTTTTCAACGTCTAAGAGAAACAGGATCAACCGTATTGCGATCTCGAGCAGATGGAATTTTCGCACCCCTTCAAAATTAAAGTACACAAAATATCTTAAAGCACGCGGAGATCTTTACAATTGGGATATACGCGGAGCACTGTGAACAGGACTTTGATAGCAGATAGTCGTCACGCATACCATCTGCGGAAAGTTCAGAATTTGCTACCTGATGACTTACCACGAAGATAATTTTTCGAAAGGCTCCTGAAGCAAATTTTAAATGATGCTTCCTACTCTCGCGGTAAAGACAGTCCCTTCCCTTGGCCTGCGCGCTCTCCTGACTTGACCGCTATGGATTTTTTTGTATTAAAATTTAAACTGAGCCCATCAACGACGTAGGTACTCTCCGGGAAAATATTGTTCAAGCAGCACGAGAGATCACACCAGCCGAGTGCCGTGCAGCTGTAGAATATGTCGTCTGTAGGTGCGAACTTTACATTAAAAAAGATGCTAAGCAGTTTTCATGAATTTTTGAAAAACCCGTTTTTTAATAAAATAAATGAATTTTTCTAATATCCATGACATTGTTTTCCCGTTACATGCAGAGAAACTGTTTTTATTTTATTTTCAAAAACGAAGCAAGATACAAAAAATAATCAAGAGACAAAAAAAATATTTTTTATTTGCTTGATAAAAGAAAACAGTGGCGTACAATGATTTTTCCTAATATCAATTGGATTACCCTCTGGGACGCCACTGGAACCATTAATTTCATTCTAATTACATTAAAAGAAGCCCGTTATTACCGCAAATAAGCATGCCAGGATTTATCAAAATCAGCTAAAAGTTTCTTGAGTAATTAATAAAAAAAATGATTTTTTATAAAAAGTTTGACACCCTGTATTTCGAGAACGAAGCAAGTTGGAACACATACTTATAGAAAAAAAACCAATTTTTACCTAAAGAACCGATCCTTAACGTTTGGCGGTTTAACCCTGGGTCACCCTGTATAAGTAGAATGAGGAGTCGGGAGGGTGGGGGTCTATTCTTGTGTACAACAAGGGTGATTTGTTATCTGAATTTCGATATTTAATATCCCAATTGCTGCACGAGGGATTTTTCCAAAATTCTCAGTAGATATAGGTATTGTAGATCGATCTGAAGTTTTTTACATTTTTATGCTGTCGCATTATACATTCGTGTCTAAGACGACATTCCCCATTATATATTTGTGAATGAAGAATCTGATATCCGATTACAAATTTTTGATGAGGGTTGCTCACTAGAAATATTTGAATGTATCTAATCTGAGGCAGACAATCTTCCAAAGGTGCCACCAGATCATAGCCCAGGGCGTGCCGAAGGGGGCAATCGCCACAGGCGCAAATGAGCAGGGGATGCACAATCTCATCTCAGTGTCTACAATAGTATTTCACTTCAAATTCTAAATTAACTCCCAGCAACATTCCTCTACCACTTACCAATGGAGAAGTTTACTGCATTTTGTTGAAAATTATACGAAAAACTAAACAAAACACCATAATTTGCATAACTGGAAAGTTATTGTGCTGTCATGAAAAATTTCATCAGTGATCATTAAAGAAATACTATTTTTTTTTTGTATTTAACGACCACCTATTTCTGCGACCAGGGCTAATCACCAATGTCGGTGAGCACACTTCCCCAAACCCGACATTTTTCCGAATCCTCTGGTGTTTCCAACCAGGGGTAGGGCTCTTTAACGAGCTCGGCATCGAGAAGCTCGGGAACGCCATCTTAAAGTTCCCTCCAACGTACCGCATATCTATCGCTATATACCGTGTTCATTGATATAACACTTGCAGCTGAAAAAATGCTACTGCGCTGCAGTTATACGGGCTTTCAACGCGTGTTTTTCCTGGTAGGTAGTCACCCGTCCAAGTACTAAACCGATATCGATAAGATTCTCGTCAACATGACCAGCCGGGCCGTGCCCTAATTATTTGTTATTGTTTGTTATGTATAGGTTTCAACTGCAAATGGATTGCTTTCGATTCATGACAAAGTGAATTCACCTTGAAGGTGTTGTGATACGCGGTGTTTACGGTAAGGCATGTATCAATCGTTACACAGTGAAGTATACAGTGCTTCTCAAAAGTCCCCCCCCCTCTTATTTTTGGAACGATTATACATAAACAAGTGAAATTTGGAAACTGAATATTAAAGGTTGTAAACTTCCCTACTAGTGATGATAGATGACGAAATCGTCGAAGATGACGTCACAAGGTCATTGTGACCAATAATTTTAAATGGAACCCTACGGCAAGCGACACCTCTTTTAAAAGGTATCGAAAAAACCTATTCAATGATACTAATTTTGTTTGTGTTTATCGCAGTTTTAATGGCTCATTAGTAAATATTAAAATTTAAATTCCATTCAGTATTAATTACAGATTTAAGAATCAGTATCTACTTAAAGAAATTGCTCGAAGTGACCTCCATTTACTTCCTGACAGAGAAATATCCTATTTTTAAACTTTTCTCGTACTTTTGCAAATGTGTCTGCGGAAACAGCCTCACATTCTGCAACAATACGTTGTTTTAAAACGTCAATATTGTCGGGTTCAGTGGCGTGAGCCTTCGATTTAAGGTACCCCCACAGAAAAAAATCCAAAGGTGTGAGGTCCATTCCGTTGAACCTCGTCGTCCAATCCATCTACCACGATACCCCTCATCCAAATACCGTCTTACTGCACCGTAATAGTGTGGAGGAGCACCATCCTGTTGGAATGTTATTTCCAAAATGCCGAATTCATCTGGATTATCTTCCAAAATTTCAAGGATTAACGGTTCTATTGCGTTTTGCAACAGCTCTAGATAAACCTCACCAGTTAAATTAGTATTTGAAAAAAGAGGCCCAACGATGTGGTTTCTCAGGATACCTGCCCAAACATTCACCTTTTGGGGAAATTGGGTATGTGTTTCACGAAACAGGTGAGGATTTGCGTCACTCCAATACCTCACATTCTGTGTATTTACATTTCCATTTAGATAGAAAGTACTTTCGTCACTAAAACAAATTGTTTTGACATAGTCTGGCTGTTGGTTAATTTTAATTTCCATATTTTCACAAAATACTAGTCTTCGGTCTGGGTCGTCGTCTGAGAGTTGATGGACCATTTTTAATTTGTATGGATGAAATTTGTTTTTTTCCAACACCCTGTGTACTGTACTTCGACTGATTTCACAGGTAGATGCAACGTGAGTTGTTGAAGAAGTAGGATTAACTATTACTTTTGCCAGTATATCCATTTTTTTCTCATCAGAAATTTGTGGTCTGCCAGATCGTTTCGCATCATTGATACTACCCGTTTTTTCAAACTTACGAAGAAGCTCCCTCAAATAAGTCCTCGAAATGGGGCGATCGGAAAACCTCTCATTAAAAATGCGTTCTGCTGCATGAATATTTTGTCCAGTTTCACCAAGAATTAGGATCGCTGCTACTTTATCACCTAAAGCACGTACCATTTCGCTTCTTGAAGCACTTGAACGTTCGGCTTACAACAGTTTAACAAATTATTAAAATGTACAAAAATATTAAAAGTACCAAAAGCTGCTGAAACAGTTAAACGTTCGATCAACTATACACAACTTATTAAATGTACAAAAACTTGGACAATTACAAAAACGTCGAATTAGGGAGACTAACAAAAACGTCAGCTTATTTGACAACTATCCAGAGGCGGAGCTTGAATTTGGAATTTTAGTATTAACTGATTTAATTCATCACAGCTTTGCGTTTTTTAAAAGCGAGTTGCCAAAACTGCCATAAACACAAACAAAATTAGTATCATTGAATATGTTTTTTCGATACCTTTTAAAAGAGGTGTCGCTTGCCGTAGGGTTCCATTTGAAATTATTGGTCGCAATGGCCTTGTGACGTCATCTTTGACGATTTCGTCATCTATCATCACTAGTAGGGAAGTTTACAACCTTCAATATTCAGTTTCCAAATTTCACTTGTTTATGTATAATCGTTCCAAAAATAAGAGAGGGGGGGGGGAAGGGGACTTTTGAGAAGCACTGTATACAACGCTAAGACATGAACAATTGTATCAATAATATTATTAAAACTTCACAACGAGTGGCTTCTGAATCATCATAACAAAGACCAACACATACGATATATAGTGAAAAAGTTCATAATATACTTGTTTGGGTAGTAGAAAATCCCCATACTGAACGTTTTCGGTGAATAGAAGACGTATGACAAATATCCGCAGTAATAGGACCGATTCCATCGGTATGGTAGGGGCATTCGTTATTTTAAAACTTTTATATAGGTGATTTCTGCATCCTGTTAAAGACGGTGCATAAACACCCTGGATACTAGAATGATGCAGTTAATTTCAAAACATTGTTTCTCATTTTGAAAAGTGTTCCTAACAGCTATCTCAATTGCCACAGATGTTTTCATGTAGTGGGATTCGGAATCACTCTTGGTGCCTTCGTGTCGAATGAAGTTAAAGACACCCCTTATACGGACACGAGCCCCCTGCCTCCAGACTTAAATCTAGGAACAACTTTATAAAATCAACAAACCCACTAACAGATACTGAACCGGCAACCAAAGAAACACTGTGGAAGCAGAGGCTAACAGACAACAACACCCCAATATGGAACCCGACAGAAAGCCTCCCTGCCGGATCACAACTAGACTGGAAGACCTGGAACAACCTTAATAGGATCAGATGCCACATGGGTAGGTCCGGGGACAACCTGTTGAGATGGGGATAAGCCGAGGACGACTCATGCGCCTGCGGGGAGACCCAAACGATGGAACATCTTATGACCTGTCCATCCCAACAGACCCCTTGCACCATCCGAGACATGCGGCGGTGCAGTGTGCCAGACACTTGAAGGAGATATGAGCCACTTAACCATCCACCATCCTGACCTGCGACGCCTTTGAACGTCGTACACATAAAATGTATCTTGCTAATTAGTGTAATGAATAAATGTAGCTCAGACACGATTAAATAAAGAGTTTAATGAAGAAATTAATACAGAAATTAATAACGAATCAATCGCTATAGTTAAAGAAGCTAAAAACCTAGGCATTATCATAGACAGAGACTTGAGATTCGAAAAATATGTCAATCAATTGATTCATCGTGCATATAGCTCACTGAAACTGATCTATGGAAACAGGCATTTATTTCCTCGAAACATCAAAATAAAACTATGTGAAGCATTAGTTCAATCGCATTTCAACTTCGCTGACTCCGTATATGGTCCGAACTTAACAGCTGTATATAAAAATAAAATTCAAAAAGTGCAGAATTCCTGTTTAAGGCTAATTTACGGTGTAAGAAGAAGCCAGAGAATATCACATAAATTAATACAGATTGGATGGTTAAATATGCAAAATAGAAGAATTCATCACGCAGTCACTTTATACCACAAAATTGTTTCAATTAAAACTCCTACATATTTGCTCCATGAAATATATTTCAGGACAGATATACATAACTTAAATTTACGATTTGAAGGTTTATTATCCCCACCTAAATTCAAAACTGAAATATTCAGGCGATCCTTTACTTACCAAATTTACCAGTTGTATAACTCGGTTCCTTAAAGTATAAAGAACCTCAGCATTATTAACTATTCAAAAAACAAGCCTAGATATTTCTCTACCTCGCTGTCCAAAAAAACTGATAAGTATAAAGATAGCCATGCCTTTTCTCTCATTGTCTATTGTCAATCAAAAGGCTACATACTGCAATGTTCCCCTTGACACACTGTATCAGGGTTAAGTGGACGAACATTTTCGTAGTGAAGCTACTGTTTTCTTTGCAGAAAATGAACTTTGCCCTTTATTTTCAGAAATCTGTTTTTTTACTATTAAAATATAATAACTTCTATGTATATTACTTGAAAATAATAAAGACCTTTATTATTATTGTTGAATGAGTGATTTTTGAGGTATCAAATGAATCAACCTTTTAGGAATAGAATAGAATAGAATAGAATAGTGTTTATTTGCGGGTGTTTACATATGAATTACAGGTTACAGTAATTGACTACAAGTAGCAAATAAGCACATGAATGTCCCACTGAAGTTGACACTTGTTTGTGGGAATGTATCAACACATCACTGCATGAGTTCAAATATCTTTCACCCAACTTAAAAATAACCTCTATGTCAAATTCCAGATATACTGTGCTTGTGCTTTGAGAAATATGGCTAAAATAAGGATGGAATAATGATGTTTCTTCACTGGGATTGTCATTTGTATACTATAAGCTTCACTCGTAACGGTTGTATGAGATCTTCCAACTCGATTTCCCCCGATTTTGTTCTCGAGACAGTTTAACATTTGCATATGATGAAAATTCAAGAGGCAGCTAAAATATAACGACATAATTGTTATTTTTAGCCCCATTCTCATCGATTTCTGATAGAAAGTCAAAATGGCGGCGTCAATATGAGCAGTCGAATTTCGTCTACAGATAAAATAAAAGGGAATTTTTAGGTCAATGACTTTATTCTCATTATGTTTAACTTCATAGTCCATATTGCTATACTAGGTGTCAACGTATTCTTTAGACAGGCCATGGTTTCCAGAGTTCCGAGGATGGCAGGGGTGTTCCAATTCAAAACTTGTTATTTTTTTCAATATTTCATACTCTTCCATCACTTGATTCTCGGGACGATTTTCTGGGTAAGATCACATAGTTTTGAGACGAAAAATTGGTACATTTGATTTTTCAGAAGCATTTTGACTTTTGCATCTAGAGTGCGTTGCATTCAACCAATCTGATGGACATGAATGATGAGTAAAAAATATTATATGACAGTGTTTTCCGCCCAGTTGAGTACCTATGGCGGTTTGATATTTTCAAAACCACTAATTGTGAAAAAGTAATTTTTTTCAAATTACATCTTTTAGACGCACATTCCTTAGATTCTAATTGCCACGACGAATCCATTGATAGTTTCGAATCGAAAATCGCATGGATAACAATCCTAATACACTAATTATTTGTTGAAAAATCATGAAGATGCTGAAGATTGAACGAAACCAGATCCATAACTTTTTATATATTCATAACAATTTTACGATCAAAACGAATTATTTTGCGAATAAATACATTTTTAAATAAGTCGAACATTTCGAAGGGCACCTTCACTCGGAACTGAATCCAAATTTGAAATTCTTGATGAAACGCTCTGTATAATTATACATTCTTTGATTCGGCAAACATCTCTGAGTAGATTGAAGTTTTTTGGAGCTGTGTGCACGTAATGAAATAGTAGGTTTGAAAGAAATGTGTATTTCGTGCAAAATTATTTTTAAAATCGTAGCAGAGCTTTCGACTATATAATAGTCATCATCAGTGCTCACCTGCAAGTAAGTAATACCTAATGAAATTATGTATAAAATATTTTGACATTTTGAAAGATAAAGATTTTCAGGTTACTTACTCGTCAGCTTTACAAGAAGTCCATTAAAACAGTTTCCAGTTTGTATAAAATAGGTAAAAACCTTAAGTACATATAACATGTTAAAACATTCCTTAAAAAACACTCAAGTGTTATAAATTAATCCATTATTTTAAAATTAAATTCCACATGGTTTCATGGAAGTCAATGTTGAAGTGAAGAAGGAAACGAATGTAGTCGTTGACAATGACAAGAGTGACACATGACTTGGAACCTTAGAAACATATTATACAGAAGGTGGCAAACGTAGATGGCGTTCTATTCCATTTTGGAGTGAAGAAGAGTGACTCTAGAGTGAAAAAGTGTTCTCAGAGTGGAAGTTGGCTAGGAACAAATGCTAAAGTATTTCTGAAGTGAATCATCATCGAGAAATAAGAGATTGATTAAATGATATTGAAATTCATTTATTTATTTATTGCAGACATCTGTGAAGTGGAATAAAAGATACATTTAAATTGACTTGTGAATTCAGACAAAGGTCATTGTTTTTCAATTCTTTGTTAATGTAAAGGTCTTCCATGAAATCTAACATAGTGTTGTTTTTTTGTCTGATTTCATGTAGAATTTTTGAATTTCTATTCGGGCTAAAATTGTGTCTATTGAATCTAAGATGATGACCAAAGGCTGATTTTTTATTTTCATTAAGGTGTTCGGTTATTCGAACTTCCAAAGGTCTACAAGTCCTACCGATGTATGTCGCTGTACAATCTTCACAATTTAGTTTGTAAATACCACTTTAAGAAAGTTTATCAATTTTATCTTTACTGTTGACAAGATGTCTATTTAAGTTCTTCGTTGTTTTGAAGGCAACTTTGACATTTTCCTTACAATTTTGGTTGCATAATACAAATTTCTTTCAAACCTACTATCTCTAAGTAGGTCTACTCAGTTTCGGAAACGAATAGTGCTGACTCCATTTTTTTTATTCAATCTCATTCTCATCACAGAATAATTCTCATTGTTTAGTAAAAAATTTAAAAATAAAAAGTGTGATATGGAAACAAAAATAACTTTGACAAATAATGCTTTAGGTCAATAAATTTTTCAACAAATATGTATACAAGAGATGAAAAAGTGGACATGTTATTAATTTATGGGAATGCAAGAAAAATTCGAGAAACGAGCAACTTTGTATGCTGAAAAGTATCCCAACAGACATCATCCATGTTTTCAATATTTTCCCGTTGTGGAGAAACAACTAGGACAAGAAACTTCCAACCATTAAACTTTAATCACCGCTTCTACTAGGGAAATTAGCCATCTGTTACAAATTAGTCATGAGTCAGCACAGAAGATTTTGAAAAAATCGTTGCATCAAGTGCACCAGCATTTGATGAAATGAGAAATGATGGAAAGCGAAGATTAGGATATTGTTATCGGTTAATTCACAACAATATTTCTAATACCGACTTTGTTTCTTCGATATTGTTTTCCAACGAGTCAAGATTTACGAACAATGATGTAAATCAGCATTTAATGAAGGAAAGTAATTTTCAGGAAAGATTCGGAATGGGCTGATGTAATCGGAATTGTAATAATTGGACCAATTTTATTCCATGGTCAGTTGACAGGGGTAAGGTATTTAGAATTCCTCCAGAATGAATTTGAAGAATGGGCGAGATCACTAATTTCTGGAAAAATACCACAATGTCCAAAACGATGAGAAAAGTGGTTGATTTTTTTTATTTTTTTTTTCGATGTAGTTTCAAAAAAAAATCTTAAAGAAATGTTCCTGTTCGAACACTGGGGAAACCACGCCAGGATGTGACGTAACAAGTTCAGATCTATCACCGATCGCAGAGTTCCCAAGCGTTATTCAAAATATTTTTTTACAATGTGAACCGGCCGAAAAAATAATGACATAGCACTCGGTATACATACATGTTATTCAAGAATAACTAAATCAAGGACAACTATCAAATGAGAAGTATTCATTTCATTATAACACATGCTGACAAAAGTTCTGTTTCATTCATAAGATGAAACAGGAATAACATTTCCTCAGAAGTTCCTCAGAATAGTGACACTGGCAACTCGCCGATTTCCTAGAATGCCAGGAATTACAGCGTTGCCAAGCGTTATTCATAATATTTCTTTACAATGTGAGCAGGCCGAAAAAATCATGACATAGCATTCGGTATGCATACATATTATTCAAGAATAACTAAATTAAGAACAGCTATCTATCAAATACGAAGTCTTCATTTCAATATAACACATGCTGACACAAGTTCTATTTTATTCATAGGGTGAAATTATAAAAAAAAAATTAAAGACAAGCTTTTATTTATACAAATGCACTAAAAAGGAAAAATAATTTCTTTCATTGTTTGATCTAGGTTATTCTGTGAGTAACAGATTCAAAATCTTGCCGCGCAAGATTACCAATTTTGTATCCGCGGCAAGATTTTGAATCTGTTACTCACAGAATAATCTAGATCAAACAATGAAATAAATTATTTTTTCCTTTTTAGTGCATTTGAATGAATAAAAGTTTGTCTTAATTTTTTTTTTAATAATTTTTATTTTTAACTTTTTAGTTCTGTTTTTATCACCAACTAATAAAAGCTTGGTTTTTATTTTTTTTCCTTCATTTTTTTTGAATCTCCGACCCCGAAAACCCCTAGATACCAATTCTGAATAGAATCGGACCATAATCACAAAAATTGTCCGCCATATGGAAACCGCCATTTTGTTTTTTTACTAACAAAAAATTCATAATGCATTGTCACCGGAATTATGTACACCTGCCAAATTTCAAATCAATCGGACGATTAGAAGTGAGTCAAATTTAACTTGCAAGATTTGATTACAGCAGACACACAGACAGACACACCGGGACAGGTGAAACTAAAATAAAGCTTGTAAAAAAAATCTTCGACCCAAAAACCCCAATACCAATTTTGAATAGAATCGGGATATAATCACAAAACTCGTCAGCCATTTTGGAGCCGCCATATTGAATTTTTTAATTTTGACAAAAAAATCATAATCTCCTGACCCTGAAAACCCCTGAAAACCCCTAGATACCAATTTTGAATAGAATTGGACCATAATCACAAAAAAATTCCGCCATATTGGAGCCACCATTTCATTTTTTTTCTTAACAAAAATTTCATATAGCATCAATCGGACGATTAGAAGGGGGTCAAATTTAACTTGCAATATTTGATTACCGAAACACAACCATAAAAGCTTGTAAAAATAATAACATTTCCTCAGAAGTTCCGCAAAATAGTGACACTGTCAGCTCGGGATAATGCCAAATCAATGGACTAAAGAAGCGGCAATAGCGCTGTGTTTGAATATCTCACTGAATTGGAGGGTTTTAGAGCAGCGTTTATTCGAATATTACACAATATCTTCTACGAAAATCTATGGTTACATCATATTTTATCACTATATTTCAACTTCAAGCACATTTGGAGCAAATTTCTGAGTTTGTGATCTCGCTTATTGTTAATGTACTTACCACTTGCTGTTTCTGAAGAGAATGTTTTCAATAAGAGGTTAAATGAGCGAGTAATTGCAACGAATGATTATATATTTACGGTGCATTATATATTACCGAGTTCTTAATTTTATTAGAGGAAGGAAAAGGAAGTTTCGAATTACCATTTTAGCGAGTAATGCTCTCATTGACCTTATACAAGGATTTATTCTTGAAAACCAAGTAAACTTTTTCAAGTATGAACAAGAATGGAACAATTTACAATTTTGTTTAGACAGACAATTAGACAGACAATTTTGTTTAGACAGAGACCTGCATGATACTCGCGGTTCTACATTACATAAATAACGGATGGAGCGTTTTTTGTAGGACAAATATTGACTGGAAGTTTTCTTGGTTACATGAACCCCAGAATGCTATTCCATATCGAATATGTGATTCGATCAGTGTAAACCACCTTAGCTGTTGCTGTACCCAATTCGTTGGCCACTATACGCAGAGCGTAACATCCTGATGCAAGCTTTTTTCCCAATTGTTTGACATGATGCTGAAACTTTAATTACTTGTCAATGTAGACTCCAAGAAATTTGTTCATACTTGCACTGGCTATAGATCAATGTTTTAGCGTGTGTAGAAGTGAATCCTACCGCTTCTACTAGGGAAATTAGGCATGAGTTACAATTTAGTCATGAGTCAGCAAGGAAGATTTTGAAAAAGCATAGGTACAGGTCGTTTAATCATCAAGTGCACTAGCATTTGTATGAAAATGATGGAAATCGAAGGTTAGTTCATTGTGATTGATTTCTTCAGAACATACTGCTAATCCCGACTCTATTCCTTCGATATTGTTTTCCGACGAGTCAAGATTCACGAACAATAGAATATTTAACAGACAAAACTGCAGAAATTGGGCGCAACTATTTAACGAACCGGTTTAATGAGCTAGTAATTGCAACGAATGGTCCTGTACGTTGGCCTACTCGATCACCTGATCTCAATATTTCATTTCTTTTTTGTGTGGGGTTATGTGAGAGAACGAGTGTTTTATATACCGCCTAAAACTGAAATTTTTCAAAATCGCATTCGTGAAGTGTTTGCTACGATAAATCCCGCTATGTTGCGAAATGTGATGCGAAACACAAGTGATAGACTAGAAAATGTCAGGAAGTTGGGGAATGCACTTCGAACATTTAATTCCCCTCAACTAATCCTGGTAAAATGGCTAGTTCTTTTTTGTTGGAATGGATTATGAACTTTTGTTGTCTGAAAATTGATAATTCCTAATTCAGTTTCATTCAACAATGGATTCGTCGTGAAAAATAGAATCTAAAGAATGTGTGTCTAAAAGATGTCCTTTGAAAAAAATTACTTATTTACAATTAGTGGTTTTGGAAATATCAAACCGCCATAGGTACTCCTCTAGACGGAAAACACTGTGATATAATATTTTTTACTCATCATTCATGTCCATCAGATTGGTTGAGAGGGCCAACGCACTCTAGATGCAAAAATAAAAATGCTTCTGAAAAATCAAATGTACCCATTTTCGTCTCAAAACTATGTGATCTTACTCACTCAGAATCGTCCCTTGAATCAAAGAAACTAAAAATATACAGGGTGTTCCTTTTGAAATTCCCAAATTGGGGTCGTTTCCGGTGAAACAGGAAGTGATGTGAAAGTGAAAAATATTCCAATTTTTGAATCCAACACCCCCGCGAAGTTTGAATCTCATACCCTCGGAACTATGGGTCCAAGGCTTGTCTAAAGAATACGTACACCCGGTAAAAGCGTGTTTCTCGGTTTTTTAAACTATAATTTTATTTTATCTTTATAGTCCATATTGCCACAAAAGACTACGGGAGACAAACTATTCGATTGATTCATCCACATGGGGTTGATATTTTTACTAAATTTTGATGAATGTGCTGAGAACGACCAGTGCATTCGCCATATCTATGGAATGTAAAGTATTTTTTTCAGACGATCTTGGTGAGAATACCAGGTCATAGCTAAGAAATTATTGTATTGTCATCGGTTATTAATACGTGTGCAAAATTTTAAATGATTCGGACGTCTGGAAGTGGGTGGAAATAAATTTCAAAGATTCCATTACATACATTAATAAATACAAACAGGCGAAGCTAATGAAAGCGTGTTAAAAAAGAGGATGCCAATAATAAAATAACCATTTTCTGTTGCAAAATTATCTTAATTTCGCTTGAACGTTAATACTGCTTTTTCGAAAAATTACAATGAAACAAGCTGAAGAAAATACGTTAAGAATATGAATGCTTTTTCTGGATATGCTTTGTTTGGCCCTAGTCCAAATGAGACGAAATTGAGCTCCAAACTTGCAGCTGTCGTCGATCCTATATGTGTATAAACAGAACAGATTACTGGAATTCTGTTTAAAATGAAATCTGGTGGAGAAAGAAGTGTTCGCGCTAGTCAAATAATGTTCGTGATGGAGCCAAGTGGAAAATGGCCCTTCAAGATAACGTTTACTCTGATGGAAGTAGATAGTTTACCCTCATTTGGAATTCAGGCCTCAGAAATATGTTGCTTGGATACTCAGAAGCAAATTTTCATATACGTAAAGCGTGATCATAAGATATCCTTCGTCGTCAGGTAAACAAAAATATTTTATGGGGGAAGTTTGAATGGAAATAAACACTGGGATTTCTAGAAAAAACGTCACTTCCGATGGATATCGCGTGGAGTGCTATTATGTAGATAGGTACACACATTTTATATAAAATGTATTCTTCCTTTTTCTATGAAAATATATGAACCCACATCTAAAAAAGGGACATGACTCAATCTGAAAGTGTCCTAGAAAGGGAATGCCACTGAAATGCTTCACGTTTTTCGAAAATGAACGCAGTTTTGCATGGAAACGATTTATTTTAATATAAGGTATATCTGACACTCTCGGTTTCGAACTATCGAGTTCGAATCAATGAGACATCACTTGAAGTAGGTAAAGGGGATTTGCCGAAACATCGTGAAATAGGACCTTTTGAGGACCAATACCACAATACGCGGAGAGAAACCCGAGAAAGCAGTTCAACGGAGCCGCGCCCTGTAGATAGATCTGAATAACGAAAAAACACTCTCCAAGTTATTCATCTATACAGTGCCGCTTTTTATAGTTATAAATAGCATGGGGGTTCATGTAGCACGTCGTTAAAAAGATAGTTCAATTCTCTTTCCAACCATCTAATTGTTTTTATCATTTCGTTGATTTTTTTTTTCACAATGTGTATTTGAAATGTCAGGCATAAGTGCGGCTTTTTATAGCCCTGTCAACCTTTGAATGGTTGGACGTAGAACAATGAAAAAAAAAAGATATTGAATGATATCACCGATGCTACTTTTTGAAATAAAAGACATCGTGATTGCCCGATAGATGGCGCGGGGGACATCAACTTGATTTCAAATAGCATGGGGGGTCTCACCAAAAATGTAGATTGCTTCAGTTTTCTCTTCGATAGGACGTACACGAACCATGATAATGTTTCAAATTCAAAATAATACTAGTAGAAATAGAATGAAACTCTTCTTTAAATACAAATGCGATAATATAGAGCATGTAAGTAATGATATAATCATTGTTACATTAGAAATTCTTAAAAATCGACAAAATAATCCAATTTCATAATGGGCATTTCTAGGTTACTGCTTGATTATCAGTTTACTAAATCCGATAAATGATACCCTTTATAATTATGGTTATTAAAAATAAATGAGTTGGGTATTATTTGAGTATAATCTCTTGAAAAGGATAAAAGGCTATTGTATAGGGAAACACATGTCGTGGTGTTTTAGAACCAGTTAAGTGAAAATCATTTAGTGAAATGAATGTCTTTTGTTCACTTCAATATGGATTTTCCTCAACTATCGGCCGCATCAATTCAAAGAATTGGATTACCGTATGGATTCACCATTTCTAGCTAATTAAGCTTTGAAACGAATTCGAAAATAAAAAATTATTTAAGTAATTAATCTTCCTCTATTGACCGTATTCAGTGTTACTGTGATTCCGTAGAACAAACATGGTTGAAACTATAATTGAATTACTTTTTCAACGGTATGCAACTCGACCTTTATGCCATTCGAAATTTTCAAGTTGTTATGCCCCCAGCGCCCTCTGTCGAGTAATTGTAATGTTTCTTCTCTCAGAAAGTAGGATCGGAAATACCATTCAAAATATTTGTTGTCCCATTGTTTCATATGAAACCATTCACAAGTTATCGAGATAAGGGTACCTTTCAAATCCGCACTTATGATTGACATTTCGAATGAACATTGTGAAAAAAAAAATCAACGAAATGATAAAAACAATTAGATGGTTGGAAAGAGAATTGAACTATCTTTTAAATTATGTGCCACATGACCCCCCATGCTATTTAAAATTTTGAAGTTGATGTGCATCCCCCGCGCCATCTATCGGGCAATCACAATGTCTTTTATTTCAAAAAGTAGTATCGGTGATATCATACAATACCTTTTTTTTCATTGTTTTACGTCGAACCGTTCAAAAGTTAACAGGGGGGAACTATAAAAAGCCGCACTGTATAATAAAAATGAATCTCGATTCTTTGTAAGCGCAAAACGTGGGGACTGCTGGACCGATTTGGCTAATTTTTTTTAACGTTCGTAATAGTTCGAGGATGGTTTTTAGAGAAAGAAAGGATTTTTAGAAAAGTTATTGAAATTGTCTTTGTCCTGGAAAAGTTTTCAGGAATATATAATAAAAATGAATATCTGTTAGTGTTGTTAAGCTCATAACATAAGGGAAGGAAAACGTCTGCCGGGTCAGCTAGTGATGAATAAAATAAAAAGGACAGTGGAAGTGCAAAGTTGTGATAGGGCCACTGGGTTTTCCATTATTCTAGGTTGATTTTCGACTGTTTTAAAATTGATAAAAATCCATCGTTTTCTTGAAAATACATTTAATTATAAGAAATTTTGAAATAATTATTGAAAAGAGAATCTGCGCAATTTCAATTCCAAATCAAAGGAAAGCAACGATCAACAAGATGTGCTTGTTTATAACATTAATTTGAGTGATAGATATTTTATCCTGGAGTTGAGATAATTATCGATCGACATAGATTTTTTGCACATTACCCTTGTTCTTCAGATTTGTGTCTATGCAAAAATGTCTATTTTTCACCATTCATGAAAATTGAAATGTACCACTGACTCGCGGTAACTAACACAACTTTAAAGCACTATCAAGAAAATATAATTTAATAGCAAACTTAATTAACGCCATTGCAACAAAATAGCACACTGAATCCATTGAATCGACACCAGGCGGCCAAGGTTAACTAACATGATATATTGTTACGGAAATCACGAAAAAGACCCTGAGTACGCCCCTGTATTGGTTGCCGATGACATCACGCTCCACATGTTCTATAACCGCCATTGGAAAATTCGGGAAACGACCGTTGGGAGTGACTTCATCTTCCAGATCTTTCGATAACGGCCATTCGAAGACTCGAGTAGAAATCCGACCGTTATGGAACTTTCCGCCGTCCTATATATAGCGGGTCATATGCGGAGGCGAGTCGGTCAGAAGTCAGAACTAAGTATTGTCAATATTGCTATGTATTGTAATTGTGAACAAGAATTGTATTGTTAGAGTATTATTGTGTTGTATGTCAAAGTGGAATATTTATTGGAATATTCTTGAATCGAGTTTCGTAGTAATTGGCGTCAGAAGTGTTGATTTTTAGTGACTATTCGTGACAGTTGATGGTGAAATGATCAAGCGGCAGGAGGAACGTCGAGTGAAAGGAAAACAAGAGGATGAAGAACGATGGCAGAAAGAAAAGCAAGAGGTTGAAGAACGGCGACAAAGAGAAAGTCAGGAGAAAAAGGAACAACGAGAACAACAGAAAGCACTCCTCGAACAGATTATCCAGAAAACCGAGGGGCAGATCATAGGCCTGAAGGAAGAAATCAACACAGTCTGGAGAACGATGGACGGTAAGATAACAAACGAAGTCCAGGAAGTCCGAGAAGAAGCAAAGAAAGGAGTGTTGGCGGTGCGAGAAGAACTACAATAGAAAATTGCTTCACTGAAAATTCAAGACCACCGTGACATTGTTGCCACAACGCACAATTCCGTAAAACCACCGACTTTTGGTGGCAGTCACCATGGTCCCTAAATCGGAAACAATTTGAAGTGGCGGCAGTGTCCAATGGATGGGAGGATACAGAAAAGGCGACAGCTCTCAAAGTGGCTTTGAGGGGACCTGCTTTAGCAATGTTACAGACCATTCCGGAAGACCCAAATCGCAAGTATGAAGATCTTATTGCTGTTTTAGAATCAAGATAGGGCAACCAACATCGAGAGCAGCTATATCGGGCTAAGATGAAAACACGTGTGCAGAAATCGGGGGAAAGTCGGCAGGAGTTCGAGGCAGACGTGCAAAGACTAATCCAGCTTGCCTACCCAGAAGCCCCGGAGGATTTCAAGGAACAATTTGCCGTGCAGGTATTCTTAATGTAATAGACATGGCAAGAGCAAATGGTATTGCTTTGTTTTCCACCACACTGTTCGAATAAATTGCAGCCGCTCGATGTTTCTTTTATGAAACCCCTGAGATTATATTATGCTGACGAAATCAGAAGGTGGCTCCAATCTAATCCAAGTAAGGTTGTCACATTGTGGCAGGCAGGTTTTAGAAAAACAGGAATATGGCCTTTGAATGACAAAATATTCTCAGAAGCTGATTTTCTTTCGGCACAAACGACAGACATTTGTTTAACTGTTGAAAGTGAGGCCCATCATCCAAATGATGAGCACCATAACGAAGCCCCTCAACCCACCGAGCAGCCCAATATAGCCCTTCAACTTGCTGAACAGCCCAACGAGCCATCAACATTCAATTCTTCGGTAGAAGGAGTTCATGATATTCATCAAAGTGAAACAACGCCAGATAAATATAAAAACGTTCAATTTGTGACAGATAAAGATGTAGCTCGTTCTGCATGTTCCTGTATGCCTGATAGCAGTATCAACAACAATGCACCATCCTTTCATATAGCATCACCAGAACTGATAATGCCTATACCCAAAGTAAAACAAGGAATCAAAAGGAATACCCGCAAAAAGGACCAGTTCACCATATAAAAATTAACTGGAATAAGCTATAAAGTATAAGGAAAAGAAACAACAAGAAAAAGAAGAAAGAGCTAAGAAGCGAGTTTTCAAAGAAATTGAAGAAGAAAACAAGAAAAAAAACACAAATAAAATTCCTATGGTTAAACAGAAAAAAAAGCAACAGTCATCTGGACCTACAGCACTGTTTCCAGTGAGGACGACGACACTGAATGCCTTTATTGCGGAGATTTGTACTCATCTTGAAACGAAGGCATATGCATAGACAGTGAAAATGATGGAACTGTTCTTATTTGTGAATTATTTGTCTAATTCTCACGTTTCTGTCAATTAATTTTCCTCATGTTCAAAATGAATATGGCTAGTACCCCATTCTACCCCATGCATGGGACAGAATGGGGTATTGGGGTATAAATAAAAACAATAAATACTATCTGTACATTTTGTAACTTTTAGCCACTTACATGTGTTTAATAAAGAATAAGAATAAGAAGAAAAACATTGCTGGGTGGATGTATATCATGAGTGTGAGACCAATTATAACCTATGGAGCGACAATGTGGCACATTAGTACCAGGCTGGCCACAACAAGAAAAACTTCAGACGAAGTTCAAAGACAATAATGTCTCCGCATAACAAGAGCAATGATTTCAACTCCAACAGAGACATCAAAGCTGCAGCAAGAAGAGCCTCTTGGGGAGCTCATCTCAGAATGGTTTAGGTCAGGCTCAAAAGGAATACGCACAATCCAAAGATGCAATCCTACCAAAGGCATAAAACCGACTGATCAGCATACATATTCCCTTCGAACAAAAAACTCTAGGGAACTGGAGCGAGAGTCTTTGGGCATCCTACCAAATACTCCGGGTCTATGGGTGAATTTCCAAGCATCTTTCAGGTGGAAATTACATTCTATCGTAAAATTTATCCAGTACAACCTTGAATATTTTTTCCGATAGCCCATCAGCCAACAAAGCGTTGAGGTCTTCAGGCATCAACTCGAGAATGCCATGAGCTAGATAGGATAAATAAAGTATTCATCCTCTGGGTGCCAGGAGTAGTAGGGAATACAGAAACATACTGGCACAAAATGAGGTATGGACGTCACTGATCGGGCCAGAACCATTCTATGTACTCGGAGAATCTTACTTCCAGGAAAAACTCAACAAAGAGGGGGAATCACTAATATAAGCAGAATGGCAAAATCTTCCGGGACTGAGGCGAGTCAATGATCTCGATGACTTCAATAGAAATATCCAAGGCACAAGTTAACCTCAGCAAGAGAAGAATCAAGCTAATAACTAAATTTCTAAAAGGGCATTGCAGACTCAGATAACATCTCTGAAAGGTAGGCTCAGGGGAGAATAGGACCTGCAGTTTGCGGAGAAAAATACCCCAGCACATTCAGATGCGAGGCTGTAGAGCACAAAAGATGGAGGAAACTGGGGTCAAGCCAGCCAACAGTGTAGAAAATGGCACATATAGATCTCTTCAGAATACTCAAATTCTAAACCTATTTTTCTTTGAACTTTGTGTGAGATAGCACCAGAGAATAAAAAGCATCGGAATCAAAATGTTCTTTAAAGTGTTTTCAACGAACACACACACACAAAAAAGTTCGGGTTGAACCGCGTCTAGAAATTTGATAAGTTCGACGAATCGGCTCGCATTTTTTAAGCCATTTTCAAGAAAAGTGAAAAAAATAAATAAATATAAGTTATTGATGAGAGTAAAAGAGGTAAGTGATTTCCAACCGAGGTCTCAATCTGCCTACTCCTGGGTTGTAATAACTTATCTAGGAATGTGATTTCCCCTGAGGTCTCAATCTGCCCAGGTTGTAGTCACTCAGGTAGGATTTTGTGAGTCGACACCGGTCTCTCCCCAAGTTTCACCCTCTTAGGTCTCAATCTGCCTGTTCCTTCGAGGGCACTGAGGATCAGAGGGATGTGGGGTATTTATTGGTTTGGCAGGAAGGCGGGAAAGTAGAGGTTTCCAAGTCTGGTAGTCTGCGTCCATCATCACGTTTGTTGAGTCAGTTCGGGCATTTTTCGATCTTAAGCGCTTCACGAATGACTCTCGCTTGCAGTGTTCTCTCAGTGGCAATGGTCCTGGTATGGTCGAAATCCATTATGTGGCCTGCCTATCCCTAGTACTTGGAAAGTGCTGAGGAAGGGTCTAATTACGTAAGGACAATTTTGGCCATTTTTGACCCCACCTTCCCCCATGTAAGGGACATAAGATTTCTCGGACTCCCCCTCCTCCTTCTTACGTACGATTTCATCTGGTTTTAGAAAACTCTATGTTAGAAATCGCACATTTCGACTTACGTAAGAATGGCTTTTACCCCTCCTCCTCTCGAGATAAGGGCATGTAGATATTTTGAGAACCCCCTCAGGAACCTTACGTATGGATGGTCCCCAAGTGTCGGACAGCAAGTTGATGTTCGTAAACTCGGCTGGTGACTCGCCTGTTAGTTTGTCCTATATATGTTCTAGGACATTCGGAACACGGTATTTCATATATTCCTTGGAACTCATTAGCTATGTCGCGTTTCTCTAAGATTTTGCCAATTTTGTAGGTGACACATTTGATATAGGGAAGGAAAGCTTTATGTGGTTGGTTATTTGTTGGGTTTTGGGAGATTTGTGTGTTATTATAACTGTTGAAGAAGAGCAGTTTTGAGTTTGTTCAACTCTTACAGTCTGTTGTGATTATCGGTGAGTTAAATAGATCTGTGAATGATAATTTCCACTTTCCGAATCTTCAATAGTTACACGAATAAGATAATATGCTATGATAAAAATAAATGGGGCGGTTTATTATTCCTCATTATATGGAGTTTGTTCATGTTTTACGATAAAATCATAAGTTTGCTTTCGAAGTTTCTACAGTTAACATTTTCCTAGATTAGAAGTTCATAACATAGTTTGAAAATTATAACGCATCCGGTTCCCTTGAAGTAGTAGTTTCAACTTTAGCTGTAATTTCTGACTCATTATCGCAATAAGTGCAGAGCAGAAATAATAGACCAAGATCGGACCGCATGATTACTACCCCCATCTGTTAATGAAACCAAACGTAATTTTTAGAGATAATTATTAATATAAATAAACGTTTATACCGGGTTGCCTATCAAATAATGGCCGTATATGTAATTAATAGATTTTTTTCAACCAACTACACAAGCCCCTTCATTTAGGAATGATTTTAATATGTTTGCAACTTGAGAATGTGCCCTCTTATTCTTACTTTTCTTAATTATTCAACTTATACAAATTTTAATCAGTGTGTACCTGTACCATTTGAAGTTTTTAAGTTTTGAATGTTCCTTTACTTTACTGTTTTGATATGTATTTCTTAAACGTCTTTGTCGATAAGATTAGTTTCTTCTGACAATACAGCATATTTTGATTGATTGATCAACGCCTGGCTGACTGAAATAGTCTATATAGAAATGCATCATCGTCCATACGTGATTAGCAATTTCCGATTTCGACGTCTCCCCACGCTTAGTCCATTTTTGTGTTGACCTTACGGATAATGGTAACTGTCTCTCCAATGTAGGAATCTACAAATTCACATGGGACTTTACAAATACAGTTTTTGCTGATTTCGGTTTGATTATCTGGTTTGGTCTTGGCTTCGTAAAGCACTACCGAATTGGAAACAGCTCTTGATGTTGTACTTGTTTACGATCCTTTTGATTTCGGAGACACCCCTGATTTATGGAACGAATGGTTCTTTCAAGTTATTTCAGCATTCCTACCAAGAGTTTCTCGGGGTATCCTTCTGATATGGTTCATTTCGGCATCTAGTAACTTCTGGTTGTTACATATGTCCACCAATATTCTTTCGATCCCTCTCTTTGTTGTACTCGGATATTGGAGCTGTAGTTGAGATACTGTCCCGTTTTTTTTATGTAAACAGATATGTGGATGTCATTGTCTTTTCTTTCGACATTCACATCGAGTAAAGTTAGGGTTCCTATCGGTTTCCGTTTCCATTGTGAAATTGATGGAATCCCCCATGGTGTTTATTCTTGAGAAAAATCCTAAATATGTTTTTTCCATAATTACATATCATGAAGATATCATCCAGGTATATAAATTACAGTTTTGTTTGTATTTTGCGATCCGTATAGCCAATTCCTCGAACCACTCCATGTATAGGTTGGCGATTATTGTTGAGAGGGAATATTCTATGGAAAGTCCGTCGTTTTGACACAAGAACCGGTCCTTTCCTTGAAAATATGAGTTGTATAGGCAGCATTGTAGTAATTCTACTTTGAACTTGGACCAGAAGATCATTTCATCAGCTTCGAGACTTATACCAATGTCCCCATTGAGGAATCCCTTACATCAAAAGAAAACTCGAAAAAGATAACCAGCTTAACGATTGGATTGACCTTCACCGTGCTTGTTAGTATTCACCTAAACTTGTCAGTATTCACCTGAAAACGATTGCAGATACAAGCCATCTAAAGGTCGTGAAAAAACATCAAACCGGTAAAACGATGAACGTCTGAAATGAGAGTAATCAAATTACCTGATCGCCTACAATTTTCAAAGTATAATAAACATATGGACAATCAATAAAGGGCTTCCTCAAACCAAAAACAATAAGATGCCCAAGCCAAACCAAAACCATTGCTTGCTCTGTCAAATGAGAAATTGAATATGAGGACAGCTCTAGAAAAAGGGGAAAACGCAGCTAATTCACCGATGAAAAAGCGGTCTGACACCAGTCAATTTCTGCGGCTAATCCAGCGACTTGCATACTAAGTAAACATCACAACGAAAAATGTCTCTGGAAGAAATCTCGATTAATATTTAGTCCTTTCGGAAGCTATTTAGCCATAACCAAACCACTGAATCGCGCTGATCACTGCTGATTTGTCACTGTGGAAGAAAAGCTTTAAGTCGACATAATAAAGCTTCTGGCGTATCTAAAAGAAATGATTAGCTGAATGGGACGAATTTGACTTCGCTCATGTTTCAGTCTATTGTTCATTTGATAACTGTCTACTTATACGAATACATATGATGAAATTATGTTCGGTTTGCTGGAAAACACCACCCACCAGATAATGGAAAACGTTTTCACAAATTAAGGAACACGAATTTCTACTATTCAATCAATAACGAATTTATATGGGCATAATTACCATTTAAACGAAAATCGATAGGATTGTTTATCACCCCCTTTGAATCTACACGAATATGGAGTTAATTGTTTACGATTGGAGTGTATGCGTTTCCGTTTACAGCTACTTCTCTAGAACGAAAATAAAATTATGTGATAAGCTTCATATATTGCAGAAAAGTAACATCCAATGCAGTTTCTTCTAAATGATAGCTTCAACATCAAGTCAATATTGAACTTAGAATATTGGAATTTATTATATTCGAAATGAAAAACGTCTTATATCTCAAGACAGCGAAATAGTTCAATTTGCTGTAATTAGCGAACATATTGAAACCTAAATAATCAATTGCAGATTTAAGAATTGTAATAATATCAGAAATACCCTTTCTTTTGATGCTTCTAACAATAATTAAAAAAAGTTTCTTAGAAAAAAAGTATTCCACCCACACAAGTTCACTGAATTCACATAATCTGCACAAGCATAAATAATACATTTCAAGTTTAAACTATTCTAGCCTTTGATAGAATACATGTTGGGCAATTTCTGGATATCAAAATATGTTTAATTCAAATCAGAATTTAGCAAATATGAGACACTTTTACTCTGTTACCAAAAATGTCATCATCACCATGGACCATCCTGGTTTTTACCATAAATCAATTAGAGGAGTATACAGAAGTATACTAATATTAGACATAGATTTGCCATACACCTCAGTTCTCCATCAGCATTGGAGGTGGTTGTGTGCTTTCGAGTGAAACAAGTTTTTTCTTAACTTCACTTTCTTTTGTATTGAGTGTTATCAGTATTGGTAGTTAATAAAAAATATATAGTTAAAATACCTATACTCTGTTTCCTAATGTGAGAGAGTAATTAATCATTATTGAACTGTAAAACCGAGTCGTCTTCGCCGTATTCCATAGGCGTACAAGGTTAAATACGTTTATGTCATTGGATAGCTTATGAAAAACTAAGATAGGAATGTTCAAATAGGTATAGGAAATCATGACCGAAACATATCTAGAATTTTCCGGACAACCCAAAAATGCAATAATATACTGGGTGTCCCATTAGAAAAAAGAAAAGTTTATATCATAACTTTTTAATGCGACATTCAATTGTTTTTCTATTTACATTTCCTGGCGGTTCAGAAAAAATGCTACAACTTTCTTAATTTTACCATTTCTCTAGCTTTTCATATGAGGAGGATATCTATTGGTCCAAATATAACCAATAACCCTGTAAAGTTGGTTCAAAGATATTTCGTACCAGCTTAGTGACTGTTGATATGATTAGCCCCTAACAATGGACAACGCTTAAGTATGCTCTGTAATTTCTTGTTCCAGGTACAATAAAATAATAGATTTATCATCACCTACCTGATTATCTTTTCCTTACTTCAAACGTTTTTTTTAACAAATAAAATTAGGTAGATATGAATCCGTCTCTGCGATAATATGGTAGGATTTGTTTCACAAATGGAGGGTTTTTCTAAGAAAACGATTATAAGCTCAGGTAGTGTTTAAAAAATTTGAAATGTTTAGTTACTTTCCGGCAGTTGTTGGAAAAGTTCGTTCTTGAAAATGGCTAGTGTTTCTGAATTTGTTACTAAGAAACGGATTAGTAGAAGTGCGCTTTCTAAAAATAAGAAAATTATTATTCTCAATGTGTTCAACGCTGTTCGCCAAAAAAATTCCGAGTTAAAAATTTGAAATTGTTCGAATATGACTGGAGTCGGACAGTCAACAATATACCGACTTGTGCACGATAAACGAGGCCCCACGGTACCAAAGAGAAGTAGAGGACGAAAAAAAACCTGTGATAAATGAGGATGAAAAGACTGCCATTAGAAGAATCATACACTCGTTTTACTTAAAAAAAGAAATACCTACCTTGAACAAAATAATGTCTGAAATGAAAAAGGATGATTTCATTCCACCCAAGGGTAGGAAGAAAATGTGGAAAACTTTGAAGGAAATGAATTTTTGTTATGAAAAAATTTTAAACAGAAAATCACTTTTAATATAGAAAGACTATATCATCTGATGGCGACGACGATATTTGAGGGCAATTAGACAGTTTCGAAGGGAAAACAGGAATATCTATTATATGGACGAAACTTGGTTAAATGAAGGACATACCGTTGGTAAAATATGGCAGGATAAAAATATAAAATGCGCGAGGCAAGCTTTCATGGAAGAATGGTCCACTGGAATAAAAGCACCCTTGGCAAAAGGCGAAAGATTAATAATTACGCACATTGGTAGCAAAAACGCATTTGTTGATGGTGGCTTACTAGCATTTGAATCAAAACGGACTGGAGACTATCATGAAGACATGCACGATGATGTTTTTGAAGAATTCTCCCAGCCAATGCTAGATCTTATTTCTCCTGGGTCTGTTATAGTAATGGATAATGCCAGCTACCACTCAAGAAAATCCGAAAAAATACCAATGAATAAACCTCTTTGTATAAAATTTGTTGTCGACGAAATCGCTTCAAAACGGAATATAACGGTACTTCACCTTCCGTCATATCACTGTGAGGTAAACCCCATAGAATGGTTGTGGGCGCAAGTAAAAGGGTTTGTAGCAAGGCATAACACTACTTTTAAAATAAGAGCCGTTGGAAACCTCTTGCAAAAAGGAATAAATACAGTGGATTGTGAAAAATGAAGTGCGTCGACCAAATAATTGGAATAGATGAAAGAACGTGGGAAGCTGATAACATGCTAGAAAACACTGCAGAGCTCTTTATTATTTCTCTGGACTACTCGGAATATGATGGCTAAAAATTGAAAATAAAGCTTGATTTTTTTATAAATATTAATAATTATTCCAATTTATATATTTTCATATTATTATTACTTTTATATAAGTTTTATCTACTTAATATTAGAATAATTAATATCTCAATTATCTGCCTATCTCTATAATTATAATCATGTATAATTATTATTATACATACTTATTAATCTAATAAACTACCTGTAGTTACGCCGCTGTCACATAAATTTCTTCCACAAAAATTTCTTTCACAAAACTCCTCTTTCTATTTGTATGCTAATTAAGGTGACCCTAATTTGGGACCGATTCGGGGTGTGTACTTCCTAAATAACTGGAATTCGGAATTTTTAAAAACTATCATTGTGAGTTTACAATACAACCTTTAAGTTGTCCACCCTGTTCAATGGGTTCTGTCATTGCAAATTTTCATTTTGTCACTCTCTCACATTAGGAAACAGAGTATAGTTATAACATACCGCAAGCAGTCAAATCATGAAGTGATAATTTATCGAAACCATAATGTGAATAATCAGTGAGATCAACATCAATATTATTTAGCATACTTCGAAATAAAACAGGATGTAAATAAATAGATTCATTCAATTCAATGCCCTATTGTTAAAATAACTAAGCAGAGTTTTAACTAAGGTCTTACTTAGACATGATCGGATGAAGGGTGTATGCACACTGCACACGAAACTGTGAGTGAGATGCAATTCCTAGGGGCTCGACGGTCTTGCTGACCTAATCAGCCGAGGTATAGGGTTAAACCGGGATAGATGCCGCAGTGGGATAGTTGCCACCTTTTCAAAAACTTGACTTGCCAAAATCGCAACATACACTTTAATAGTTTAAGAAGAGTAGGCGTCACATATCTCAGTCCCCCGCAGGCCGTCGTGTGGAACAGAATTGTCTCGCTTGTGCGTGTGATTATCTCTGCAGCGAACGCGACGAATGCTTCAAAGTTTCAGAGGTAAGTATTTACTGTTGCATAAATTTATAAGTAGTGATATGTTCTATTTTTATTATACCAATACACTGGTTCATTAAGTACACACCTATGTGTTAATAATATCTCTTTTGTATTTATTTTAGTTAAAAAATAAAAGGGTATCTATCTATATCAAAAAGGATAGTCGCCCCGATTTTTCGCGTCATAGGTGCCTTTGGAGCATGTATCCCCATACCCCAATACATATGACAGTGTATTTTTTAAATGTTTTTTTTTATGTTCTGTTTTTTTTTATTGATTCATATTGACAGGTTTTGATGTTCTATGGGGCATCTATACCCTGATAGTGCTGGCGGGTTTTTAGTATTTTATTAATTATCGGAAATATTATTTTGTATTAGTATGTCCTGAGTGTATTTTCATAAATGTCTACTGATTTTAGGTAAACCATGCCACGAATATACAAAAGAAAGGAAGGAGTACGAGCTCGAGTATGTTCTTGGACTACATAACAATCACAGCCAGCTTTCGAAGAAATGGACAAAAAAAATTAGGAATCACCGAAATTTTCCGACAATTTGGGATTCCATCCAGAACAAGTTATGCTGCTAAAAACAAAACACAGTTGACATTGGGTACCTAAAAGATCATACCTACATGATGTTTGATCAGCAGATATTCAGAATTGAAGATAAAATATAAAAGAAAAGATGGATTTTGCTGAAAAGAAGAAAAAACAAATAAAAGATAAGTTAGACAAGAGAAACAAGACTGAAATTACCAAAGAGAAAGAAAAATAAAGCAACCAAAGACAAGAGAGTTAAGATAGGAAAACCAAAAAAACAAATTATTTTTGTGAAGAAGACGATGAAGGCGAGAATGATTTTTGTGATAAAGAAAATGATAATTATTATAAAGTAAATGAGGGTCGAGGACCCAGAAAAAGAACAATAATTTACAGTTCAAACAATGGAGATGATGACAATTTACCCAATAATAAAAGTAAAGGAAATAAAACTGAAGGTTTGCTCGTGAAGAAAACTAACAGTGATAAACAGGAAAAAATATACAAACGAAAATAATAATTATTGCATAGAATGCTTTGACAAATACGAAGTCAAAATACGTCTGGATTCAGTGTATATTGTGTCAGAAGTGGCTGCACGAGATGTGTGCACTTTTCAGAATTGCTCAAAATGTGGAAAACTGGAAGCACTTTTCAGCTCAACCTAAATCAAGTAGAATTGATCTTCATATTGTGTTGATTTTTTTTAAATTTTAAATAATTACTACTTAATGTTAAATTAGTAAACGTTAAAACTTTAATGTTAATTTTTGGTTGGACAAAGTTTAATTTAGTTGTGCGTGTTAAATTGGAACTACCTCCTTAAAATAACAAATAAAACATTTTAAACAATATTTTATTCCATAAGTCATCTATCCTACACTACAGGCATCTATCCAGCATTTTCATGGTGGGACATGGGCATGGGACAAAAACTAGTTCTGCAAAAACTAAATTTCTGCAAAATCAATTATTACTAGGTCAACAAAAACAAGTTATAATGTAATATAAAAGATTGAAGTAGCTATATTCATAGGGATTATTCATGGTAAATTATTAGTTTTAAAATTAGGAGACCCTTTCAAAAAGTGGGGCATCTATTCCGGTTTTACCCTAGTTCGCTTTTTATTTGGAATGTTAGGTACTGGGTGTTGGTAATAAAAAATGAGAAATGTTTTCAAGACTGTGTTAGAATTGATATTTATTGTGTGAAGTGAACGTGGAATATGTATGCAGAAACTTGGAGCTCATTCAACAGGATATTTTTGAAATCCAATATCAAATCACTTCATGCAGTGAGCTCAAAATTCCGCATACAATTAATCATATTTGCATTTCTTCATAGGAATTGATCGTATTTACACTTTGACAGAAACAAGTGTGCATCTATCATTATAAAACTGAGAAAATACATTTATCACTAAAAACTGATATGATTGGTTGTCTCTGAGAAATTTTAGGCCATTAGAATTAGCGAGTGTAACATCCCTACAAACACTATTATTCACTCACATAAAACAGAATAATTCACGCTACAGATTTTTGAATTCATTCCATAAAAACTGGTTCTCGAGTTGGTTTTTTCCAAAGGGTTACAAAAGAATTTCACTGAAAACTTAAGGATATAATTTAAAGACCTCAGTTTTGTTTCAAATATATCTGCTCCAATTATTATGATTTAAAATTTGAATTATTTAAAAAACCATCTCCAAAAAAAAACAAAACAATAATTTGCTTCCTTCGCATAAATCCTAATGGAATACTAACTACTAATCTACTAAGCTAACTTTATCTAACCTAACTAAAATTTCGCTTCTGATGCGGAAACATTTCTCTGTACTCGAAACATTTTATTTTTCCAGTATGCGTCGAAGAACTCATGTTCCATTACGTTTCCTGGTGATGAAGAGATTGGAAAGAGCTAAAGATGAATAAAAACGAACCAATTCATCGCACGATCCACTATATGTTCATCAGAATTCAGCTCGAATACACTCCGGACTAAAGATATTTGCCAAGAAGAATATATTCAGTTCGCCAGTATTCGCCGTTCCGCAATTTATATAAAAAGAAAAAAACGAGTCACCACTGCTTTCTCCACTGCTGACAGAAATAATTCAAGCCCCTGACAAACAATTGGAATGTGAACTTGACATACGAGAATCCGACGGGGTTATGTTCGAATTGATTCGGTGCCAGATATTTCCAGACGGGATTAAAATGGAACGAGAATGAAATCATATTTCGGTAAATATCTGAGATATGAATTTTCGAATTACTCAAAAATTGCAATTATTCGATGGTACTAATTTCCATACGAAAGTAACAATTCTCAACAAAGTTATGAACCGATTTCCATGAGTCCATTGAAAACAGGAATGATTTCATAAACCATTAATCGAATGATTTCATAAACCATATATCGAATGGATTCATACGAATAGAATTATTAATGTTGTGTAATTTAAAAAAAAAATATTTCTATAATTCCAGACTGTTTAACCCCTTGTGCATTCAAGTATTTTTAGTTTTCCTTCGAATCCGAAGCATTAAACAAAGTGACTAGATTTCTAATGTGAAGTTGAATCGTATTATTATTACAACAGGAAATTTGAAAGAAATTATTCAATAACCAAAAAGCCACTAGGTTATTCAGTCCATGCCAGCCGATATTTCAGAAACTAGGTGCGCCACTTCCAGTTATATTTGCTGTAACGAAGTTACAATTTTTCCGTTTGAATAAAACAAACCGAAAGTCTTAAATATAATTGAAATCACATCTCCGTTATTAATAGCCGAAGAAACATCATTTTGGGTTTGAATCCGCGAATTGGACTAGACCAAAGTATTCAATCCGCCATAAGTATTCATATAATTTTACGCGAACGCCACTCTGCATTGTGACAAACCGAACGATAGTAAGCTAGCCGTCGCAAAGCAGCAGCAAGAGAAATCTGTCATACGCTGGCCAACGAGAAAGGTACACCGCCGTCCCAGCGAATTCATCACCAGCTACGTCACAACGACCGTCTAGGTGAGAAATACGCTAAATCGAAGAAGGCCGGACCATAGGAATATCATATCACCTCTACACCATCGGCCACGATGGACGATCACATGATTGCCACGATCATTGCGCCGCTGTCCACACGATCGTGCATCCTACATTTGTTAATTGTCATCTGCCATATGGATGTTTCGTTGTTTCGACAATTTCGGGTCGGATATTGTGGTTGAATATAGTTAAACCATTTACAATTGCAGAAGCATAAAAAACAAGTTTCGCAGTCTTGAGGCGGTATCCTTTGAGCAGCATAGGCGGAGATAACACATTTTATTTGGATATTTGAATATTTAAAAAATATATTACAATAAGCCATAAACGAGGAAGTATGTATTAATAGGCAATCGGATCATCATAATTTAATTTTTCCATGAGAAAAAAAAACAACATATTTTCCAACAAAACACAACATAACTACAGAATATTTTAAAACCTATTTCGATCCCAGACCAGATACGTTACTGGCTTTTATTTATTAAGACCTCTTCAAACACATATATAAATCATGTTTTATTAGTTTTCTTGACCTCTCAACGTATCATTACACCTACAAGCATTATCATTGGCTTGCGGTCCGTCTTGATTGGCCCAAGTGAATCTGCTGTCTCTCAAACCCACGTTGACTGTCGGCTCGTTTGATCTTCCGTAGTACACATTATTATTCGTTCCGTTACTTCGTATATACGCTCGTGTTAACGAAGTGAGTTTTTGATTTGCTCCTTACAGAAACAGATTCTGCAATTGAAAATGGTTAAACTATACTTAAAAATACCCATACAAGTCATAGGTAGGTAGTTATACGCATTTACGACAAATAGCACGCGTCCTCCCGTTCCACCAACAAATATGAACTGAGTGATCGGCGATCGTGTGGGCACGCACACAATCATCATTTGATGTTTGTCGAAAAACCGACACAACAGAGATTACGCTCGATCGTCATCCATCTTGGGCAATTACAGGCGATTATGACCTCCACACGATCGTGATCGCCAGTATTCGCCTATCATGGCCGATGGTGTAGAGCCGGCATCAGAGGGGATAATAATTTGGAATCTCTGTAAGAGAGAATTGATAGAGGCAGTTGTGCTCCAGACCAGCAACCGTCTATCGCGCCATCCGCAGTCATCCGAAGTCAGACGTTACGAGCCTAGCTACGTCACGAATCGGCAACCGTATGAGTGAAGAAATTCGAAAAGACAGGACTGCGCCAGACCAGCAGAATAGCAGAGGGAATCTCTGCGAGAGAAAATTGGTAGAGGCAGTTGTGCCTGAGCCGAACAGCAGTCCATCACGCCATCCGCAGTCATCCGAAGCTAGACGTCACTAGCCACCAGACGACCAGCCAGAAAATATTCTAAGTCGGTGATTGTAATATGTCACATGGTCTGGGTATTTGAAAAGTTGTAAAATACCGCATATAAGTTAATAGGGGATGCAGTTCGAAGGTAAGCCGTGCGCGTAAACACTTATTGGTTTTGTAGTTAGCCGAAAAAGTAAAGCTGTCAGTTGCGTCGAGCGCATTTTTGGCCTCATCATACTAACAGTCGCGCAGGCTAGAGGTCGAGGAGTAGGAGTTATCGCAACTTGATTATAAAATCAGCCGAAAAAGTCAAACCATCAGTTGGGTCGTGCGTATTTTTGGCCTCATCGCACTAACAGTAGCGCTGGATAGGATTAGGGGTAGAGAATAAAATCGTTATAAAAAAAAGCTTTTAGATAAAAGAATGAAATGGGACACCGTTCACACGAACTGCCCTCCAGTCTCATAGTTTTGGCCGACCCATAAGCTTGCAATGATACCCGCTTTTCGGTTTAACCAATTCAGATTAAGAAATTGCCGTTTTGCATCCCGTTTTGAGCTTCCATAGTGCAGCTTAAACGCCCTGTTAGTATATGCTTCTGGTTGTTCCGGTAACCCCATGATCCTAAAGCTTACCACACCCTTCCCGCTTTTTATTGTCCATCAATCTCCGTTTCGTTAGTTAATACCTCCGTCAGACGTTTCACCTGTAGTATTTTTTTTATTAGAATGAAGGTAATTGAATGTAGTTAAAGTTGGTTACTTTCATTTGTTTAGTTCATTGCTTTGAGTTGATTCGTCTATTACGCAGCCGACACCCAGGTCCTGAGCCCAGTCGAGGGCAAGTAAAATCAGCCCTTCTGGCCCCGTTGAGTTTGTCAGTACCACAGTGACCACTGGAGTGTTATTTCATCACTGAGGCTGCCCGGAGTAAGTGGCCTACGGTAAACAGAAGGTGGCACCCGAGACAACCGCAAAACCGTAATTCGGCGCCAAAATTTGATTGTAGAGGAAAAGACCCTTACATTGCATTTCTTGCGAATAACTAATGAAATAGGCACTTTTTCAGTAGAAATATAGAAATATTTTTTTGTTTTTAGATATCAATATTTTGCTATGTAATTTTCTTGAAAAATGGGTATATTCGAAAATAATAAAAAAAATATAGACAAAATGGAAAATGACGCTATATGGGAGATTTTGAGGAATAGGAGGTTTTTCGAAAATTAGACATGGAATTGAATCTCAACGCAACAATGCATACTTTTTTTTCAGAAACACAACCTAGAATTTTTCACATCTGGTTCTACCAGCAGATTAATTAATTCTACGGGTGACAGTCAAAATGTTTGCCGCTGAAAATATTGAATAGGTCCTTGATAATCCTATAATGAAACCGAATGTAATGAGTAATGAGAATGTAATATTCGCAGAAATAAAGCGTTTTCATGCAATACCATTTTTGAAAAGACGTGCAGCATATCATTGCGTTCTATCCCTCGAGTGCTTTTTCGTTTGTATATTACGCATTTTTGCAGAAAAATGCGTAATGTGTTCGTGTTTGATTCCTACTTGATTTAGATGTTTATTATCAAAATACGGAATTAACATATGCAGACGTATACTTTGCACAATTTTAGCTATATAACGTATGACGACGACGTAGGTCACTGACCCATATTTAATATTGAAGCAAAATCCTACTGGCAGATGTGGTAATGATACTTTTTGTAACCAACTTGAAAAATTGGTCGTTTACTGTATTCTATAATCAAATCATTTATTATCAATGACATATGCTAACGTAAAGATAATTTAAAAATGTGTCTCTGTTTATTGGTATCTTATGTTATATTTTGAGGGGTACCTTGCATTGTTGAAGAAAACTTAGTTTTTCTCTTATTAGATCACGACCATCCCTAATTTCAAGTATATTATTCTCTTATGAAATAAAAAAAAATATATGTATCGATGTCGAACCATGTAACAAGCAAATACAGGAAAACGCGTGATCATTCCAACATGAAGACATCTTATCCTATTCCACAAATCAGCCTGCTCGAAGATTATATTCCATTCCACACTCTCTTGGACATACATATTGAGACATCACGAACGACATCCAATTATGTAGGAAATATTACGGTCTTTGAAGCAACATGCATGGAATTTTTTTCATTAAATTATTCCACGTTCTCTTGATATATCATTTCTTATAGACTTTTGGTAGTAGTTTTCCAGCCGACATCAGCACTGCATGATAAATTCGTTGTAGGAATGCATCAAGGCAAGATTTTCTCAGGAAAACGGATAATGACATTACTCAACAAAAACTATCATTAGAAGCAGTTTTGAGGAATTTTGAATAAACTGTTTGTCGATTTTGTGGGAAACGATGTAGGTAATATCGTTGAACATATGAAGCTATCAGCAAAATAACTGCGATTTTTGTTCCAAATGCACCTTTTTTTGTTTGCAGATATTCATGAAAACCCCACAAATATCAAATCTCATTCAGTGCGTACACTTGATAGGTGGAAATAGTAGAACGTAGAGCTAGCTGTATTTTGTTCTTCGCGCAACCAAATTTATCAAATCGTTACAGAGCGTTTTTTATTTACAAGGTTATTACCACACCTTACCTGAATAGTAAGTGAATACATACAGAATTGCTTTTTTGTATTTTTTTTTCAGTGTTATTTTAATAAATAATTATCCAGTGTATTACTTACTCGTCGGGTGAAAACAAGATTTTAAAATAAATGTTCGGAATTTAATAAAAATGACAGGAGTCGTAGATTATGATACATTTTTGAAGAGCTACAGAGAACCAGTGGCGTGGATTTCGAGAAGGTCATACTTTTTTATACAATTTTTAGATTCGATGCAAGATTTACAGACATCTTTACAAGAATCTCGATTCTTGACATGAAACTTCTTATCTTGTCTTGATTTTGGCAAAGTGTTTCTTATTTTGATCTTGTCTCGAATTCAAGATAAGATCAGGACAAAATATATCAAGTAAAGAACCTGCATTCCTAATTAATTATGGTTTATTTAGCACACTGCTGATCAACTAACTGTCAGAGACAAACATGAAAAAAGATTCGGATATAGAAGATGACCGAAAACCTGAGAAGATATCAGACAAAGAATTGAATTACGAAAACAAATATTTGTATTATTTCGAATTGGACATCTGTACTAACACTGATGCATGCTTTTATTGAGCTTGCCTTCAGTTTTCACAGCCCATGATAATATTTATTCAACTTTCGTATACCCATATAAATAGCAACACAATAAATTTCGAATAGGTTGAATGAACATTCAGAGACACAGAAGGAGATCAACAAATATTTTTGTATGAACAAATTCAGATGCAAAACTGTAACCCATATAATGATTGAATTATTTGTTATCAGATATATTTTTCTCTTTCTCTTGATCCCAAGTTGTTCGAATTGTTGTGAGTGTTCACAAAAAAATAATGTTTTTTTCAAGGGAGAGGGATTTGTAGAAGATGAGTCAGGCTACCTAAGGTGGACAATTTTTCAGTTGCTCAATATTTTTTGGAAAATAGTAACTATGTAGCTGTTCAAACGCGTGGTTGTAAAATTCAAGATGAGTAATATCAATAGGAGAAAGAAATAAGGTTTGTTTGAGAGTTCAACTTTATATTATATTTATAACTTTAATTTAATATGCTTGGTGCATATTGAGGATAAAATGAGATCATTCAGCTACCCAGTTCTTGTCTTCAATAATTGTATAACGAATTCCTGGATTTTTGTTTAGTTTTATGTGACTAAAGACGAAAGCGTTTTGCCCTTATTGCCAAGCTTTCACCTCTAAATATAACCAAGAAATCTGAGAGTTCACCACATAATTATTGAGAACTATATCTGGAAGCTGAGAAAAACATTTACCAGAATCGAACCATGCCATCTAAAATTTAGGATTTTATGGTACAATCGAAACATAAGTAATTATATACGTTTAACATATTGAATCCGCCATTTGGAATTCTCAGTTTAATTTTTTTTGTTACAAACGTGAATGTGATCCGGCGTGCGACGTGCACCGTGAACACGTGATTCACCTGTCATCGTAGTGTTTAAATGTAATTTATTGTCAAGTTGAAAAGTGTCTTATATTCGTGATGGAGCAAGTGCTTGCAACTGGGTTTTTACTCATTATAAGCCACATTATTTTCAGTCTGTAAAAAATGGAACAGCATTAGTGCGTTCGTGTGTCAGGTGCGGGAAGTAAAAAAAAAAGATTATTCCAGCATACATGCGAAAGTGATTGACCAAGGAGCAGTGACCAAAAATCAGTACTCTGCCGACTTAGAGGTGAATCAATACTTTCACAAACAATTGACAACATTTAATAAAATTTAATTGCCTAATGTTGCAGTACATTACACGAATAAAAATATTAAAGAAATATGAATAAATATGAAAGAAATAAAAATAAATATATTGACACTATTGTTTGATTTTCTACATAAATACATTTTCACATTTTTTTTTCATATTGTTCGTTTACTTTCAGAATTATACTAAAAAACAGTTTTGAATGAACATGAACATGAATAATTTTTATTCATTTGTTTCATTTATGCTTTTTCAGATTACTATAATTATTACTATGAAAAAAAATTATTGTTTATATCAATGTCAAAATTTATCTGAAATATTTATTAAAAAAATTGTCAGTTGATCTTTTTTCTTTTCTATTATTGTAAGAAACTTGTTTCAAGTCTTCTTACACTTGCAGGGCGAATGCTCGTGGCGACTGTAAACATTTGAATATGTGCCTAGAGTACCAAATGAGTGAGGGAATATAAAGGGCTCAAAAGAATGCCTGTTTTTATATAAGAATTTGAGACATTCATATATATACAGCGCTGGTATAGTGAGTAGTTCAACTTTCCTGAAATAACCCCTGCAGGAATAATGGAATTTGAGATTGTTCATAATGCGGATTGCTCTTTTTTGAATTTTGAAATCCCTTTTAGCCTCTCCACTACCTCCCCACAGTATAATACCGTAGCGGGCACGAGCATACAAATTGGCAAAATAAAATGTTTTTGTTAAATTTAAATTTGAGTTTTTCATGAGAATTCTTATGCCATAGCAAGCCTGGCTTAATTTTTTTGAAATGTAATCTATATGATTCACAAAGTTCACAGTTTCACCAATGACTTTTCCTAGTGATCAAGTATATTCAACAAATGGAATTTTTTTATGATTAACTAGGATATAGGTGGGAGTTTCACGCCTATGGTTGGTTTTGACAAAAACTGCATTGGTCTTTTCAGGGTTCAGTACTAACCTAGAATTCATGAACCAGTTTTCAAGTGCAATCATAGTCTCACTGGCAATTTTTGTAAGATCTGGAAATATGTTTGCAATAAATAAGATTGTGCCATCATCTGCAAAATAACTTATTATTTTGTTTTGCTGTGCAAGCGTGGCAAAGCCATTGATGAAAATTATAAATATGAGTGGTCCTAGGACGCTACCTTGGGGGATACCAAGGGACACCTCTAAGGTCTTTGACTGTATATAGTTTCCCGTATTATTGTCCTTGATTTAACAGAGTGATTTCCCCCTTTCAGGAAAGATTTGAACCAATCTAAAGCAATGTTGAAGTTTTGTTTCTAATATAGCAAAGTCTATACAATCAAAGACCCTAGAGAGGTCGAGAAAAAGTCCACATGCAACATTTCCTTCCTCCCTAGTATTGTATATGCTATTGGTAAGCACGAATAGGGCGGTGTCTATGCTCTTGCCAGCCAGAAAACCGTGTTGAGAATTGCTGAAAAGACTTTCATTTTTGAAATACTTTACAAGTCTATTGTAGACAACAAGCTCAAAGAGCTTTGAGAAAGAGCTGAGGAGGCTGATAGAGCGATAGTTGTCGAAAAGATCTCTTTTTGAGACACGGTTTAATAACAGCAGCTTTAAGTCATGATGATATTCCCCAGTTTCTACTGATTTATTAATAATTGCACAAAGTGGGTCAGATATACTGTCTAAGCACTTTTTTATTAGAAAGACTGACACTTCATCATGCCCGGAGATCTTTTTGTTCTCCATTTTTTTACTATTTCCCACAATTCACTAAACGTTAGAGGTTTAAAGAAAAAAGTATTATGATGTACTGGTATATTACATATATAATCAAATTGACTCGGCAGTTTCTCATGTATTGAGTTGGATGCTTTACAATTGAAGAAATAATTTAGTGAATTGGCACAATGAAGGAGGGTTGCGCGTTTTGCTTACCCCTTTAACCAGTTAAGTCTGTAATTATTTGCCATGACGTTTTTGAATTGTTTCTAGAGCTTTGAAGTCTGTCCTCATAATATTTATCCTTTTCTCTTTTGAGCATTTCGCTATAGAGCTGTTTAGTAATTTTGTTATCGTCTTTGAATTGGGGCAAGCTCAGAGACAAAGTTTGGTATAGTAACATTACAATCTTGCAATGTGTTATTTCAGGATTGCTCAACTTAAAAGTAGAAGTATTTTGTTTTAAACATTTCACAGGAAAGTGTTTATTGAAGTATGTAAGGAAAGTATTGATGTGATGTGATGTGATGTGATGTGAGGTGTATCAGCACTGTATATATTTTCAATACGTTTAACCCAGTATAATCTCCAAACGGCCCCCCAAATTATAATATTGTGCGTGTGAAATACAATGTACATTTTATAGAAAAAAAACTACACCAAAAAAATTATGTTTTATAAAAACAAAACAAGTTTTGTGGCGACTCACTTCACCACAACTTGAATCAACACCTTTCATTTTGCCCGCTCCCGCTCCACCTACGAACCTTCAGTATACATTCAAATCATGTCACCAGTACATATATCATGAAGACATTTTTATTGTCTTATCATTGAGGCGCAAGCGGGGCAAGAGACTGACACGTTCTGATTCTTACTTGCAGAATGACGTCGGAGGCCGCACTTCAACCTCCAATAACTCAGCCAAACACAGTTTGTACATAAATGAGAGATGTTTCTACTCAAAACAAACAACAATATAAGATATAACACCATCGAAATTAACGAGAATTCCGGCCATATCCAGTTCACCAGTAATTTCATTCCTGAAATCCACAATAATACGTGTCGAAGTCAGTTCTGAAATCAAGAACAGAACTCAGCAAATCAATAAAATCAAGCTACAGAGGGTTTCCGTATGTTGTATATTTGGCTCACTTGAAAAGTCACACTTCATCAATTCGACAAACGATGTCGGAAACTAGGAAAATAGAATTACTCTCGAGAAAAGTGCACGGTTGAAACTTATTTTTAACCGACGAAACCAAAAAGGAGGAGGTTCTCTATTCGACCCGTATATTTTTTTTTTCCATCATATTTTTTATGTATGATCACGCATAACTTTTTACTGACGCGTCCGATTCCGATGATTCTTTTTTCAGTGGATGGGGTGTACTTCGAATTTGGTCCCATTTGAATTTAAAAGATGAAATCCACCCCTAAGGGTAGCGAAATGAAGGATATTGATCACTCACCCTCTGAATTCTGGTCCGTTAACCGATTCTATCAGGCATAACTTCGATTTGGATGATTCTTTTTTCAATAGATAGGGTATACCTTATATTTGGATTTCGAAAGGAATTAGCCACCCTTACGGGTAGAAAAATAGGGGATAATTGATTTTTCACTAGTGAACATTGGCATACACATACGTAGTTGACAATGACAGATCGCTACTGACATTATTCTTGTTTCACATCCGTCAAAATCAGTATATTTCATGAGAGGATAGAATGATATACAAAGTAATGAAATAAACTAACCAGAACAACAAAAATAATTTATATTACAACAAATAGTAAAAGTAGATAATCATATTATTTAACTGGTAATAGTTGAAGTAAGGTGGGTAAGTAAGTATTTTGGAAGTAATCAAAAAACAAGTAGGTAGTAATTGGTAGATTTTAGCCACAAAAATTTATTTTGGAATTATGAACTGAAAGTAAAAATTAACCGACGAAAATCAACTGGAAAGCAAAATAAATAAACCTTCTTAGTCTAAATGATATTGAGCTCCTAAACTAATGTAAGTAACTGATTTTGAGTCGGCGCCAAACAAACTAGCAATTGAATTAGGTGAAGCGTAAAATGATGGCAGCGAGATGCACGGCTGCGTTTTGATGACTTCTTTCTTTCTTCGATAATTGTTTGTTTGGCGCCGACTCAAAATCAGTTACTTACATTAGTTTAGGAGCTCAATTATCATTTAGACTAAGAAGGTTTATTTTATTTTTTGCTTTTCAGTTGATTTTTTCGTCGGTTTAATTTTTTGTTGAAAAGTTTTTATTTTTTACTTTTCAGTTCCGTATTTCGTCGGTTTAATTTTTTGTTAAAAAGTTTTTATAAGGGGTATTTGTTAAAAAAATACATCGAGAAACGAATGATTTTTTATATACACTGTATATATAGATATATGTTTATTGACTACGTTATATAAAAGTTACATTTATAGCAGGTCATGAGGTTGATTCTATTTGGGGTTGCAGTCAGGTATAGGGCTGATTAGGAAAACTCTTTGATATCCGTCAAGCCTTCCTCAGGACGACTACCATGGTATGGATTACATTATGAAAAGATATATTGTTTATCTACTTACTAACGTGAGATTGATGTAAAATCAGCTCATTAAATGAACAGAAATTCATGAGAGATGAAAAAATGTTTGACAATGACAACTTCTTTTGTAATCAACTCAGAATCAAGGCGGACACTTTTGATCACAGGGTGATATATCTTTTCTTCTATCCATTTCTAGCAAAGTAAGTATATATTTGTGTAATATCAGTTCTTTTATTCATTGATCCCTTATCATTTTTTATGTGAACCATGTGAAATATTCTTTTGTTTTCATTGGCCTCGTTATCTAGAATTTCTGTCCATCCGATGATCTCTTTTATTCACATGTTCAGAAAGAGCACATGAATTAACATTACGTTTACAGTCGCTCTTATGGGATATGATACGACTGTTAAGGTTTCTTGATGTTTGACCGACATACGTTTTAGAACAGTCTCTACAAGGTATTCTATAAACAACATTAGATTTTTGTTTATTTTAAATCGAAATTTTCACTTTTGTGTGTAATTTTGGTATGGTTATAAATGTTTCTTTGCGATTTTGATATTTTCAGTTTTCAATACATTTATTAGTTTTGGAGTGAGTTCGTGGACATGGGGAAGAGATCTAAATATAGATGTTCCCATTTCTTCTGTTCTGGAATTTTGTTCGAATATTGAAGGGATTAAAGAGTTTCTTTGGTTAAAAAGTAATTTATTAATGATATTTTTTGGATAGGATTTTCTAGTAATATTTTCTGAAATTCGATTTGATATTTTTGTCGTAAATTGATATGAGTGATTCTTTCGATTCTAGTTTTCATAGCTATTATCAAATTGATTTCCTTTTTTTGTGGATGGTATGAATAGTAGTTGATAAGTCTATTACTACATATTGGTTTTCTGTACCATTTTGTAATAATGGTATTTTGTTCGGTTCTGATTAGACTCATACCTAAAAATGGTATACTGTTTTGTATTTCATCTTCTGAAGTGAATTGGATATTGGTGTCATAAGAATTGAAGATGGATAGAATCTCTTCAATACTATCATATGGTACAGATAAAATCAAATCATCCATAAAACGTTTGATAAAAGGAATGTTGAAGTTCACTTGAGAAACACAATTATCGAGTAAATCATCCATAACATAGTTAGCCAAAATAGGGGAAATAATGGATCCCATAGGAGTTCCAAAAATTTGTTTAAAGAATTTATCGTCGAATACAAAATACGTTGAAACAAAAATGAATTCTAATATGTTCATAAAATGGGACTCATCAAGGGTGCAATAATTTTTTTATTTGGGTCCATTTTTTGGAGATAAATTTTTTAATTAGTTTAATGGTAAATTAGTAAAGAGGGAAATTACATCAAGACTTATTATAACATAATTTTGTGGGAGTTGATAATTATTGATGAACTCACTGAATGTGAAAGAATCTTTTACGTAGTATGGTTTTTCTGTTTCATAAGCATTAGTTAATATCTTGGTTAAAAATCCAGAGAGCTTACTGGTGGGAGTATCAATGGAAGATACTATTGATCTCATTGATAGTATTGGTTTGTGAACTTTTGGTAATGTATAAAAAAACGAGGAGCCACCGAATTGTAAATCATTAGAGATTTTGCTGTAGAAATATCAATTTTCTTGGTATCTCTGAGTTTTGAAACAATTTTATTAGCTTTTTGCTGTAAAGTACAAGTGGGATCAGATTTGAGTTGTTTGTAAAAATGTTTATCTTCTAATAAGGTTTTACTTTTGTCAATATACTCATTCTTATACATTGCCACAGTTACATTTCCTTTATCACTGTTTGTTATGATAATTTCCGGGTTTTCTTTCAAGTATTTTTTTGTTTTACTCCGCATTAGTAGACATTTTTGTTCTACGTGTATGTAGTAGTGAGTGGTATATGTACGCACATTTTTCTATATTCGGCAAACAGCGGCCGGCAGTGATCCCTGCTATGTCCTGCATTAACTATGACTCTTTTGAATAATGAAAACTTTCTCTGAGTTTGGAGTATTACCCCATAGAATACCGTGATTCAAATGGGATTGTATGAGACCATAAATAAAGTTTCTAAGTTTGAAAACTTTTTGAGTTGACGCAAAATATACGTGTATTTGGATATTTTTTTGCACAGTTCATCTATATGTGCGGACCAGTTGAGATTATCATCCAAGGTTATTCCAAGGTGCTTAGCAGTGCCACCATTTGAGAGTGTGTGATTTTCAAAAAAGTTGAATTTTTGTGTTTTATTTCTGTTCAGGCAGATTATATTATTACTATACCAGTGATCTGCTATATTTTCCACCTCATCTTCAATGTATTTAAGAGTAAGTGTCTCTTAATCAATGTCGCATCATCGGCACACCTGACAATAGTGTTCGGAAAAAGGTAGTAAAAAAGATCCTTGATGTAAATAATGAACAGAAGGGGTCCCAAGACAGACCCTTGGTGCACACCATATTTAATTTCATGTAAGTCGGATAGCTTCTTGTTATCATAGACACACTGAGTTCTTCCTGTGAGATATGATTTTATCAGTTGGAGAGGTAAACCTCTTACGCCATAATGTTCAAGTTTTTTTATTAAGCACAGTCAAACGCTTTACTGAGCTCTACAAGTGTGATTGATGTATGAATTCCTTCCTCAAAACCGTCGATGATGTTTTTTATACCGTATAAATCGAGTGTTCCCAGATTTTTCCTGAACCCTAACTGAAATTTATGTATTAGAGAATAATTTTCAAAGACGCTAGTGAGACGTTTCTTCAATATGATTTCAATTACTTTCCCAATAACCGGGACTAAAGATATCGGTCGATAATTGATGGGGTCATCGGGGTTGCCATTTATAAAAATAGGAATAACTTTGGACATTTTCAGACAATCTGGAAAAGTACCGGTACTGAAGCATAGATTTATCAAACTTGTTAATGGCTGAGTAACAATATCGATAAGTTCTTTCAAAATGTTTGGGTTGATATCGTATATATCGAAACTTTTCGAATTTTTCAAGGACTTTGTTGCATCCATTTCGTCAATAACGGTCACTGATAAAAAAAGGTATTATTTGGGCACGCCACGTGCCTCAAATAGTCTTCAGGATCGGCAGCGGGTAAATTTAATGTAACATTCGCCGAAATGTTTTTCAGTGGTGAATGTTTGTGAATTTAATCCTGGAGAGTACTTACGAAATATGCAAAGATATAGTGTGAATCAGCAGCTGGGTTATCAACATTGGTGAAGTATACCCTTCTTATAAAATTACTCTTTTCCAATGTTAAGTTGACAATAATATTATTTGTCAATTCATCTCATTAAGAAAATGTTATAAGTAAAAAAATACATTACAAAAAAACAAAAAAATCCCGCTTATATAGCAATAAAGATAATAAGAATTGAGTCATTGACCAAAAAAATTCCTTTTATGTAGTAAAAGCGTGAGTTACTTGATACCAGTAATCTTCATAGCATTATGTAAGGTAAGTAAAGAGCACCCCACGCTTTTTTTACATAAGAGAACATTTTCCAATCGCACAATCGCCATATCTTAAATGATTTTTGTTCTTACGATCTTGGTGAGAATACCAGGTCATAGCTATGAAATTATTGTGTTGTCATCGGTTCTCAATACGTGTGCAAAAATTCAAATGATTCGGACTTCTGGAAGTGGGTGGAAATTAATTTCGAAGATTCCGTTATATACACACACACACAGGTGAAGTTAATAAAGCGTATATAGAAATGTTTACATTTTCAACTACACCTTCCAGAAACTTCTTCCATCAAATACTGTATGCGGTTTCAAATAATCCTGCAAAATCCATACAGTTTGATTAATTGATTTGGATGCATTGTCTGATATTTCACAAATACCATTATTGACCAGATATTAATACAGTGCTAATCCAATGAAAAATTGACATACATACAGTGTGTCTCACTTCTCATGGAAACACCCCCGTATCTTCGGTAATTATTGGAGTATAATTCTATAATTTTCTCGATCGGTAGATAAACGGGGGTGAGTCAAAATGTTCTCATGCGGTTGACCTGAGTGACATACACTGCGCGCCAAGAGCGATGGATATACCGATTTTTGCGAAAAATAATATTATGGTGCAAGATAGGCTCAAAATTCTTACGGATTTGTGATCGGGACATCAACTTTAGTACCAATCCATATTTTTGCTGAAAAATTTTAAGTTCTGAAAAATCCGAACTTGTTTCACTTCCCATGGAAACGCCCCCGTATCTTCCGTAATGATTGTAGTAGAATTCTAAAATTTTCACGATCGTTAGATCTATTCTGGGGTTAATCTGAGTGATATACACTGCGCGCCAGGGGCGATGGATATATTGATTTTTGCGAAAAATAATATAAGGGGCAAGATAGGCTTAAAATTCTTACGGATTCGTGATCAGGACATCAATTTTGGTACCATTCCATATTTTCGCTGAAAAATTTCCAGTTCTGAAAAATTTTCAGTTCTGAAAAATCCGAATTTGTCTCACTTCTCATGAAAACGCCCACGTATCTTCCGTTATTATTGTAGTAGAATTCTGTAATTTTCACGATTGTTTTAGATATACCGAGGATAAGTCTAAAACTCTTATGACGTCAATCTGGGTGACATACACTGCGCGCCAGGGGCGATGGATATATTGATTTTTGCTAAAAATAATATAATGGGACAAGATACGCTCAAAATTCTCAGGGATTTGTGATCAGGACATCAACTTCAGTACCAATCCATATTTTCGCTGAATAATTTTCGGTTCTCAAAAATCCGAATTTGTCCTACTTCTCATGAAAACACCTCCGTATCTATCGTAATTAGTGGAGTAGAGCTCTGAAATTTCCATGATAGGTAGATATTCAGGGGATGAGTCTTAATAATATCTGCACTCAAATTTGCTGAGATTTTGTAAAGAAAGTATTGAACTTTATTTCCGAAAATATAAAAAAATCGAGAAAAGTGTTCAAAATGAAAAAACAACTCAAGACTATGTTATTGAAGCAAATTCTTTTTTTTTCTGTTCATTAATATTCAAGTAAGAAACAACGGTTAGATAAACTCAATGTAGTGCAGTGTATGTCACTCAGATTAACCTAAGAGATTTAGACTCATCCTCGGTATATTCAACGATCCTGAAAATTACAGAAGTCTACTCCAATAATTACGGAAGTTTTCATGGGAAGTGAGACAAATTCGGATTTTTCAGAACTGAAAATTTTTCAGCGAAAATATGGATTGATCACGAATCCGTAAGAATTTTGAGCTTATCTTTTCCCCTTATATTTTTTTTCGCAAAAATCAATATATCCATCGCCGCTGTCGCGCAGTGTATGTCATTCAGGTTAACCCCAGAAGAGATTTAGACTCATCCTCGGTATATCTAACAATCGTGAAAATTACAAAATTCTACTCCAATAATTACGGAAATTATGAGGGCGTTTCATGGTGAGACAAATTCGGATTTTTCAGAACTGTTTTTTTTAGCGATGTGACGTGTTTTTCTAGGGTCTGTTTTAATAGGCCTCAAACTCCTAGAAAGTCACGTTATTTATGACGCCAGATGTTTAGGCAGGAAATATTTTCCTTTCTCAATTTCAAATCTCGGGCGCCAGATTTTATAGTGGTTTTCTCGACGCACTAGGGTAGCTACAGATGGAGACCAGGGGTCTGGTATGTTGACACTTTTTTAATCTTTACAAAATACTGTAGGCTTTGAGTACAATTTTTGGATACTGAACGCCGTTTGCTTTTATGTCTCCCAAAGAGACAGACAGACAGAAATGTCTTTATTTGTTTTTTTTTTCTAATTTATTTTTTTACAACTTGACTAAATACGTCTGCAGCGAATCTTCAATACTTTATATGAAATAGAAAAGCTTTCTTTTTCTTCAATGTAAACACAGTGTGTAATATGTATTAAATTAACTGGTATATTCAAGTGCTCAATACGATTTGTACCAACAATTTTCATATACAATTATTTTTACTTAAATCTAAACAAAATCAGTCTGGCCACCTTCAAATAGGGGTAATATATACATACGTATAATCCTATTAATATAATAGTATCGAAATGATATCTACATTAACGGTATATAACTGACCAAATGAACTGAAAATTCACGGCAATTAAGGGAATAAATGAAATAATATGAATAGCACAAAAAACTATTTTTTCCTGAACACGGTTAACTGACTGACTCAGAAAGTTATTTTTCAAGTTTGTAGGCAACTGATTTTACCTTCCCGACTTCCCCTTGTCAACCTCAAAACAAAATTGAATACTACGTTCCAATCGTATATTACCTAAGCTTCACGTTTGCTATAATCCCAGCTGTGATATTTTTTCTCTGTTCCTTAAAATAGGCCCTTTTTGCGACGACTTTTCTTGTTAACAAGATTTATATATCTGGCTTTGTTTATGCTCGGCGATTTCACTGAGCTTAAACAATGTTAACAACTGGGCGTGGATACAGACGACAAAGCATTATAGTGTTTTCGTAATATAAAATAACTTACATCCCCTTAATGGAGTCAATAACGCTTATTTACCAAATCACATTCTCGAATCTCAAAATTTATTATTCCTCCTGAATATGACTATTACTTGTAAAATTCGGGAACTTTTGCTCTGCACGTATTTTCCGGGACAAATAGACTTTTGTTTCATCGTACATATCGCGGCCGTTGTTCTGATTTGGTTAGTTCCTGAATCTGAACAGCGGGGGAACAAGAATTGTTGTTATGTAATTTGTTTATACGTCAATGGCTTGAATTCGGCGTTTTCCCTGAACTTAAGACAATGGAAAACTGAAATTCACTGATTGAAGTGATGTAAACTTTCGCGTCAGTTGTTTGCATTCGGCGTTTTCCCTGAACTCAAACAACTGAAAACATAACTCAACAATTATAATAACAGCCAAATCTGAGAACTATTTGTGAAAGATTTCCCTTGACAAAAAAAAAACACCTGCAAGATCTTATTTGAGAATTTCTTTCCGCGGGGACACCTATATTTGTTTCAGAGAAAAAAAATAAATAAATAAAATCATCCACTTCATATTATTTAACTTGGCAAATAAATCATATATATTTACCCATAATCCAACCAACAATTGACTAAAGTGTCAATACTACCCTAAATTAAACACTCAATCGATTTCACGAAAAGTTCGATTGTACCGCTCAAAAATAACATAAATCAATATTCACTCTGTACTCTTCTGACCAAATCAAACTTTTCGGCAAATGCTCGAATAAAGGAAATTATAATAATGCAGAAAATATATTTAACTTCTCAGGTAACTAATTGAACCACAGAAAGAATACTATTGCGAAACTAAGATGTATATGCCACGACAGATAATTAAATAAATGAAATAATGATAATGCAAACAATAATATTTAAACTCCCGGCAAATAATTGAACCAAATGTAATAATAATAAATGTAGAAATAATAAACTTCGGGTGCTTCAGCACACGGAAAAACCAAGCTCAAATAGAATTTATTCACAATTTCCAGAAATAAAAACAAGATATATATATATATATATATATATATATATATATATATATATATATATATATATATATATATATACATAAAAACAAACCGTGCTTGGATCATCATAATTATGATAATGTATTATCATGGTTATAGGAACTTCATTTATTAAAGAAGGAAAAAATGCATAACGATGTAATCAATACTTTGTAACGTTAATTAGAATTCATTCCACAGGAAAGACAAACTCGTGAATATGATGGAGCATATTAAAAAATATAGAAAGAAAAGCAATTGTAATATAAAAGATTACGCTTCTTTGAGGAAAATTTGTCCCGACACTGCCAGATGGCTGGATTCAGACTTAAAGCTTCGAAATGAGAATAAGAAATGGGAGCTACAATGATAATTCTAAATTTCTGGATGAAGATTATCTCTGGTGATTGAACAATAGATCTCGATTCACGGACCAAATCAATCAAGAAAATTATATCATTATGGAATACCTTATTTATAACAAAAATCCAGAAAAATTATTTGTTTACAACTCAACATACGTATGTATTCTGTTCATATAACAAAAATAATAATCACAATCTCACAAACCTACATTGCTGAAATATGACCCCGAAATCGAATACCGAAGGGACAAGGACAGAGGTTATTTAAGGACCGATGTCAAGGATCGAACTTTCTCCCCACGTAACCACACAGATCCCCTAGTGATAAAAAGTTGAATGCCATCCATTCTATTGGAGGAAATACCTGAAGGAATGGAAAAGGGTTGGTTGAGGGTCTTATCGAAATGGGAGCCTCAATCGAAAATGATCTGATGACATCTAGGTAATCTTAGTCTTACACACAGAGAGTGTAGATTCTCCTTTGTACGAACATTGGCATATGCTATAGTCAGAACCGTGCGTTAGATTTTCTCATTAGATATGATGCAAGTCTTCGAAATGTTTTGTCCGGCGACCTCGTATTAACGAGTATGTTTATAATCTACACGAAATCGATAGTTAATGACCCCAATTAACCTTCAATTTATCTTTTAATGCAGAGTTGTGATATGTGCAACCAAACATACACTGAAATCGACGATTAATAACTGTAAATGGTCGATTTGGTCCATTAATGTTTAATTGTGGTACAGGCAACTGAACATACACGAATTCTAATATTATTCAAATGTCAAATCATATTACCTTCACGCTATCAAATTTATTGATTTATTATTATTATAAAATGGATATCGAAAATTTCACGTTGACCATAGGAACGAGGTCGACGGAATTGTTTTGTAATCAACTCTTATATTAAAATGGCGATTAATGATCTCGAACATTAACGCGCTCGCTTCGTTCTCGCGTTAAAATATCTCGATCATTAATCGCCACCATTAATACACTAGTTGATTAAATAACTATTTGATCTAATTAACCTTTAATTATGCTTTGAAAAAACAACCTGCATAGAATGTATATGTACACTGATTCAAACACAGCACAACCACTTGCTTCTCGAAACAAACTAACAAAAATTAAAATATTGTCAATTATTATCTGCTCCAAGCTGAATCATCGTTTGAAAATTCTTTCGTCGATCCCTCGCCAACGATGCACCTGTACCAGATACCGTATTGTACCGACCGAGAGCGCTTAGGCAGAGGCATAACAAAAATAATAAATCGTGAATACTTCTGCCAGACATCTAAGAGACTCATTATAAATGGTAATCCGATACCGTTATCAACCCATTGTTCGAGGTGTGAAATACCATAGAAAAATGGCTGGCTATTCCAGGTATGGATTTGAAATTATCTCCTATATCATATTTTAATGCACGAATTAAACTTTGTCCACGTAATTTGAGAGTTATTACCAATTTGATTGATTTTTAACCTTTTTATATTAGATTTGGATTAAGTTATAAAACTAATTTGATTAAAATAATCAGGACAGGCCGTCAATTAAACATATCATCTTGTGTGAAAATTTCATTGTATCGAGTACGTCCCTGCTTGTGGTCGGTCGACCGCTTAGCCTTATCGGTAATGAATAATAATGAATCTTTTAGATGTATTGAGGTACTATACCTACATTATTATGCAAATAAAATAGACCATTATAGAAAAGTGTTGCGTAAACTATTTTTGATTATTAAATAGTTCAATGGTTCAAACTGAATTTTGATTTCGCTTATTATACCGCCTCCATACAATGCGGCCCGATGCGGCAGCCTCTCTGTATCATAGCACCGCAGGGCTCTGGCTATAATATAGTGTTTAGAACGATCCATTCCAGATACGACGTGTACTCAGGAATTATATCCTGCATGCGTTGTCTGCCGAGATCGACTGGAGCGTTCCAATTATGGAGGAGATATCAATACCATCATGTTATATAGTTTCTTGAATGAATTATTTGTCGATAATATACACTATAGAGTTATGAAGAAGTACAGAAAAATGTACTAGATAATACAGTCGAAGAATTGAAATATTAGTTCTCAAATAATACTGGATGAAAAAATGTAATGAAAGGAAATTTATATACATTTTTCCTGTCTGTTTTTCAACGTGAAAACATTTTTAAAAAGGCTTCCATACTGAGGTCCCGCCAGAGTTAGCCATGAAACGCTTTTGTTGTCGCCAAAAATTTCAATATATCTCGGAACTCCGGGGTTGTATAGCTCGTCCAGTATTGAAACGACCACTTTGGCCTTCCCCTACCTAACAACCAATTTTTCACGAAGATGCCCGAACCATTGTCTAACTGTGGCTATTTTTAGAAATTCTATAGGCGTACCAAATTATTTGGTATGGGCGGAACACGAGACGTAGTTTTTGGCGGACGAGTTTTGTGATTATGGTCCGATTTTTATACAAAATTGGTATGTAGGGGTTTTCGGAGTCGGAGATTATGAATTTTTTGTCAAAGTTCAATAAATAACTGCACTACCTATTTATTAATCAAACAAACCTAACCTTCCAAACGCTGCATGCCAAGCCACTGGTGATGATTCGCCATAGCATAAGCAGCCACATCAAATTGTGTCCACTCGTGTTTTCCCCCTCTCTACCTACCAAACGGTCGTTTCAATACTGGACGAGCTCTATTGCCAAGTGTTGTATATATTCTGAAAATAGACCATTGTATTTGCCTGTTAGTGCACTTACGCGATCGTGCACGTAATTGAGTGGGGAGAGGTGGTTGAAAAAGAGCCTCAAAATTAACTCTGCGCGATCAAAGAATTGGTCATATCTACGACACGGAAAGGATTACACGAGTTTTTTCTGCGTCTTCGTGTGAATATTGAGGTTAGCTAAGAAGAAAAAAAAAATGAGTTGTAAAGTGAAAATTTGTACCATGTGACAGTTTACAAAACGTTCTAAAATTGCTTGTTTCAGGTAATACCGCGCAACTACAGAAGTATTCAGCGCCAGCGCTCAGGCCGGTTCCTACCAAATCAAACGGGAGCCAAAACTTGAAGCGTTGGGCGCTGTTGTAGGGCCACCGATTGCGTTGACCAGTGCAGAGGCTAGAATGGCTGAAATCATTTCTCTCCTCTTAAATTATACCCAAAGGTCCACGAGAGACGTTTTCACGCAAAAAATACGGTAGTGTAGCGATACTACCCACCCTAATTTTTTTAAATCAGGGTCTCACGACAATATCTATCAGATATAGTTTTGCATCATATCGGAGAAGTATTTTTTTGTTAGATATTACAAAAAAACTTGATTGATTATTTTATTATTTTCAAATGAGGATGTTTCTTTTTCAACAATATCTTGTTTCACGTAGGTAACAAGTATTCCTTAAAAAATGGTTTGGTTCGAAATTTAGAATATGTTAAATTACGCAATAAAATATTCATAAAAAAAATATTCCATACCCACCGTAAAATGAAAAAAAAATAAAAATCTGAAAATTGGAATTCGAAATTTCCCGAAAACGAATGAATATGACGGGAAATATAAAAAAACAAACATGGAAAGTTAAAATTTTACAATACTATCTTAAAGATTGAAAATTCTAAGAGTTCTATATAACAAAATACTTTTTTTCATAATCAATTGAAAAATGTTTTCATGTTTCCAATTTTTGATTTTTGAATGGAAATATCGAAAAATGTAATACAATGAATAGAACAAACATAATGTTGAAAATCCAATCATTTGAAGAGCTTTTTGCATTGGTAGATAATTAATTTCTTCTAAAAAATAATGATAATAATAAAAAAAAATCTATTGATAGTTTATAAAAACAAATCTCATAGTTTTTTCCAGATCCGACAGTAATGGAAATATGTCGAAACAAATAAATAAAAGGGAAAGTTTGGCCGTACTATCGAAAAAATTCAAATGATCGAAAATGTAATTGGAAAACAACATCAAAGTAACGAGTTTGTTTAATCTACACAAAATAGATCGTTAATGACCCCTATTAACGTTCAATTTCTCTATTAATACATAATTGTGATATATGCTCGCTTCGCTCTCGCGTTAAAATATTCTCGATCATTGATCGCCACCATTAATACACTAGTTGATTAAATAACTATTTCTCTGATCATAGCGAGTTATTAGTCCAAATATTTTCTGAGAAACATGTAAATCAAAATAAATAAGAAAAATACTATGTAGGATTTGAAATTCCTAGATATAAAACCACCGAAATAATGAGAATTTCTATTTAAATTATTAAGTTATTTTTTTGAATATTAATATTTTTGAATGATGCGATTGTTACAGACTTTTCGATCAACAAGTTTCGCAAATATTGATTCTAATAGTACGAAATATAGTTCTAAAATGATGAGCATCTGGGGATTAATTCTTGGGCGCTTTCCCTTCGTTGTGCCAAATTAGAGATACAATTGAGGAAATATTTTTCAATACTGCCAAAAATTGGCAACCGACTCAAAAATGCCGACTCGGGTACAATGTTGGGGAAGGGAGAATTCTCCAAAGCGAAATTTCTGGGTGGTTAAGGGATACTTTTTTAGAGGGCGGCATATCCTCATTATTATTTAACACTTTCAGTGACCTACACAGATGCGGTTGTTTTTTTAATACAAAAATTACACTCTTTGAATCTAGGTCTATTTTATGGATTTTATTTATACCATGCAATATGGCATGTGCGCCCATCTAAAGTTTATTGACCTGTACTCATACGTCTCATGCAATTATTTTTTTGTAAAAAAACATAGTTGAAAATTAATTTAAAAATGATGTAAAAAAAATCAGCTGTGGGACACCCCAGAACTTGACCGGCACTAGCCTCGGGAGAATGGGGTTATTTTGAAATTAAACATTGATTCATTTTTCTTATTGCTGTACGAAGTCAATTTGATCGGTCAACTCAACAGTAAATTGACCAAGTGAGATATTTCGGATGATAACGCCCAGGAGAAAAATTAAACATTCGTAGCGCCAGACTGGGAAACGGTGAAAAGCTCCAATTGCAGACTTAATTTGATTTTTATTTTGAACTTTGGCATTTTTTATATTTGACAGACGTCAGTTGGAGGAATAATTTTGACTGTTCTGGATACAGTTTTTCAAGGGCTTTCAAATGACATATTGCAAGACAAGTTCCGTGCGCTATAGTTTCTGTCATTTTTTATTAGAGACACTTCCGTTTGACAGATGGCAGCCTAAAAATAATGGTCGCATTCGGGACAAAAACAGTATGTTCATACCAAATTTTAGCGCGATTGGTCATACGGTTCGGCAGTTATCGTGGAAGATTACAGACAGATAGTCAGATAAACACAGACTTTACTCTGGAAATGGTCTCAATCGCCTCGGGGGTCCTCAAAATGGATATTTCCGCCGATATCTCGTTTTTTTTTCGCACGATTACATTACTTGACCATTGGGGGGACGGTCAAGTAAAAATTAAATAAAGTATGAATGTATACTTTGAAAATGGCTTGACCAAATTAACCTTATAATATAAAAAATCACAATCACAAAAATATTTTGTGATACCCAAAAACAACGAAATTAATACAAAATCATGAATAATAAGTGTAGTGGGTATGAATCCGTTACTCTCTACCCCATCTGTTATTCAAAGACGTATCATCTGAATAAATTTTCCTGGATGATAACCTAGCACCTAGCAAGGAACACATAACTCGTATAGATCTACATAATGTGAACATTTCGTTATCATACTGACGATAACGCAAAACTATAAAGTATGGAGTGGTGAAGCGTTAATCCAGTCGGCTTTATATTTCTTGTAGATCTTTTGAAGGTCCGTTGTAATTCAAATTTTTATAACTAGGTTAATGTAACGTTCAGATTCGTTGCTATTTAAAAACAAACTGTGATTGTTGAGAATGAAATGAAGCTTCACTACGAAAGCTAATCAATATACAGGGTGCAAACAGTTTGAATAGGTGATAGAATAGACACATAGCAAAGAAAAATAATTATAAATTTAAAAAATTGTTTGACATTTGACGTCGGTTTGTTTGTAGATCGGTGACTTCAATCAGTTCACCACATACAAAGTAAGTGATTATGTTATTAGTCAGTAACTGCTAAACCTTTTTGCTTCCAGAAAAGTGAGAGCTTCAATGATCTGACTTACCTCACACTCCAACTGTTAAATAAACACGAATGTGCATTCAGCTTGAATTCTTTCTTCTTGTAGTTGATATCCGTGTTTTTCATTTCGAATAATACCACTGCGTGCTTTTAAAAATTCAATTTTCTACAGTTTGGAAGATGCCCACTCAAAAATGTTGTTAATATATCCCGCTCTGGGGATACTACGTCGAGATTTCCCATAAATATCATAACATTTTCCATTTTTCCATTTCAATTTTGAAGAGAAAAATAATTCCTTCACACTGTTCCGTAACAGAACAAGTTATGCAAAATTGAGTATATATTCAAATTCTTCCAGGACATTTAGGTATACGTCCTTTTTATTTTGCTCTTTGAGCGTGGTTTATTTATGGGAAAAAGAACTCTTTAGCACAGAAAAAATCCGTTGGGAACCGCTTTAATATTAATATCCAAAATACGAGCGTCCCTATTTCTCTTTCCGATATACGGTCTGATGAGATTTCACTTTGATCCTCCAGTTCCCATTCGCTTTCAATTCAGGAGATGAGGCAGTGCTATCTTGCAGTTTTTCAGGTTCTTTGTTGAATAATTATTGTTGATTTTTTTTTCTATATACGAATAAAGAGAAGAATATGTATTACAACAGCTTTCATTCGATACATTACACGTCACGATTGAATTATTTTTTGCACAGTTACCCACAAAATTGCGGAACTCTATTATATTGCCTATATTTTTCCTGTGATATACATTATTACATTATTTTTCACATTTTTTTTTCGAATGATACTTTAGGAGAATGTAGAACAACCAATGTTTTGTAGTTTTCCCAGTTTTTGACTTGTTGATGATGTTGGTGATATACTAATACTTTTGTCCAAGCTTTCCATATACATGAATGAATTCATGACATAATCTTTCATTTGATACCACACATCAGGTATAATTTGTTCCAAAATTAGATTTGGTTGATAAAAGTTTGCCATGTAACCAGGCTCTGGCAAACAGACCTAAATCCAAGCTGTGAGAGCCGTGGCGAAGAATGTATGGCACTGGGGTCTCAAAAGAAACAGTGCCGCAACGGAGCCTTCGGGAAACACGGCGATATCTTGGAGGAATCAGCCTTAGCCATGTGTACAAATGACCCAGCGATGTATGTGTACTTGAGAAATCAATTGTTGTTCTTATAGTTTTTTGTCTGAATTTTAAATAGTTTCAAGTTTAATGTGTGATTCCAAGTAGAATATCGCCTTTTGAGTTGAAGGTGGCCCCCGAAGAACGAAACATCGTATTGAAAATCAAAGCACCTCACATCGAAGCAAATTTGAAACAGAGAAGAAAGTTTCTTCAACACAAAAATAGAGACGCCAGCGCAAAGAAAACGGGCCATTTCGGTTTTCCCCGTATATTTTGAAAACGGTTCGTGATACAGTGTGACCCATTTAAAATGGAACCACCCCTGTAGAAGACGCATTTTTCAATCAATCTTTTTTCAATATTAAGCATCAAAAACTGTATTTTGACAAAAATTTTCATAACTTTGGTTATTTTTCTTTGTCAAAAACGGCAAAAGTTTATTAGGCAATTTTTGTTTTTAAATTTGACTACACCACTAGATTTATAGTCGCTATAAATAAAACCCATCAAAATTTCATAAAGAAATATTGGTTAACAACGAAGTTACAACAACTTTAATTTTGGAAACAAAGTATTTGATTATAATTTTTATTTAGATTATAGACATATTAAAAATCTGGCAACACTGGCGATACAAAGTAGATCACCAGTGAACTTGTACAGTGAAAATCCGAGGTCAATTGCTCATTCCGTTCTACAGTTATAACTCCTGAAAGTATGGTAATGTGAGCGATTTGAGGTTGAAGCGATTTTGTAATAAAAATCCGACTACGCCACTGGATTTGTGCCGAAATTACACCTCAACAAATAAGAAATAGTGTAAAAAATATTCGGAAGTGATACGATAAATATGTCGAACTAAATGGAGGTTTGGTAGAAGCCACAAAAATTCAAATATTTAATTTTACAGTAATGTTTATTGTAGTGTTAGTTTTTGCTTAATGATGTTTTATTGTTGAATAAATACCTACTTTAAAACTTATTTCTGTACATTTCGTTTTTATCGGCTATGGAAGAATGTACTACTGTATAACTTGAAAATAAATTTCAAATTTTCTGTTCTTTTCGAATACACTTATAACCTATACTTAAATAAATGATTTTAAGGTAGTACCGCCACGAGACAGTTGAATTAGGAAATTATTGAAATTTTAACAAGTTTCACCATCCCGAACCCGAGATATATACAGTGCTAGTCAAAAGTCCCCTCCCCCCCTCGTATCTTTTGAACGGGTATACTTATAATAATGAAATTTGAAGGGTGGAAATAAACGGATGTAGGCTTCTCAACTGGTCATAACAGGTGACGCAATAGTCATAAATGACGTCACAAGGCCACTGTGACCAATAATTTTAAATGGGACCCTATGGCAAGTGACAGCTCGTTTGAAAGGTATTGAAAATACCTATTCAGTCATACCAATTTTGTTTGGGTTTCGGCTGATTTTGATTGATAAATTGAAGAAATACGAAAATTATAGTTTCGCATTCAATTAATAAAGATTTTAAAGTACGCCTCTGGTTAATTGTCAAAAAGGTTGACGTTTTTGAATTCTCTACTTGTCAAAAGTGTTTATACCTTGAAAATTTACCTAAGCTATTGTTTACTTAAGTGTTTACATAGGCAAAATGGACGTACTATAGCCGACAAAGTAGCAGCTATCTTAATAATTGGTGAATGTAGAAACAATTTCCATGCAGCGGAACGACTGTTTAATGAGAGGTACCCCGATCGCCCTATATCGAGGGTTTATTTGAGGGAGCTTCTTCGGAAGTTTGAAGCATCAGGTAGTGTTCAAGATGCCAAACGATCTGGTCGACCAACAATTAGTGATGACAAAAAAATTGACATAATTGGAGAAATGGTAGTAAACCCTACTTCTTCCACAGCCCAAGTTGCGTCTATCTGTGAAGTCAGTCAAAGGACAGTACATAGGGTGTTGGCTAAAAACAAATTTCATCCATACAAATTAAAAATGGTGCACCAACTTTCAGATGATGACCCCGACCGAAGACTAGAATTCTGTGAAACTATGTCCAATAAAATGAACCAACAACCAGGCTACATACAGACAATTTGTTTTAGTGACGAAAGTACTTTCTTTCTCAATGGAAATGTTAACACTCAAAATGTGAGGTATTGGAGTGACACAAATCCTCACATCTTTCGTGAAAAACATACTCAATTTCCAGAAAAGTAAATGTTTGGGCAGGTATTTTGGGAAACCACATAGTTGGGCCTCTTTTTCTCAATGCTAACTTAACCGGTGAATTGTATCTGGAGATGTTACAAAATGATATTGAGGCGTTAATTCTTGAAATTCTAGAAGATAATCCAGATGAATTCGACAACTTGGAAATAACGTTTCAACAAGATGGTGCTCCTGCACACTATTACGGTGCAGTAAGACGTTACCTATATGAAGAATATCGTGGTAGATGGATTGGACGACGAGGTTCGATCGAATGGCCAGCTCGGTCACCGGACCTTACACCATTAGATTTTTTTCTATGGGGGTACTTGAAATCTAAGGTTTACGCTACAGCACCTGACAGTATTGCCATTCTGAAACAACGAATTGTTGAAGAATGTAGGGCAATTTCCGCTGACACACTGGGACGAGTACGACAAGAGTTTAGCAATAGGATGCATTACTGCCAGGAAGTAGATGGAGCACATTTTGAACACTTATTATAAGAACTGGTTCTTAAATCTTTATTAATTAAATGCGAAACTGTAATTTTCGTATTTCTTCAATTTATCAATCAAAATCAGCCGAAACCCAAACAAAATTGGTATGACTGAATAGGTATTTTCAATACCTTTCAAACGAGCTGTCACTTGCCATAGGGTCCCATTTAAAATTATTGGTCACAGTGGCCTTGTGACGTCATTTATGACTATTGCGTCACCTGTTATGACCAGTTGAGAAGCCTACATCCGTTTATTTCCACCCTCCAAATTTCATTATTATAAGTATACCCGTTCAAAAGATACGAGGGGGGGAGGGGACTTTTGACTAGCACTGTATAATTGAAGTTGACTCAATTAACACGTAACATATGGACCATGCATAGGCAAACAGCACATTATTAATTCTACCGTTAGTACTAAAATAAGAAGTTTATGAAAACGAGGAGAAGCTAGAGCAGGATATCACAGATATTAAAATTTAAAAAAACTCTCGTTTTTTAAAATAGTCCACGGGGAAGCGCAAATTATTAATTCTACCGTTAGTACTAAAATCAAGAAGTTTATGAAAAAACGAGGAGGAGCTAGAGCAGGATATCACAGATATTGTGAAAAAAAATCAAAGTGATTGACCATCTAGTTTAACAGCTATAATCAAAACTACTCTCGTTATTCAAAATAGTCCACGGGGAAGCGCACAGCCTAAAGGAGGGGTCGTAGAGAAATGCGGAATGTGCTAGGGGACTTTTTAAAGAAGGACGGGGGACCATTTGAGGGTCTGAACGCGAAAAAAAAACTCCTCCTAGTTAACCCCATCGATTTTAACGATACCCCCCTTCCCCTCCAAAAAAAAAGTTCAAAAAGAGTACTACAAAAAAGTCTATTGAAGTTTTATGGAAAAACGATAATTTTTTCCCATGACGTATGATTTCTAGTGAGGGGGGGAGGGGGTTGCCCGGGACTTGAAATTTTTTTTTGCTGCGCTTTTCGAGGACATCAATTTTTTTGTCGCCGACTTTCTATAACGAAGAAATTTTCTAGAGTCAATTGGAAGGAGGGGGCAAGTGCTCCCCTTCAAAAAAAAAATTTTTTTCGTGTTTCAAATTGAAAAGTCGTTAGAAATTTTTCGATTCCGTCGAAAATACTTTCCTAATTCTGTCTCGTGGCGGAACTACCTTAAGGGAATATAATTTACAAATCCAGTGGCCTGTCAGATTTTTATTACAAAATCGCTCACATTACCATTCTTATAACTGTAGAACGGAATGAGCTATTGACTTCGGATTTTCACTGTACAAGTTCACTGGTGTTCTACTTTGTATCGACGGTGTTGCCAGATTTTAAATATGTCTATAATCTAAATAAAATTATAATCAAATACTTTGTTTCCAAAATTGAAGTTGTTGTAACTTCGTTGTTAACCAATATTTTTTTATGAAATTTTGATGGTTTTTATTTATAACCACTACGAATCCAGTGGTGTAGTCAAACTTGAGAACAAAAATTGCCTAATAAACTTTTGCCATTTTTGACAAAAAAAAACCATAGAGTGCCTTGGAAATAAAACTGAAGTTATGAAAATTTGTGTCAAAATACACTTTTTGATGCAATTTGAGATTGATTGAAAAATGCGTATTCTACAGGGGTAGTTCATTTTAAATGGGTCACACTGTATTTTCGATTTGGAAACATCGCTTCCCACTTCGTATCATTTACCGTTTTCGAGATGTCAATAGTGGTACGACATAAAAAATACGGACTCTATATAACTCGTTGTAAATTATCATTGACGTTTTTCAATAAATTCATAACTTTTGTTTGTCATGTCTGTTCAATTTGAAGTTCTTCTTTTTTTGTCAATCAGATTACCATCAGTCTTTCTCTTTCTGAAATAAAATATTAAAGAATACCTAATCTGTGGAAAGCAAACACGCTCCATATATCAGGTCAGAAAGTCATTGGATTTTGACTTTTCACGACTTCAAAGTTGAACTGGATAAATAATTTTATCAGTTATTTTTTTTATACTGATAATGAACCCAAGTGAGTACCTACTATCCACATCCTTTTGTGCTTCTGCTTGAAGTGTTTTGGATCTGAATTTTCAACTTTCTGATATCTTTATGGAATTCTCTAGTTTAATCAAACCGAAAGGAAACTTTTTTAGAAATATTCATTGTTATCATCGGTAGGAAGCAAGTTATATTCTTCGAAAGTATATTGAATCACTTGGTTTGAAATATACATTAGCAGAATATTCATATAATTCATATCTATTGATCAATTCCTAATGTATATTATTCCATCTGTCTGTCTAGAATTTGATTTAATTATAGAATTTGACAACTCAAAACTAATTCGGGAAAAACATGTTTGGGGAGCATAAATTTGAAAATAAAAAAAATCATTAAGAAAATTGGTATATACAGAGTGGCCACTTTTTTAATGGGATTGTATTGGTAACTTTTAAACCATAAGAGGTAGAAGGTCGGTCAAATGGAGAAAAAGTTGCATTCATAGAAGCATTGTCAAGCAGTTCAAACAAATCGAGATTATCAGGGCCGGTTATTGAGATATCATAAGAAAAGTAAATTCTGTCATTTTTCTTTTTCTTTTTTTCCCACTTTATTTCGAATATTATCAAAAAATGTCACTGGAGTTTTTAATTTGACAGTGAATTATCCTCAATTTGACACAATCAGATTTTGTATCCAACGTTTCGTACGCTCTGGGCCACCCTCAACCTCATTTTTTTCAATACGGACCTGCATATTTTATGACACTTTTCGAAATAACTTTTAACGCTGAATTCAACGATATATCAAACAATGTCATTCAAAGTTGATTTTCAGGTGATTTTGACCCTTATCCAAATTTCTTTGGGTCGGATCTGTATTACATTTAGGTACCTTTAGTTTAATTAACAACATGCAATACATTTCGATAAGAAAATCAACTTACTCATCTTCAACTGAATGGAACGTAACAGAATCAAAGCAAGAAACAAGTAATAATTATTTACAAATTTCAAGAGGTGAAAAACCTAATTCATAATAATTAAACGAAACTATCATTTAATGAAAGAAAAATCAAATGATTATTCGAAAGTAAATGATGAACATTAATGAAGTAAGTGTTCGAAATGTCCACCATTTTGTAAAATGCACTTTGCGGTTCTGGAACCCATACTTCTTATACATTTGCTTATTTCGTCTCCTTGAATACCTTCCAATACATTCTCAATCTTCTCGCGAGGAATCATTATTGTTGGATTTGTCATTTGTTCCGTTGAAACAAATTTCAGAATCGAACTTTATTTTGAGATCATTACGATATAATTTTTGCAAGGCTTGGTATTCAAATTTAAAATCATTGTATTCGCGTCTCTTGACTATTTTATTAACAGCAGGTTTTGATAAATTGCATTCACTGGCCACAGTTCTCGATTTTTTTTCTGGGTTCAATTGAATTTGGGTCAGAACATTGATATCGTTGATAGACTTGTTTTTTCTTACATACACACAACTCTTGGTTTATTGAATGTATTATTTTCAAGTAGTAGGTTGTGGATGAAAAAGAACATAACAAGAAATGTCATATTATTTGTCACTTCGTTTATTATTGTGTCACAAGAACTTGTCATTAAATACTTTTCTGAGTAATTTCAATTTAACTTATTCGATATGGTGAGATACACAAATGAAGAGAAGAGAGATATGTACGAAGTGTACATAAAACTAGATAGAAATTCGTTCAAAGCACAACAAAGGTATGGTGAATTATATCCTGAAAGAACAACACCAAATATTAAAATGTTTCAACGTTTATCTATAACGTTACTTGCACATAATTCATTCATCAAACCTAGATGTCCTTATGTACGACGAAACGAGCCTATCAATGACATCAATGTTCTGGCCCAAATTCGAATGAATCCAGGAATAGGATCGAGAACTATGGCCAGTAAATGCAATTTATCAAAAAGTGCTGTTCATAAAATACTCAAGAGACACGGATACCATGACTATAAATACCAAGCCGTGCAAAAACAATATCGCAATGATCCTGAGAGAAGGTTGCAATTCTGTAATTGGTTTCAACGGAAGGTGCGGAATAACAACAATTTTTCGCACAATATCATTTGGGGAGACGAAACGACATTCACAAATTCTGGCATGTTCAATCGAAGGAACAAACATTTTTATGCCACAGAAAATCCTCACCTTAATTCATGAAATTAGATATCAATATCGTTTTTCTTTGAACATATGGTGCGGTTTGTTGAATAATAAATTACTGGGACCCTATTTTATTGACGGCAATCTAACCGGAGCAAAATATGTAGAAATTATAGAAGAAATGTTGGATGACCTTCTTATACGGTATCGGCGTGATAGTCCATGGTTCCAACAAGACGGATGTGGTCCACACAACTCAAGAATAGTCACAGACTACCTAAATCGAACTTTTCCCGATTCATGGATTGGAACGAGTGGTCCAGTAGCATGGCCTGCCAGATCTCCGGATTTGAATCCGCTGGATTTTTATTTGTGGAGATATCTCGAAAATAAAATTTGTGATACTACGAACCCGACATTAGAGATTCTTCGCGAGAAGATTGAGAATGTATTGGAAGGTAGTCAAGGAGACGAAATAAGCAAATGTATAATAAGTATGGGTTCCAGAACCGCAAAGTGCATTTTACAAAATGGTGGACATTTCGAACACTTACTTCATTAATGTTCATCATTTACTTTCGAATAATCATTTGATTTTTCTTTCAATAAATGATAGTTTCGTTTAATTATTATGAATTAGGTTTTTCACCTCTTGAAATTTGTAAATAATTATTACTTGTTTCTTGCTTTGATTCTGTTACGTTCCATTCAGTTGAAGATGAGTAAGTTGATTTTCTTATCGAAATGTATTGCATGTTGTTAATTAAACTAAAGGTACCTAAATGTAATACAGATCCGACCCAAAGAAATTTGGATAAGGGTCAAAATCACCTGAAAATCAACTTTGAATGACATTGTATGATATATCGTTGAATTCAGCGTTAAAAGTTATTTCGAAAAGTGTCATAAAATATGCAGATCCGTATTGAAAAAAATGAGGTTGAGGGTGGCCCAGAGCGTACGAAACGTTGGATACGAAATCTGATTATGTCAAATTGAGGATAATTTATTGTCGAATGAAAAACTTCCGTGACATTTTTTGATAATATTCAAAATAAAGTGGGAAAAAAAAGAAAAATCAAAATGACAGAATTTACTTTTCTTATGATATCTCAATAACCGGCCCTGATAATCTCAATTCGTTTGAACTGTTTGACAATGCTTCTATGAATGCAACTTCTTCTCCATTTGACCGACCTTCTAACTCTTATGGTTTAAAAGTTACCAATACAATCCCATTAAAAAAGTGGCCACTCTGTATAAAAAAGAACGATGTCAGATGATGACTAAATATTATCTTCCGCAAGCATTTGATTCCGCATCTAATTTGACAAAGCTGTTCATATCGTAAAAAACAGTTGTTTCTTGAGATGAAATTGGGCTACATAACATTTTTCATGACGAGTGAAGATGGAAGAATAAGGTTGGCATAATAATAATAATAATAATAATAATAATAATAATAATAATAAAATAATAATAATAATAATAATAATAATAATAATAATAATCGCTTTAATTGATAGAAAATGGCGAACAAAAATGAACAATTGATCAATACTAGACTATCAAAAGGCAGAGGCTCTAGTTCGAGCTCAGTGATGGATCGAACAAGTGTTTTCTTTCACTTAACCTGCGGGTACTTAGAACCTAAGACTAAAACTACGCAACTATTCAAACTATAATAAGTGTTAGTGCAATACATTATGTTTTGATAAACCTATCAGAAATGATTAAAATATAGAGGGGTTATAAAACAATATAAAGGTAGGATAATAAGCAGGAAGTATCTAGAGCAGCATCATAGAGTAATTTCCCCAGATAACAGACAATTTTTGAGTTTGTGTTTGAAAAGTGGATAGTGTTTTTAACCGTTCAGGAATCATGTTGTAACGCCGAGTAATAGTGAAAGAGAATGGCCATTGAAACTGGACAGTGGAGTGCAGAGGTGGGGTGAGTCGATATTTATGTTGAATATAAATGTGCGGAAGGCTATTTTGTCATACAGGTACGGTGGTTTTTGCGCAGTTATTATATTATGAAATAAGGTGCATAAGTTCTTTTATCGGTATTAAGCCATGCAATATCTTGGAGGGGTGAAGAGATATGATCTCGTTGGCCGAGTCCGCAGATTAGGCGTACACAAGAATTCTGGACCAGTTATATTCGCTGGTGATCTCTTTTGGTGATAGCTGGGCCATAGATAGTATCTGCGTAATTCAAGTGTGAGAGAACTAATGATTCGCAGATAGTATTTTTCCTCTATTATCTAGCATTTTTCTGCTAGAATATATCAATTTGAGGTTACAGAAAGCTCTTCGAATTAGTAATAATAATAATAATTTTTATCAACCATTTTTGGTACAGTGTGTACATATGGTAGGTCATATAAAGCACAAAGATGTGCAGTACGTACGTAGGGTAAAGTCATATATAACAAAAGTGTTTATAAATAAACCACAAAAATTAGGTAAAATTAAAAACATTATTACGGCAAGTATATGTAAAATTTTAACCAGTCACAGCAAGACCAGAAAAAGACGACAACATGACACAAGATACATATTTGAAAGTATAAATCACACTGAAAGCTTCTAAATATTTTTGATGAGCATAGTGAAATTTTCAGTCAGCCAACATTTTGTTCTATCAATAAATATTCTGTCACTGACAAGTTGAAACCATGGTTATATAAAAACGGAAAAGCTAACAGCAGAGATGGCAGTATGTTACAGGATATATATTAAAAGTTAACATGAGTTATAATGAATCATCCAAATATTCTTGATGAGAATAGTAACATTTATTAATTAGCAGACATTTTATTTTATTGAAAAATATTCTGTCATCTCCAGAATTTTTAATTTCAGTTGGTAGTTTGTTGTAGAAACTTTGTAGAGAGGAGAATTTTCGAATTTTGCGGTAGATTGGCCATTAAAATTGAGGGAGGAATCAAGTATAACTCCCAGGTTTTTCGAGCTGTCAGAGAAAGGAATGATATTTTCCTCAATTTTTATACTCATTAAGTTTTTGCAATGAACACGAGTGGTCTTTCTGCCGAAAAGAATGGCAGATAATTCAGAGGGGTTTATTGATAGGCATAAGTTTTTAGATATGGGGGAGATAGCTTCCAAATCAGAATTGAGTTGAAAGTTTGCCATGGGAAGATCTCTTTCAGAAAACGATATATATATATATATATATATATATATATATATATATATATATACATATATATGTATATATTTATGTATATATTTATATATATATATATATATATATATATATATAATGTAAATATTTTGTGGGGATGCAGCTATGTTTTAATCAAACTCTATTTTTACTTTTGTGAAAGCTTTCGAAATAAGTTTATTTCTTCTTCAGTCACTCTGAAAAATATGGCAGAACTGATGATGGACATATTTAAAAAATAAAATATTACTTACAGTATCTGAGTATAAGGTGAAATTGAAATTCAGAAAAATGGTATGATCTTCAGACAGTATTATGAAAAGTCAAGATGAAGTTTATAAATGAAAGATGTATACAGGGTGTAATAAAATAGATTATATTTTTTTGTAAAAGGTTGATTCAAGTTATTGATGAATTATTGAATAAAAGGTTTTTTTTATTCAATTTTGTTTCAATATCTAAGATATTGGAATGAATAATGTTCAAACTTTGAAAATCAGTTTTTTTATTCATTGAATTTTTTTCATTTTTTTATGTGAACCCCACAAAATATTTACATTTCAAATAGTGTTCAGCTACAAACAAGAGTCGTTATATATATATATATATATTTTTTTTATATGTTCTGGTTCCCACGAAAAGGGATATCCTGTAATGTTCAGAGAACATCGTGGGAACCAAGGGAAAGAAGGTAGGAGTTGGTGTTCTTCTTAAATTTCTGGAGGTTGTATGCCTCGGGGAACACCTCCCTAGGCAATGAGTTCCAAAGCCTCGCAGTTCGTTGGATGAATGAGTCTTTGGAAAGTGATGTTCTGCAGGTCTCCAAAGTGACCACGAAGGGGTGTGAAGACTGAACTTGACGGGTTAATCTCGAAGAGACTGCCAAAGGAGGAACGATTGTTGATATTTCAGAAGAGCATCGCCCATGAAAATATCTATAAAATAGAGACAAATCGCCAACTTTTCTACGGTGTTCCAGACAAGTGAGCGAGTTTGTAAGCGAGGCATCACCGACGAGACGAATTGCCCTTTTTTGGACAGAATCCAATAGCAATATATATATATATATATATATATATATATATATATATATATATATATATGGGTATCATCTGCATAGTAGTTAGTACTAAAGAAATGTGAGTGTTTATCAAATTCGTGGGTATGAAGTATAAATAGTACAGGTCCCAGTTTCGAACCTTGAAGAACTCCATTTTCCACGGCTGGAAAACCAGAAAAGTCAAGATCTAATGAAACCGCTTGCATGCCGTTGTTCAAGTAAGCACCCAACAAGCAGCAGCAGAAAAGTCAATATAATGGAGTATAGCCAACAATAGCTGATGCTTGATCCGATCGAAAGCCTTACTGAAGTCGAGCATAACCAAAGCGGTGAGCTGGTTTCGATCCGTCGTGGTGAAAATATCGTCTGTGACCTTGATTAACGCAGTGTCACAGATGTGTTGAGGTCGGAAACCAGATGGATGGGAAAGAATAATGCTGTAGGATTGTTGCTGGCACATAATTTGGGAGATAATTATTTTTTCGAATGCTTAAGATAAGGTACACAGAATGCTGTTAGCACCAAGTGAGTTGAAGTCCTTAGGGTGCATAATTTCGGGTAGAGGAATAATGAAAGATTTTTTCCAGATGGAAGGGAAGACATTGTAATCATACAGAAGTTGAAGACGTGACAGATAATAGGGAGAATTATAGGGCAGCAATACAATAACATGTCAATATTAATTTTATTTTAGATTTCATAGATAGGACTTTGTAAATATCAGACTCAGTGGTAAGAGAAAATTGAAAGTGTTTATGCCTGGTCGAGTGTTAACCGTGTGAAAATTCAAGATATCAGCATCTGGAAAGTGGTCACTCATAGAGGAGTTAACAAAATGATCATTGATGGCTTGATGGTTTCTCAGGTGCTCCGGAATTACACGGGTTACATTTTTAGAATGTATGTTCAAATTCTTTAGCTCCTTCCAGAGATTTTTATTAATGCCATTGTTATTAATTTTGACCTGGAGGTATACCTTTTTCTCTCTAAGTATGGCGTATTTAGTTTCATTTCTCAGATCTTTGTAGTAGATTCAAGGGGGAACCTTGTGGAATAATCTCTTTTTTATACAGTCGAAACCGGATATAACGACATTGAAGGGACCGTATAACTAAGGACGCTATATCCAATAGTTGTTATAAGCAATACATTTTTTTTTTATTTCAATGAACATTTAATTTATATATCGCCATATGATGTGAGATTTTTCAATATTCAACACTTTTCTGTTTTTTGCGACATGGTGACGCAAAAAAACACGATCCAAATCAAATCACAGCGATATGCACCTATGACCAGTCAACTGCGCACTAAATCAAGCGTAAAATGTTCAAGGTGAAATGGCATGAGGTGCGGGCGGGTGAAAAAGTAAGACGTTTGGTCGTTATAGCCGATGAATTCCGATGACGGTTCGTCGCTTCAACCGATATGTCGCTTTATCCGATGTTGTTATAAAGCCTTGGTTTCCTCCAAAAGTCGCAGTCGCTGACGACTACGACCGGGTAGCCGTGACCAGGTCGTTGAGACATCTCCAAAGCATTTTGAATGCTCCTGTTTTCCTAGCTGCTGTCGAGTCGTTACTACTAACTAACGGACACCGTTCGTTTAGTCGCCAGTCGCTTGACCGCTTCGGAAGCAGACCATCCATTTAGTAACGAATTTGACGGTGAAACAGATGGTTTTGCGCTGTGACAAGTTTTGTTCACTGTATTTTTTCCACATCAGAGTAAAAAAAACGTATGTAATAGTTTGTACTTATCATTTATAACAACACTAATTACATTTTTATTTCTTCATAAGAAACGAAAGATATGGGTTCAATAGATGATGTACAAGTGGTGCATCACATATCCAAGTTCCCAGTACTGTATGATCCGAAAAACGAGTCATATACGAAGATATATAATGGCGACTGGCGAAGCTGAGGAAAACAGGTAGGGTCGTGTCGACCTGGTCGCGGCTACCCGCTTGTAGTCGTCAGCGACTTTTGGAGGAAACCAAGGCTTAAGCGATGTTTACATAGGTACTTATATCGGGATTCGGCCGGGACCTTGTCATTTAGTCGTTATAACCGATGTCGTTATATCTGTAGTAGTAGAAGTTGTGATACTGCTGTTCATATTGCTCCTACAATTATTCAGATCCAATGTTTCAATTCCCTTTTCCAGAATGTGTATAATGAAGTTTAATATTCGTCAGGAAAGATTCAGTTGAAAATGTAAAAAAAGTTTGAAAACTTAGTCAATAGACTGACACAATTCTTGATGAAATGATGCCAGTTTTATTCCTCGGGTATTAATAAAGTAAACGAGTTCAGGAAATTAAAATTATTATTTCACAATAATTCTGAATTACTAATCACATCAGATGTGGGTACGAGAATAGCAAAAAATACAGTCATCAATCGATATACCAACCGCGAAAAACGTGATTTGGTTTCGAATATTGCCAAGTTGTGCTGTAGGCCCGTTGCTACCCCAATGAAAACTTTTTCATGGAATAAATTCATTGCCTTCCACTGATTGGCAAAACTTTTACCAATTGAATTAGTAATGTTGCTCCTATGGTGTGGATAGAATGAATTTGAAAATAAACGTTGCGAAAGCTTGAAATTCTTCCAAAGAAGGGTGATTTTTATCACAGAAGCATATTCCCAGAAAAAAATGTGAGCTCCATGTTTATTTAATCATTCAATATAAAAAAAACATTTTTCTTGAAAACATGGTTGTAAAATCTGCTGTATGAATTATCAAGTTTGCTGTGAACCTCATCTAGAATATTTATGATACCACAATATGAACAATATGAAATGAATTCAATTAACCTACCACCCTATTAAAATTTCTTATATTAAGTTCATTCATCAATGTCCTTTACTTATTTCGAATGCGCTTAACACTATGAACTATATACGTGCTCTACTTTCAGACATTACACTACACTTGGTCTTTTTCAGTCTTCAAACTGATTTTTTGATTGTCCAGTAATGAAGGGAAGATGAAGCCCAGTCCTCATGTATGCCACTCATATTTTCAGATCACAATGAATATCCTTATTCCTGACAAACCAAACGTTATTGACCATATTCCTCAGTACTATATTTTGGAAAATTTGCAGCATCACATTAACATTAATGTTTGAATATTTTTCACACCCCTAACGTTGAATGCCATTTAGCTACACCGGTTGTAAATCTTTGATTGTGTTCATGAAGTGCTTAGAGTTCTTGAAATACGAGCTGCTACTTCCTTGTAAGGGTTGTAATATTGATGGGGGTATTTCGATAGATTATAGGTTGGTGAGTTTATAGAGCTGGTTTCGGAAGACCGTAGAGATTGATAGAGACCGAAGTGATTTGCTGGATTGTGGCGTCAGGTAAGACCGTTCCTTCTCTGGAATGAAAGCTTTACATTTCCTCAGGGTGTTGTAGATTTTTTTTCAGCCACTGATGTTTTGTCGGAAAATTCGCTCTTTTTCGAGTATCTTTTTGAACTTTTCATCCAAATTCCTTGAATGAGATCGCAATGTGTGTAATTGGTGCAGTGTTATCTATTGTTGGGATGTGGTAAGCATACAGAATGTATATTAATGGCCCTAAGATCCCTCTTCGAGGGATACCTGTAATGAAGTTTTTGAGTTCGAAATATATATACTTTCTTTTATTTAATCCAATTTGGTTAATTGCAAGCTCCATTCCCATTCCCATATATAATATGTTAATAAGTCGTTTACTGAAAAGTAACCATGTAAAATATATATGTCAACTGAGTAAACATTACAAAGAAAGGTCTAATTCATATATACTGGTTCAATAAGGAGCAGCATCATGTATGTGTTGATACGTTTCATTTTTGTTTTCACCAAATTCATAGATATTCATCGTACGAATCAATGGGTGAAATAATCTTTAAAAAATGAATAGTAGCTTCAGAATCTGGCTATAAGTCCATTTTTATTCGAAATCGTACTGTGATTGGCCTTACGTCAGATACCATCGCTCAGCATGTGTTCGGGTTAGCTGCTGAATGGAACGTTTTATTCGGCAGCTGATTGGAAAATAGTACGCGATAAGCGTGTACTATCGTCATTGACAATGGTGAAATGGCTGCGGACTACAACGGGCTTTGTTGACAATTTTAGTTTCATTAGTAAAATGGCGTATGTACCTAACCCTAGCAAACTAGCATGCACGGATCTTTTAAATTATCAGCAATTTAAATAATTATCCATAAAGTTACAACTCTGATGGATAAGTAATGTCATGCCATTCTCTAGCCTTTTCCGGCGGGTCACATTCAAATGCACTCAAATAAATAGAAATTAGTGAAAGGGATTCATAAATATACTGATCTAAGTGAGAATTGGAAGTTGGTGTACCTTCGAATTCTCATTCACCATATGAAAAACTAGAAGCTTAACTTTTAATCGTTTTCTTTCATTGTCTTTGTCTTCACTAACAGTTAATAAGGGGGGTGTTTACTGGAAATCAGAAGAACCAGTGGATGATCATTGGTGATATTTCAATGAACTTTATTTAGACACGTTATTGAAAGATGAGTAATACCATACATTATTAACCCCCGAAATTGTGATATATCTGAAAAATTATACATGGAACAAGCTCTGAAATCAAGAAACCTGAGTTTCAATGCAACCCTAATAATCATCAGTTTGAAATTAATGGAAGCCACTATATATATATATATATATATATATATATATATATATATATATATATATATATATATATATATATATATATATATATATATATATATATATATATATACGAAATGGAAGGAATTTAATGGACATAGCCCTCAGTGAAAAATGTTAACCATAGACACGTGTTTCGGGCTCTCGGCCCTCATCAGTACGGTGGAGAAGTGCAAGGATGAACAACACTTGATAGAAAACGACAAATCAACGGAGTCAACAAACAGAAGCCAGCCGCTCATTTGTGATTTCGGTCAGCAGACCCTGAATTCCAGGGCAACAACGTCACCACGAGAGCCCGAAACACGTGTCTACGGTTAACATTTTTCACTGAGGGCTATATCCATTAAATTCCTTCCATTTCGTTTTTAACAGTCCCCTCGATATTACTCTCTTTCATATTCATATTCCTGGACTCGGATGTCACGCAGGTAGCTAGCTATAGCTGCCTCCGTGGTGACGTTGGTTGTTGCCCTGGAATTCAGGGTCTGCTGACCGAAATCACAAATGAGCGGCTGGCTTCTGTTTGTTGACTCCGTTGATTTGTCGTTTTCTACCAAGTGTTGTTCATCCTTGCACTTCTCCACCGTACTGATGAGGGCCGAGAGCCCGAAACACGTGTCTATGGTTAACATTTTTCACTGAGGGCTATGTCCATCAAATTCCTTCCATTTCGTTTTTAACAGTCCCCTCGATATTACTCTCTTTCATATATATATATATATATATATATATATATATATATATATATATATATATATATATATATATACTTACTTCTCATTGAAATATCAGCATCAATAACTGACTTGGTGCAATAGGAACTGAAGGAAAAAATTTGAAACATATTCATTTGAAGAAAATGTTTGGCTTTTCAATTCTCCATTTCGTGTGAAAATATAATTTGAAAAGGAAAGAAAGAACTCTTTTAAATATGTCATTAGCAAACAATCATACCATTTAGTTACTTTTTTTTAATATTGTCTCTTTAATTATAACCCCAACAGCTGCCTTTCTTGCTCAACTGCGTAAAAACAAACGAGTTGATCCCAACAAAAAATGTATCTCTTGTTTTTTTCGAATAGACAACGTTAAATAATTTTATTTTTCTATGAGTGCCATCGGAATTGTCACAAGAACTCCGAGTCCCGAGTAGATTATTTTCTAAACCCGCCAGATAGTGGAACATAATCACTTGTACAAAGACCATGTATCAGAGTTCGTCCGTTATTGTTCGAGGAGGCCCAAATTCATTTGACATAAACTGGAAAGGGCGATATGATTCTCGTTCCGACCAGAAGTGATTCAACTGCGAATAGGCTATTGTTGTCACGAAGCTAAAATTCCGCGATAAGGGCTATTCATGTTGTATTTCTCTTTCTGTAGATATCGTAATATTTCATGGTTCCCTAACATAAAATAAAAAATAATTATTCCATCAATCTGTCTGTCACAGCCCTTTTTCTCAGAGACTATTTGACGTATAAAGTTGAAATTTGGCATGGTAATCCAAATTTTAAATTATTTGTTATATCTTTGATCGGACTAGGTAATCAATTATTCATTTTTTTATTTGTATCCGTTTTGATTGTACTATTTATATAATCCCGTATGACTCGAATGTGGGTAATTTTAATACTGTAACGAAACTGGGTCTGTTTTAATGTCCGTTCATTACACTTCGAAAACACAACACAATAATGCACTCTGACAATGAAATTCTCAATTACAGTTTACTATTAGAATGTACCGCGTACCGCACTGCACTGAATAAAAATGAACCGTGAATTCGCTATGAGAATGACTATTATTGTACTGCTGTACGCTCGATCTCATATACAATCGTCCTCAGTTTCCAGAAGCTTCGAGTCGGTTCTCGGAAACATCTCGATGATTCCATGTTTGTCATTGGAAATCCCAGACCGTTGCATCATGCGACATAAAGAACGCAGGGCGTACTGTACTTATTTTCGTAACAATGTGTACAACACTAGGAGCTTTCAAATATTATTCCATAACTAGCTGGCCCGACAGACGTTGTCCTGTCCAAATTTCTATAATCCCTAAAAAAAAATCTAAAAACTCGCCAGCGTAGAATTTTTTTCCTAAGTTTTTTTGTGTTGTTCCATCTAGGTTATGCCTTTGACTCTGTTCGCTTTCCGTTATCCCATTTTCCTTTATCCCGTTTTTCCGTTATCCCGTTACCGAGTTATCCAGTTTTCTCGTTATCCTGTTTTCCTGTTATCCCATTTTCCAGTTATGCCTTTTTCCATTTTTTTTTTAAAACCTTTTCCCTCTCTCGTTATCCTTTTCCCGTTATCCTGTTTTCCCGTTATCCCATTATCCCGTTTTCCTGTTATCTTGTTTTCCCGAAAAAAATTAGCCAAATCTATCCATCTATTCTCAAGTTATGAGCTTACCAACACAAACAGACATTCATTTTTAACTGACGAAAAAAAAGGAGGAGGTTCTCTAGTCGACGCATATATTTTATTTTTTATGTATGACCACGCATAACTTTTCACAGAGTAGCTCGATTTCGATGATTCTTTTTTCATTGGATAGGGTATACCTCGAAGCTGGTTCCATTTGAAATTGAAAAAAAAACAACTCAAGGGTAGAAAAATAGTGGATGTTTATCGTTTACCCACTGAATTTTTAGCCGTTAACCGATTCTACCACTCATAACTTTGTACTTGGTTATCCGATTTAGATTATTCTTTTTTTATTGGATCTGGTAATCCCTTCACCGCACTTACTCACTTCACACCTATATGCGCATTTCGATAACTAAGTTATCATCATCAGTAGGTTAACTACATTCACTAAATAAATTGTAACATTATCTTACAATAGCACCTGCTGTTTCTAATTGGGTTATTTTATACTAATTACTGTTCCTCAAGTCGCTAATAGGATCTTGATGGTTCTATGGGGATCAAAGAAAATAGAGTGGGATACATAGGCCCATTATCCTCATTAAGTACATGTTTATTACGGTTTTTATGAATAATCTCCAGGCAGTCTAATTTTCTAGTGTCGTCGACCGATTTGATCATTTTCAAATTATGAATGTTAATTTTGTGTTTGTTTTAGCAACAAAAAAGCAAAAAATAAAATAAACCTTTCTGTTGCAATAATAACTGAGCTCCCAATGTGAGTAACTAATTTTGAGTCGGCGCCAAACAAACAATCAACGAAGATCATTAAATTTCTTTAGAAAAATTATCAAAACGCCGCAGTACATCCCGCTGCCATCATTTTACGCTTTACCTAATTCAATTGCTAGTTTGTTTGGCGTCGACTCAAAATTCACATTAGTTTAGGAGTTCAGTTATTTTTAAGACTAAGAAGGTTTATTCCATTTTTTGCTTTTTAGTTTCTTTTTTCGTCGAATTAATTTTTTGTTAAAAACTTTTTATTATTATATATTTCTGAAAACTTTTTCAGGACAAAGAAATTTCCAATAACTTTTCTAAAAATACTTTTTTTTCCTAAAAACCTTATTTGGAGTATTACGAACATTCAAAAAAACAATTAGCCAAATCGGTTCTGCCGTTGTTTTTATAAAAACAAATAAAATGTTACCCTGACCGGGATTCGTTCCTGTGACCTTCTGCTTGGTAGGCATCAGTGTAACCGCCGAGCTATTTCCTCCTTGATAATGAGTGACTCTTTTTCTTCGCAAAATTTCTTATTTACCTGAATTTTGCAATTTCCGGGCAACTTTCCTGATTTTTTTTTCGTATCAACCATACTCGGGCTGTTACGAACATTAAAAAAAAAATGCCGAATCGAGATTTATTTTTATTATATAGATTTCTAAAAATATGTATTTTCAATCTTTCAAATTATTATGTTTTGTTTCCTGTACCTTCCTGATCAGTTTTTATTAAACAGTGTATTTCATGTGTTTAAGACTTTTGTTCCTTCGTTGATTTCGAATCTCTCATAACTGATTTCATAAAAAGGTTCCAAAACAACTGAAAGAACTTCATCCTAACCATAAAAAGCAATTGCTATTAGTTTTTCCAGCAATTCCTTTATAATATCAGCGAAAACTTATTCACTTGGTTTGTAGCAATTGTAAATAGTAAAAGCTTTGACTTGAAGTAATTGCTCTTGCTAATACTAATTATCGAAGAAAATGCGATTTTTTTTTCAATTCACACTAGCCATTTAATTTAATTTTATATTTGCAATCATGATAATCAATCTGAAACGTTAAAGATATGGGTGTTGCAACGGAAATTCAAATGAAGGGAATATTCTCAATTCACACATTAACTCGGAATAGCTGAAAAATAAAAAGAAATGATAAAAGTTCGTAATCAGTGACAAAAAAAACTCAAGATAATTATTTTGTACCGTATGCTCTATATTGAGCATAAAAACTTTTTAACAAAAAATTAAACCGACGAAAAAATCGACTGAAACGCAAAAAATAAAATAAACCTTCTTAGTCTTAATGATAATTGAGCACCTAAACTAATGTGAGTAACTAATTTTGAGTCGGCGCCAAACAAACTAGCAATTGAATTAGGTAAAGCGTAAAATGATGGCAGATGGATGCACGGAGGCATTTTGATTACTTCTTCAAAGTAATATAATGATCTTCGTTAATTGTTTGTTTGGCGTCGACTCAAATTAGTTACTCACACTAGTTTAGGATCTCAATTATCCTTAAGACTGAAAAGGTTTATTTAATTTTTTGCTTTTCAGTTGATTTTTTTGTCGGTTTGATTTTTTGTGGCTAAATCAACTAATAACTATCTACTCAATTGACTCCAGAAATAGATTATGTTGTAGTGTCATCAAAACTACCTATATGTGTGCCAAGTTCCAACAGAATCGGTTCACAGATGAAAAATTATCAATCCCTTATTTTTCTACCCTTAGGGGTGGATTATTCCTTAACAAATCGGAAAAGACCAACTCTGAAGTATATTATCCATTAAAAAATTATCATCTAAATAGGATAACCGGTTAACGGGTGAAAATTCAGTGGATGAACGATAAGTATCCCCCATTTTTCTACCCTTGAAATGTTTTTTTTTTCAAATTAAAATGGGACCAACTTTGAAGTATACCATATCCAAAAAAAAAAGAGTCATCGAAATCGAACTGCTCTGTGAAAAGTTATGCCTGATCATACATAAAAAAAATACCCGTCGACTAGATAACCTCATCCTTTTTGATTTCGTCGGTTGAAAACTTTTTAACAAAAAATTAAACCGACGAAATACGGAACTGAAAAGTAAAAAATGAAAAAAATCTTCTTAGTCTCAATAACTCAACTCAACTAATGTAACTAATTTTGAGTCGGCGCCAAACAAACAAGCAAATAAATTAGGTAAGGCGTAAAATGATGGCATCGAGTTACGCGGTGACATTTTGAATTTTTTTGAAGTAATTTAATGATCTTCGTTGATTGTTTGTTTGGCGCCGACTCAAAATTAGTTACTTACATTAGTTTAGGAGCTTAGTTATTGAGACTAAGAAGATTTATTTTATTTTTTACTTTTCAGTTCCGTATTTCGTCGGTTTAATTTTTTGTTAAAAAGTTTTTATTTTTCAATTTTTTGTGGTTGAAATCTACTAATTATTACCTACTTGTTTTTTTATTACTTCCAAAATACTTACTTACCCACCTTACTTCAACTATTACCAGTTAAATAATATGATTTTCTACTTTTACTATTTGTTGTAATATAAATTATTTTTGTTGTTCTGGTTAGTTCATTCCATTATTTGTATCCTCTCATAGAATATAATTATTGTGACGGATGTGGAACAAAAATAATGACAGTAGCGATCTGTTATTGTCAACTACATATGTGTGTGCCAATGTTCACAAGTGGAAAATCAATTATCCCCTATTTTTCTACCCGTAAGGGTGGATAATTTTATTCGAAATCCAAATATGAGGTATACCCTATCTACTAAAAAAAAATCATCCAAATCGAAGAATCCAGTACAAAGTTATGCCTGATAGAATCGGTTAACGGACCAGAATTCAGAGGGTGAGTGATCAATATCCTTCATTTTGCTACCCTTATGGATGGATTTCATCTTTTAAATTCAAATGGGACCAACTTCGAAGTACACCCTATCCACTGAAAAAAGAATTATCGGAATCGGACGTCTCAGTAAAAAGTTATGCGTGATCATACATAAAAAAAAATTATGAAAAAAAAATATACGCGTCGACTAGAGAACCTCCTCCTTTTTGGTTTCGTCGGTTAAAAATGTACATTTCGTACATTCAAACCGTGCCCCCAAAATTGACAGTTTCTGACTTTTTGAAAAACAAAATTTATTGTAAATTTTATTAACTTTTTTGGGGGTGTTCACATTTTTGGTTGATCAGATACTCCATTGACGCGGATTTGAGGGCTACAACTTTGTCATTTGAAAGAAAATTGCATTATTTTTCCCAAGCGCGAAATTGAATAAAAACTAATTTTTCAAAATTTACTTCTTTTTTACCCCCAAAATGAACCCTGACGACTTCGCCACTGTGAACAAAAATGTTGCCCAGATGTTTCTGAACAATTTCAAGTTCAAGTCGTACGGGTTACATTCCCTATCAAAAAAACCCTAGGGAAAGTTTTGTTCGCAAATTTGAATTTAGTACCTGCACCACCTGCATAATCACCTGATATGGAGATTGTCCAACTGCTATTTTTTTCATCATTGGGTCTACAGTTTGACTGTATTTGTATAAATTTCCTGATCCATTTAATTTTGTTTTCAGATTGTGGGAGGTTATTATCCCGAAAATGTATCAAGAATGAGTATTCCTCAACAAAAAAAAAGTTTCAAATAATAATTATCTGAGATATACAATATAATACAGAGTTTATAACAATATATATGTACAATGGTATACTTCAAGTACTTGTAAGGATTGTGTTGAAAACTAATTATGAACAGAACATTATATCGAGCTTATATATAAAAAATATTCAATTGAATACAATTTGTAGTGAGGATATTCAGTTATAAATAACCTTCACTGTTAACTATTTTCGTTTTTTTATTTATGATTCGAACTTTACAAATGAATTCGTTTTGGAAACAATTCTAGTTATCTGTCTATTTGAAAACTTCTCCCGCTCCCTTCATTTTGACAATCTTCGCCGTCATCTGGTTGGACGTTGCTACTCGGCCAATCAAACAATATTTCGATTGGTTACAATCTCCCCCTTTGGAGAACACATACGTCCTCGTGTGGGCTCCAAAAATTTGATAGGTGTTGGATTGGCAAGGCAACAAAAGCATTTTTTTTTATGAACTTTTCTATGGTGTCCACGAACTGGTTGGTCTGGGAGATCCTCTCTTGGAGCTTCTATCGTAATCTGGTCATTTAGGACTGTTTTTGTTGACTCAACACCAGATTCACTTTCAAGATATTTTACAGGATTTCTGGAGTGCTTTTTCGGTTTCTCCTTCTTAGATTTAAGTCTTCCTGTTCGACGGATTGGTCTGATTGGGAGTGGGGCTTCTTCCTCGGAAGATTTGGATGAAGTCAAAGCTGAGCCATGACATTTGGCTAATATGTTATCAGGATCTCATATGTCATTGGGATTACGTCCATAAGCGGAGCTAATTTTGATGTGAATAAATCTTTAGCTCTGCTGAGGAGATGAGTATCCATCAAAACCTCATCTCCTTCTTTGAATTCCGGCATCGGTCTTCTTCTCTTGTCTGCATAATGCTTTCATGATTTACGCGAAGCTCTCTACCAAACGTCAAATAAGCGGGTGAATATCCGGTGCTTTGACACTTTACTGTATTCATTGCAAACCGGATAGCTGGAAGTTTCTCTTTCCAGTTCCAGTGTTCGTCTCCTACTAAAATAGCAAGTTGGGTTTTCATGTCCCGGTTTTTACGCTCTACTGCATTCGATTCGGGATGGTAGGTGGGGATCAAGTGGTGCTTGAACCCTAGGCAATGTGCGACACATTGCATTACCTCGCTGACGAATTGAGTTCCATTGTCACTTGTTATTCTTCGAACAGATCCAAAACGCAATATTATTTCATCGATAAGAATACGCGCACAGGCTTCCGCCTAAGCAGTTTGGAGTGCAAATAATTCTATCCATCTGCTGGAAATGTCCTCTATAATGAATATCCACTTTTCACCTGCTGGCCCTTCAGGCAGCGGACCAAATGAGTCAATAGGGACAATTTCAAACCTTTGACCCATCACTGGAGTTTGTTTTAGTCCGGTTGGGTTCAGATTCCGAACTTTATATCTTTGGCATTCCAAGCACTTAGACATATGTTCAGAAACAGACTTCGTCATACCTGGCCAATAATATCGGCTTCGGATTTTTTGCAGAGTTTTTTCAATCCCATAGTGTCCAGATAGAGGAGAATCATGGTACCCTTCTAATACCCTAGGGATTCTAGTCCTTTGGACATCAGATATCCTCTTTCCGTCCATCGCTTGTAATCCACGGCCTCAGGATTTGGATTTTCGAAAGAGGCAGGTCTATGCTACGCTGTACTGTCACTAGGCAGGCCAATGCTTCCTTGGTTTATTTCGCATTCGTTTACGTTGATTGGTGGTCTCGACAAAGTATCTGCCACTACATTAACCTTTCCAGGCGTATAGTCAATTCTCATAATATAGGCGTGAGAGGGCCCATCTGGCGAGACGTCCCGTGGGGGACTTCAAAGTCATCAGCCACTTGAGTGATTGGTGGTCAGTTTGTACCACAAATTAGATCCTTCAAGGTAGCCACGGAATTTGTCAACTGCCCACATCACAGCTAACGCTTCTTTTTCGGTGGTATGGTAGTTTTCAGCAGGAGTGAGTAGTCGACTTGCATATTCTATAGAGCGCTCGTCAGGTCCCTTCCTCTGGAGCAGTACTGCCCCAGGCATATGAACTCGAATCTGTTCTCAAGACGTAAGGTAATCTAACGTGTGCTTGCCGGAGTATCGAATGGATGTGAGTAATTCCTTGAGACAATCAAAGGAATTCTGTTGGTCAGTTCCCCAGATCCATCTGGCATTTTTTTTAAATATGTTAGAGGGGAAAAGGTAAAGAATATGAGATCACACAGTATCTTCACGAAATTTTTACAGGTGCTTCAAAACATGGTAAAAACGGTATAGCAATCGACAATTTTGCGCGAAAAAGATAATATAAGGAGATATGGGCCCCCGAAGGTCCATAAAGAGAGGTTATAGGATATCACTTTTGGAAATTATAAACTGATATAAACAATTTCTATTTACACTAAAATAGTAACTGCACACACTTTTAGTAATATTAAAATCACTTAATTTTCGATAAAGTGAAAAATGAAAAAACTGCGATTACTTTCCATATAATTTTACAGAAGAAATGTCAAAAATCAAATGTTATGATTATCCGAATCTTAAAGTTTTTTGATATGCGACGTTGCCTATGTCTCCAAAAGGGGAAAAAAAATAATGAAATTCAATGTGTCATACATATTGAGCATATAAATGATAAGTATTACAGCATGAAATAACGATATGATATCTGTGTTTAAAATGCAAAGTATATTTCACCTCGCTTCTTGATAGTGATTGTAATTTTGAAAATTAAGCATGAAGTTGATGTGCCGCATTTAGAAAGTTACCAAACATATAAAATAATGTGACTTCAGATTATTTGGTTTTAAGTAATTTTAAACTGGACCAAGAAACGCATTTGGATTGCGTGTCTCGGCCAGGCATACAAGAAAACATCCAATTAATTTCTTACGTAAAAAGAAGGGACATAACCTCACCTAACTTGGCTAACCTTGTTACCCAAGTTGAATGCAAGCTAATCAACCTTACAAGGCGACGCTTCGCTCCGCTCGCGAACATTTCGATCAAATCAATTTCCAACGTAAAAAGAAGGAACACAACCTAACTTGGCTAACCTTGCTATCCAAGTTGAATGCAAGCTAATCAACCTTATAAAGCGACGCTTCGCTCCGCTCGCGAAGAATTCGCAAATATGCTGCTAACGAACAAAAGGACAAGTTGGAACCCATCTACACACTTTAATATTAAATAAGCGAAACCACCCTTTTTTTTTACTTTAAAAGGCCGTGAAAATTTTGCGAAAATCCGGATTGGCCAAATTAGTTGGCAACGTGGCATGTCCATAAAACGCCAAGATCAATGCCCAATACAACCACCAATATTTGATTTTTGACAGTTCATGTGAAAAATTTAATGAAACATACACGCAAAAAAATTTACCAGGATATACAACAGGAATTCGGCGAATTCTACAGGAAATTCCCCCTATATAAGCGACAGCAGGAATATTTGTTAATTGTACGTGACAATTCCGGTCTTTACATTCCTCTGGAAATAACAAGTTTTAGATTAGTTAAGGCAACCAAACTGCAGTTTGCCATTTCAACAGGAAAATAATAATGTGACAAAAATCGGAAAATGATTTACTATTTACAGAATCGTTACATTGATGTAACTGGAATTTTTCAGTTATCTTAATGAACTACCTTACTTTTTCCGGAGCTGTTATTTCGATTTAACAGGAATTTCTTGTCTAATAAACAAACTTGAATTTTTTTACCGATTCATAAACCAAAACAAATTACTTTATCAACCGGAATTTTATCGACTTAACAGGAATTTTCCGTTGAATTAAAGAACTTTCGTTCATATATTACAGTACTAGATAGTTGTATTCGAAACTTATAACCTGAGCTTTTACATGAATTTCCTGTACTTACCTAGTATTTAACTGGAATTTCTTGCATTTCCTATTTAATCAACTACATAGTTTTGACAGTAATTTCCATCTGGAGTTGATATTTTTTTCCATTGAATTTTACTGGAAGTTTCCGGTTAAGTCTACCGTGGAGCATTGTTGTAATTTGGGTTACTTCCTGTCAGTATTCAAGTGCTATTTCGTAATTTTTGTAACGCATTCTGTTTAATAAGTGACTTGCGAATATGTGTCTGGAATAAGGGGATAATTTTCCATATATTTATTATAGAGTATCTCAACATAATTCTAACGAATTAGAGAGACATTCGTTGAATACCGGTATGGAGACACTCCATAATACATATAAAAAGAAATTTTCCTGATTCCGGACACATAGCGAGTTTCATTTACTGTCTACACTCTTACAATTTGTTCTAGGGAAAGTCAAACACAAAAAAATGTAACCTTTGAATAACAGCGAACTTTATGCAGTTGTGAAAAATGATTATTTTACAGGTTTATATGGTTCGCTATGCTTTAAAAGACTGAAATTATTTTCAGTGGCTAACTACCTCTAGGGGTGGGTGCCCGCTATCGTATTAAGACTAGCAATATATTGTTACAATCCCAAATCAGCAAATGAATACAAACTGAGGAATAACCCAGGTAGACAATTACAACTACAATAAAAGATATGTAATAGAACAATACCCATTGAACAGAGTATGCACTTCTCATATAGGTAGGGTATAAAAAATATGAAATTAGAATGTTTATGTTTAAATTTGTTTTTATTGAAAAATCAATATTTTGTTTGGAATAAATGTTACAAAAGAAAAACGAAAAAAAAAAATATATTTGGTGCCTTTCCGTAATTCCAATATTTTAACCACGATTACGGTTTTGCCATATAAGAAGTACTGCAAGGTCGTAATCATGGATAAAATATTGGATTTACGGAATAATTCTTTAACTAAAAGTAATAATGATGAACATATTCATCAACAATAATAAACCTAAACTAAAGGTAAAAATTTTATTTGCAGTCCTTTCATCCTCATCACATATCAAGACCACGTGTACACTATGTGTTCACATTTATTTAAAGCAGCCAGAGAGACCTGAGAATTTGTCAAGCCGATTACAAGATTACTTTCTGGTTATGACATTTAAAATTGACAATAAAGTCAAAAAAAATGTACATGACTGTTTGTCACACTACACCGAAACACGAACTATTACTTTTTCGACGCATGTTTCGTTGACCATCAACGTCATCAGGAGATGATAAGAAACGTGCGTCGAGAAAGTAATAGTTTGTGTTTTGGTGAAGTGTTTACTCTGTATAGTGTGTGATAACGCCGAAAGTTCCATCCCCAAACTGGTATGACTGTTTGTAATTGTTTAAACAAGTTCAAGAGTGACATTATTGAAGCAACCTCCTTGTTGGGCATTTATGGTAGGTTGTCCGATAAATATGCTTAGAACTCTTCAATTGATGATTCAGTCCAATTGCTGGATGTGTCAATAATGGAAGAATCTGTATAGTCGCCGATGGTGTGATCAGAGTCCATCATATGTTTAAAATTTGTCTGTTTCTGAAAAAAATTTTGAGCGTTTACATAGTCTGGGAATGATATACTTTAAGTGTTCACATTTTCTAGCATGGAAATAACATCGGGCTTTATCGACATAGGCACTCGTAAGTATTTCTAAACATATGATGGCCTCTGACCCCACCATTGACCATACAGATTTTTCTATTATTGACACATCCAGAAATTCAAATGAATTGTCAATTAAAGGGGTTCTGAATATATTTACCAGAAGACCTAACGTGTCCAATTTGAAGTTGCTTCTTGACTGACATAATTTAATCAACTGCAAACAGTCATGTATTTCTTCTTGACTTTTGTTATCATTTTTTTATTTTATAACATAAGTCTACTTGCATAAAAAAATAGGCAATAGGGGGCAACTCGAATAAATAGTTAGTTGACGCCGACATAACTATTTTTCTAATAAGTATCAGAATTCATTTCACAATCACTTCACTTGCACTTGCTTATGCGTAGGTACCCAACCAACAACCAACACGAAACACGAATGACAAGTTACCGCGTCGTTGCGTATGTACTTCCCAGAGTAGCGGATTGAATTGTGGGATTTACAGGACTTCTGGTAAAATCAACGTTCTGAGCTGTTACACCAGTAGAGTGGATCGTAGAGATAACAGGAATATATTGCATGAATTAAAATACAGTCAGCTGAACAAAAATTATTCCGGTAGAATAATCTGAATTTCTGTGAGGAATGCCAAACATTCCTGTTGAATTTAATGTGTCCATACTGTTAGTCGTACAAATATTTCCTGTAACATTCACGGTGTTTTATTCCGGTTGCACCTATGGTGTATGTTTTACAGTCGTGTCTTGTAAATATTGCAGAGCATTATTCTATATTCACAGGAAATATTCCTCATAAACTAAAAGTTCCTTATTACTGTCATACTAACCATTTTTCTTGTTCATAGATCAAGTCACTTTAACCGGAACCGGCATGTTAGATGCAAGTACAGATTGTTCTCAGAACGTTTTTTTTTTGTTATAATAACAATGGTTCGTTTAAAAAACAGGAATTCATTTAACCGAAAATTCCCGGGATTCCTTTTTTTTCAGTGTATAATCGGAGTTTTTTCATGTCTTTATTGATCATTAAGTGATTGCAATATTACTTGAACGTTAAATGAGTGTACAGTTAATAGTTTAGTGCAAAAAGCTATTCTTTATATCAGTTTGAAGTTTCCAAAAGTGAACCTCTATTTATGGACCTTCTGGGGCCCATATCTCCTAAAATTATCTTTTCCGCGCTAAATTTTCGATTGCTATACTGTTTTTTTCGTCTTCTTGAGCTCTTCTGAAAATTTCGTGAAGATACTGGGTGATCTCATATTCTTAACCTTTACCTGTTAGAGGTCTTGAAACAGGTCTGTATGAAGGACATAACCTGTTTGACATCGGTGGGTGATTCTCGTTCAAGAATTGCTCTCACTTTATTTGGGTCCGTTTTAATCCCATGGGGAGTGATCAGATGTCCAAGATACTTCACAACGGGGCATACAAAAATACACTTGGCTCGATTATGATTCGAACTTTACAAATGAATTAGTTTTGAAAACAATTCTAGTTATCTGTCTATTTGAAAACTTCTTCCGCTCCCTTCATTTTGACAATCCCGTCGTCACCTGGTTGGACGTGGCTTCTCGACCAATCGGACAATATTTCAGTTAGTTATAAATTATATTTTAAAAAAACTAAAAGAACACGCCTATATAGCAATATGGACTTAAAAGTTAAAAATAATAAGAATAAAGTCATTTACCAAAAAATTTCCTCTTTTGTGGGCAATAACTGTATTCTTCTTCTTTTTTCAGTCCATATTGCTCTATAAGCGTGTTTTTTTTTGTTTTAAACTATAATTTCACTTTTAAATTTTTGCTCATACTGCTATAAAAGCATGTTTTTGAACTTCCCGACTACGAGAGAAAATATTTTTGATTGATTCATACGCATGGGATTGAAGTTTTTACTAACTTTTGGTGAAAGTACTGGGACCAAACCAGCGCACTCTTTGTAATGTGAATTGGGCATTTTTTTAACGATCTTGCTGAGAATACCAGGTCATAGGTATGAAATTATTGTATTGTCATCGGTTCTCAATGCGTCTGCAAAATTTTAAATAAATCGGATGTCAGGCGAAGGCGAAAAGGGTGTTCAAAATAAGACGGTTAACATTGACATATTGTTTTTTTAACAAAATCGTAAAATATTTGTATTTTGAATTCGTTACCCATTCTTTGTCTTTTTTTTTTAAAAACAATGATATGATGTATTTTATGCCATTTGGTAATAAATCATGGTTTCAAGTTCAATTCGTTCTCGAAATGATTTGATATGATACCTAGAATATTGTCACTAAAGTTCTGTGCGTTTTCTGAATCACATTACATAAAAACAACACGAAATAAAAGATTTAGGACTTATCAACTTCTGTCTGGGATTTGAATTCAACTAAAATGTTGAAAATGATAAAATTACGTTATATGAGAAGCAATTTATATAAAACGTTCTTAAAAAAATTGGAATGGAAAACTATAAGCCTTCATAAACACATCTTGATGCCAAACTGACATCACCAAAACATTTGAATATGGAGGTGAAGAAACAATATTTGTATTAGTCATTGATTGGCTCTAGTATGTACTTGACCGGCTACAAAAATGATAGGTGATATTTTGACAAAGTCGCTTCATAGTCCGAAGCATACATTTTTTTGGATCCATGGAAGTGGCAGACAATAGAGTTAATAAAATTTCGAAGGGGTTGTTGGAGTTTCAAGTTTTATTCGTTTATCCTATACTTGATTTGATGATATTATATAGGTAGATGATTGTCACTAATATCACATAAGTTTTGTACGTTTCCTGAATAAAGTTATGTCCATAATATGACAAGGCAGCTTATATGACTACAAAGTGATTGCCCCTTTGCACGTGCAACTCGTCGAAACAATTCCTTACCCTTCATGGGAAAAATGTTCTGATGCAGCAATTTCACACCAAAGGAAATGCCAAATCTTGTACTTCCACATCAAAGCACCCATACTTCACGTTGACCTGTACCATACCGTTTACTTGGGCTGGCTATGCATTGCCAATTTGTTTTTTCACATGTCCATTCGTATATACATGTTTACCACGTTGTAACTGTTTTCAATTGTTTTTGAACAATTTTGCTATTAAATAAAATGTTATTACCAGTTAATCCAACCATTTCTACAAAATTAGAATGGCTGTTATCATCTAAAAAACATTGTTCGAAAAATAGCAAAAATTCACAATTAACTGGGGTTATTTTAATTATATATTTGCAAGTTTATCAATTACGGTTGGGTCTCAAGGACCAAATTCGTAATCATTTTGACAAAATACATTATTGGAAGATTCTACTGCCCTTTTTTTCCAGTTGAATACCAACGATATCAATAAATAATTCAATAATACTCGTGTTATATCTTATGGCGGCTAACAATTTTTGGAACCACACGTGTTGCATAGCAGGATAAGTTAGCCCACCACCACTCAAGAAGGGTACTGAATAAACAACAAATATGTTGAATTCGTTCATCAGAGTGAAGGCGTTGCAGTTTGAATTAAAATAAAAAGTCAAACTATTGAAGCTGTGAACTATTCCGAAAAATATATTTTCAAATATATCTGCTTCAAATGAGTGGCGGGATAGAGTGGATTTTTTAAAGAACATAAAACTTCTTTCGAGTCCAATAACAATAAGAGTTGAATACATGGCTGAATCCCACTGAAACAAAATTGTATTTACCTTGTGTTTCCCCCACAAATAATTGCAAACATCAATTCTAGTGAATGAAAAAACTGCTAAATTGCAGAATCCATGGGCTGCAATACCATTGTTCGAAGTATAATAAAAGATATAGTAGAAGGATTTACATCCGCTAGAAAAGAGAATGAGCCTTTACTTAAAGGAGATTACTTCGTGAGGAGGGTTTTCATCTCGGTATTGCGACCTTTTTATTCGAATACGGGGATTTTTCAACATGGAAATTGCTTAACCTTTGTATAGTGTCCCAATCATATGCTTATCTCATAACTGGAATCTCGGAAAGCAGAGAAAACATTTACTATCTTTGTGATATCATTTTTATCATTACTTCGTAGCATTACTTTTTATTATTATGAACAAAGCTTTAGAATCGAAAACAACTGAAAACTGACACACATTTATCAATAAAAGCACACGTAGGATTCTGAAAAACACCTGACTCATTTTCATTATGCAGCAAAGAGTAACATGAATTCGATTCGAAATAAGTATGCACGTTTGTTCATGTATACAGGGTGTTTCTTAATAACATGCTAATATTTAAGGAGGTTATTCTTGGGCCCATTTTGAGAAAAACACTTCATATGAACATATGTCCTAAAGATCTTAACTTTTGAAATACATGGTGCCAAAGTTTTAATATTTTTTTTTTTTATAACTTTGGTATGACCCTAGGATATTTTTGTGAAACGTAGTACGCATCTTCTTTGCATCAAAGGACATTCTCTGCTGTACAACATAGTTTTTTATTCTTGCCAGTGGCATTCGTGCGGGATTAGCACTGAATCATTTTAAAGAAAAAAGTGGTACGCCACTGCTTTTTCTTGAATCCTCATTCCTTTCTGAGCAAATCTGATTCATTCCTTTCTGAGCAAATCTGGTCTGTTGATTTTTTTCAGTTTGGCGTACGGTTTTCGCATATAAAAATAAAATGCATTCGTCTCTAGACCAATTAAAATTTTATACAGTGCGGCTTTTTACACTCCCCCCCCTTTTGAACGGTTCAACGTAGAACAACGTATGATATCACCGACACTACTTTTTGAAATAAAAGACTTTGTAATTGCCCGGGGGGTCACATCAACTTCAAAATTTTAAATTGCATGGGGGGTTATGTGACACATCGTTGAAAAGATAGTTCAATTATCTTTCCAACCATCTAATTGTTTTTATCATTTCGTTGATTTGTTTTTTCACAATGTGCATTTGAAATGTCAAGCATAAGTGCGGCTTTTTATAGTCCCCCCTCCTGTAAACCTTTGAATGGTTTGACGTAGAACAATGAAAAAAAAGGTATTGAATGATATTACTGATGCTACTTTGTGAAATAAAAGACATCGTGATTGCCCGATACATAGCGCGGGGGGCATCAACTTGAAAATTTCAAATAGCATGGGGGGTTATGTGGCTCATCGCTGAAAAGACAATTCAATTTCCTTTCCAACCATTTTTTTTTATTTCGAGCCAACTTTGAATGAACACTCAATCTGTTTTCTATCAGATGGTTATTAGAATTATTAACATTGGGATCAACATTTGGGAATGCTATATTCATTAGGTTTTCGTTTGTACCAAAAGAAAGGATATTTTGTTGATGATAAGAACAAGGAACACTCTCTGATATATTTTCAATCTCTGAATCACTGGTAAATAGGGATGCATTTTCCTTCACTTCTTCGTAATGAAAATTCGTTATGGCCTTATCATGTTCGACTATTTGTCCACCTGATGAAGCTGCGGACGGCGGGAGTATATAGGGAACAGATTGTGATTTCTGTTTAGCACGCCTATAATGTTTGTTTAATTTTAATGATCTGCTAGACATTAGGAATTCACTAATCTTCCAGATTTTTAGTATCCACTGGAAACCAGTGATTATATTCATGAGAAAATATCTATCTTCCGAACTTGTTCCGGCAATTCTCATTCCACCTTTCTCACGGAGCTAAAAATAGTGCTTTGGTCAACCACCACTGCTGAGACACAATATGCATTTGGTAATTACCGAAACTTCCGTCTCCTCCGAAATTGATTTTCGGCCAGCCCTATGAACAGTGCCAGTTCCATTAAATACTTTCGAGTTATTGGATGATCAGGGAATTTTTCATTAAAAATTATCTCTGCTGCATGGTAGTTCCCACGGGCCTCACCAAAAATGTAGATTGCTTCAGTTTCTTCTCCGATAGGACGTACACGAACCATGATAATGTTTCAAATTCAAAATAATACTAGTAGAAGTAGAATGAAACTCTTCTTTAAATACAAATGCGATAATATAAAGAGCAGGTAAGTAATGATATTATCATTGTTACATTAGAAATTCCTAAACTTCGCAAAATAATACAATTTCATAATGGGCATTTCTGGGTTACTGCTTGATTATCAGTTTACTAAATCCGATAAATGATACCTTTTATAATTATGGTCATTAAAAACAAATGAGTTGGGTATTATTTGGGTATAATATCTTGAAAAGGCTATACAAGGCTATTGTATAGCGAAACACGTGTCGTGGTTTTGTAAACCACTTTAGTGAAAATCATTTAGTGAATTGAGGGTCTTTTGTTTACTTCAATATGGATTTTCCTCAATTATCGGCCACATCAATTCAAAAAATTGGATGGATTCAAAATTTCTACCTGATTAAGCTTTGAAACGAATTCGAAAATGAAAAATCATTCAAGTAATGAATCTTCCTCTATTGACCTTTTTAAGTGTTATTCATCGCAATTGTGATTCCGTAGAACAACCATGGTTGAAACTATAATTGAATTACCTTTTCAACGGTGTGCAACTCGACCTCTATGCCTTTCGAAATTTTCAAGTTGTTATGCCCCCAGCGCCCTCGCTCGAGTAATTGTAATGTTTCTGTTTCTTTTCTCAAAAAGTAGGATCGGTAATACCATTCAAAATATTTGTTGTCCCACTGTTTCATATAAAACCGTTCAAAAGTTATCGAGATAAGGCTACCACTCAGAACCGCACTTATGCTTGTCATTTCAAATGCACATTGTGAAAAAACACATCAACGAAATGATAAAAACAATGGTTGGAAAGAGAATTGAATTATTTTTTCAACGATGTGCCACATGACTCCCCATTCTTTTTAAAATTTTGAAGTTGATGTGCCTCCCCGCGCCATCTATCGGGCAATCACAATATCTTTTATTTCAAAAAGTAGTATCGGTGATATCATACAATACCTTTTTTTTCATTGTTCTACGACGAATCGTTCAAAAGTTAACAGGGGGACTATTAAAAGCCGCACTGTATAACTTTAAACAAAAATGGATTTGAGAGAATAATTTTTGAAAGGTAAAACTATAAAATTAAAGTAATCTGAATATATTTTGGAATGCTACCACAAAGTTACACTGAACGCACAAAGAAATAAATTAAATCAGATGTTCAAAATGTGAACCTCCTGCAAATATGTATGCGTCTGCTCTTTTTCTCATGGACTCACGTACTCTTTGGAAAATGCCGGGATTGTTTCTAATAGTTTTGCAAGAAACTCCTCTGCTCTTTTTTTCTCATGGACTCACGTATTCTTTGGAAAATGCAGGGACTGTTTCTAATAGTTTCGCAAGAAACTATTATGTGATTTCTCAACTGCTCAGTATGAATTGGTGTGTTGTAAATCAATGTTTCAAGATGACCCCACAGGAAATGATCTTAACTACTGAGGTCCGGGGACCTAGTTGGCCATGCCTGTGGTCCTCCGCGACCTATCCAGCGATTATTGTAATAAATACATTTTTGTTTAAAGTTATATAAAGTGGTCTAGCGAGATGCAAATGAATGAATTTAATTTTTTTTGCCAAAACCGTACGTCAATCGAAAAAAAAATCAGGGCACCAGATTTGCTCAGAAAGGAATGAAGATTCCAATGAGGATTCAAGAAAAAGCAGTGGCGTATCACTTTTCTCTGGCAAGAATAAAAAATTATGTTGTACAACAGAAAATGCCTTTTGATGCATAGAAGATGCGTACTACGTTGATATGAAGTTTTATTCTCAAAATGGATCCAAGAATAACCTCCCCAAATATTAGCATGTTATTAAGAAACACCCTGTATACTGGTTGGCCAATTAGTGTGGCAGTATGATATCTCCCTTACTTCGGAAAGCTTTGGGAAGGTCATGAAGGAACTCAAGGCACATATTTTAAAATTATTTCGAAGCATACGAGTTGCTTCGTGTATACAGGATGAACCATACATTTGTTTTTCAGCATGGAATGACCTGTATATTAATGTATTTCCGGACTCTACGTATAATTTTTAATCGATTTGAATCAGGAGTGCCTATTCCTAAAATCGACGGTTTTCAATGTTTTCTAAATTCTCAAGTTTGCACTAATGATTTTTAAAATGCACTACGGTTACAACAATGTTAAATTTTCCTCCTGTGCGTTACCATCCGAGACAGCCGCTCACACGGGATTTGACTAAGGCGTTTGATGCAGAACCGCTCAATTGACTGGGGTCAAATATCTTCCTTGGTCAATTGACTGGTAAATTGACTGTTGAATTGACCGATCAAATTGATTTCGTACCTATGGTCTTAAACATGTTTTATTGATGCTTTATTTCAAAATATCCCCATTCTCCTGAAATTCTCTTCTCAATTCTCATAGGATGAATTACGGCATATACAGGGTGTAAGTGCATTAAAAAATAATGACAGTTTGCTATATAACTATTGTCCGCAAATGCTTCGTTTTTCTTAAAAACTGACTATTTATTTATTGCTCTGAAACCGGTCGAGATATGCAAATGAAATTTGGTGAGTTTCAAGAGGTAGTTATTGCGCATTTTTCGACATGCAACTAAGAATTTTATGTTCATCATTGGCGCGCATACGGATAATGATTCCAATTTTTGAATTCCTAGTTCAATTTGTGACAAAAAATCTCTCTTGCCTTTTTTTCGTATGGGGCGCCGTTTTTATGCAAAAAAAATGAAACATCTTAATGCGTATTTCTCATTCCTTTAATACATTATCAAGAACTATCTAATACAATAACGTTAAACCAGAACAATAACAGAAAATAACACTAATGAATAAATAGGAGCAAAGCTACAACACATGTTCAAAATGACCTCCCTCAGACGTGATACAAGATTCAACTCTTCGCCTCATTGATTGTCGTATTCGCGCAAATATTCCTGGAGTATTTCTTATTGTCTCACAACCAGCTAAAATTCGATTCCTCAGGTCTTCAACATTTTCGACGGGAGTGGAATAAACTTATGTCTTGAAAAAACCCAAATGCAAAAATCCAGAGGATTTAAATCCGGAGATCGAACAGGCCAAGATTCGCCTGTTAGTCGTTGTGGGAGGAAATATGGACCGATTATATGATCATCAAATACCCCAAGCCATACAGTTACTGAAAACTGATGCTAAAAATGAGCTTCAAATATTCCATGTGGATTTTCCTCAGCCCAGAGGTGATTGTTATGGAAATTTCGGGCAAAATTAGCCTCGTCAGAAAACAAAACGCCATTTAAAAAATTAGGAATTTGAGCGATTTGATGAAGAATCCAATGCCAAAAAACTAGGCGCGGAAAAAAGTCTCTAGGTAGTAGAACTTGCACACGTTGAATATGAAACGGATACAATTGCTGTTCTTTAAGAATTTTAAATACAGTGAAGTTGCTTACATTCAGTATCTTTTACAATTTTTCGAGTATTTGTTTCAGGTGACTCCGCAATTAACTCGAGAACTGCTTCTTCTAGTTGCACAGTTCGTACTTCTCGAGGACGTCCGCAGTCATCCGTTTGTTTCTTAAATGTACCATTTTCGCGCAAACGTTGGTGAAGACGAGCAAATATTGTGTGATGGGGTACCCTACGTCCTGGATACAACTCAGCATACAATCGTCGAGCTTGCCGACCATTTCCATTACTTCGACCATAGACAAAATGCATGTCTGACAATTCCCCATTTGTATAATTTCTTTTCGATAAAAGAAAAATTAATTACTTAATATCATTAATGTTATACCAAACTAAAAGCTTACAAATTAAGGAACGCTAATGTGACATTTCGTTGAAATAATCGTATTTAACAGAATGTTGACAGTAGCCTACTAGCATCGCTACTAGAAAATGTATTAAAGAAATGACAAATACCCGTTAAGATGTTTTATTTTTTTGCATATAAACGGCGCCCCATACGAAAAAAGGCAGAAGAAATTTTTTGTCAAAAATTGAACGAGCAACTCAAAAATGATTTTTAATTTGAAATTTCTAAGTGGCGTACCATTTTTTTCTTTATAAAATTGAGATCATTACTCGTATGATGAACATAAAATTCTTAATTGCTTGTCAAAAAAATGCGCAATAACTACCTCTTGAAACTCACCAAATTTCATTTGCATATCTCGACCGGTTTCAGAGCAATGAATGAATAGTCAGTTTTTGAGAGAAGGAAAACGAAGCATTTGCGGACAAAAGTTATATAGCAAACTGCCATTATTTTTTCATGCAGAATCACCCCCTGAAGTTTGTCGCACTTATTCACTAACACCCTGTATAGTTCACTGAAAGCAAAATCGTCATTGAGTGTTATACATTCCCAATCATAATATGCCGAAGGAAAAAATGTTTTTGTACCACATTCATCAATTCGATTTCTAAAAATATATACTATATATAGAAAAATAAAATTATGTTCCTCGAATATAGTGGTATTTGGAAAATCGTATCAGTTTCTTGAAAAATCCATAATACATCCTATTTAAAAAACTTCATGAAATAGTACAGATCATTCGAAAGTAAATATTTATTTCTCCACACGATTTTACTTTTAGACCGTCGAAGTAAAAGTTTTACTTCACCGGACTAAAACTGAACTGGAAATATTATTCATACTTTATTTGACTTGCACGGTTGGCAAACTCCTCTACAATTTTCACGATTGCTACATAAGGCATTTACTCCAAATAACAAAATATACCATTAATCTTTTAAGTGATTTCGAATCAATTCCATTCAACAAAACTCTTCTGGCTCTCGCCATTTCTGAATAATTATTCATGTTGCCCAGTTTCCAGAATGAACCATCAATAAACAATTTCCAATTATCCTCAATCTTTTCCGTTTAGTGAGGCGACAACATCTGCAAAAAGAAAGTTTGCGCCGACAAAAGTTTGTATCGTTTTCTATATATTATTGGTTCTTCTAAAGGCTTGGGACTATAGCCTTCAACAAAGTTTTAAATACTTTTTGGGGAAAGTTTTATGAGAGATTCAAGTATCTTTATTTAATATGTCGAAAAAAGTGATGGGATCCGTAAATATCCCCAAAAACCTTTCTCTTTTGTATGGAAAAGTAACATATTCAGGGTGTATCCTGAATGATGTCGTTTATTCGTGGGGGTGATTCCTTGTCATATTTTGCGAAAAAAAGTTCATATAAACATCCTAACTTGCTTCGTTTTCGAGTAACGGGGTGTCAAAGGTTTAATAAAAAATCGGTTTTTCATGAATTACTCAAAAGTCTTTTCGCCGATTCTGATGAAACTTGGTGTGTTTGTTAGCAGTAACAAGGGGCTTCTTTCCATGAAATTGGTTTTTGAATTTTAATACCAATGGCATCGCAGAGATAAACTTCGAAGTAAAATCAGCGGAGTAGAAATGGGGGGTTACACATCATCAATGTCATTCGAAACACCCAAGGAATTTTTGAACGTGTCCCGCAGTCGATGAAGGGAGACTTAATGGTTGTATTGCAAGTCGAGGTTTTCATTTTGATCTGTTTTAATTATTTTTCATTGATACCTTTGCTGTTCTCCAAATGAAAACAAATTGACTAGCAGTTTAAATACTTCTTCCATCTTGTAGCCAAACAGATTTTCATTTGAAAGTTTGTTCAAATGGCGTCTCGAATAAAAATATTTTTCACATGAATTTTTGAACATTAATGATGCGCAACCCCCATTCCTACGCCACTGACTTTGCTCCGATAAAGTTCAGTTATTTCAAATGATATCAAACTTAGTGAAAAATAGTAGCGTACAATGATTTTTACCATAAATATCACCCAGGTAACCCTCTGCGACGCCACTGATATTAAAATTATAAATCTAATTTAATGTAAAAAAGACTCTTGTTACTACTAACAATTTCACCAAGTTCAATCAAGTTCGGCGAAAATATTTTTGAGTATTTCATGAAAAACCGATTTTTTATTAAACCTTTAACACTCGAAAACGACGCAAATTAGGACATACGTTTATATGAACTTTTTTTCGCGAAATATGACAAGGAATCACCACCTTGAATTATTGACATCATTTAAGATACACCCTGTATATCGATATTATTATCAAGTACAATAGCTTTGATTTATTTAGAAATATTTTTCCAGTTTATCCTTCCTGGATGATGCTGTTATCTTTAAGCGAATGAAAAACTGACAATAGAGAGTTATTGCAACGTCCGTTCTATAGTTCTTTCAATAAAGTTTCTTTTATTTTGACATATACGCATGCGCATTGTCTCCGACTTTGAGGATATCCTCAATCTAACATACAGGCATCCCTTATTTTATTTAAATGAAGGCCAAGAACCTTTTATTAAAAGTTCCTCTAATTTGACAGATTTGTTTTTTTTTCTGTCATATATCTGTCGCCAGTTGAACATCTAAAGTTTGTTCAGCACTGCTCGTCTATATATTTTGGAGATCAAATAAAGCAGGTTCATTTGGTGGTGGTATATTTTCTACCCCAACAATATTGTGAAGAATTAATTCGTCCAAGTGTCACTTATGCGTCCAACTAACGCACAATAGTGTGATTATTTTCACAAGTTTATTTTTCTGGTGAAACAATGACTGAAGAAAAAGGGAAAAAAAGATTGAGATTCACATTCGAAGACGATATAATTTTATTACGTGAAGTTGTTTCACATAATTTGAGATACTTGTCAAAATAAAGCTTGAACATAAGCATTTTGAAAGAAGTTTGTTGCAATAACACCCTTTCGAAATCGCGTTAGAGGATACTTTAATAGCGGATCTTTTAATAAAGTCAGCGCTTATTTGTAAGTGCGAATTAACACGATCCAATTAAATTGAACAATAAAGTTGACCAATATGGGTTATATTTACACCTGGCAATTTATTGGTCAATCTTGGCAACAGTTTTTACTCAGGAACACTAATATACTGACAAGAAATGGTTCAACTATAGGAAAAGTTCCGAATATTATTCAATAGCTTATTGAATTGACTCTGATCCATTCTTAAATATCGTTTGAATTGATTAGGATCTGCACTCAGGAATTTTTCATGAACTGATGTCAAGTTTCCTTTCCCTCTTTTCTTAATCCAAGCTCTAATCCACCATCTTCTACATCTCTGTCTTTTATATTCAGCAATGCACATTGCTGCGAATGTAATGCAACGTAAATCATGTTTTTTTTTCGCACAATCATTTTTCTCGCGGTTAGGATAGGGTATGTGAAATCGCGTAAATAATAACATATAACCTGAAAATCTCTGTTCTAGCAGGCATCCAATTCATGACCTAAAGTTACTGCAAATTGTCACTAAAAATTGATGAAAAATTAGAACCGATTCTAAACTCATCAATGTATTGGTCAAGTTCAAATTGACGACAATTCAAGGTCACAAAATTGACCAATTTATTGGATCGTGTAAATTCGCACCAACTCAATAACTCTCTATTATCTTATTTTAGGTTATATATGCCCATATCTCGAATTTTATTCCTCTGCATCTTCTGATAGAAGAAAGATTTTCTAAGATGATATATACATATATATATATATATATATACATATACAGGGTGTTATCTAATCTCTTGCACACGTGAATGACGAGTGTATAATGCCATTTCATAACGAATTACCGTGGTTAAAAATTTGAAAATAACATTTGAAAACGTATTTTGTTTTTTGTAAAATTCGACAAAATTTTGGGGAACGCCTCCTGCCTAATTTCAGGTGACCTGCTCAGAGGAAATACAATAAACATTCAATTCACATTTGAATGTTGAACTGATTGTGTGGTAAATGTACACATTGCAGGCTGCCTGAGATTGCTATTTAATTTCAAAGTGAAGAAAACAACTATCCTTGTTATATCCAAACTGGTGATAAAGTCAGAACTAGTTGACTTTATACTCTGCTTTGAGGCACTTATCATAATTATCACAGTCACTTGTGAGAAACAAACAACACAAACAGTGGGAAACATTCGCAATTGAATATTGTTTTGAAAATTAATATCACGACCATTGTAGCGATTCAGACATTCCAAACACGTGAACTGAACACTGTTGCCCAGCAAAATTCTAGCATGCACGGTTCACAAAGCTGTCTACGAACGAAAGATTGTTAGATTCTACTAGTGTTTTCTGATTGGCTGGTGAATGAAAGATCTTAAGATCGTTATAAAGAACTAATCAGAAAACACTACGCGATGTGCACGAGAATTATTGTCTTTGTTTAAACAAAAAAATTGCCATTCTACCAAAAAATAATTTATATTATATTGATATATCTAGTACGAAAACGACCGCACAGTGATTGGCGACTCCAGAATCCAACCAGAATGCGACGAGTGTTCCATCTTGTCTTCTACTATATAAAATACGCACGGCACGGAACAGCTCGGTGTTTAGTTTTAAGAGCCAGCAAAAGGCAAAGACAATAATGTTCAAATTAATTATCTTGCACATTGCGTACTGTCTTCTGATTGGTTTCTAATTAGGATCTTTCATTCACCAGCCAATCAGAAAATACTAGTTGAATCTAACAAACTTTCGTTCGTAGACAGCTTTGTAAACCATGCATGCGAGAATCTTGCTTGGCAACAGTGTTCAGTTCACGTGTTCGGAATATCTGAATCACTACAATGGTCGTGATATTATTTTTCGAAAACAATATTCAATTGCGAATGTTCCCACTGTTTGTGTTGTTTGTTTCTTACAAGTGATAATTATGAAAAATGCCTCAAAGCAGAGTATGAAGTCAACCAGTTCTGACTTTATCCCCAGTTTGGATATAACAAGGTTAGTTGTTTTCTTCACTTCGTAATTGAATATCTATCTCAGGCAGCCTGCAATGTGTACATTTACCACACAATCAGTTCAACATTCTACCTTATTCAAATGTCGAGTTAAATGTTTATTGCTTTCGGCAATTGACAAAGTTTTCCTCTGACCTGAAATTATATATATATATATATATATATATATATATATATATATATATATTCAACATATTTTGGGAACCCTGTCCACCGACTCAACTTTAGCCGGGGTGCAATAAACATTTTTGAATATGTGAAATTTTGATTTGATTGCCCGAAAAATGTAGAATGAGAGTGTGAGGATCTTTATTTGCATTAGTTGCAGGCTACTGGCGATACGTATTCAAACTGTGCCTCTGCAATAACGTCAATTTTACACTAATGAAAACAAATGAAGCTCGTTATATCCAAACTGGTAGATACAGGCAGCACACTTTGAACGCTCAACATATATATTTTTTTTGTCTTCTCCAAAAACATCCAAGATGCGTTCAGTTTGGAATCCCCTATATCTCTGACCCGTATTCAACTCTCAAGTTTACGATTTATGGAAGTTCATAATTTTACCGCAGCGGAGACGGGTGCATCTGAAAGCTGTAACTTTAATAAATAATCGGATTGCCAGAAGCTGCGGGCTGACTGGTAGGTGAAATTTTAAAAAAGTTTTGAGTAGTTCCTCTCTGAAGTCTCATTCTGGAACTGAACAGAAACCCATTGGATAAAAACACTACTACACTGGGTATGGCATATTATTATTATGAAATATTTTGAGAAAAACGATTTTTTCATAGTACTTCTATCGATTTTTACTAATGAGTTACTTTTGAAAATATTGATTTTTAACCTTTTTGTAAAGTATTGAATAAATTATGTATATGAATATATTGAAGAAAGAAATTAGAAAATTATTCAAATCGACCCATTGGTTTGGGAGCTACGCCATATGACGGCCATACATTTTTTATTTTCTTATTTTTCAGGCTTCTCAAATGGCATATCATCTATTTGTATTAAAATATCGGATAAGTTTTAAACGATTACAATAATGTTGAGGTATCATGGCCAGTTTTATAGGTTGAGTTTGAACTCCAGTTGAATTTTAATCAAAGGTTAAATAGGAAAGGATTATGGTATCTAAATTGTACATTTTAACTGAAATAAGAAAAGAGACCCATTTCGTGAAAACTGATTTGCATTCATGCTCACTTCGACTAGCTTCATTCAAAATTAGCATGTTAGTAAAACCAATATCAAACTCTTATGCTCTTTGAATAACCCCTAGTTTTCCTACGCTTTTATTGTTCACGATTTTTCTATTATAAATTAATATTATAGGGTCTGTTTCACCTATTTAGGGGTGGATTTTCAGTTCAGTTCCCAAATTAACCTCCTCTATATGGAATTCCAGATATCCTAGTTGAAATAACAGATATTCAGTGCTTATTCTTGAGTGAACATCAAATACAGCGTCCACGGTGTAAAACAAGCCCTTCAAATATTTCAAATATCGACAAGTCTATTGTGTAGGAATAATGTGTAGGAATTTATATTTTCAGTCTTTTATCTATGCGATCCCAGGAACTTTACTTTATTGTGTAAAAGGTTGTACAGGTTTTTTAATTGACAAAAATAACTTGTCGATGAGTCTGAATACTTTATTTATTTTATAAAATTTGAAATATAACGATAACGTTTCGAATACTGCTCATTTCATTCTAGACTAATAATAAATCTACTAGTTATCGGCTGATTTTTAAAATATTGCGATTATATTAATTGTGAGGGTGGTTTTTACCATAAAAACTAATATTATAGCAACTGTAGGCACACGAGAATTCAAGTGAAATATCATTAAACTCAACACCACCTAACTTAATTGAATTTGAATATGTCTGAAGTGGCTCTAATCAGAGTAAAAATTATCTGTTGAAAAGTTTTATAAAAAATCTAACAAATCTCGATATTATCTTTGAATTTTTATTTGGAGGGGTGTTTCACCTCCTTAGAAAAAATCAAGGCCACCAAATAATCCCCTCGTTATTCAGAATTGAGTACGGACCACATACCTCATAAAAAAAGTATATATTGCCTGATAAAATCTGTATGAATTTCAAGGCTCTGCAAATCATTTTTTTTTTCGGAAATAACAATCGAAATGTACAAAACCTCAGTCCACGTGGGCTTAGTTACTTGTTGTCACTCATTCATTTATTGATTGATAACATATATAAAAGATGCTTCGTCTATGTAAAAGCATAACATGACATTTCCAGAATTATCTTAGGCCACCAAAAGAATCACTACATTGGCAACGGACTCAGGGTAGGAAATGGATATACATTTCAAAAAACACATACAGGACTGAGACTGAACAGCATATCTGTTTATAAAAGACATAAAATATAAACGTCAAATGATAGCCAATATTTCCAAGTATTGTAATATAAATAATTTGAATTATTCTATATTTCGCTTTTGAAAATTACCCGAAAGAAAGAACTTGAAACAGATATATGCAGTTTGTTTGATGTAATTGAAATGAGGTTCAATCCATTAAAAAAAAACAATATCTATTGCAAAAACATTTAAAAAGTTCTGGATTAAAAAGCCCCAATTGATAATATATGGATACTTTCTTATCCGAGGAATAAAAAAAATACTATTTCCTCGATTTTAATGAACATATTCTATAATAGGCCAGATCACTAATTTCTGGAAAAAATACCACAATGTCCTGAATGATGAGGAAAGTGGTGGGATTTTTTTTTCATTTTTGCTGACACAAGTTCTGTTTCATTCATAGGTTGAAACAGAATTATACTTCCTCAGTAGTTCCGCAAAATAGTGACACTGACAACTCGGCGATTGCCGAAAGTGCCAGCGTTGCCAAGCGTTATTCATAATATTTCTTTACAATGTGATTTTTGAGTCTCTTTTTATTTTGATATAAACCAAATCATAAATTTGAGTTTGTCATGTTGGAAAACAACGAAAAATATACTCTTACATATTTACCAACTCAGGGAGGAGTTCTGGCTTCGGCACTTGAATTTCCCATGGCTAGCCGGAGCGATTCGAAAAATATTAAAAATGTGCCAAGCCGAGAACACCTTGAAGGCCGAAAAAATAATGACATAGCACTCGAAATACATACATATTATTCAAGAATAACTAAATCAAGAATAGCTACCAAATACGAAGTCTTTATTTCAATATAACACATGCTGACACGAGTTCTGTTTTATTCAAAGGATGAAACAGAATAACATTTCCCCAGACGTTCCGCAAAATAAAGTGACACTGACAACTCGGGAAAATGCCAAATCAATGGATTTATGACGTCAAAAGAAGCGGCAATAACGCTGTGTTTGAATGTCTCACTTAATTTGAGGGTTTGAGAGCAGCGTTTATTCGAATATTACACAATATCTTCTAGGAAAAACTATGCCTATATAATATTTTATCACTATATTTCATCTTCAAGCACATATGAAGCAAATTTGTGAGTTTGTGATCTCGCCTATTGTGTATATTTCAACTATAACATTCAAGTATGAGGGAAAGAATGGGAATATTTGGGAAATATTTTTGAGCCTCTGTCAGTTTGCTGTTCAACCGTTTCCTTTGTGTGATTATCCACCAGTTCACATCTATTAAAACATAAAAGTGAGCCAGTCGTATTTAATTTGCGAAACAAATTTGTTGTTTCATGGAGTTAATTTGTGAATTGAGGACTGAATTTGCCATCTACCCAGCATGGTAACTTCATTATCTACTTTTGAAGTAAAATTTAAACCTTTTTTCCTTTTCCTTTTCTGGAAAATGAATACCTGTTTCATTTAGAGAGCGTTTCGAAGTTTGAGTTGAAAAGACAGAATGTGCTCTGAAAATGTAAATGGTCTTCAATTATAAACCACTTTGAATCTTAGTTTCACAATTTATTTTCAGATAATGGAATTTCCAAAACTCAAGTTTTAAACGACGTCCGAGTACACATATATTGAATATGAGTAAATTCATGGGCTCCAATGAATATTATGACATTTATCATGACGATCATAATGTATTTGCTTCGGCAAATATGTGAAACACTGCGGGGTGTGTTACAAAGTACTGAGACGGGTTACCCTGGGGTGTTACTATGTTGGTCTCTATTTGAACTATTTCAAATTTTTATTTTGGAATTTTCATTCCCCCTTCTTTTCAATAAACGGTATGAAAATTCAGGGGGAGACTGAGACGGTTTGGCCCGGGGTCTTGTTAGATGACATAAATTCCTTGATCTTGGTGGGTAGGGTGAGTGTTCTTTCCATAATCCAACTTATTTTATGAAGTCACTAGTTTTATAAAGTTTTCTACGGGAAGGAGACCAAATAGTCAACTATGAAAAACATCAGTGCATTGGTTGAGGATGGAAATATCCAACAGGAGAAGAGCATACCAAGCAGATAGTTAGAATCATCATCTGCTCCCACAAGAAAAAGTTTCCGATGACAAAAAAGTAAGTAAAATTCATTCAATGATTTATTTTTCTCTCTCGCACCTAAAGTTATGATATGAATAGCACAACGAGTGATAACAAGTCTAGGACTGTATGAAGAGAACAATATGTATGAGGTCCATACGCTTCAAATGTAACGTATGTAATTCCTACGTTTCAACTTCCATCTTCCAATAATATTCTCCTAGCAATTTAACATGTATAATGGAAAATAACACTTCACTGACTAAACTAATGTGTTTATATCAATTTTGGGAACAGCAAAAACAAATCTGGGAACATTAGAGACAGGGGTACTCAACTCAACTTCAACGATACCCTGTAATGTATCGATAATATTTCTTTGCTGATTTAACATTCTAAGTGAAATAAAACACCATGTTGATCAATCTGATGCAAATAACATTAACTTTGCAGGTAGCAGAAGCAAATCTAGGAACTTTATAAGTATATACGGACAATACCTCAACTTCCACGATACCCTGCAATCTTCCAATAATATTTCTCCACTAATCCCATATCCCAAATCAAAGAACATACTTTTCTTATCAAGTTGATATGACTTTCATCCACCTGGTAACTGAAAATTGAATTTTAAATTAGAACTTGCCCGGAAGCAACAACAAACTGTCAACATCGAAAGGTTTAGCTGAAATTTGATGTTCTTTCCATGGGATAATCTAGTTCTAATTTTGACACATATATCTTAGACCACTTTTATGTATGTTTAAGATTGTAAATCCATTCGGAAAATTCGAATATTGGCATGTTCCAGTCAGGAATTTGGAATTCTTGGAAACAAATTCGGTAACCCTAGATATGGCCTTTTTCAGAGTCTTGGTCCTGACATCTCCTGCATTGGAATTCTATTTAGGTAAGGTGGCTTGAATCAATTCTAATAAATTTGTATTGCAACTGAAGTTTTATTTACTAATTGATTATTCATTATGACAGCTGTCAAGATGAGAAGTTCAGAACAGGAAGGTTATTAGTAAGCCGTATTTTAAGAGTTATTTTGATAGGCATGTTTAAACGTTTAAATATTTTACTCTTTTATTGAGATTATATAATAAAATCACAAAATTATTTAACAGGTTTCAACTTACGCAACACCACAAGCTCCGGAATAAACCCCGTGTATGAGCATTCTTACACAACACAACAACTCTGGAATAAACCCCGTATGAGCACTCTTACACACCAGCACAAGCTACGGAATATATCCCGTATGAGCACCTTTACAACAAGCTCCGGAACTTCACATAACGTCACAATCAGAAAACTTAGGTTGGGTAATAAGAAGTGTACGAATAGTAGCGATTGGTAAACCGATACTAATCATTTGAGATATATTATATAACCAGCAAACTACCTATTAAAGTTGTATAGTTCAGATAATTTCTTTGTATGAACAGGAGTTCATTCTTATGGCTCTAGTTGACTATTTCTAATATATTTTACCTCCACAGGAAAAAGGAACAAAATAAGATGGAATCCACGATTCATACTCGAACACCTTTCAGAAGCCCAAGTCCGTAATAAAATAGATCCAAATACAATTTACATTTTTCTTAACAATTGTTTATATGAGTTCTCTTTACCATTACATAACCTTTTAGAAAAAGAACAATCCAGTTAGGTCTTATGAAGTTAATACTTTGGCATATATTAATCTGCATCTCATTATAACATCGAGTAAAGTAGAGGTTTGGTAGACCATGATACAACTGAGAAATAGTAGAATTGAGTATGTTTACCTTGCCCCAATGTTACTTATAGCTATCAATGAATAAATCCCGGTTTTACCACTTGGGACAAAACCTTAACCCAAAAGGGTGACCAAGGTAATAATAAATCCCGGTTCTACCACTATGCCAAAACTTTAACACAAAATAGTGACCGGGAAATTACAAATAAATCCTGGTTCTACCACCTGGCCCCGACTTTTACAAAAAAAAAGAGTGACCGTAGAAATGTTATAAGGCTGGACTACGGGGTGTTGTGAATTAACACACCACACCTGTAATACCAGACATAATTCGTTAGATTGGAAAAAACAGTATTGAGAGCATCGACTATCTGAATAGCGTCGAACCGGATATGATCTATGGAGCGGTCAACATAGATCAAGTTCCTTTCTTTCAATACCGGAACATGGGCTGTTTATTCAGGAAATACTACCGTTCAGAAAGATTCGAGAAGTTATTCATAAAAGAAGATAAATAAAAGAATGCACTCATAAAATGTTAAGAATGTACATATATATTTAATAAAAAATTACACAATTCTCTCAATCGTCGATGGACGAATGATAAGCAACAATCTTCATACAATGAAAACTAATGTAGCGTATTGGCAGATAATTCTGCAGTAGGCTACACAATAGGAATAATTTTACTAAAAGAACAATCTTGAAATTCAATTGCCACAAACGGCTAGAAATAATTCTCTTTTGAGATCTTTGTAATCCTGCAAACTATGGAAATACTTTATAGACACATACACATTTTAATAGGTTGGGTTTTGCCATAAACATAAATACAGAAAAACAAACATTAGACTCACCCTGTTTAACACTTATTCACTGGGGTCGTTTTTAAACGGCAATTAGATTTTAATTTATTATTATATCTTTTTCTCCTGCGTCAATCGGTTATTTTACTTAATTCTTCCGGTATATTCGTATACGGCTAAGATTTTTCTAAGTGAATCGTGAACCATTGAAATTGCGTAATCCCGTTGTATTATCTCTGTTCTGGAAGCGTTGACAAAATAGGCAATTTGTGGAAAACTATATTGTGCACTCGTGTTTTCACTAAGAGCTGCAATACTTGAGTTGAATTGGCTGAGTTTTTATGTTTTCTTAAGTTCACTACACTGGTTTGGAAACTCTCAGCATTATTGTACGATACTGTAATTAGACTGACTTTTTAACCTAACTTTTGAGAATGGCATGTTCTCCGAAATCTTTTCGTCCAATATAAGTGATTACTGAACGGGCTACTGAATTGAACTCCATTTCTTTCGGCTTCTGGAGTCTTTTATACGATCTTCGAAACAGAAGCTAGGGGCGGGATTTAGGTAATACCTTTTGTTTTTTCTCTCCGCTAATTGGTTGGTAAGAACCGATAAAGGGGTGGCTTGTACGACTGATAAGGACCGTGTTTGTCGGATATAGTCATGAGTGAACCGCGATGCTTATCTATATTATGAATGGGTAAAAATTGTACTGAATGACAGGAATTTATGGTGGGCTGTCTGATGGTCGCTGAACTAATGACCACACAAGGGTGAATTATGAGTCTAGACGTTGCATTTGTTTACTTCAATTAATGATGCTGGTTAGTGATGCTCTCATTATCTAGCTATTAATGTCTTTCCGGGTAAAGATTTATGTTTCTTTTAACTGCCCTGTTTTTATCGACTTTGGACGTGTGTCAAATTTACGACGGTGTTTTGGTAATTATTTAAACTGACTTCCTTATCTCGCTGTGAATGTACCAAGTAGCAATCAATAATCTTTGTTTACTCTCCTAGATGAATTATTTATGCGTCCGATCTACCAGGGGTACTTCTGGATAATTATTTTTAAATGCTTTTTAATTGTCTTCCAATAACAACGTATGGTTTTAACGAGCGTATGCTTATCAGCTGTTTCAGTCTAGCATGTGGTCCATATTGACCTTTACTGTTTATCAAGAATGTTACGTTGTTTTGTATCGTAGAAAAGTTTCTCTGTAATTACGTGGCTTAACAGAAAGTAAAGGGTTTTTGTGGTTACGGGTGCACCTAATCCAGATTCCATCTGGTTACTAGGCTTGGTCACTGCAAACTCCTCGATTTGTGGCGAGGTAAAGTAGTTACTAGAGGACTATTCATACAAGTTGTCGGGAGTAAATTCCATAGGAATTTTTTATAAGATACTAGACTAATTAATTAGTTAACAGTCTCACGTCCTGGGAGCTATATAATTCTTCACACAAATAAATGACAGAAGTATATAGATATGCTCTACTACAATGATTTTATCTACTTACAAAATAGTTCAGTTCAGAGACTTTTCAGTGATTTTAGAAATAATTCCGTTAATTTGGCAGATATGCCAATTTAACCTACAAGCGTAAATGCATGAATCATCAACAACCACAACCCCTCTGTGGTTTGACACCTTCCCCATTCTCGTTCGGGCTAATTATTAAAACGACCAGTTAGGGAGAAACACACAGGACTACAGTAATTCTGAACTGGACGGGTATTAAAATTTGATGTAAGGCAAAAATCCTTGGATATGTGTAAAACATAGATAATTCGAAAGATATTTTCATAGAAACAGTTTGTATTACTTTCCAAATAAACTTCACGAAAATCCTTAATAATGTAAAAGATACATTTTATAATCAAGTACCACCCGTTCAAATGAAATCTCTGAAAACATAATTCATAAGATGAGCATTGGAACATTTACTTCTCTCAGCATTTCGCACTATGATGACATCACTTTTCACGCTGCGAGGAAGAGTAAATTACTAGGATGATATACAATTCCGACAACAGACTGCTGATCAAAAATAATTTTTAAAATTAAATATTGCTTGTCTGTTTATTCGACTGGTAGCAGAGCATTCTACATCAGCGACTAGCCCAACTATCTCTTACTTCTTGCGGTCCATGTACCACCGCCTATTAGATCCCAATTCTTCTCGCACAGTGTTTCTGCCGGTAGTTTTCCTCCTGCTTCATTCACACACCATCACATTTGTTTGACTATGAACAATTTCTATATAAATTATATAAAAATAACTTTCGCATTCAACAAAAGTACACGTTGTTCCTTCTTTCTCTGAGGACATGAACAGTTTTTGTAAGGACATACGTCTTTTTAATGAATAATAAAAGCAACTCACCTGTTCTAAAGGCAAGAGTTGTTGTTGAACCATTTCCAGCTGGGCTGTGAGTTCCTTTTCTTTGGATAGTTGGTGTTCCTGTATGTGCATTGCTTCGTATAATTGGCTAACTAAATTTTTCACGTCGTTAAGTCTGCAATAAAAACAACGCTATTACTAACAATTCATTCTAACTAAAAAAAAAATCGGAACATGAAAAAAAATATATAGAGAATAAAAAATCCTATCAGAGATGTTAGGCCACATTACTGACAATGAAACTAATTGAAGATGATGTTACAAGCAAAGAACCACGCACCAAATACATGGGGAAATGGCTCTCAGCCAATTTTGAATATTTTTTGGGAAATTGTGGTACAAGTCACTAGAAGTTACACGTGCAAGTTTAAATTAGTTTCCATGTCTAGTTTCGGAGATATGAATTTTTCAAAATTATAAAAATGGCTGTTTTACTTAAACATGGTAAGGTTCACTTATCCAAAAGTATTACTTTATAGATGATTAGTAACTAAATAATAGTATTGCTGGGGTTGAAGAAACTCAAATGACATGTCAGTATGTCGGTCGTTAAGAAAAAAGAAGCTGCCTATTATACAGGGTGGATCAAAAATAGCATATTTCGCCAATCTTTATCATTGGTCCCATTAGTGGAACTGGACATTTTCCATTAAAAATATCTTTATTAGGAGTCTTCTCTTATGACAAGATTATTCTCTTTAAAAGTTTTAACTTTCTTTCAAAACACTAATTGTTTTAAAAATTGTTTTTATACTTGTTATACATGTTTTCAACACTTAAAACAATAAATCCGCTTTGAAGCCAAAACTGCTTGAAGGAGACTTATAATAATTGCTTAATATGATTAGCTACAAAAAGCTACAATAAAATTTTATACGGGGGTGTTTACAAATATAAGTTGAAATAGGTTTTGCACCTAATATAAGTATATATGTTTGTTAATTATTCTTGAATGGACCTGTCGAATTGAATCATATTTTTGGTTATACTTTCAAGTAAATAACCCCATATTCGTGTAAGTTTCTTTAATTTCCTGTGTCTGGTTTTTGAAATATAAATATTGAAAATTGATATTCTGTAGAAAATAGTATCCAATCTTATTTTTTGATAAAATAAATATGATCTTGCGGCGCAAAATAATTGTGCCGTCAAAAACCGCATGACTATCAACCTGTAAGTATTCAGGCGTAATCGGAATTATAATTTAAATTGACATTAGCTCTGCCCGGGCTAGACATCGTGGATCCGTATTAAAGCCTGAACCTCTTCAAAAATAATAATACAATGTATTTGCCGTTCAAAAATTATAGTGTTCTACGACCACTTATTTATTAAATTCAAATTAAATCAGCTATTTATTCTTGAAAAGAACAAGGTCCAAAATTTCTTATCAATTATATTTCGTAACTCTCGAATACAATTAAATATCGAGATTTCAGGGTATGAAAATATTTCTTAGTTTTTAATAGAAGAATATTCAAAGAATATTTACTTTAGATTATTCAAGTAGACTTTGAACAATTTCCAATGTAGACATTTCCTGGTTTCGTACAGCTATCGGAAAACTAATGTTTGTGAATTTTAATATCCACTATATATACCTAAGTCCCTACTATTCGAATTCGCGAACACTCCTATCGTACTTTTTCTTCTTATTGAAGTACCTACTGAACCGAGAAGTTTCTTGGGCTCTGCATTGGGTTTTCTTACCCAACCTAAGAAACAACTCCAACTTTTCTAACTACGACACCCAAAAACTTTACGAAATTGCGACCTACCCAACTGGATGTTCCTAACCCACGATAGCCAGTGACCTGTGCTATCCTCGCGGGGATGCCTTCGATTTATAGCCGATCAAGAAACATGCATGTACGCCATCCGTGTGGTCGAACATTCAAGATCGGGTAGGCCTCGTGGTCGTGGTCAAGGCATATCAATGTATTCCACGGCGAGGGATGGGAAAGGTGGTAAAAGGATGAAATAAGGGTTATAACTAAGATGTCTAGAAACCCTGGTGTATGCACTCATATCTGAAAATGTGTGGGATCAAACGTGCGACAATATGGCCTGCTTGATTTCTTAGATCGCGATCTGATTCGAATGATTGTTGAGTAGATGTCAACACCAAAGAGCAACTCTCCTAAGAAATTTATTCGGACAATGTTCAGTCCGCTCCGAAATAGTCAAAGATGTGGAAGAAGTAGATTTGGCAATTCGGCCATTGTCTTCAATCATTCGGGCAGACAGCGACAAACAGTTCAGTTTTCTTTACTTTATTTCTACATCTATTCGAAGAATCGAAGCTTCGGCTTTTCGCTCCTCGGTGTCGCCGCCGTTACAACGAATCAGTATCCCAAGATTTTATTTTAGGTTATATTTATCTTTGATTACGACGAAAATGGCATAAAATTTGAATCTTGTTTGCTTTTGGCGTTTGGCTTGTTCAATTGTGGCGTTAGAAAATCGAGAATTCCGTTTTCATTTCGAATTATACATTTATTCAAAATGAAGGGCATGGTTCCATCTTGTGAAACTGAAATGACATTTTATGTAAGTAAAATATAGTATATAATACCATTGTCTCTTTAGACAATGATAGAACAATACAATTCAAATGATATTTGATTTCTGAAACACTTCAATTTTATTTTTTCAGGCTCACTCTTCCGAGGCACGATGAGAGGAAGGAATCAAAGATCAATTGAGTGACAAAAATTGTGTCTGCAGTGTGCACTTATTTAGGCAGGATGATATATATTGTGGTAAAGAATAAAATCAGATTGAGACCTAAGCTATCCTCAAACTAAGTTTACGAAAACCCTATTTACCGTAAATCCAAACAATTCAGAGGAGTTCCAGGTTAGTTGAAAAATGAAAAGTTTGATAAAGCGAGTAGCGAACATATATATATATATATATATATATATATATATATATATATATATATATAAACATTTTGAGTAGGTAATTTATTATTTTTCGAAAAAAATTATTCATTTTATGAAAATAAATTACTTATAGTTGGCTAGCACACCTAGTTATTTGTATTCATTACATTTTTTAAAACCCATGTATTCATTTCAGGAGTTCAGAGTTTTTGTTATCCACATCAGCAAACAGCAGGAATAAAAACATTGGGTCAATTGAAAATCAGAATGAAAGGGATATCAGTTTGGTTCAATTTCACTCAGCTGAAGGAAACCTGCTTCCAGAAAAATCTTACCAAAACAAGGAAAATATTGTCACTAGGTACTTTTGTAATATGACCAATGGATGAAATTTCTTCTTCAGAAGAGGTAAGATATTGAATGAATTGTTATGTTTGAATTTCATTACAAAAAACAGTCCATCTCTTAACCTTCCCGAATGTAAACTTGTTTTTCAAAAATATTCCCATTTAATGTTACACTCTGAAATTCAAAATATCTTGCACTACATTTGATGTTCATTATTTTGTTACCAGAGATATCAAATAGTTATTTATGCAACAAGTGCAAAAAGTAAGTGTTTATTGCACTCGACGTGAAGTTGTCCGATGAGGCCGTCAGGCCGAGTTGGACAACACATCGAGTGCAATAAACGCTTTTTGCATGAGTTGCATACAATATTTTTTCTACGTTCATGCAAAATTAAAAAAATGTTTTATTTAGGTGGCACTACGTGTGGGAAAATAAAAAGTAATTTGATTGCAAAATATTTAATAATTAATTACCACTATCGATTTGCATTGAGAAAGTTAGGAACTAATACCTATGTTCGGAACAATTTAACTCATTTTAGATAAATTGTATTTTTTAGTAATTTCGTAATCCAATATGCAATGAATATGATTGAAAATAATATGAAATATGCAATTGTTTAGAATGTAATACAATATCACAGAAAATGCACTAAAAATAGCGTCGATTTAAACTTTTATTTTTGTCATGATCACAAAACGCTGTAGTAGAATGACAGATGAGTGCAATAAACATTTTATTTCACTAATGCAATGAAGAACCAGTTTTTTCACTAAATATAGTTCAATAAAGTTTTGGTTTTTGCATAAACATAGAAACATATATAACTGCCAAACTTCAAAATAATGAATGAGAACACCTCTTCCACAATCCTTCGGGGATTCTGAAATTCGAAAGCTAATATTAGAAGGTCAAAGAATAATTCAGTGAGAAAATAAAATAATAATTTCCGTGAAAAAAATGTAGAAAAAATCTAATTCCAGTTTCATATATTTTATTTGGGATGACCATGTTTTCATTGGATTCATATTTCTAGCTGATATACACCTTATATAAGGGGGGCCAGAATATAATTTCCAAAAAAAAAAATTAAAAAAAATTAAAAGAGATATATTATATATATATATATTTATATATATATATATATTTATATTTGTTGAAGAACAACTTTTCAATCATTCCCATCGAAATTTTACTAGGTAAATTTGTGTTTTAATTTCACTTGACACAGTGTGGAAATTGACTATTCTTGAAATTTTCAGGAGGCAAATTCCGCAAATGAAATAAAAGTCAGCATATCTGGGAAAATTCAGTATTTCTGTGTCTTTCCTGTTGGTGGATGAAGAAAAGCCAATACGTCCTTGACAACACAGGATCATTTGAGGTATATATTGTCATACACTACTAGGTGATAATTTATAGTTGTAGAGGTTCTCAAAATGACTGATTTTTACCACATTTATATTAGCTCGCTTTCGTGTCTGTTCGGTACAAATCTTGCAATCGATTTTAAACTAACTTCCTGATGAGTTTTGAAACTTCAGACATAGCTCAGAACTAGATGACAATGCAATATTAAGTCGCTTTCTTGTCTGTATTTCTGTTTGTTTATCTGTAGAACGTTTACCGAACAAAAAGTAAGGTTAGGATTACACAATATCTCCATAGCACCAACAGAATGATCGATGAGTCAACGAGCACTGAATTCAACTGCCTTCCAAATAGTCACTCAATGTAACAACTAAATGAGTTACAAATACATTAATAAATAACTTACTTAACATCGTTAGAATACATAAAATAGTATGACACATACATTCCCCTGAAATTGAAAACAAGCAAATTAAAGGGTTCATTTTATGTATTTTACCATGTTTATATTAACTCGCTTTCGTTGTCTGTTTGTCCGTTCGGTACAAATCTTGTAATAATAATAATAGTAATCCATTTAAAACTAACTTCCCGATGAGATACTTGATCTTCAAATATAGCTCAGAACTGGATGACAATGCTATATCAACTCGCTCGCATGTCTGTCTGTTTGTCTGTAATAATAATAATAGTGAAGAGCAATCGATTTCAAACTAAATGAAATAAACATTAGATTTGCCATATGTCTCTGTCTTCATCTCATTGAGATGTCTTTTTAGTCCATTTTATAAACGTGGTATATTAAAAAAATATATCTAAATTTATGGTTGACGTTCAATAATTATGGGAATTGTTTTTTTTATATTTAGTGGTGGATCGATCTTCACCTTATTTGATATACATATTGCATATGCCAAATATCTTTGCAACACATCAAAATAATGATTCACCTAGATATATAATCATTTACAGCTTCTACTATAAAAATCTCTTCTGAACATTCTGTCCCATTGAGTATGTAATAAAAAGTATATATTTATTAAATTCTTGATGGAAAACCACTCTTAGATTGAAATGTATGATTTTTTTCTTAAAATAAGATTTTCTAAAGTTTTCACTCTGAATGAGTTTTTGATGTTCTTCTCTAACAGGTGAAACCTTAAATTTCAATTGGGGTATTTCTTGTTGTCTGAATGGAAGTCATTAATTTTTTTTGTACATTGTTAAAGTTTTTCTTAAAAAAAATATATCAGAATCAAATATATATGTATACATGTATACATGTATATATATATATATATATATATTTATAATTTCTTGATCACATGTTTATTTTCTTTGTTTTCTCGAAATAAGGGCCTTAGTCAGTATATGTATTTTTTATTTGATACGACATTTCAACAAGCATTGTTTATGTCATCTTCAGGTAAATTCTTAAAAATAATGTAAAACATCTAAAGTTAAAAACATAATACGTTACATAACATCAAACAAATATGATTAAAATTCAAAGAGACGTTCAAAACTTACAATATAATTTAAGAGTTATTTTTTCCATGTTTCGTGTTCATGTTGAAAAGGGAAACATTCTCAATTGAATATTGAATAGAAAGATTCTTCTAAGTGAAAATCCACGATAAAATTCATTAAATTATTGAAAAACTACTTCCCCGGCTAAAGCCACGCTGGACATTGAACTCCATCTGATAGATATTCTGAAAGGACCCTAACTCAATGAGTTCTTAATTGAGACTGGAATAGAAAATCAAATATTTATCTGAATAAAAATGCAAATTTTCAGTTTCAGATTTTTTCTTTTGAGTTAGGATCCTTCCAGAATATATATCAGATGTAGTTCAATGTCACGCGTGGCTTTAGCCGGGAAAATAGTTGTTTTCTGTTAGACATTAAAAAAAAAAACATTTTTATCGTGGATTTTTCAATTCTTAGGAGAATCTTTCTATTCAATTGAGAATGTTTCCCTTTCCAACATGAATACCCCACAAGAGGTTATCTTGAACGATGGAAGATAGTGACTAAAGTTTATTTTTCAGTCGCAGATGATTCCTCATCTGATTTCATGAACATCCCGTCCATAATATCAAACAAATCAATTCGTGTTCATATTTCACAATTGGAATGAACATAGTTGGATATCTGAGATTGCTAGTACCGAGTTTGTTTTTATGTTATCGTTTTTTCCCATTTTTTTAAAATACTTTGGAGTGTTTGCATATTCAGTTGTAGTATGTGGGCTCTATTGTTATAATTTATGCAAGACTTTTTCATGTCAAAATGTAAAGATCAGTTTATTTTCATTACTATTTTTTTCTTTTGTCAAAATTTCAACCTTGTCAAAATCGAATTTACGTTGATTTTCCTTCTCATGTTTAGACAATGCTGTGGTGTCTGATTTTAATCGTATTTGTTTGATGTTATGTAACGTATTTTGTTTTCAACTCCACATGTTTTACATAATTTTTAAGAATTTACCTGAATATGACATAAACAATGTCGAAACGTCGTATCAAATAAAAAATACATAGATTGATTAAGGCTCTCATTCCGAGAAAACAAAGAATATATATATATATATATCTATATATATATATATATATATATATATAACTTTTATATATATATATATATATATATATATTTAGATATTTCATTATCATGACTAGTTCGTTTAAAACATGATTCAAACTTTCTTGGGGTTGCAGTCAGATGTATCTTTCATTAGGTCTCAATGATTGAAAGAAAAGTCTTTGTCATATATATATATATATATATATATATACAAGTTGTCCCATATAAAACACCGCGGGAAAATATCTGGAAAATTTGAGATGATATCCATATTTCATGAAAGCAGATAATCTCGATGTCAAAGGTTCCTTTTATTCACATGTTAGGGAGTCGCGATACCGACGCCAATTTTTGTAAATGGCATTCCGGATTTTTTAATGCTTCTTGAGATTCTGCATCAAATTCTGAATTCAGCCATATAGCACACTCATAGTTTTCCTTGAATAATGATGAAAAACAGCAACTTTATTGGATATTATAAAGGGGCCAGAATAAGTCAAAATATAAAGCAATAACACGAGTTTAATAAAATTGATTTATCAGTTATAATTCAGTTCAGTTCAGTTTCATCTAGTTGTGTGTTTCTGTAAAATAACAGACAATACAAACTAAAGTAAATGTTTCAAATTATCAAAAAATATTCTACTTTGACCAAAACTCCACTAACATGATGGTAATAACGAAAGAATTAGAGTGATGGCATGAATTATTTTAGTAAGTGTTCGAACTGCCTTCCTTCACGTAGAATACACATATTGTACTTTTTAAATATTTCTCGATTCGTGACTGCTAAAAGCGTCTCTCGCGATATGGAAGCATATTTTTCAAATAATCTACATATTGTGAACGTCCAATATAAACTAAGTCTTTAATATATCACAACAAAAAAATCCAGTGAAGTCATATCTGGACTTCGAGCTGGCCATGGTGTACTTCCAATCCATTTCTCATTGAAAGTGTCATCCAAAATTGGGTAATTATTCTATTATTATGCGGAGGTGCCCCATATTGTTGAAACCACATATTTAGTCGAGTTTGTATTGGTAAATTCTCCAAGAGAGTCGGTAACACATGGTGGAGGAAAAGCAAGTACCTGTCTCTATTGAGAATTCCTTCGTAAACGATTCTGCACCGATCATTAACCACTCACACAGACTGATATCTCGTTTCTTGAATCCAGTGAGGGTTCACGTCATACCAATAGTGACAATTATGTTCATTATACCGTTGTTATGGAAACGGCTCTCGTCACTCCATAACTGATCATCATCATGGATACAGGTGGACAACCATGCAATGAAGTTCAATCTTCTATCAGCATCTCCTAAGTATGGGAATAGATTATAGTTTTGAACAATAAACAATGAAGATTATTACCTGGCTGTAGTCCTTGAACCAGATGAATTTTATAGGGATGGAATTTGTTTTATGACATAATACGTTGTATTATCGATTTCAAAATATCACAATCCAATGCTACTTGTCTGGTAGAACTATGTGGTTCCAGTTCCATTTGACCTAGCACTGCAGCAGTGTGATTCTCATCTGCAGCCGTTTTTTGTTTTCACGCTCATTTTCATCAAAACATCCATTTTGTGCCAAAGATTTGGCTAAGATAGTAAATGTTCTATCTGACAGTAATCTTCTGTCTAACGTACATTCCCACTGCTTTTTTGCATTCCTCCTTGCTTCGCCATGGATACATATAATATCCAACTTTTCTGCATTCGAAAATTGAACCATTTTTCAATTTCACGAAGAACCAACACAAAATCTGACAGATCGATGAATACTCGTATTATTGCATTTATTTTGACGCTCTCATGGTCCTATGCAATAAAGATGCTGTTTTTCATCAGTATTCAAAGGAAACTAGAAGTGTGCTCAAGGCTCATTTCAGAATTCGATGCAGAATCGCAAAGTTCATTGAAAAATATGGGAAGCCATTTAAAAAAATTGGCGTCTGTGTCACGACGCCCTAGGGATGGATGGATCTCTACGTGAATAAAAACACCCTTTGACATCAAGATCATCTGCTTTCACGAAATATGGATATTATCTTTCATTTCCCAGATATTTGTCCGCGGAGTTCTATATGGGACACTTTATATATATATATATATATATATATATATATATATATATATATATATATATACATACAAAACCAGGGATAGTGGGGTAAGCAGCAATGAAAAAGTGAACTCTTTAAGGTTTATCCAAGCTTTCGGAAATGTTTATTTCCATCATCAGGAAGACTACAATAGTTGAAAAAAACCAATAGTAATACATATTCAAGTGCGAAACAATATGCTACTTACAACTTTGTTGAGGTTAGTTCCAATGATGTCAAACATATTCATCTAATATAATGATACAAAAGGAAAAAAAACGTAGATCGAGAAATAAAACGAAGTTCAAAGTTACTACGTTGTTTAAAATTATATAAATATAACTGTGTACTCTATGTGGTGTGACAAGTGAAACTGACAGGTTAGGAATTATTCTCGCAATTATATTTAAGTCAACGGCACCTGACGGGTGTCACTTGGGAATAGTTACATTGTTGCCAACTGATGTTACCAGGTCTCTTCTCAACATTACCGCCTCCTGGTAACATCAGTTGGTACTAATCTAACAGTTGGCAACAATGTAACTATTTCCAAGTGACACCCGTCAGGTGTCGTTGGCTCAAATATAATTGCGAAATTAATTCCTAACCTGTCAGTTTCACTTGTCACACCACATAGAGTACACAGTTATATTAATATAATTTTAAACAACGCTAATGTGGTTGTAGTAACTTTGAACTTCGTTTTATTTCTCGATCTACGTTTTTTTTCCTTTTGTATCACTATGTTAGATGAATATGTTCAACATCATTGAAACCAACCTCAACAAAGTTGCGAGTGGCATATTGTTCCGCACTTGAATATGTATTACTATTGGTTTTTTCATCTATTGTAGTCTCCCTGATGATGGAAATAAATATTTCCGAAAGCTTGGATGAACCTCAAAGAGTTTACTTTTTCATTGCTGCTCACCCCATATATATATATATATATATATATATATATATATAAAATATATATATACAGGGTGTAATCTACCCTTTCGCACACCCGTGAATAACGAGTGTATATTTCATAATGAATTACAGTGGTTAAAAATCTGAAAACAAATATTGAAAACATGTTTGGTTCTTTGTTGAATTCGTCGAAATTTCGGGTAGCGCCGCCCACCTAATTTTAGGTGACCTGCTTAGAGGAAAACTTCGGAAATTTCCGAATGCAATAAACATATAACTAGAGATTTGAATAATAAAAAATGTTGAACTGATTGTGTGGTAGATGTATACATTCCAGGCATAGATATTCAATTCCAAAGTGAGTGAGTTTGCACCAGGGGTAAATTATTAAAAACTCTTTGAAATACTCGAGCTATCGGCAAAAATGATGGTTTGAGAATAAAGAATTATAATATAAATGTTAACTTACTAAGGTGAGATTCAAATTCATTTAATATATATATATATATATATATATATATATATATATATATATATATATATATATATATATATATAGTCCCACTACATCATAATGGTTTTTTAAATGTTCCGATAAAAACAGAAAGAGGAAAATATCAGGGATCATTATATTCAAAGATTTTCAAAGCATAAAATTGCTTTCTTTACCAACGCTGAAATTCAGCCTTTGACTCTATATGATTTTATCTAGACCTCAATATTTCTTCGATTGTTGTGTCACATAGTTGGAGCTAGTAGTATTTTCTGTTAATTCTCTTCATTTCCATAGCTATTGGATAAGAGAGGAATTATCATGAATTTAAGAAAAACTTCTGAACAGTTTGTATAAAAGACCAAATTTTGGAAGAGTTTTCATAACTTTTCGCTTTCGCTTTCTTGCAAGCTCCACACGGTATTTAGTAGACCCCTTGGCATAGAGTGCTTGGGTATAAAATGCTTGGGATTTTGGAGAGGGGACTTCGGGATTTCATTGTTCGATCTGTTGTTTGAATATTATGCCAACGAATAGCTCTGCTTATCCTGTCTGTGCTCCCCTTCATATATGGTGGGAATGTTATTCCAATTTTCTGTTTCTGAACCCGTTGTTCTTTCTGTCTAATTTGGGAAGCCGCTTCAATAGTTTTCTTGGAGTATCCATTCATCTGGAGGATTGTATCGATAGTGTTCAACTCCTCCCTTGTATGTGGTCGTCGTCCGCCAATCTGCTTGATCGTGTTTGGAGCGTTTTCGCCACTGAATATATTTGTCGCAGGCGGTGATGTGAATTTGCATTCAAGTACCGATTGCAATGCACTGTGTGTGTTGCCGAGGGTACCGTCGGGTTTGTTCTTGAGCAAAACGTCCAGGAATGCCGGGTGATTATCTCTTAAATCCATGTCAAGATGTTACAAAAATGTTGAGATTTTCTGATGACCAAGTGTTCAAAATTACGATAATATCATTAACATATCTCAGTCAGAGTTTTTGATTTCAAGCTTGATGTTGCAAGAGCTTAGATTTCCACTCCATGAATAGATTTACGATGACCAGTGATTATGGTGATCTGATTGGTGCTCCCTCTATTTGTCTATCATAAATGAGTTATGTATTCTTGATGTAGTGTTCTGCCAAAGTGGTGATATATTCTTTCGGCTTATATTTGTTCCTTATTATCTGTAGAGCTTCAACTCTTTCTGCAAGTGGTTGTACTTTGGCAAGATATTTCGCTAGTTGATGTACCGTTGATCCTATAGAACTAAGTAATGGTTTGAGTGGTGCTCCTGGCTTATGGATCTTGGGAAGACCATATAACTCAAAACACGTGGAAGATTTGTTCTTTGACTTTTTTTTCGAAAGTTGAATTGTTGATGATATCCTTGGCAGTTGACTATCTGTAGGATGGATCGTCTAGTAGCTGCATCATTTTCGTTTTATAGTTTTTGGTGTTCATAACTACAGTTGCATTGCCTTTATCTGCCTTCAAGATTGTGATATCTTCATTTTTCGGAAAGCAAAGTATTCATTGTGCGAAATGTTTCTCTTCCCCAATATGTGTGAGATGTCTTATATCTATTCTTGTGTGTCTCTGTTTACTATCCCCTGTATGGCTGGTTCTACACTGGATTATGTTCTCAACTGGTATGCATGTCGGTGTATAGCATAGTTGGAACTTTTGGCAAAGGCAGAGTTTTTTCCCCAGTAAAATAAATTAGAAAATTCCAAAAACGAAATGATTTAATAGTTTCTTACCAAATGTAAAATCAAAAAATATATTGACCTTAAGTCATCAGGAAGGAGTTGATGATTTTTTTCATTATTGTTGAATTGATTATAAGATAAACACTCCTACCGGCCTGTTTAAAAGCCACTAACTTAAAAATTCGAAAGAGCTCCCGAATGTGTTTGCGAGTGGAAATAAATAAAAATCATGAAAAAGTGAGACAAGCTTTTATATAAATGCACTCAAAAGAAAAGAATCATTTCTTTAATTGTTTGACCTAGGTTATTCTGTGAGTAGTAGATTCAAAATATTGCCGCGCCAGAATACCTATTTTATATTCTCGGCAAACTTTTGAATCTGCCACTCACAAAATAACCTGGGTCAAACAATTAAAGGAAGCTTTTGCTTCGTGTTTTATATGGCTTATATTTTGATGATACCTATTACTTCATCCGAGAGCCTGCGAAACTATTTTTTTACATTGTGAGTCATTAACGTTTTACAAGTATATCCATAATGTTATCGAAACCAATCCCAACCTCCCATACGATCATATTATTTTTTTTTAAATCAAATAATAATTTTACATCACTGAAGTTGTGGCATGTGACCTATTTTTGCAGGACTTTATCCATGCTAAAAACAGCTGACCTTTGCACGCTTCCGTTGTAACAAAATTTTCGAGTGTCAGTCATAAACACACGCGGCGCTTCATTTGTTCACTGACTGAATATTCCACCGACATGTGAGATGACTGACATGAATTCATCGATCCAGCAGGTCCAATTCAGGTAAATTTCGAAGTGCCAGTCTTCAGAATACAGTATTTAAGAAATTAGGAGCGATGTTTGATACCAATATATTGGTAAATGGCAACAACGACTCTGATTCTTTCTCTACTCTAAATTAGAATCCAATGGAATGGCGGCTATAGAAAAAATATCAGACACGTATGCTGTTTGGTAAATTGATGCATAAAAAATATCAAATACGCGATATCAGCGCAAAACTATTTCCTATAGCAAAGGTGAAACTTGCAGAAAAAATATCAAGAATTTCAGTTTCCAAATGAGACGGACGTTATTAATGAATATTATTCTAAATTAGAATGATAAAAAATTAATTTTCCATTCCTATCTCAAACGAAAGTATTTTCATTGAAATTTAACCAGCAGATATAATTTTTAGTAATTTAAATAGTTGATACAAAGGAAACTTTTCGGTTTGGACCATATTTCTTTTTGAAGAAAATGCCTAACCTTCATACAAAAAGTACGTAGACTCCCTTCCATCATGAAAAAAATGTCTTGAATATCCCACAATTTCAATTTCATCCCTTTTGAGAGGTTGAGTATCTGTTTAAAACTCGATATATCTGAAATATTCATCTTGCTTCCTGTACATTGATGGTATATACATTATGGTATATTAAGAAATATTCTTCTGAACTCCGATCATCATTCATCAAATTGATCTTTCTGATGACGAATAGAATAAACAGCAGACAGCCCCAAATACACTCAGAAGCTGGTGCGCAAAGGAGGGACTAAATGTGAATCCTAGCAAATCAGTGCTGGTTCCATTCACGAAAGTACGAACGGAAAGCCCCAACCCTGAATGGAACTCAGTTAACTTTTTACAAGGAAATAAAATACCTGGGCGTTATAATCGACCAAAGACTAACATGAAACAGTCATATCAGTAACATTATTTCCAAGGCTACAGCGGCAACCTGGACGTGCCGCAGAGTTCTTGGCCAAATATGGGGTTTGAAGCCGAAAATGATATACCGATTATATCAAACGATTATCAAATCCAAGGTAATGCCAAAACTTCCGCCACTGCACTTGTGTGTAATGAAGGAAGCGGCAAAGAGTGCCTTCGGCCTGCACCAGATATCAAACTTGAAAACTGAAAATCTGAGTGGGCATCTAAAGATTCTGGAAAATTTTATTTAGTTTTTGTTTTTTTCATGAACAGGTGGACTATTGAAACACAACACTCTGTGTCTACACTGGTACATATTTCCCCCAAACAATGACAGTTTTTGTGAACTTTCATGTAAATATCACGATCATATACATAGACACCAATACTCACATTACATTTGAGGTGAGTAGACTCATTGGAGAATCTGTACATTTGAAGTGTTTTCTGTTATATGTTTTTATGTTGTGTGTTGTGAATGTATCATATTCAATGTGTGGTGCCTGTCATGGCATATAGTGTTTTAATTTCTTTTTTATATTGTAGTCCTGAAGAAGGCGAAAAATACTCGCTGAAACGTTGGCATTAAAAGTGTAAACACAGAGTGTTGTGTTTGAATAGTCCACCTGCTCATGAACGAAACAAAAAATAAATACAATTTATGGACGTGAAAACAAATATCATTCTGGAAAATATTCCCCCATAGAATCCAGGTACAAGATCAGATATTATGCCCGATAGGTACGACTTTGAAGTGATTTATGGAGTGGTTACAAACAACCACCTTATATTCACAACTATCGAGCCTCAACTAGAAAGGAACGAATCAGTATGGTATAGTGATGGTTCCAAGATTGTCGCAAGAGCGGGAGTGTAGTATCGGGTCCTAGTTATAGGCTATCAAAACTTCTAGGCAAAGCACCAACAATTTTTCAAGCAGAAACCCATACAATATAAATAAGCGGCCAAGAATGCTTTGAAAGAGGCCCCAGGGGGCAAAGATATATATCCTATCAGACAGCCAAGCAGCACTTAAAGCTCCAAAGTTACCCACATTCGTGGAAACTGATACTCTTCGCAAGGAGTCTCGGAATCCCGGGTCTTGAATAGATGAAGGGTAATGTAGAAACCAGGCGCAGACGAACGTTCGGACAAATCAACCCAGAAAGTGGCATGGATTCAAAAAACCCAGTAAAAGACCCTTGTGAAAGACACGAAAGGATATATAACTAGGAATCATTGACCACAGAGCAATAAAAAGCCCCCACGAGACTGATGTTAATGATACAAATCTAGAACTAGTAATTGCATTTTACGATTCGGTAGTTGGAATTGAACCCAATTCTGAAGAGGTAAGTCGTAAACTTATCATAAAAAAATCTCCGGATTTTTTTCAAAATCGTTGAACTCAGCACCCTTTCGCCCATTGGCAAAGACTGGCGGACGACATTTGTGTTGTTCAAAGGCAAATGGTAAGCTCTTCCTTTCATTGTCAGTCGTAAATTCTCAAATTTTTCCGGGACCGTTTTTTTTTGACATATTTTGAACGGTCCAGCAGGTGAATGCCAAGTTGTAGATGACTGACAACGGTGAGCATCGCTTTATTTCATTGTAAAAATTTCTTTCCCACTACTTAATCGTGAATTTTCAATATTTTTCACCTTCTTTTTTATAACCGTTCAGCATCCCCCCTACCATCACTTAAAAATTATGGAGGGCATGTCTGGGGCATCGTCGGCATCGATAACACAAGTTACCGTGGTCATGGTACGTTTAAAAAGTGACACGGGTTTTTGGCCTATAATAAATTCTTGAGTTTTATTCCAAATATATCCTTAGGAAATGAATAAATAATCTATATCTCTCCTTATAGTATAACGGAAAATATTTAGAGATTATCGACTTGAGATTTCAATATTTTCGAGAGAATGAAGGGATTAGTGGACAAACCGACCTGTAGATAATATTAACTCAACTGCATTATATTCAACCCAAATTGATTTGTAATCATGATTGGAAATTACTTCTCGGGAAGGTACCAAACACCCTTAATGCCAAACACACTACTGTAATAAATCTTGATTCTTCCATCATAACATGATGATTACTTCGGTTGAAAATATACCAATACATTCCACAATGACATTTTTGAAAAAGTGGATCGGTTCAATAATCAAAACATCTGGATTTTTCATGTCTTCGGTTATTATCCCGAAAGCCCAATTTCATTTAGATTAATGTGGAAATTATTCCTCTTGATATTCCAGTTGGGTGTGGAGATATCATAAACGTGAAAGTCATATTTCATGTTTTTCTTCCCACAGGGCGTCTTATCTTTTAATGGGGTGTGAAACTACTCAGAACAGTAAGTTATAGTGTTGGCAGAGCGGCTAAATAGGTCACGCGAAAAAGTATGAATTTGTGCACCACAAATTCATAGTATTCCAAGTATGTGTCGCTGATTCAACATCTATTGTCATAATACCGAAAAGTATTTCCAAATTTTACCGAATGTCAACCTATTATTTTCAAAAAAGGTTCAAATTGATGATTAACGTGATCGCCATTTCAATACTAGATGTGTGTTTCAGAACGGATATTGGTGCAACGTCATTGTTAAGCAAGTTCTTTCGAGATTTGCCTTTTTTCCGCTAATTCAGACCGTTTTATACTCGTCGAAATATCGACAACTATAAACTATCCCTTCGACGGCCTGCAAATTAATCATGTCTTAGTAATTTCTCATATAGCATTTCCGTGGTACGTATATGAAATATCAATTTGGCTCAATATTTTTGAGCGGGTTTTTATTTTTTTTGGAACATCGACATGTATATGAATTACAAAATTTAATGATCTAATCAAATCATGGGATCTTACATTCCTAATCAAGGAACCAACTAGAAATCACAACCACAAAAAGAGGAATTAGTATGGCTATCCTTGATCACATTATAACAAATATAGAAGGGGAAATACAGGCCAAAATAGTTGCTCTCGGGGCATCTCCGATCATTTAACACAAGTTGTTGCCTGGAGCATATAAAAAAGCTCAGGAAAAAGACCGGTCAATTATCATACCCAAAAAAAGGTATGTGAACGAATGAATTCCATGAATTCAGGACCTTATATATGAGGGAATACGAAGAACTTATCGAAAGTAAGAATATAGACCAAATGTTTGATACCGCCTGGACAAATTTCAGTTACTGTTTCAATATATCCCAACCAAAAAAGACCATAATAATAAATCAAATAAAAAAAAGATGAATTCCACTTGTCCCAAATTCTAAAAGAGGACCAACCTACGCCAGTTAAATCGGCTAGGAAGTTTGCTAGCGAAACAGATGAAATCCATAAAAAATATAAATTAGAAAAAAAAAACATGGAACTCAAAATAATCTCTGAAACACAAAAATTTTATGAGCAAAAATTACAATCTTCCCAGTACATAACAGAAGATATCTGAAAAATAGCGAAAAAAAAATTGGGAAAAAGACAGCTCTTTACTAATTATACTGAAAACAGAGAATGGCAAAGAATCTGAACCCGGTACTGTCTCAAACATGTTTGGAAATCATTTTGCAAATTCTATTCTCGACTTAATAGCAAAATCTGGTACTTTATCAAACACCCCAAACACTGAACACACATTGTGCCACAATGATCTATCATCCTTATAACGAACAGGAAATTATCAACATGGATTAGATGAAATACCAGTTAAACTACGTGCATGGAATTCACAGGACCACCAAGAAAGCAATCATAGTACGAAATGTCAATACAAAATATCAAAAATATCACAGTGAACATGTGTGATAATACAAAATTCCTGGGTACATATATTGACTTCAGAATGCACTGGGACCCCCAGATTGACCATACCTGCAACAAACTCACTAGCCTATATTTTGCTATGGAACAATTAAAGCCACTCAATAAAAATACTTGTTAAATGTGTATATACTATGCACTAATCCATTCGGCACTGTTATAACACCATGTCATGGGGAAATAGCACACAACTAGGGAGACCATTTATCATTCAGAAAAGAATTATCCGTGTCATGTTTGGACTACAGTATAACGAGATGCAGAGAAATATTTAAGGGTAATGATATCCTCACTCTGCCCTGCATATACCTCATAAAAATTGTATTACGTTAAAAACTGTAGGTGAAATATCCAAATATGACACGAGGAACTCAAATAATGTGTACATCGGATAAGCTGGACATACGTTTTATAAAAATACGGGTATATATAGGCACGTACTATTTCAACCTACTTCCCAAAGGAATGAAATCTCTACATTTAAAATAATTCAAAAGAGAACAAAGACATTTTATGAGCAAAGTTTATTTCTACAATATACAAGAATTTGAAAATTATCTGGAACTGGAACTGTGGCTTACCAAAATCTTTATAAGTTAGATGTGCTAAATATTGTATTTGTACTGTTTCATATGCACAATCGCTATACTGTTAGTTTTAGAGTTGTGATTGTAATTTACATATAGCTTAATCTTACACATATAGATTGACCTTACACGTATATGTATATAAAATTATATCCGACATACCTGATCCATTGTGAAAGTGACAAATAATAAAAAAAAAACCCGATTGCGTAAAAAGTTAACTTTAAAAATATTGTGAGAAAATTATGTTTCAAGAGGTTAACTATTAAACTTAATACTGTAAACAATCTCCCGCAGTCGGAGGCATCTTCTTTAATTTAACAATGAAGATATATTGCCTCCGACTGCGTGAGATTGTTTACAGTATTAAGTTTAATAGTTAACCTCTTGAAACATAATTTCAGACAATATTTTCTGGTCATCTTTTTCAAAGTACACTTTTTACGCAGTCCGGTTTTTTGATATACCAAAAATCAACTTGGCTAAACATTTTATAAGGGTGGGTTTTGATATTTTCCGAAAATCGACATGTATAAAATACCACTTCGACGGCCTGAACTAAAACCGAGTTGAATGCGTACATCGGTAGGGGAATATTTCAATCTTGTTAAAACCTTGTTAAAAGTTAGCAAATGTTGCAGACATTTCACTAGTTGTTGTTTTTATTATTTTACCGCGGTGTGATCAATAAAGTGAAGTCCTTAATAAACATCAGCTTCACATTATGAAAATCTTGCACAAAAGCTTATTTTATTGGGTTGCGAGACAAATTATTTATGTGTTGGATAACGTTTGCAGCACAATATTACATTTTGAATGGATCTTGGAAAAAAATTTCAAACAATCACAAACAGCCTTTTTTTTATTGGTGCCCCTTTTTTCTCATTTAAAGCACGCCACAGCGTGTTTAAATCGAACTTAAAAAAACGTGCGGTTTTTTAAGTTACCATGGCAACATCAACAAATCGAGAAACGTGAAGTCTAAATGACAAATTTTTTATTATTGATCTGACAGGAGTACCTTGTAACGTTAAATAAAATACTAAAAACTCGTTCATTTATATGCGATACCTCTTGCTCCTCCATCCATTTGATGAACTTTTCATATTCTTTTTCATATATATCACTGGATTTTCGCGGTATTAAGCGCGATTCTGCCTCACTATTCAAAAAATCGATATTAGAATAATTCATTTTTGAGCTCTGGTGACAACAAATATTGATCTTTGATAACAAATTGCAAATGAATATCTGTTTTTCTCATTTCCATGGCAACGAAAGATATACTGATGTCACATCACGAATTCAACCATTTTGCATTATCAGTTCTTATTTCTATTTTTTGTAGTAATAATACCAGTATATATGATTTCAAAGTGCACCAATAAAAAAAAATAGCGTAAAGTATTTGGTGGATAACTGGTCTTAAAAACACTTGCTCTATTTCGAGCACTCCGGCTGCGCCGTCGTGCTAAAAAATCGCGCGTGTTTTGAAGCCCTTTTTATCCACTTATACTTCAATAAACTATTTCACCAGAATGAAATAATGGCGCATAGAAAAATGTAAAACTATATCGTCGATATCTGTATCACATTTAGAGGAGCCGGTAAATAACATGTAGGATTGATATCATTTCCAATAAATATAACCAATTTTCGTTATCGAAAACCGTACATCACATCATGAAGTTATAACTATATCACCCATATTAGTAGTGAAATTTATGAGTGAATTCATCCCCCTGGTGGTTTAGATTTATTAGGTTGGTCGGATATTCGATGTATGGAGGACAATGCACAGTTATAATGTTTAATCTGCCCAGCTATCCATCAAGATTTGGTGAATTGCAAAATTTAACTACGTTCAATTGTCTGTGATACTAACAAAATCAAGTTGTGGAACGCTTAGACGGCTAGTACGAGGGTAGTCAGAAAAGTAACCGATCTAATGAAGAAAACATAAACAATTTGTTTTTTTTTTTACAAAGTCTCATTTTAGCTCTATACACTTTCCCCAGCGATGTTCAATAGCTTAGATTCCCTGTTTATAGTTTCACCTCTTTATTGTTGGCAGATCTTTTACCACCGAGCCAATTTTTCAAGTTTGGAAACAGAAAATTATCCGAGGGGGCTAAATCTGACAAAAGGATGCGCGAGGAAGCAATTCGAACTTCAACTCACTGATTTTGGAAATCGCGATAACGTATGTGTGAACTTGATAAAACAATACTTTCTTTTTCGCAAAATGATGCCGTTTTTTCTTGATTTCATCACTCGCACGCTGCAATAAGTTCGCATAATACTCGCCGTTAATTGTTTTTCCTTAACCATTGAAAATTATCCCATGCGCATGCCAAAAAACTGACGCTATGATCTTTGTCAGCTGATCAAACTGACTTCGCCTTGTTTGGAGCCGATTCCCTTTCCCTTTCAGACCATTGTTTTGACTGTTCCTACGTCTCAGGTGTGAAGTGATGTTTCAACCATGGTTATTAATCGACGCAAAAACTTGGCATTGTTGTTCTGAAACGTCGCCAAACCCTTGATTGAAACATTCTCACGACGCGGTTTTTGTTCCATTGTGAGTAATCGCGGCACCCATCTTGTGCACAGATTTCTCATGTCCAAATTTTCAGTCAATATGCACTCTTTGAAATGTCTACCATGTCTGCCAGCTTTCAGCACTTTCAGTCGAAGGTCATTCAATACCATTTTGTGTTTCTCTTTCACCATTTCTGGCGTAGTCACTTCATTTGGTCGACCACTGCGATGTTCGTCTTGGTAGCTCGTACGGCCTAGTTTCAACTCTGCCACCAAACATTTTACTGTTTTGAACGAAGGAGCAGATTCCCCCCGAGTAGAATCTAGCTCCGCTTCAAAGAATGTATTGGATCACATAACGATAACAAATATTTTTACATTTTAACAAATTCACTGAGAGCGTTTACTATTGTTGGCTGCCAAACAAATATCAAACAACGTAGCGTCGTCAAACTTCAATATTGAGCTTCATAAGGTTGGAACTTTCTACCATAGTAATTTTTTTCAAACAATAAATCTATACGTCAGGTCACGTACTTTTGGGACTACCCTCGTCCATCAAGCCATGAAAGTGTTATTACTGGTTTGCATCCTGATTTTTGGCATGAAAACAAGACAGATTACCGCAGTTTATGAAAAAAAAACTGAAATTATGTACTAACGGCGATATACTAAATAGCTGAAAGACGTACAGAAAAATTATCGAAACTATAAACTCATTATTCGAGGAAAGTTGTTGGCGAGGTGAAAGGCGTCCATATTAAAATCACCTATATGAAAGTAGCAACAAAACAGAGATATCATTGTTAAATATTTTACAAAATTGAAATACAGTCCTGGCAATTTGCTGGCTGTTTCATTTCCTTATTGAAGAGGTAACTGTTCTAGTGAACACTAGAAACGGACCGAAAGTTATAACTGTTGGTTATGTTCAAGTTTACGAATTGTTTTTGTTTCATCACAAATATTCGTGAAAGTGGTATTCAAATAAACAACATGTAATCCTATATCTATCGTTTTATTCGCAGTAGAGTGTGAAAGACGATATGACAGGAACAATTTTATCCATAACAGTATCAAATGTATTACAACCTGAAGAACACCCCGCAAGATTGAAATACCATCAGTTGCTTCTTCATAAAAATATTCATCGTGGCTTCTAACAATGATAGACAATCACTAAATGAAGTGAATAATTCTCATAATACACTTGTCTGGCGATAGAAAATCCTCATACTGTACATTTTCAGTGGATGAAGTGGAAGGAAACAAGCGTGTGAAAATAAATATTGATCGTGAAAAAATGTTTCATCCTCACCACGGATGGGTACACATACAAGGACCGCAATAGGACCAATTCCATCTATGAGTTTTGTGCGTTCGTTACTTTTCAACTTTCATCCAGTAGATTATTATGCTACTTGTTTCAAATGGCTATTAATCCCTGTTTCCCAGCTCAATAGGGCAAGGAAGCGGACTCCATTGTGAAATAATACCCCATTTTCAACTGTGATTAGGTATTTTATTCTATTATCTGACATTCGAAGAAAGATATCTTGAAGTTTGGAAACGTTTGAGTCATGATAATTTTTATCTCAGGAGTATGTTATTTGTTGAAAATGTTTCTAGCAGTAGCTAATTAATCCTAAGATTCTCCTCTGCAAAACCTGGGACTGCTTTGATGTTCTGTTTTCATCTATTCGCGGGTGTAAAGAGAGTTTGCCACAGATCTAAGAGACTCAGTATAAATGCTTATCCCATATTCTAATAATGGCCTATTGTTGGGGAAGTTGATATATCTAGGGACTCCAGGTACGGATTTAAAAATACGTAAATAATCTCTGCGTGCATGTACAATACACAGTACATCAACGCATCCATGCCAACATAAATTAGCCACATATAACAGTATAATAATACATAGATTAATTAATATCCCGCTTTCAGAAGAAAATTTCAATAAAAAATTAAATATAATTAAACAAATTGCTATTAATAACGGTTATAGTCCAAACCTTATGGATAATATTCCTTCAAGAAAACTTCATAAAAAAGCTATAATAGAAGTGTTTCTTACTCAAAACGATAAACATAATTTCAAAGTTATCACATATTTAGGCCATCCTACCGAAAAAAATTCTACCTTTTTGGGTAAAAATAACATCAATTTCGCATATAAAACAGATAATAATTTAAGTAAATTTATTAAAAACAATAAAGATGAAACTGAGAAATCTGATAAATGTGGAGTATATAAATTAACTTCTGGCTCTTGTGCTAGTTTTTACATCGGCCAATAAGGCTGGAAATAACAAAATCATTTTCAATAAAAAAACAATATTATTGTGACACATTGGCAGAAGAAATGGGTCATACAGTGGTAAGAAATGGGTCATACAGTGGTAAGACCATTACCATTGAATTCTCAATTCAATTGAACACATATGGCATGAGCTGAAAGCATCGGTAAGGAGGAATAATGTTTCGCCAACTTTAAATTCATCTGTGGTAGCTTTGATTCAGTCAGAAATACAGAATATTCCAAATGAAAGCTGGGAAAATTGTGTAGCGCATGCACAAAAAGTAGAGAAATCATATTTAAATATATATCAAGTTGCCAGAGACAAAAATGTTGTGAACTTGGATGACCATAGTGACAGTGAAACTGACTTAGGTTAATGTTTTTCAATTATTTTCATAACACTCTATTTTTTCGTTCCTGTATTTGTATCTGTTAAACTCAATTTGATGAATTTAATTTATTTTTCCAACATTTTTTACATCAGATACATAATTATGTCAACAATTCAGTCATATCTGTACCCGAAATTTATGAAGATAGTATATTTCGTAGGTATATGCATATTATTACGTGCATATAGATAAATTAGTGACCTATATTGATTGTACACTCTACTTCTCCGTACTGTTTATTTATTACTTGTTATTGTATCAGACGTTATACATCATCTTTCTGTGTATATATTTTTTCTACTTTTTTTCGATACATCAAGGATAAATACCAATTTTTTTACTGGTATTCTAAAACTGAACTTTGTCGCCTATTAGAAGATTGAAACGATATTTCATTTGAGAAAATAGTAGTTTAGAAAAACTCATTGTCTACGAATTTACTAAAAAAAAACAATTTTCCCCCTTTTAGTAAATATGATATTTTATACCAGCGAAATCATTTGTTAAACCGAGCCGTCAATAAAACTCTTGGGAACATTTCATTATATCGAGTACGTCCCTGCTTGTGGTCGATCGACCGCTTAGACTTATTGGTAATGAATAATAATGAGTCTCTTAGAAGTATTGCAGTACTATAATACAAGTGGACTAAGGAGCGAATTATTTGACAGTCGTGTTGTTGCGACATGAGCTTAACAAGCATCAATATCACTAAAAAACTGTTATAAATCTGGACAACTTAATATTTTATCATAATGTTTTCACCACAAATTATATAATTAAATTTTGAAAATTATAATTTCAGTAATCGGAATTCTACGCTCAAATAATTTTTTTATCTAAATAATTTTTAAATATGTTGCATCTAATTTGAATCGCATTGTTTTCCATAATTTTCAATAATCGGCCCGTTTGGGGCTATCCTTTTAACGTATTCTAATTGCATCGCAATACCCCACTTTGTAATCTACCTTCATTCTGTTATGGTAAATTGCCAGGTATAGAGAAATATACGAATATCGAACATCACGAGCTACCTATTACTTCTAAGATTTATGATGCATTTACATGGAGACAAGTGTGGTAGATGTCGCTACAAGATGTAGGCGAGTAAGCGATAACCACAAGAGTCCTCATGTAAATGTAAAGTGAACCTTACCAATATAAAAATACAGCCACGTACTTATAGAGACTCGGTTAAGGTAAAATGTTAACCAGGGATGAAAGTTAAAACTCTACAGCAGGATGCACGGCGCTCGAAAATTGAACTCTCACAGCAGGTGTTGCAAAAATATCTTTTTTCTACTCCCGTATTATAATATCCGAATTAAATATGTGCTACCGATTCATTTCAATACGGATTTTCATATCGAAATAGATTTTGGCCAATAAAAAGACGTACTTTTCTTTATGAAACGAATATTCGGCCTTTAGAAACAGGTACTTGGGGATAATCAAGTGGTATGTTTCTACATACTTGTTTGACATTTTATTTTAATTGACATTCAATCACAAAACGTCTAAAGTACCTATAAGTATGTCGAGCAGTGAATAATTATCTTGTACACCACCAGAAATTCTTGTTTTTAACCGACGAAACCAAAAAGGACGCGTATATTTTTTTTTATGTATGATCACGCACAACTTTTTACAGAGCGGTTCGATTCCGATGATTCTTTTTTCATTGGATAGGGTGTACTTCGAAGGTGGTCCCATTCCAATTTGAACATCAAAATCGATCCCTGAGGGTAGCAAAATGAAGGATATTGATCGTTCACCCTCTGAATTTTTTGGTGCGTTAACCGATTCTATCAGGCATAATTTTGTAGAGGGGTTTTCCGATTTGGATGATTTTTTTTTATTAGAAAGGGTATACCTCATAGTTGATCATATTCCAAATTGAAATGAAATGATCCACCCCTATGGGTAGAAAAATAGGAGATGATTGATTTTTCACTTGTGAACTTTGGCACACATATGTAGTTGACATTGACAGACCCTCCTACATCCGTCAAAATGATTACATTCTATGAAAGGATGGAATTATATAAAAAGTGATGAAATCAACCAACCAGAACTTACAAAATTAATTTATATTATATAACAATAAATAGTTAAAATAGAAAATCAAATCATTTGTTAGTTAATAGTTGAAGTAAGCTAGGTAAGTAAGTATTTTGAAAGTAATCAAAAATTAAGTAGGTAGTGATTAGTAGATTTCAGCAACAAAAAATTGAAAAATAAAAACAAAAAATTAAACCGACGAAAAAATCAACTGAGAAGCAAAAAATAAAATAAACCTTCTTAGTCTAAACGATAATTGATCTCCTAAACTAATATCACCATCGACGTGACGGTTTCAATCGAAGTTCAGGAAGATGATCTCCCACCACTGATAAGATTTTGACAAATATAAAATACGAAGTGGAAATTTGCGTCTGTGAAAAATACATGAAAGGAAAAATTGTGGCATATCAGACAAATCATAAAATTAAAGAAAAAACCATCCTCAAGCGGGATTCGGACCCACGACCTCTTAATCTCTAGTCAGAGGCTCTAACCAACAGACGCAATTTTCCACTTCGTATTTTATATTTGGCAAAATCTTATCAGTGGTTGGAGATTGTTATTATTTGAATAACCGAAGAATTCACTAATCATATAAATCTGAATATGAAAAAAAAAACAAATGAATTAGATAAGGCGTAAAATGATGGCATCGAGTTGCACTGTGACATTCTGATAATTTTTTTGAAGTAATTTAATGATCTTCGTTGATTGTTCGTTTGGCGCCGACTCAAAATTAGTTACTTACATCAGTTTAGGAGCTTGGTTATTGAAACTAAGAAGGTTCATTTTATTTTTTACTTTTCAGTTCCAGTTAAAAAGTTTTTATTATTTTATTATTTATTGGTCGTAGAAAAAATGGTGTATGCAACGTAACTTACCTCGTGCTCATGTATTATTAGCTATCATTACACGAGCGTTGCATAATATACTATTATGGTGACTCAGTAGAAATGATAATATTTTTCTTCACCTATTTTCTATACAATTCAAGAAAATTAAATAATGCTAACATTACAATAGGTATTCAAAGTGATATGATGAACATTGAAAAATAACTCATTAAAATCTTCTCCTTCTCTTTCTCTTGCGCTCGCAAGGTTGAGAACAATATTCGGCATCCGAGGGAGGGATTTTTTATTTACAATTTGTAAATAAATTACGAAAAATACTACAGAAATCGTTTAATTGCAGCAAAAAATGTTTATACAATAATTGGATCTCAGGTTCAAAATTAAAAATGTGGGGAAAACAATTTACGATTTTGCTCGCCGATATTGAATTGGGTTTTTTGGAGTGTTGACTACCATAAAACATGAATGATTATGGTGACTCAGTAGAAATGATATTTTTTCTTCACCTATTTTCTATACAATTCAAGAAAATTAAATAATGCTAACATTACAATAGGTATTCAAAGTGATATGATGAACATTTAAAAATAACTCATTAAAATCTTCTCCTTCTCTTTCTCTTGCGCTCGCAAGGTTGAGAACAATATTCGGCATCCGAGGGAGGGATTTTTTATTTACAATTTGTAAATAAATTACGAAAAATACTACAGAAATCGTTTAATTGCAGCAAAAAATGTTTATACAATAAATGGATCTCAGGTTCAAAATTAAAAATGTGGGGAAAACAATTTACGATTTTGCTCGCCGATATTGAATTGGGTTTTTTGGAGTGTTGACTACCATAAAACATGAATGATCTATGAAAATCAGTGGTAAATATATTTTAGGTTATGGACAATGCTCCTTACCATCCGAATAATCAAACCACCAAATCGTAAAAATAGGTATTGCAGAAATGACTGACAACCGCAGTACTGTAAATGGACAAAAGCAGGAATATACAAATTGATTGAACCTTTTTGACAAAGCATACATACGAAATTTTGAAAGAGCATACCATACAATCCTATTGAAACGGTGTGAATATTTTGTAGGATTAATAAAAGTATAAGATGAATTTATTTCAAAAAGGGCAGATTCAAAAAGTTTTTCAAAATATACAGCAGATATATCGATACATTTTTTAAAGCACGGTGACACATTTATATCAATTACTCTCGTTTTGGACGTCCAATGGGTTCACAGGTTCTTCACGACGTTTCGGTCGCTAGTATCTACAATTATTTTCAGGTAAATACTGACAAGCTAAGGTGCTACTTGGTATTTTATAGGACTGCATGTAGTTTCATGCCAGAACGAACAATGAGCGGTTTCCATATTCCTGATCTCAACGCTTGGCTGACTAAAGGAATCATTGCCTTCGATGTATTGCCTTGAATTTCCATTCGAAACAATGCTCTTTTCTATTTAGAATGCTAACATCGTCTCACAGAATTTAATGGTACTCAGAGCCCAGGCGTGATCAGCAATTGCCAATTTTGACGTCTTCCTACGTTGAGTCCATGTTTTGTGTTATGTTGATCTCACGGGTATCTTTGTCTCTTCGATGTTGGAATTTCTTCATTCACATGGGACTTCCGCTGGTCTACGGTTCTATTATTAAGTTTGGTCTTGATAATGGAAGGTTTGTGAAGTACTACCGGATTGGAAGCAACTCTTAGTGTTGTACTTGTTTCTGATTCTTCTGATATTCTCGGAGAAATTCCTAATGTATGGAAGGTAGATAACTGATCTTTGTTGTTGTTCTTCGATGGTCTTGGTTCTTTCAAGTTGTTTCAGTACTTCTCCTAGGAGTTTTTCGGAGTATGCATTTCAGTGTAGGTAATCTCTGATTGTTACTTGTTCTCCTGGTTATTACATATGTGCATCGCTCTTCACACCAATGATTTTACAACCCCTCTCTTTTTTGAACTCCGATTATTGGAGCTGTAGTTGAGATACTATCCCGTATGACTATTTTCTCTATAAAAAAGAACTGATTGTCATTGTCTCTTCTTCCAACATTCACATCGAGGAAAGATAGGACAGTGTTGGTTCTATACGTCGAAGCTGATGAAACGATCTTCTGATACAAATTCAACATCTTTGATGTATGTCCACGAAGTGCTTAAAATTCTTGACGTGTAAGCTACTATTTCCTTGAAAGGGTTATGATAATCGGTACAAGGTATTTCGAAGTGAGTGGCAAACATAAATTGTGAATTTTCGAAAAATCAGTTTTAAATTTGCCCACGGTGTTGTAGATTTTCTTATGCATAGTGAATGTTTGATAATTCTATAGAAGTGCATAGTTTCCTGTATCGACTCTATCTTGTTATTATATATGTGGTTGTCCATGATCATCGTGGTATTTTCCTTATCTGCATAAATAATTATAATTGATTATTTCGCCTGGTTAGGGTTAATTATGTTACTAGTTGACTCTACAAAGCTTACGATGTCCAGGATGGGCATGGTTTTGGGTGCAACTGCGGAGTTCAATGCTTTCACGATTCTGCCCGATTTTGAAGTGATTTTCAAGGAGAACAATATTCATAAACTCGAAACCCCACTTTCAATTTCAAATTGTTCATGAAATACGTGACAATATTCGTAATTTGTAGTTGTTGTTCCTTACGTCACTTTCGATTTGATTTACCGTATATTGAGTGATATAAATAAATATTCCCTATAACATTATGAAAATATGATCCTCAGACAACATAGCACATACATGTAAAGAGATATTTCACATCTTGACAGTTAATAATATTCATATACTGGGAGAACTCTACAATATATGCCTGTAATCTCTACGAAAAAAGACACATTTTCAGAGCTTCATTTTTTTATATGTCATTTAACAATGTAATTATTATTTCCATGAACATTCTCGACTCAGCTTCTCTCATTCTGCCCCGTGTTTGAAAACAATCGAGTAACTAATATATCGCTCCTATATGAGAAAAACTTTTCCGATAAATCTAGTAAAACACAATTCAATTTCCTTTAGGCGAAATAGCCTTCATAGAGCTCTGCCAACGTAGTACATCGGGCCATATGAGCTATTGACAATAATGTCGAATTTGTTATTACATTACGTGACGATATCAAGAAAAATCCCACTAAAATAATCATTTGCTGGTCTTTCAACAGTTTATTTCAAAATAATCGTTCAGCTAATTCTTCTTAGTCCCTGAGGAAGACCGTGGTCATGGTCGGAACGTCGACAACAATGTTTTTCTTTCTGTGAAAGTAAAGTTGAAGCACCCGTGGTGTGGCGGTTTCATTATAACGCATCCTGCGTTATCATTGTTATTATCTCACGCTAGGTCTTTTGCTTTTAGGTACATGTCATAATTATATTATTAATATTATCAATTGGAAAAATCATTATTAGTAATTTCTAGATGATAAACGTTGTACTAGTTCATCGTGAAAAATCAACAAGGAAAATAAAACATTGAAATTCATTCAGTAAATCTGCGTTCTGAGGTGGAAATCTAAATGCGCTCCTCTATTATGTGAGAGGGTTACTATGTGAGAGGGTTACAATTTAGAATGCTCCAGAAACCATGATTTAAAGATTTCAATCCATTAATTGTTCCTACGAATAATGTTTAGCAACTGGATAATAACTGAAGTAATACTTTGCTTGTGTTTCGAGACCAATTAGAAAATCCTATGTGAGTTTCTTTATGAGAGTATGGAAAGTTCTTCAAACTAACGGAGAAAATAAAAATATAAAATAGTTATTTGTGCAACCAGGTGGGAAAGCACTATTTAATGAACGAATTTCTGCGGAACGAGCGAAGTGAATTCAAGTTAATAATATTAGAAATAAATATAAAAAAAAACTGAAGAACTCACTTTTAACGCACTGAAAATTTAAAAATAATTTTAATATTCAACGACTATGCCGAAAAGCATGGGGTGCTGTTTGGTTACGTATCTTTGAGAAACATAATACTTTTAGAGTAAGATTCCAGAGCCGGCAAACCTACCTCATATTAGCAAAGCTGAAAATTTAAGTATGAATAGTGTGATGTGTAGTTGAGAATATATGCGTACTTGCTAGCTTGAAAGCGGGACCCTTTTACAGGTATCAGGTACGAAAGTACATAAAAACATTCTTACCTACGTTGAAGTATGGTAATGCGTTTGGCAATTAATATCGTTCAGTTATCCGAGCGGACTAATGCGCGAGATCTCAAAAGTTTGCGAGGGCTCTAATCCCCACGCCTGACGATTTTTAAAAATGTTTCCCTTTGAAATTGAGAAATAATTTAATTTTGGGATGAATATTCAAATAAAAAAAAACATATCTCAATTTCGAAGGCAAAAATAAAAATAAAATCGCCAGGCTCGGGGATTCGAACCTTCGCCAGTTTTTGATATCAGTTTAGATCTTGCGCCTTAGACCGCTTGGCCAACTGGACGAAATTAATTGTCAAACGCATTACCATATTTCAACGTAAGTAAGAAAGTTTTGTATGTAATTTTATACCTGCTACCCGTCAAAGGACCCCTCTTTCAAACTAGCAAGTATGCATACGTTCTTAACTACATATCACACTACTCATACTCAAAATTTCAGCTTTGCTAAAATGACGTAGGTTTGCATAGTCATTGAATATTAAAATTATTTTTCACTTTTTACTGCGTTAAAAGCGTGTTCTCATCCTTGGAGAGACTTCCATGGATAAAACGGAAATTAATGCTACATATAAAACTATGTTGTCAGCTGGGGTCAATATCACCAATTGTTCGAATTATGTTATTAATATTTATAATTAGTTTTTACATACATACTATGTATTGGATTCGAATAAAATTTAATCTTCATAATATGTACAGAGAATATAATAACAATGAAGAAGTACTTCAGGTAGTTCAGCCTCAAAATTATAACAAATTTTATTCCTGTATTTTTTGCAACTGGTGGTGAAATTTCCAATTGCGAAGAATCTTACTTTTCGCAACGAGTTTTGAAAAGTGTCACTAGAAATGTCATAAATAGAAAAAATGCAATATATGTACCTCTTGAATGGCGCAACATATTCATTTTCCTTGATCGGAAATATAAAACACATAAAATATGGCATCGATTTGTCTTTTTAGCAGAAAATGTTAATCAAATATTTCAGCCCACAACTATCGTTGTTTTCCGGAAGATCTACAGAATTTCAAAGAACATATTTCAACTTTCAGATTTTGTTTATGTGAATTATTTTCTAAAACTCACACTGAGAGGCATTCCCTATTTTTCTATTTTTATTATGTTCAAGTGGTATGCAACCGATTTCTGTCAAAATATTGAATTCGATGTGTTAACTCTTATGGTCACTCAAAAGTTAAATATTTTGGAAAATGTATATAAAAAATGGGAAAAATCGAAAGAACGAGAAAAGTATATAGAACAAGATTTTTTTGATCTATCTAGATTTTGGCAACATATATTGTTGTGTATTTGTAATCTTGATTTGATGAATTCTTAGTTTTCAGCGAGTGGAGTTCTTCTACATGCATCAAATAACTGCAGTGTATCATTATGTGTTGCATATCTGCATTCTAATACCTCCAATCATAAATAACTATACTATATTATAACCATAACTACTATACATTCACTCAATTATGACAACATGAGTTCATAATCCCATTGAATGGACTGAAAGCAGTTTTCTAATCAACTTCTATCATAGCAGCAATGAAAGCTCTCGCTATTTACACCCATTCAATCGAGTTAAAATACAGACGCATTCGTGCTGTTCTTGCCATGGTACAAAATGTACTTGGATTTATATCTACTCTCTGTTCAATTTCGAATAGAAAAGAATGTTAGGAAAAAGCACACCCCATAGTTCCCAAACTCATTTGACTTTTAGAGCCTGAATCCAAAGGTGTATCCAATAAATCATACTCGCAATATCAAAGGCAAGCGTATATCCATTTGTTTCGTTAGGCTGCTCTCGCCAAGATGGGTTTTATTGTTAGTTCTGAGAAGCGAATGCAACCTTGCCGAACTTTAAGCGAGACGATACCCCAGCAAAACCGAAGTTGAAATAGAGATAAGTTGGAGTAGCCCCCGGTATGTTACCAGTACTACACTACATACACCTCAATTTCTTGGGCATCATACACCCCAATGTCCTGAGCATCATACTCCTCTGACGTTTTTGTGAGGACAACGGTCAAATTTCTAGTCTCATCAGTTGAGATGGGGAAATTTTGGCAAAACCATTATTTGAATTAAAGAAGCACCCAACATCCCGGTGGAAGATTTCTTGCCTTTGAAAAGGTTTCAGGACTTGAATTAAATAGGAAAAAGTGCAATGAACTCATCTTAGTACAAATCCATCAATCATCCATCTTCTACCTAGTTGATACATAAGCTGAATGACAATGAAAGAGAAAACATAAATAATATGTGCATAATCGGAGTCATTGTTCACAAGAAAGTCAAAGACCGTTGTCGTATTAAATGAGTTACTAAAGCACAGCTGTACAAACGAAACAGTGAATGCAATTTTTGCGCTCAATGGTTCCATCAGTTTTACTCCCTGTTCTTTTTCGAAAACAAATATAGTACAACCAACGAGTGGTGATCCCTGACTTTGGCTGCGCTATAGCAAAAATAGAAGTCGGGGAGGCTAGCCTAGTCTTCACTGATCGTCGGGCTTATCATTTCAGTCCTATATCAGGATCTTCTATCACTGTTAGTAAAACCAAGCGTAACCCTAAGGCTCTTGCTCTTTGGACTTCGAATAAGTGGGCCACAGCCATTCACGAATTTAGAATTTTGGTTGGTAAAGGACTACAGACCGGTCCATAGCCCTTGCCATGATGGTGTTTCTCGAACCATGACCGAGAGGAAATTTTGATCAATAATTTGGAAAACAAAAATAATAATTTCTATTGAGGATGCAGCTTCGCTACCCTGTATGTATTATTAGGTAACCCATCACTCCAGGGGACGCTTAAAACGCGAGGGGTCGTCATATTATAATCAGTGGCTTCCCTCACGAGCGGATTCTCGTGAGCTAATGCACAATCAAATACTTTTTGATTGCGTTCTCTGATGATACTTCTGATGGAAGGCAGATTTAAGTCTTCAAGTATCCGATCGTTCCGCACGTACCACGGAGCGTCCGTTATCATCCGCAGGACCCTCATCTGCGCCCGTTCCAGGACGCCAATGCTAGACCTGCAGATTTGGCCCCAGGCGGCTGAGGCATACAAAATGACAGGCCTGAACATCATCTTGTAAATCATTACTTTGTTTTTGAGGGAGAGCTTACTCTTCCTGTTAATCAGAGGATATAACACACATATCTTCTTAACAATTTTGTCCCTAACAACGTTGACATGTGGTCTCCAGGTGAGCCGGCGGTCCACAGTAACTCCCAGGTACTTGACCCGCTCTGACCATTCTATCTCCCTTCCAGAGATAGTCACTCCCCTCTCCGGGTTGTTTCTCTTGCGACCCATTGAAATCGCCTGTGTTTTATCAGGATTTAGCCTTATTTTCCACTCCAGATACCACTGCTGGAGGTCGTTCAATGCATTTTGCAAATAAACGACACCCATCAAGTGATCAGCTGCAGAGGAAAGCAAAGCCGTATCGTCAGCAAATAAGGAGATCTTCACATGTTCGCTCCTTGGTATATCTGACGTGTAAAGGGCGTATAATACAGGAGACAGCACTGCCCCCTGAGGAACGCCAGCCTCAATTTCTCTCGAATTCGAGAGCAAATTGTCGACCCTGACCTGAAATGTCCTACCTAAGAGAAACGATTTAATCCACTTTATCAAACTAAGCGGCAGATGGAAGTCTATCAGCTTTGACAGTAGGCCTTCGTGCCACACTCTGTCGAAAGCTTTGCTGATGTCTAGCAAAACGATGTGAGCGCTATTGTTAGTATTTAGCGATGAAATTGTGTCCTCCACTAGCCTCATAACCTGAAGCTCGGTGGAGTGAGCACGTCTAAAACCAAATTGTTCATTAGGTAGGACATTTCTATCCTCCACTTCTTCGTCAAGCCTTTCCAGGACGATTTTCTCAGCCAACTTAGCTGAACTGCAAAGCAGACTGATCGGCCGATAATTTTGCGGGAAGGTCGGGTTCTGTCCCTGTTGTGGAATCATAACCACGATGGCATGCTTCCACCTACGAGGAAATCTCTTGAGGCGCAAAGAGTTATTAATAATATTTAATAATGACTGCACTTGGTTATCCGGGAAATACTGAATCATACGATTAGTCATTCCGTCGTAACCAGGCGCTTTTCTGGGATTCAATCCCTTGATATGGGCCTTGAGTTCATCCAACGTAGCTGGACGAATGACATCATGATTGGGTTCCCTAAGGGTGCGGTGGACCCGATCTTCCAACAAAAGCTCACGATCCAGATCATCGTCTGGATGTTCATTCAGCCTAAATTGTCTTTCCATCGAGTCTGCAAAAGCTTGAGCTTTGGACTCAGGGTCATAACACATTCCGGCCTCACCATGAATAGGGGGAAAATCGGTCTTTTTTTATCTTAAATTCTTATTAATTTTCCAAAGTTGATCGCAGTTTTCTAAATTATGAAGGGTTATGCCAAATCTTTCATTTCTAAATTCCGATATGTTTTCTCTAACTTCCCTATTCAATTCGTTAGCTCGTATTCTGTCCGCAGGGAACAGACTCCTTTGATAAGCTCTTCTGGCACGATTTCTCTCGCGAATGAGATTTTTAATCCTCAGAGGAAATTCGTCATGAAATTTAGGAGCCGGTTCCTTGCGGGAGGAATCCTTCAAAGCATTTTTTATGGTGAGTTCGTAACGCGCTACTGCCTCATCCAACTCAAGTGATTTCAGTCCTAGAAGGGCTATTATCCCCACTTCGAGCTGTAGATTTCTTTCTCTGGTTGTTCCCTTTCCATTTCACGCGCAGCTGCGGGGCCACCATTCTTTGGTCGTATTGTAGGGTTCTATTTCTCTTCCCCATTTGCTACAGCTAAGACAGAGATATTTGATATTCCGATCAAAATACCAAAACTCTTTTTTTGTTTCACAATCTTTGGGGAATGAAAGATTGGGTGTTTCTGATCAGAATGCCCGCTTTTGGTGATAGCCTGAATTGTTATGGCAATGCCCTGAGCAGACTTTACAAGTTGTACAATTTTCTTGCGAAAACTCCACCAGGAAGAAAACCCAAGGGGTTAGATCGTATATTGATTATTGGGTAGTTCAATTCGTGACTTCAGAAGGAATTTATTTTCCAACTTTAAATTTAATGTAGAAGATAATAAGTCATTGAAAGCATTGTCAATAGGAACTATTATTATAGTTACAACACATCTGACATCTTCTGTCGTACTTGTTATATAAATTATTTCCATGCTGGTGTCTGCCTTTCTCCAAGGATTTCTGCACACTTTTGAATCATTTCGATTTTAGTTTTGAATATTTATTTCGTTGAGTGTTTAATTTAACCCGCGCTTTAATCATCCATATATTTATCACTCGGTTAAACTCGCGTACGTTATTATTCAAGTAAATTTCTTATTTCTCTCATTTAAACATTCGACGTGTTTATTCCTCTGTCTTGATTATAGAATGACTAGTTTATGCCCTCGGCTTAGTCTGCATGGATTTCGAAGTCAACTTTTTCATACACTTTTTTTATTCGATGCAAGAAATATGCAAAATATAATTTTGTTGAATATGGCACCACGATAACATTTCCCGTTCTCAACGTGAGTTAATTAAAAATAATTTATATTAATGCAGATGGAATTTAAAAAAATGCCTTCCCCAATTTATCCATTTCTCACTACAATTTATTCGAGACTGTAATCGAGCAGTGCGTTTTCGAATGGTTTTCAGTCTTGTTTTCCGTTGCTCAACTGTTTCAGACGAACAGGCTTGAGCAGTACGAATTCGAATGGTTTTCAGTCTTGCTTCCCATTGCTCGACTGTTTCAGAGGAACGGCCTTCAGCAATGCGCGTATTTGAGCGGTGTCCAGTCTTGCTTAACGTTGCTAGTCTGTTTCTGAAGCTCCTAATGCCATTTGCTTTCGTGCTTGAGGTGTAGATCGACCAATCGCTTGTCGTTTGGGTGGAAGGATCGATTTAACAGTGAAAGTAATGCTCTGTGACTACTATTACAAATTCACTTGGGAAAAGCAAAGAAAATGTATGTGATATATATCATCTAACATCGACCAGCAATTGGAATTTTACAATCAACATCACTTGTCATGTCACACACGAACTGAAATGTCGCGAAAACACACGAAATCTCGCTAAACTATATGATATACACTCATTTGTTGGAACGACTCGCACGCTACTTATGATAAAATGGTTCTACTGATCTTTCGTGGGCATACGCAAACAACTCACCAAAGTTTCATCGCAAATATGAAGTTTTAAAAAGGCATGAAAGCTGCAAATCTAGCACCGTTGCCGGTATTCTCACGTATCCAACCATTTGGTTAGCGCACGCCGATAAAGCAGCCAAGCAGCGTTTTTTCTCCCGACTTAATTTACAAATATTGAGATTTCGAACTGAGAAGTAATTTTTATCAAAATGAATTGTTATGTTACTCGGGGATAGTTTAGCTTTTTATTAGTACAAACATTTTTGAAATCGGTCCAGTAGTTACAGAGACTACCCCCTACATTCAAATAAACAAATAAATTTGTGTCATAGCTGCTCGTTAGTTTTTTTTAATAGCTATGCCTCAACCATACTGAGCGTTATCAGTCTATTGACCAATAACTGACCAATATCCCAGAGCGGCTTGAAATATTGGCTCACACAGTATGTAATGAAGCGGGCGCTTAATTTGACAGTACAATGACCAATTTCAGATTGTTTCGGAATAATAATACAATTAGGACTTGTAATAATATATATGTATTTTCTAAAATATAAAAACAACAATTAACACCCCTGGTATTATTTACTGAGACCATGTATAGATTAGTCAAAATGAAAGTGAATAAACAATAACTTAAAATGAGAAACAATATGTGCTGACAATTAAAATAACTGTTCTTCAGTTATTTTAAACAATTGATAATATTTTTACTTTTGTTAAATCAATAATTTCTTCTACTATGAAATCAATAATGAAATATTTTCTTATTACCCTATACATATATACCTTGCCAAATAAACAGTTTTATTGCTTACCCTCACTGAAGAGCCACTGACTTAATTATTCTGAGTTATTACCGAGTTTTATTACGCGTTCACTTGTAATTTGATTATTTAGCTTCTTGATAAATATTTATTCCATTTAATTAGTTATTACTGAGATGATTGCTGATGGTTACACTTTCACTATGATTCTGCATATGGTTGATTAATTTGCTACTTCAGATGAACTTTACGGAGTCTACGCTTACTACGCGTAGGAAGATGAGACTGCATCTTCTCTAATTGAAATTGAACTTTACTTTTATTCGCTTCATAATGAAGCAGGAATTGCTCTGTACTGACTGACTCGGTCGACAACTGGATTCTGAATGAATTCATTTCCGTTAGGGAAATTATATATATATATATATATATATAGCGTTCGGTATTCAAACGATACCGCCCGAACACAATAAAATATTATTTATGTGTCGGCGAGTACCCCTTTGAGTTGACACGCCGCCTTGATATGTTGAATTAATGGGTCATCAATGTGACAGCGGCCTCTTTGAGAAGCGATCTTTACGAGTTTATGTTTTACTTAGTCGCGGCTTTGGGCTCAATAGAGATAAAATAACTGTCCCGTCGTAATTAGGGGCGATGTGGTTTAGCGTTTAGATCGTAGCTGTCATGATTTAATAGGTTCTTTGATATTTTTATGAAGTGTTACATTATTAATGCGGCCGCCTTTGATTTCGAACGAAAATGGATTTATTATATTGGCACTCTTCAGTTAAGTGTATATTTGAAATACTTGATGTAGTGTGCTTACCACATTTGACCTCTTTGTAATATTGGTACAGAATCGACTTAACTTTTTACATCTTTGACACTGACTTTCACTATCGAATGACTAACCGAACTAATTCTACTAAATGGCCTATGTTGCCCCACTGTTCCACTCAATGACTTCCTCGAAATGAATCGCGTGAGTTGAATCATTCGTTCTCCTGAATCTTCCCGTATTTAGACTATCGCGTTAAAAGTGGCCGCGGGCAAGGTTGGAACAAACAACTTCTTTTTCATTAAATTATATTTCATCGTAGCGCCTAAGTTGAATATTGCGGTGTGTGCGTGTTCTGTATGATTGATTCTTCCTTCTGCTCTTCAAAAAAGCCCAATAAGATAGATTTACGACTATGTTTGCACCTGAAGTAGTGGGTAATTATCAAATCCTAAGAATAGAAATTTTAATAGAATATAAATTTATTAACCATTCAGGTATAGGTAGTACATATGGCACGTCATGAAGTGATTGTCATAAATAAATAGTTAATATAAATATTATGGTGAAATAAATAAGTACTATACAAAAAAATATGAATTTAAAAAAACATATATAGGAATAGCAATAGATGGAGATAAACATTTACAAACAGGAAGGCACTATTCAAACCTAATATACAGATAGTTGGTTATCACCCAAGTATTCATGTATGCTATAAAAACATTTATTCCCAAGAAGTTTTTTTACCTCGGCTTTGAATTTAAGTTGACCAGGAGTTTGCTTGATTTTCAGTGGGAGTTTATTATATAATTTTATTGCATTATAATGTGCGCTTAGGATTTGATCCTGAATCACAATTGGTTTACAGCTATCTGAATATCCAACTTTAAAAATCAATCTTACGATTTTCTTTTGAATTACAAAAACTCTTGGGAAATTTGTAGCTCTACCCCAACAGAGAATGTTTTGAGATATGTGTGAGTATGCTAAGGCATAATAAATGGTCAACAAGCCAGCTGTGGCAAGACAATACTTCATTTGAGAGACTGCAAAGTGAGAGCTATCAAGTTTTTTACAGACACTGTCTATGTGATCATCCCAGGTGAGCTGACTATCTATTTGCGATCCCAAAAACTTAACTTTCTCAGATAAATTGATATCTACATCACTCTTTATCGGATTGGAAATTGGGCGTTCAAGATAGAAGTTCACTGTCATCGTTTTATCTACATTGAGTACTAATGAATTACGTTGGCACCAGGATCCAAATTCATCAACAACTTAAAAAACTTCCGCTTTCAATACTTCAATATCATTGCTAGCGATTGTAATCGTAGTGTCGTCAGCATACATAGTTATGTGAGCTTTTATATGTTCAGGTAGATCGTTAATGAAAATAGTGAAGAGTAGAGGTCCCAGGACAGAGCCCTGGGGGACACCCATTTTCACAGGATATTTTCTAGATTTAACATCACTATAACTCACTACCATATCTCGTGCTGCCATGTATGAGTGTATCCAGTTCATTACATGTTCAGGAAAGTTTAGGGCATACAAGCTTAGAAACTAATTCGAGAGGATCCACGGTATCAAAAGCTTTCGAAAGGTCAAATAGAAGGGATACAACATAATCTCCATCATCAATCTTTTTCAGAATATGAGTGAGTAGAAAGCAGGAGGCCGTTTCCGTAGATCTTTCTTTGCTGAATCCATGTTGACTGTCACATAGTAAATTATTCATTTCTAGGTATGATGTAATACGATTGGCAACTATTCTTTCAAAGATTTTAGATAGCGATGTTAGTAAAGATATTTGCCTATAGTTTTTTATTTCCTGCTTATTACCTTTTTTATATAATGGAATTATTAAAGCTATTATGAATATATCTGGAAAACGTCCTTGGAAGAGTTGATTGAGTACACCAGAGGAGTAATGATGAGATCTAGTATATTTGAAATAGTGTGAAGTGATAGTTCATCCAAGCCATATGTATTTTTATTCTTTGTGGTTTTAATTGTTTCAATAATTTCTATCCCAGTTATAGGATCAGTCTGATACTCATGTATAGTACATGGCAAGGACAGGTTTGATCCAAAGTGGTTCATCAGAGCATTAGTAGCAGCATTAGAGAAGAAATCCGCAAAAGCATTTGCAATATCGGTTGAATCCTTCAATAATATACCATGATGCATGACAGTAGGTTCTTCTTCACATGTGTTGGCTTCTATTCGTTATCTAATTATTATTCGGAATATTTTTTCAAATGCCGTGATTTCTGAGGTTCATGAGTGTGTTTACTTTTCGTATAATAATCTTAAAAATATATCAAAGCTGTATGGTTACTAGTATTTCAATTAGTCAATATCGTTGATCCACGGCGCGCTGGCTAAATCATTTTGAATCCTAAGCTCCAACTATCTTTATCCGGCAATATCATATATCAGCGTAATCGTTATTGTTTACAAATCCCTTCTAAAAATTGAATAACATGTTTCTACGTTTTTTCTATCTCTTGGAAACAGTCTTGAATATTTATTTCTACGTTACTTAGGTAAAAGTAATTTCATGTGAATAAGGTCAAAGGACAGTTATGGCATAAGGTCGGTTAACACGTAGCCTATTCGAATGCCGTTAGAAAGCAGTACTCAACGACCGTTTGGTAAAACTCGAGAATAGATTCTGATATACCAATATATGAGGATAGGCCCTCAATGTCGAAAATAGAGGATACTGCCGATTTTGAAAACATGCTATAGTTGATATTTCAGAAAAAAAGCTTATAGTTTCAAATTCCGAAAATATACTGGATTGAACCTTTCCGCATCTGAACAAAAAAAAAACATCTCAAAACGACCTAATGAGTAATTATCGATATGACGGCTGGTGGATTCTTCTATCCCTCAACTACAATTTCCATGTATTTCATTTTATTCCGCATAATAATAAATTTTAACTTTTTCCAAAATTGGTACCGACCTACTTGAAATGACGATTTTTTCCTCTACCTTCCAAGTTAGGAAAACAATTGTGTCATCCTTTTATTGAATCCTTCTCTTATCATTACCTAATAATATATAACGATTATCCATTTACGAAAACCTGAACAAGCAGTGCGCATTGCCGTCAAGACAAAACCACCATAAAACAGCCAAAAGCTTTCACTGCATTTTTTCGAGACCATTACGGAAATGAACGGGGTTTTATCGGACTCTTCCCCTATAATGTGCATAATCCACATTTATTGCCGCCTGCGACGGCAAATTCACGAATGGCTTGAACCTCATTGTCACCTGCTGCTTTGGAGCGATTTCGCGAGGAATATTTTCAGACTTGAATAAACGACTTCATTAACGGCGCGCGGCGATTAAAATATCCCCTGCAAGCGGAGATGGAAAATAAAAAGCTGTTAGAGTGATAAATAAAAAGAAGTTAGATAGCACTTGTACGCCTTCAAAGAATAGTTCCATCATAATTAGGGAGGCCACAAAAAAGAACTAAAGGATACGCCCCATGAAGTTCATGGAAAACATCAAGAGACTTGCTCAAGTATTTGAATCATGAGGATTGAGAAAAGGAAAAGTTAATTAATTTGTGAGAGAGCATTAGCATTGGGAGGGAAGTGGAGTGAAGAAATGCATTTTTCCTGAAACGTGAGTATTTTCTAGGATATTAAATAAAAATTAAATGATGCATCTAGACATAGGCAGGCCTGGACTAGGCAACCTAGTGGTAATATATTTGTCTGTATCCATGGTAATTCTAGCATTCTCAGTGAAGGATTTTACTTCTAAACTCAACAAAACTGCTCCGATTTTGATTATGAAAAAAATTTTAATTTTTTTACGTGTGTGAAGTTAGCCTCATTCCCAAGTACACTGAGCAAAATAAAATCTCGATTATTTTATTTTCTCTTTTTCCGTTTTATCACATGGATTTTTATTCAGTTAGGGTCTGAATACCCCAAGATTTTTTGTTTTTACTGAAGAGTGGAAATTTGACCAGACTGATGAATATGTTCAAGTTGAAAGAATGGAATGGTGGTGAAGTTATTTAAAAAAATTCCACACATGGCTTTGTATACCTTTCTGCTTCTGATATTGCTATTTTCTTCATAACTGATATGGCGCAAGAATTTGCCAGGCTGTCAAAGGGGGTGAAATAGGCGTTGATATATTTTGAAAATTCACAGAGCTTGTAATATGTTAACAAAATGTCTTCATCACTGATATGGCGCCAGAATTTGCCAAGCCCGTCAAAGGGGGTGAAATGGGGGTTGATACATATTGAAAATTTACAGATGCCACAAATTGCTTTGCAGACTTTTCTGCTTACAATATGTTTTTGGCCAAAGGGGGTGAAAATGAGAGTAGACATAATTTGAAAATTCCACAAATAAATTTGTGCATTTTTCTGATTGAAATAGTTATAGTTCTTTTCTTCATCACTGATACCTTGATAGAATTTTCCAGGCCGTTGAGAGCAGTGAAATGGGATTTGATATATTTTGAAAATTCACAGAGGCCTCAAAAGCTTTCCCAGGGGGTGAAAATGGGGATTGATATAATTTGAACTCACGGAGACTACTAATGAATTTGTACACCTTTCTCCTTCATATATGTTATTGTTTTGGGTATTTTCTTCATTACTGATACCTCATTAGGATTTGTCAGGCCGTCGAATGGGGTGAAATGGGGATTCACGCCCCTAACAGAATAAAAATCCATGTGAAAAAACGGAAAAAGAGAAGGGAAAATAATCGAGATTTTATTTTTCTCAGTGTACTTTTGGATGTGGCCAACTTCAATGGAATTTCGAATTAAACTCACTGTTTACGAAAATTTAGTAAAAACAATATTTCAAAATTTTCGTTGAAACTGAAAAATCATGAGAATATACAAACACGTTCAATAGAAACCAACTTTTTGTAATACAGGTAGAGTCTACCAGGTAGAAGAATTCAATGTCAAACTCCAGATGTTTCACCGTTTCTCCTCTCTTTCTGCTGAATAAAGAGCAGTAGTCTTGAGTGAACGTATGTGTATTGAGCTCATTTATGCTTCTTTGAAATACGTTTTTAACAATGACTATTGAACTTATGAGAATTGTTGAAAAAAAAGGGAATTCTTGATTATCATTCATTCAACAGATACGTGAAAGCACAATGGAGGAAGTAATTATATATCATTTGTTCCTGGTAAAAATAATCAGATTATCTGTGTTCTTGGGTTTGTTCATGAGTTTCGAAGTTAAGTTCTCATTATGAAACATTATATATTTATATGATATGAAATCATTGAATTTTCAGGTGGACTTTATTATAGAGATACTACTACTGACGACGTCGCCACTTCACGACACCCACGTGCTCTTGCAAAACTGGATGCGGTCTAGCAAGGGCTGCTCTCTTATATGCCCCATCACTAATGTTTCCGATTTTTCATAATTGAAAATAACAAAAGTTTAAAGAAACATAAAAAGTCAAAGCAGATGGGTTTGAAAGTTTTAATTACTTATCGCTTCATTAATTCGACTAATGCCGAAGGATTGCCTACACTCGCCTCTTATACCAATTCATGGATAAATTTCGTAGTGTGTGGAAATATAAATTATTTTATAAGTATTCTTATTGATTTCGAAGCCGGAAATTCTAGTTTAAGACAGTTTTTCTTTGTTTTCAGCGCAGTTGGGTCGTAGGACTCAAAAATCGGATATCTTTACTCTCCAAGTGGGCATTTTCATAAAAGTTTAAGGACTCAGGCGTACTTCGTATTTAAATTTGATAGGAAAATCCATATTTACAAGCTTTCATTTGATTTCACACCCCCGAAACTAATTGATGATGATGATGATCTGAACTCAACAGGCCAAATGTAAAAATGGTGACGCGTCGGACCTGGTTTCTGATTGACCGAATTTTATGGCGATTCGACTGGAGGGCGGCGATCATTATGTTTACCTCTGGCATGATGAGATCATATCGAATCTTAAAGTAGAACAAATCTTAAATTTGACCGATTTCCCTTAGTTTAAATGTCTTGATATTTGGCAAATATACATGATTTGCGTGACAATGAGTTTTTGAAACTGGTGATTTCGTTTATCCATTCTGAATTGTTATCTAGGGGTATTTAAAGTCAGAGATTATGAATTTCTTTGTAAAAACTTAGAAATTCAAGATAGCAGCTACCACATGGCAGACGAGTTTCGTGATTTATAATGAGAAGCTATTGAAAATTGCTATCTGGAAATTTTTGAGAACGAGGATTGATTTTCCTGTACATGCATTGTCAAACAAGCGACCTGACTTCGATGCAGGAAACGGGTGGAAACCCGTAGAGCTGCAGAATGCAACTGTGTAGCGAAGTTACTATTTTTCTGTTCTAAATAAAACAACCAAAAGCCCCACATTATAATTGGAATCATGTCTCAGTTATTTAAAGTCGTAGGAATATAATTCATTTTAGGTTTGAATCCGCGACTTAAGCTTACCTAGTTCAATATATTTCATTCCGCTATAAATATTAGATAACGCCAATATAACGCTGCGCCGCGAATGTGAAATAATACGAGCAAATTACATCCAGCACCGTGACGAATCGACAAAACTAGCCAGTCGTTGCAAGACGCCAGTGATACGAATTACGAATCTGTTCTATGCTAGCCGACGAAGTAGACATAAGATATATCGCCGCCAACTATGTCACCCGAAGCCAGCCGCCACCAGGACAACTACGTCACACCAACCGTTTAGGTGAGAAATCCGCTGAATCCGAAAAAGTCAGAACTACGCCTGACTATAAGAGGGGATATTAATTTGGAATATCTGCTACAAAGGATTGAGAGAATCAGTTGTGTTCCAGACCATCAACCGTTAACCACGCTGCTCACTGCCAACCGAAGCCTAACGACACCAGGACAACTACGTCACACCGTTGAGATGAAAGAAGGCAAGACTGCGCCGTAGGAGGGGATTTGTTTTTAACCGCTTTCTTAGTTGTTTGACCAACCCTCAGAAGTTAATGGAAACTTGTACGAGTTAAGATCACGGGGACCTTACCTTTTATAGTGGGATCCGAAACCACTCTTGGGACCTTGAAAAAATTTTTCACCAGCTGCGGGAATCGAACCCGCGCCAGGTGGAAACAGTTGACACAAGACCGACGCTCGTTCCACTGAGCCACAAGCCCCGTAATTCATAATCTCTGCAAGAGAAGATTGATAGAATCAGTTCTGCCTCAGCCGAACAGCAGTCCACCTCGCCACCCGCAACAGGACCGGTAGCATAATATTGAATAGGGCAGCAGTTCGTGCGCGTAAATTCGTTGTGAGAGTCGCGCAGGATAGAGCTAAGAATAGGAAAAACCGCGATTAGAGTTTATAGCTATAGGAGAAAATGAAAAGCTGTTAGTTGGGTCGTAGTTCGTTGGACCCACTTCACTTACACTAAAGAATAAAACTGCTATAAAAGAAGCTTTTCTATAGTACCGAGAATAAACTAAGACACCGTCCACACGGAACTTTGCGAACTGCCCACCTGTCTCGTAGTTTTGATCGCCCGTACGTTTGCATTTGACACCCGCATTTCGGTCTCTAACTCATTCATTTTAAGAAACGCTGTTATGCATCCCGAAATGAGTTTTTATACTACTGCTTAAACTTCCCTTGGAATGAGCTTTTGCTTGTTCCGGTAGTCCTGCGATTCTAAAGCTCAACACCCCCTCACCGCTTTTATTGTGTATTGATGTCCTGTTGTACTAGTTCAAGCTGCCGTCAGCCGTGGGATCTGTTGCCTGATTGGTATGGAATAAAGTTTATTGAATTCATTTAGAGTATGGAATAAAGTTGATTGATTGAATTCATTTGGAGTTGATTATTTTATTGCTTGGAGTAGAAGTATCTATTGCGCACCTAACGCCCAGGTACCAAGCCCAGTTGAGGGCAAGTGACTTCTGGCCGCGTTGAGTTTGTCAGTACCATAGTGACCCCTGGAGTGTTTTATTTCTTCACTGAGGCTGCCCGGAGCAAGTGGCCCTTTCCGAGATAACCGAGAAACGTAATTCGGCGCTAGAATTTGCTTGTAGAGGAAAATACCCCTACAACTGACTTGTTTATTTTTGACAGATGAATGAATATTTGATTTGAAAAAATCTGCCAAAATTTACACTATGAGTGTTCATAAGGAAGTTAATATAATTCTTCTACGTGTAGTTGAAACATGATAATTATTTATGTAAAAAGCTTCATAAAAAATGTAGGAACGTTCTTTGGATCCTATGAGTTGGATGAATCCTTTCACTTGAATTAAAACTGAATCTGATGTATTTTGTGCGATGTCCTTCGGATAGGAAGAGTTGTTGAGTGTTGGGAGACGGTGGACGTCTAATCTCATCATATAAATAAACCACGTTCCTATCGATATGCAATATGTGGAATCATCCCATCGTGGAGATCTACGTGCGGTGGTATGTTTCTCTTGACACCTATAGCTTTCTCCATTTCAAAAATGAAACGTAAGAAGACTAACATCGGTTGAAAAGTGTCATCTGTCAAATTCCACCAATAGCAAAAGCTCCAGTGTAGTTTACTCTTGTTTTTTCAAAGAGACCGGTGGAAATGTTAGTGAAAACGCTATTTCAAGTGCAATCTTAGAGACTGAAATACGTTTAATGTGCAATGAGTTCTTGAATTGGGGGCAAAACCCCCAATCTACATCCGCATCGATAAATCAATATGTAAGTGAAAACAATAGTTCCAATGACTGGAAACGACTTAGACGAAAGGAAAACAGATATTAAAATCTGCGAGTTGGGGACGATACAACTAACACAGGGGTAGAAAGTATTGAACGTACAAGATCTCTATATACAGTTTGAGACAATAGAAAAGATATGAATACATTCATAAACCCAAACGCAATAAAATAATGTCTGGTGATTTATAGTAATTTATGTTTTCCTTCATTATTCGACATGCTTCATGTAAGATTTTGAACGAACCCTAATTTTGAAAAAAATGTTTGTCTGAACCGGTTTTTTAGAGAAACCGACACCGAATTAAAAAATGTTTAAATAACTTACAAGTGTAATGCTGTGTTTGAGTTTGTCTAAAATAGACAAATCCCAGCGGAGATTAGTAATTTTAGTAGTCTGGAATTATCGTGTTTTACTGCAACATGGGCCAGTAATTGTTCGATGAATAGTTTTCATATTCCTAATTTTAGGTTAGGAAGTTTCGTTCACTGAAACATGAGCCAATAATTGTTCGTTAAATAGTTTTCATATTCCTAATTTTAGGTTGGGAAGTTTATTTGCAGATGCACTAGTATCCATGGTTGGAGTAGCTATATGGATAAAAAATGATATTGATTTCAAGAAAATATCCTTGGACAGTTTCTGTGCAGAAAAAAAAACTTCGAAATCGTGAAACTGAAATTCTAAATTGTTATCTTACTCCTTGCATAAACATAAAAGATGACATTTGTTTCTTTTTCAATAAGCTACATGAAGTGCTTTGTCAAATGTATACGCCCAAAGACATATTTTATTGTGCGGCGATATGCATTTGAATTGCTATTCTCAACTATGTCCTAATTTCAAAAATTTTGTGTGACGTCTTATCTTGTTTTTACTTGAAATCAGAGTTAGAGTGGCCTACCAGGATACAAACCATAGTCCCAGAAATCTTAATCAAATTTTCGTTAATTTCTAAAATGGATGAACATTAGAATTATTAGATAATAATATTATATATTTTCGGAATTTAATCTAGAGCTGAGTGAAACGACTACTCTGTCGTACAAAAGAAAATGGCGATACATCAATTTCACTAAAGTCTTGATATCAAAAAGTTAAACGAACTTTATTGCACTCCCTGGTATAGACATCCCCTTCAAATATATTCACAATATTTTTTTGTATCACTTTAATGAACATTTCCTGGAGAAGAAAACGTAACGTAATAGTAAGGGATTATTTCTAAGTCACAAAAAATATCAAGTTGACAATTGAAAAAATATGGATAATCAAGCTCAACTCTTCTGAAATAAGTGGTTATAATGATGCAAAAAATAATGACACTTCAATTTAATTGATGACACAAAAAGAAAATTCTATCAGAGACTAATTACTACATCAGAGAATTTGTGTAGGCATCCTGGAGAGTTGTCTCAGAATTTCATGAGTAACTATAGGCATAAAACCGTATCCTTCAGCTTTTCAAGAATATTTGAATATCCTTATCTAAGTAGCTAGCTTGGGTTCCTCAGCAAAAATGATATATTGTCAACATCTCAACATGATTTCCGTGAATAGAAATAAACATTTGAAGCTATTGTCTCTTCTTCAAATGCCTTGATGCATCGAAGGAGGAGAATGTACAATTGGGGTCTTGTCTTGTCTTGACAAATTGTAGAAATGAATTATATTTCACCTTCTTAGGAGCCTGGAGTTTCGATAAAAGAATTTCATCTGTAATCCATACCCTTCAATAATGTTTGTGCCAAATTTTAGTTTCTAAGATTCATTGCAAGATAAATGTATTAATTTTTTAAGGAAAAATTTAATTTCTGAATTTATTGATATTGATTGCCAAGTTGTTATTTAAAAGTAAATTTTTTGAGCATATTTTGTTCATTTCTTTCTCATTATTACACGTAACAAATGATTTCTTTTGGAAAACATTCTTCTTTTTCTCCTTTATCTAAATGCAAATTTTCAAATTCAGATGTTTTCTTTTGAGTTAAGGTCCTTTTAGAATATCTATCAGATGTAGTTCAAAGTCGAGCGTGGCTTTAGCCGGGGAAGAAGTTGTTTTCTGTTAGACAATCACAAAAAATAACTTCATTTTCATCGTGGATTTCTCAATTTATAGTAAAATATTTCTATTCAATATTCAATTGAAAATATTTCCCCTTTCAATATTTCTCTGTTATTTATCAACATATTTTTTCACAGGTTCATTAGTACAAGGTATAATTTTTTTAGGATTAAACGAAATATTACATATTAAATATGATTAGACTTCTATATTGTTCCTACCAACTATAAAACTTCCTTCGCCGTGGCTACCTTACAGTGCTGGAGTACGCTCGGAATTGCATCCTCTCCAGTACCTTGAAAGAGACATAATTAACAGAGAAGGCCAACAATTGTCCTTATTCCTTTTCAGTATTTCGGCTCAGTGGTCATTTGGTCCCACGAGTGAGTGAGGGGGCCAGGGGTTGGTCCAGCCCTGTGGTGCTCCCAGCACAGGGCTAAGGCAGATTACTCCGAAATTTCGCCCTATTTCTCGGAGGCTCCGTTGCAGCACCGTTTTTTGAGACCCCGGTTCCATACATCCGTCGCCATGGCGCTCACAGCTTGGAGGTCAGAGCCTCGTTAGTCGAGTCGCGGCCGCCCATGTGAGCACACGAAGGTGAGGTTGGACCTTAAGGGCAGCCCTGATGTGAATATTTGGGACAAGCCCTATATACAGTACCGGACATCAGATGCCTGATGACTGGTTTTGTTTTATGTCAGAAATATTAACGTCTGTCAACGTGTGTTAATAGTTTGCTTCATTTTATCCAATTACATTGGTCTGGTTGTATATCGTGTATGATCTTATTCTAATCCCCATACCCAACAACAGGTCATGGGCCCAGACTATCCGCTATAAAAGTGTCGAATATTGTTCAGTGGTCAAAAGAAATCCGTCGCAAAAATGTCAGGCTCCCATTCTTCACTCCCTCCGATCAAAAAGCTAAAAGGACGTGAGAATTTCGATACCTGGAAGTTCGCGGTCAAAACTTATCTCGAACACGAAAATTTATGGGGATGTGTGACCGAGGAAAACACCGATGCAAGTGAAAATGTAAAAGCCAGGACAAAAATAGTTCTGTTGATCGATCCCATCAACTACGTTCATGTACAAGACGCCAAAACTGCCAAGCAAGTATGGGATAAACTATCTTCAGCCTTTGAAGATAGTGGACTTGAGAGAAGAGTCTCTCTCCTGCGAATTTTGACCACGACCCGCCTCGAAAATTGTTTATCCGTCGAGGAGTACGTGAATAAAATCATAACAACAGCGCACAAATTGAGAGCCGTTAAAATGGAGGTTAGTGACGAATGGATTGGTACAATAATGCTCGCCGGTTTACCTGGACAATACGGTCCAATGATTATGGGACTCGAGAGTGCTGGTACCAAAATTACGGCCGATTCCATCAAAATGAAATTGCTCCAAGACATTTCTGATTTTGGGAAGGATTCGAGTGAAAAATCTGTCGCCATGTATTCCCATTGGAACCGAGGTCTAAGCAAGTCCGTGTCTGCCACGTCTTCTTCCGATCCGAGCAGCAGCAACAACGATACCTGGAGAGGAAGAGGACTGCGTTGTTACAAGTGTAATGGCTATTACGGACATATAGCGAAAAATTGTGATCGAGTTCCTGACAATGATAATGGTGATAAGCGTGAAAAAACCAAATCGGACCGTGCTTCCTTTACCGCTTTGTCTGTGCAGTGTTCTCCTGAAGTTAACGACTGGTATTTGGACTCTGGTTGTTCAGTCCACTTAGCCAAAGACGAGCACTGTTTTGTGAGCGAACTCAAACCTGCAAAGGTCGGCTTCAGCACCGCAGATCAACAAGGAAGTATGAACTCTAATAGCGTAGATGACATACAGTTGCCTGTAAAAGTCGATGGAGCAGTAATGCCCGTGAAAGTAAGAAATGTCTATCACGTTCCACAGCTGAGAGTAAATTTGCTATCTGTAAGTCTGATCGTAGACAATGGTAATACAGTTGTTTTTGACTCGAAAGGTGCGTTAGTTACTGATGCGAATGGTGAGGTTCTCGCATCCGCCACCTTGAAAAACAATTTGTTCAGGCTGGATTTAGACTCGTCGAACCCGATTTTTCTCGCAGCTCCGAATACAGGAATTTTATGGCACAGCCGTATGGGACACGTTGGTTTATCTCGTATGGAAAAGTTGAAAACCCTAGTCCATGGGATAGATTCCGATCTGAAGGTTGCCAGTGACTTTGTATGTAAATCTTGTGCACTTGGTAAAAGTAGGCGTTTGCCTTTCGTCGAAAGCAGTTCTGGATCTACTCGAATTTTAGATCTGCTACATTCGGACATTGCAGGACCGTACTCAAGCTCACTTTCAGGGTACAAATATGTGATTACTTTTTTGGACGATTTCAGTCATAAAATTTTTGTCTATTTTCTGAAGTCCACGGACCAAGCTTACTCCTGCTTTGTTGATTTCAAGGCCTATGTGGAAAACCAGACAGGAAATAAAATTCGAATATTGAGGACCGATAACGGTGGTGAATATTGCAGGTATTGAGCATCAGACAACTGTCCCGTATACCCCAGAGCAGAATGGGAAGGCAGAAAGGCTCAACAGAACTATAATGGAGCGCATCAGATGCCTACTTGATGAGTCGGAGCTACCCAACTCTTTCTGGGCCGAAGCTGCAAACACCGTGGTCTACTTACTCAACCGTTCCCCTTCCAGATGCGTCGAGAAAACTCCAGGAGAGATCTGGACAGGTAGAAAACCTACAGTGAAACATGTACGTGTATTTGGTTGCAAAGCATATGCACATGTTCCGGCAGCCACTCGTAGAAAACTGGATCCTAAATCAAAACCGTGCATTTTGATTGGTTATAGTTTGACCAGTAAAGCCTACCGGCTTTTTGACGTAAAAAAACACGCAGTTTTCACATCGAGAGATATCATATTTTCCGAAACCGAGAAGGGCTCGTCATTGCTGAAGAAAACTGGTGATACATCCAGGAATGCTATTTTTTCCCTGATTCGTCTGAAACTGATAATTTTTGCAGAAAACGACAGTTCCAATGCTACAGGCACTTTTCTCCCGTTGACTCTGAGTCTGCAGATTCCTCTATAGTCACAAGGTACGAGGGTGCATCAGAGGATTTCCTTGGGTTTCCGGATTCTGCCGAATCAGAAGCTGACGACGCTTCGTCAGCGGTCGAGAGCGATTCTGATTACATTGCTCCTGAAACCGTCGATGTTGAAAATGAAAATCTGCGAAGAGGAACCCGTGATAAAAGACCGCCAATTCATCTACAAGACTACGACTTGAATTTCGTCTTGACCGTTTTGTCAGATGATCCAGTCACAGTTGACGACGCTCTCTCTCGCCCTGAAAAAGAAGAATGGCGAAAAGCCATGGACAGAGAGTATAAAGCGCAACTAGACAATGGAACTTGGGAACTGGTCGATCTGCCACCTGGACGTAAACCCTTGAAATGCGAGTGGGTGTTCAGAACTAAATTGGATGCTGTGCGAAATGTGACCCACAAGGCTCGACTTCTTGTAAAAGGGTGTTCTCAGATCAAGGGTGTCGACTACGAAGAAACTTTTTCTCCGGTCATCCGATACAGTTCCATCCGGTATCTTTTGACGATAGCTACTGAATTGGACCTCGACATCGACCAAATGGATGCAATCTCCGCATTTCTACAAGGTGATTTGGCTGAAGAAATTTATATGTTACCGCCAGAAATGTATGATCAAACCAACAAGGTTTGCCGTTTGAAGAAAAGCCTTTATGGCTTGAAACAGGCTAGCAGAGTTTGGTACACTAAGCTTGACGGATGTTTGAAGACGCCAAGCTCCGACAGTCGAAATTCGACTCTTGTATTTAGTACCGCATCGAAGGCGGGAAAATTCTGATTTTAGCAGTGTATGTAGATGATCTGCTCATTTTGTCTAATGACAAACAGATGAGGAGAGAATTGAAGAGGAAATTGACATCAACTTTCAAGATGGTTGACATGGGCAAAGCCGAACGCATTCTAGGCTTCGAAATCAAACGGGATCGGATCAAGAAGAAAATCTGGATCAATCAGAAACGGTATATTGATCAAATGTTGAAGAGGTTCAACATGCATGATTGTAATCCCTCTGATACGCCCATGGTGCCAGGGTTACAGCTGTCTAAGGAACAGTGCCCAACGTCATCTACAGAAAAAATAGAGATGGCAAAGATTCCGTATCAGGAGGCTGTGGGAAGCCTTCTCTTCGCTTCTCAAGTATCCCGCCCTGACATAAATTTTGCAGTTAGTTATGTCAGCAGATTCAACGCTAATCCAGGAAAGATCCATTGGAGCGCAGTCAAGAGAATTTTTAGATACCTTAAGGGTACCGCTAATTTCCAGCTTGAATTCTCTGGTCAGAAGGACAAGGTGACCAACTTACTTGGCTACTCCGACTCAGACTGGGCCAGCGACGTTGATGGAAGGCGCTCAGTCACCGGATATGGGTTTACAAAAAACGGCTCTGCGGTGTCATGGTCTACGAAGAAGCAGCCAACGGTTGCAGTGAGTACCACAGAGGCTGAATATTTGGCTTTATCATCCGCCGTGCAAGAAGCGCTCTGGTTACGAGGTTTGTCTTCAGAATTGTTTCCAGCATCAGTGAAGAGACCTACCGAACTGCGAGTTGACAACCAGGGAGCGCAGAACCTCGCTCTGAATGGAGCCTACCAGGCGCGCACAAAGCATATAGATGTGCGCCACCATTTCCTTCGAGATCGAATCCGCGCAGGTGAAATCGATCTCATTCATGTCTCCACGAAGGATATGGTTGCGGATTCCTTTACGAAGCCCCTCAGCAGGGAGAAGCTGCTGCACTGTTTAGTTCTACACGGACTCATCCCAAATAGGGAGCGTGATGTGAATATTTGGGATAAGCCCTATATACAGTACCGGACATCAGATGCCTGATGACTGGTTTTGTTTTATGTCAGAAATATTAACGTCTGTCAACGTGTGTTAATAGTTTGCTTCATTTTATCCAATTACATTGGTCTGGTTGTATATCGTGTATGATCTTATTCTAATCCCCATACCCAACAACAAGCCCCGATAAGTTACTGCGTACACCAAATTATTTTTGACGAATAGAAAAATATTCAATTAGTCAGTAACTTGTCGCATTGCAAGTTTTGCCTATTAGAAAATATTATTGATTTAAAAGATAATTCTTTATATACTCTTCCGGGAAAAGGATCCTCTCTCGTTTTTTTTTAATATGTTTTTCGAACTTGATGTTTTTTTACTAATGTCAAAAGAATTCTGTCAAAAAATGATTAGACATTGTCTTGTTTATTTTATGTATTGAGTGTGGTTCGGATAATGGAGTCAATCCATTATCGCTATGCCAAATTGATTTTCTTCCAGTAATAACACAATTGTTATTTGTCTGCTAATGCTGCGAAACTCCTTTTTAGCGTACCGAGGGAAATATTATCAACACAAACTCACACACAATTATTTGGGCATCTGTGAAAATTGGGTAATTACAAAAAAGTTATTTACTTAAAGAAACAGTTCAACGTAAAAGAAGGCTGGTGGCCCTAATGTCATAGTCTTTTTTTTAGAAACGACATATTCGGCTATATCACACCAATTTCTTGTACTTCTCCAGAGTTGGAGGGTGTTGTAAACTTCGCTTTCTGATTGAATATCGAGTTTATGTTATGAGTACGCAAAATGATGCTGCATACAAAATTTTTTTGTATTAGCTTTTCATATTTTCTCGCCGTGTTTATACATTTTTTCTGATGGCACTAGGCGTGAAATTACTTCTATATTACACATTTTTGAAAAATAGACATTATTTGAGCTTCTTCCATATCATTTTTCCCGGAAAATGAGTAGCATATTTCTTGAAATATTTTTGACCACTTCTATAGATATTTTGAGAAAAATGTTTGCAGGCATTAAAAAAGGTTGAATTATCCCCAATTTTGAAGCCAGAAAAATTAAACAGAGGGTCTGGAAAATTAATGGAGGAAAACAATATACCAAATTTTCATCGGTTTAGGTGCAAATTTCTGTAAGGATCGGACAGACACATGCACACAAACACTTTTTAAATTTTCATGTTTGTATGCTCTATATTTTTTGAGCAATCTATAACTTTTGGAGAATAGAAATTTTGCATTATGATTGCCATCCATCCGGTAGTGTACAAAGATGAAGCACGATATTGTTTATCAATGACGTGTTTGTCAAGTATTTGAAATATTAGTGTTTTTTGTTCCTGATATAAGTATTCCATTGGGACTAATTTGAAGAGAACATGGGCTGTAACTATAACATTTCAATTAATTTAAAGTTTTTTGCGTCCACTAAAACATGTTTAGGATATTAATTGTAAGTTCTCCAATCAAACAAAAAGAATCCGCTAAGGTGTTACCATGACGACTTCAAGTACTAGTCCGGTAAAATGCCATTTGCGGACGGTTTTCAGTTTCTAAATTTGTCATTTTTTGGAGTGTGTACGAAAAAATCGAAACGGCAATACGAAAAAGGATTATTGGATTATTTGACTGACTGACTGAATAACTTTTTCATGAATGCATTGTTTTGTCTTGTGTTGAAGTTTACATTTTACATAACCTCAAATCTCGACAGTCATTAAGATTACATCACTTTTCACGGGTGTGAACTTATCCACAACCACAAAATATACTGAGAAAAATGTAACTCGGCTCTGTTTCACGTTAAAATGACAATGTAGGGATTATTCCATTACATGATCAAATTCTGTAGGTTGATAAAAGTATGAAATTATATTTAGAATGCTTTATCACCCCGGGGGCGGGGGTGTGAAAATTATTCACCTAGTTTTGGTAATTAAAAAAACAAAATTCAGTTTACACGGCAGTGTAGAGTTTTCTAGTATGCATAATCGAATTCAGGAGGTCAAAATATATAACATCTGATATATGAAATCGTTTGTCGCCCCGGCGGAGGGTGTGTATTGGGGGGGTGAAAATGTAGAAAAAACATCAATATTCAGTTTAAACGGCAGTATAGTTTTCTTGTATGCATAATAGAATTCAGGAAGTCAAAATACATACCACTTGATATATGAAATCATTTGTCGACACGTCGGAAAGTGTATACTGGGGGTGGAAATCTTGAAAAAAAAATCAGTTTGAACGGCAGTCTAGAGTTTTCTGGTATGCAGAATCGGATTCGAGAGGTCGAAATACATACGACTTGATATATGAAATCTCTGTCGGCCCGTCGGAAGCGGTATATTGGGAGGTGGAAATATTGAAAAAATCAATATTCAGTTTAGACGGCGATGTTTCATTTGTGATCGTTTTCATACGGTCGGAAAATACGGCAAATTTGAAATTACCATATTTCATCTGTTATTCAACAATAAATATCTTATGTTAATTTACAGAGTAAATAATCAGAATATTACAAAATTTAGTGGAGTATCCATATACAGTACTCCTCATTTTAGAATTTTGAAAAACCAAAAAAGGTCTTTCTAGACAAACTCTATGGAACTCTCAGATATCAATGATTCAGTCGTGAGATCGATGGACACAGGCATATCTCACATCTACACGAGCACGCATTCTTACATTTCTTAATTTTTAATTTCACCCCACTCTATTAGTGGTATTTGATCAATTTCTATCAAAATCTTTATTTCGAATTTTTACGATTTTTTTTTGAGGGTAATGGAAGGTTATATAAATATTATCTCCTGAATTCGATTCTGCATAGGTTCTAGAAAACTCTACACTGCCGTAACTGAATTTTGAATTTTTCAACATTTCCACCCCCCAAAACTCACTTGCCAAATTTCAATGGATGTTTAACCTCTGAATTCTTAGACAAAAGACTCAGTGCCGTTTGAAAGTGAATTTAATTTTTTCAACATTTCCACCCTCGATTGAACCCCCGTGGTGACAAAGCCTTCTAAATATAATTTCTTAGATTTATCAACCTACAGATATTGATCATGTAATGGAATAAGCCATACATTGTTATTTCAACGAGAAACAGAGCCGAGTTACATTTTACTTAGTATATTTTGTGGTTGTGAATGACTTCACACCCGTGCATTTTTCTATTAATATTTTTTAATTTAAATTTTTTTTGTCTGTCCATATATATTTTTTAATAGCTGTCACTTCCACTATTATTCTATTTTTATAATATGGAAATCAACGGAAATAAAATTATCCGATCCACATTTCATTTATGAATTAAACATTTTCACGGCAATGTTCCTATCTCTTTCACCCGTTGTATAAAATTCATTGATTTGAATTGTATAAGCACTTATTTCCCAACTATCCGTGACAATCACGTCTGGAACATTTAGTTGAGTGAATGGTTATTTAGTCGATCTTTCCTACTTCAATAATTTTTTGTGGTAAAATGATATGCTTTTCATTAAAGCTCTCGACAATTTTGATTAAGAATTAAAGAGTGAAAATGTACTCCCGGCTACCCTGTTTCCTTTATTTTGGGCGCCTCTAAAATACACTTAAAGGCTCAATTTACTCTGAAAGGAGATAGACTTAGCTTGGAGTCGTCCGGCGCCAATTCGAGAGGAATACAAAGGGCGGTAAAGAATAAATAAGAGGATATACGAGTCAGGGAGCCTGAAGTAGCTGCTTTTTTTTCGAACGGCGGCCTTTTGAATGAAAACTATGGGTAATGCGATCAAAATGAGTTGTTCAACAATCTACTACCAAATATCAATAATAGAAATTAGGACCAGTAATTCTCGCAGAGAGATAAATAATTTTGAATCTGGATATAAATAGTTGTTGTCGTATGTTTACTTTCACAAAAAATCCATAAATCATGCGTCAGAAAATGAAGCACACCCCCGGCATATCTAGAACAGAGACTGACTCATAATGTTCAGAGAATATGTATCCACAAATAAATGAACGGACGTCACTATATTATTTAAAGGAACCATTGTCTATAATAATAATTTTTTCCCCAAGAATGTATATGTCCAAGGTACATTTTCTCACATGATAGAAATAAATACCTACAAGAGAAATCTGCACGGATTTGTATGTGGACATAAAAACAAATTTGCTTCCATTATAATTGTGAGCAAGTACAATTATAAATTCAATAATGAGTATAATCCTAATATTTTTCCTATATAATCTTCAGATTTATGTATTTTGATAGGTATTTTCCTGCTTAAAGTGGTAAAGTGGTGATGATGCGTGATAAGTATTCATGATAAGTAATCATTTAGTGTTTTATATTTTTTCTTTTGATGTAGTTAAATGTCCAGCGCGGCTTTAGCCGGGAAAGTAGTTCTTTTCTGTTAGATATTACAAAAAAATGTTATCGTAGATTTTTCAATTTTCTGAAAAATCCTTCTATTCAATTTTCAATTGAGAATGTTTTCCTTTTCAATATTAATCATATTGTGTATAGTTTTCCTTGAATTATTCAAAATACTTTTTTCCGAATATTTTTTAAAAATTATTTGATTGGGTTTATTTCTTATGTATTTTGGAATTTAGATAAATATGTGTTGTGCTATAAAATCGAACGATCTTTGGCCAATTCTTTTTTTGTTTTGATACTTTTTGTTTATTTTCTCTCTCTCTCTCTCTGTCTTGTATCGTGTGTTAGGTATATTCGTGGTCTATTAGTACAAGTTTATTTGTTTTTATATTGTAGAGTGAAATTTTTTTTAGAATATTATTGAAAAGTAGATGTGTAGGGTAAGTACGTTTTTTGCTGAACATAATTTTTATAAAAATTTTTTTGAACAACTTCCACTTTCATTATGATATTTCTATAAGCTCCATCCCACCCAGCTATATTTCAGAATAGAGTATACCAGCGAGAAATAAATTGTTCAGAACTGTGATTTGTTAAGAGTTATTTTCAACTGTTTGAATTTAGAGGCAACATTTTTCGAAATTCGGGACAAAAATACTCATCATCAATGCCTTGGATAAGTTCCAAGATGGGTCAAATCGGTCCAGTAGTTTCAAAATGGCCGCTGTTTAAAGATTGACAAAAAAATCTCAATATTTAATTTTCATACCAATATCGGCAAAGTATGGGTCTTTTGAGCTTCATGGTAAATCACGAGTAAATCATCACCATTCATGAGAATTAATTATTGTTTACCCTGTATGCTCCTTTCATTTAAGGTTCATTCGTTTGTGTCAATCATATACTATTTGAGTTTTTTTCGCCGACAATCAGAAAATTATTGTGTTTTGATATTTCTCGATTCTAAAGTAAAACTAAGCAGTGAGGCTTTTCAATAGTCCCTCCCGCCCCCCTGTTAACTTTCGAAGGGTTCCACGTAGAACAATGAAAAAAAAAACGTATTAAATGATATCACCGATACTACTATTTGAAATGAAAGACATTGTGATTGCCCGATAGATGGCGCGGGGAGCACATCAACTTTAAAATTTCAAATGACATGGGGGGTCAAGTGGCACATCGTTGAAAATATAATTCAATTCTCTTTTCAACCATCCCATTTTTTTTTCAATTTCGTTCAATCGGTTTTTCACAATATGCAATTGAAATGTCAGATATAAGTGCGGATCTGAATGGCACCGTTACCTCAATAACTTTTGAACGGTTTGATGTGAAACAATGAGGCATGAAATTCATTGAATGGTACCGGTCCTACTTTTTGAGAGAATATACATTACAATTACTCGACAGAGTTCGCTGGGGCACATCAACTTGAAAATTTCTAAAGGTATAGAGGTCGATTTGCACATCGTTGAGAATGTAATTCCAATTTTTCTTTCAACTATGGTTGTTCTACGGAATCACAATTGCGGCTTTTTATAGCCTTCCCCCCTTCACTCCTCACTATTAACTTTTGTACGCTTCGACATAGAACAACGGGACCAAAACTATTTTGAATGATATCACCGATACTACTCTTTGAAATAGAAGACATTGGATTGCTCGATAGATCGCGCAGGGGGGCACATCACTTGAAATTTCAAATTGCATAGGGGGTCAAGTGGCACATAGTTAAAAAGATAATTAAATTATCTTTCCAACGATCTATTTTTTTGAATTTTGTTAATTCTTTTTTTCACAATATGCAATAATTTTTTTATACTTAACATTTCAAATGCATATTGTGAAATAAAAACTTTTTAACAAAAAATTAAACCGACGAAAAACGGAACTGAAAAGCAAAAAATAAAATAAACCTTCTTAGTCTTAATAATGTAAGTAACTAATTTTGAGTCGGCGCCAAACAAACAAGCAAATGAGTTAGGTAAAGCGTAAAGTGATGGCATCGATACATACAAACATAAAAAAAATACGCGTCGACTAGAGGAGAAGGTTCCTTTTTGGATTTCGTCGGTCAAAAACGTATTAAAGAAATTGAAAAAAAAACTAGATTGTTGAAGAGAGAATTGAGTTATATTTTCAACGATGTACCACTGGACCCTCCATGCTTTTAAATTTTGATAGATTGCCATCTATCGGGCAATCACAATGTCTTTCATTTCGAAAAGTAGTACTGGTGATATCATTCAATACCTTTTTTTTTATTGTTTCACGTCGAAAATTTGACAGGGGGGGGGAGGGGAGCTATTAACAGCCGCAATGTATAAATAAATGTTAGTTATTATTTTTCCAAGTGATATAAAGATTGAATCCTAAGTAAGTACCTACTGTCAGATCACATAGAAATATTAGGAAACATTTAGGGAGATTTGAATCCTTCACCGACTTTTGATTGAAAAGTTTAGGTTTATACAACAATTGGAATGCTGTTTTTGTTTTCCATAAAAATGTTCCTTTTTTTCTGACGCTATTGATGGCAATTTCAGGATCAAAAAATAAATTCTGAATTCTACCTTTCCAATTCTATATCCAGTTGATTTGGACACTAATTTATATTACGTTATGTTAGAAAGGAGTAATAAAATGTTGTTTTCTATTCCGCAGAAAGACTGTGACCAACTCCTCCGGACTTACCTAGAAAAATAGAGCCGAGGTTCAGGAAAATTCGTGGAAAAAACCTTTAAACCAAATTTTATTGAAATCGGTTCATTGGTTGAGACTTGCAATGCACACATTTTTTTATTTTCATGTTTTTATGCTCTAAAATTTTTGCACGATAACAATACTTTCCCGTAGAATCGCTGGTAAGCAAAAATATATACATTTTCAATTGTCATTCATATGATATTTTATTAGGAGGGGGTTGTAAAAAACTATTCGTGAAAACAGATTATTTTTTAAAACATCGCGTTTGACAACTACTTGAATTGTTGTCGTTCCTAAAAAAGTGTTTGAACAATTTCGCAGAAATCGTGTGCTGCCTTTAATAAAAAATGATTAATCTATAGTATCCCGAAACATATTCGGGAGTTTGATTATAAGTTTTCTGAATAAACACATTTGAGTCCACTGATGTGCGGAACCTTTTCAGTTTTCCAGCTAGCAATTTGTTTGAATACAAAATGTTTGAACTTTTAGGACATTACTCCTTGATATAAATAAATAGAAGAGCCCTTTTTTTTACTTGTAACTTGAAAACGAATAAAGCAATCTCGATAGTCTCAAGGGAATTGTAGAGAATCTAAATGCAAAGAAAATGAGCCCTACCACAACTCGATCGGATTATTAGTAATGGAGAAAAACCGGAAATACCGAAAAAATCAGCTTTTTTAAAAAAATTCATAACTCCGCCACTTTTCAAGTTGTAGTGCAAACTTTAACACAACATAGTAGTGATTAATATGTACTTTATGTGTGAAAATCTCAGGCGCTATCGGATCATTAGTTTAGGCATAATTGCAATCTGAAATTTTTAATGCACTTCATTGCAGCAGACCTGGATGCGTCATAGGGGGTCCGATTCCAATTTTTCAAAAATATTTCTAGAGTAGAAGTATAGTATTACAAAATGTATATTCTCATTTTGCCTTGAAATGTTGCATAACAGGTGCAAAATATTTGCAAACATGACCGAAAATGGGCGAGTGCGTGGAAGCGGCTGAGTAGTGTATTATGAATCTGCTGGTCTACCCCCACTCCTGAGCCGCTTTCATACATTCGCCGATTTTCGGTTATGTTTGCAAGTATTTCTCACCTATTTCGCAGCATTTTAACGCAAAATGATAATACTAATTTTGTAGTACTATACTTAATAATCCAACCTTTTCCAACATAAGTACATATCATCACTACTATGTCGTCGAGAGCCTGCTTCGAAATTAGAAAAAGAAGTTCGTTATGAATTAAAAAAAACGCTGTTTTTTTCCGGATTTTCTCCGTTACTAATAATCCGATCGAGTTGTGTTAGGGCTCATTTTCTTTGCATTTTGATTCTCTACAATTCGTCTATCGAGAGTATCGACATTGCTTTATTAGTTTTTAAGTTAAAAGTCACAAACAATAGAAAATAAAAAAATATGCTTTTGAATGTTTATAACAAATTAACCAATGACAGTTGGGCGTAGAAAACATAACATGATATAACTACGGACCATCTTTCGTATGATGGAACAGTCGGTTTCCTGGTAGTATTTTTGTCTCGAAAAAATCTCTTTTGATTGGTCTATATAGCTGGCGGGATCTTTTACACATTTATAAGAAAACTTTTCTGCAAAAGATACACTTTGAGAGTGACACTACCTGGCATTCTAGTATTTTTTGCTATCACACCAATAATATAAATGCGAAAAATAGCTCTGTCTGTCTGTTTGTTACCGTTTTACGACTAAACCTATGAACCGATCATAATTAAATGAGGCAAAGAGATAGCCTGGGTCCTAGAGACGGACATCCCGAATATTTTTGAGGAAAGAGAATGGGGGAAGGTTTTTATCGATGATGTCGAAAAAATAATGCTTCTATGCGTGCTGTGGCTAAACCGCTTGATATATGTGGAAACAGTGTATGGCGAAAACATCTGCCGCAATATAATATATATCTTTCATATATAAGCTGCAATAACTGCTGATGTAAAAAATATATAAAAATGAATGTTTTCTTGTTTGTCCCGTATGCGTTCCTATACCATTCGTTCGATAGCAATGAAACTTTGTTGAGTTGTTGTCAGCACGCCCGCGAAGGTTTCCGAATCAGAACAACCATTTTACAACAGGTGCCGCGCGAGTCGTTTCATCAAATGAGTATATATCATATAGTTTAGCGGCACTTCGTGTGTTTTCGGTGAATGAATGCGCATTTCAGTTCGTGTGTGACATAACCAGTGGTGTTGCTTGAGAAATTCCAATTGGCGGTCGACATTAGATAATAGATACGACACGAATTTTCCAATGAATTTGTAATAATCATCACAAATCCTCACTTTCACTGTCACTGTCATCAATTATGCTTCCCAAACGAAAAGCTATTGCTCGATCTCCACCCCAAACACGAAAGAAAAAGGCATCACAAGCTTCAGAAACAGACGAGCAATGGGAAGCAAGACTGGAAACCATTCGAGTGCGCACTGCTCAAGCCCGTTCGTCTGAAACAGACGAGCAACGGGAAGCTCAAATACAAATATATCAGTATAGGATCGAAGTATTAGAAGCTTTGCAAAAGTCTAAAATTATTCTCAATGATTTGTCCTTATCATACCTGAGTACTATTTATATGAAGTTGTATACAGCTGCTTCAATTGAAATTCCTTCTAAGTAGCCATGTGGCTCAACAAATTTTCTGAATAGCTTTGTGCATTATTCCTTTGAGAAACATGATAAGATACTAATGGAAAGATGGTTTTGAAATATGATTTAACCGATGCAAGTTTGAGATTTTCAGGAAATATGCCATATTCAAAGGAAACATCAATTATGGGGCAAAGATCAATAACTAATTCATAATCACAATGCTTTTTACATTATTAAAATTTATTAATATCTTACATCCAAGTTTCGGAATTATATTTATAATTTCGTCAATGATTATAGGAATTTGCAAAAAAATATATTTAATGAAATAATATACTAACACACTGTGTTTGGATGACCAGTTAAATTTTTTTATATTTTCTTTTATTCCATGACTATTTGCCACAAACTACTTTCAGCTTTCCTTCGTGCTTCATTATATCCTTCTGCTATTCTAGTTGAGATCAGCATGATATCAAGATTATTTTACAATGCTTTACGTCTGGAGTTTGGTGGTAATTCATATTTGCTAATTTCAAATGCTCACTCACTCGCTTAATTCTTGAAAGCATTCCTTTAATTCATCTAATTGATTAAATCAGTTACCAATATATTGAATGTTATGAATGATACTGCATGACCCTTTTTATTCATTCACAACAGTTTGAGTGTGGATACATTGCTGGGTTGTACAATTGCTGTTGTAGGGCTTGGGGACAATGTCCTTGATGTTCCATAGGTATTAAGTTTTATTCTCGGAAATCTATTATTATCCACAGAGTCCCGGCTAACCTGAAGTTCGATCATTTCACTTCTAATCTCATGTACTGTTGATCCAAAAAAATATTCATAGGAGTCGTAATTTCGACAAACAAATACAACTCCTTCTAACTATGGACTGTAATTTACCCCTATGAACCTAGTAGAACCATTTGCGAATTTTGGATTTCCAATTATGCCATAATTTGTCGCTAATTGATCGCTAATTTATTACCACAATTATAAATTTGTCGCTCATTGTTTTTTTTATATGAAGCTGGCAGAACCACGTCGTACCTATCTACTTATGGAAAATACTAATGCTACCATAGTACGTCGCTGATTAATTACCACTTCGAAAAATTTGTCGCTCGTTTTTTTAAATCATGGTTCTTCTAGGTTTATATGAAGCTAGCAGAACTACTTCCTATCTAACAAATTATGAAAAAAAAACGAATAATCTATAATTTGTCGCCAATTTGTCGCTAATTTATTACCACAATAAGGAATTTGTCGTTCATCTTTTTTTGTGAAAAAACTATTTTATTAAAAAAATTCAATATCTACTTAAGGCTATCAAACGTATAGTTTATAGCTATCAGTTCCATAACAAGCAAATAGGCATGATACTGTAAATTTCCCCAATTCGTCGCTAATTTATTGCATATGCAGGGTCTTTCCGAAATTGGAGCGATAAATGAAATATGGAGTGTTGTATAAGACTTAACGACACAAAAAATTTAAAGAACATTGTTATTGGAACAATCTAAAATTTTCCTAAATATTTCATTTATGCACAAAAACAAACACAATTTTTTGCACTCAAATGTTTATAACGAGTAGAAAACATAACAAGATATAACTACGGATCGTATTACGCATACAAGGCTTCAATACAAATGCTTTAGAAAAAACCCTCTTCATCGAAGGTTTGAGAATATATAATGATCTACCTCTGTTGGTTAAGACATCAGCAAATGTAATTTTTTTTAAAACAAGGTTAAAAAAATTTATTTCAATGTATAGGTTGTATTGTTTATGTGTAATGATATCAATTGTAACATTTATGTACTGTTATATAATAGCTATTGATGCTAAATAAAGTTATATTCTATTCTATTCTATTGTATTATGTATGATGGCACAGTCGGTCTCCTGGTAATATTCTTGTCACGAAAAAATCTCTATTGATTGATCTAGAAGTGTTTATGTGTGTCTTGCCACAGAACAGGCCTACTTTGAACTTCTGATATCACAATTTCCTTAGCGCAAGATGCCATGTTGGCGTGGTGATGGCGATTAAATATCGCTCACAAATCAAACAACGTTGAATTAAGAGCGCGCGCCTACTCGCTAAGAGATATATCGCTCATGTTTTGGGTTAGTATGTCCGCTTCAATTTGTTTGAATTAATTTTTCGTCGCTCTGTCGTTCACAAATTTTCGCTCGCTGGCCGAACACATGTAATTTTCAAAACGCCGAGCGCCATTGCTATAACATCTCGATCAAGCCCAAGTCCACTTCCAATGTTAACATTAATACATTTGGCATTTGAATGAAACTTGTATCGACGTTTAATTAATGTGCATTTTAATTAAATTGTGAAAATAGGATGGACACAAAGAATGCTGACTATATATCGAAACATATTTGAATTATCTATATATAGGTAGGTATCACCTGAGGTGTATTACTATACCATAAAGTAATCGGCGGTTTAAAGAGAAAACTGGTTTCAAATTTATTGATTCGCCCTGTATGTAGGGCGAATTATTTGTATATTTGAAGTAGATTCATCTGCTATAGAACCAGTATTAGGTGAATACTCAACGATATGCATCCATATTGATAGGAATACCAATTAACGTTGAAGAACATTTTTCGGAAATTTTTGCAATTGGTTAAAATACATTATTTATTATCGTATATTATCAATAACTTTTTATAACGCTATTGTTATGAAATGAAATGGCGCCATTTTAATTCAGTGTCTTTCTTCTGTTTTAATTTCGAGCCAAATATGATAACTAGCGAAGTTTATGGATTGAAAATAAACTAGCAACAGTGCAGGAGTACCATGTTAACACAATGCACAATGACTGAATAATCAAACCAGTGCGCCAAACAATGGTAAGTAAATATTTATGAAAATTTTAGATTGCTCCAATAAAATTATTCCTAAATTTTTTTGTGTCGTTAAGTCTCACACAACATGTTTCATTTATCGCTCCAATTTCGGAATTACCCTGTATATGCGATACATCAGCGACAAATCAGGTAAATTTACTGTATCATACCTATTTGCTTGTTATGGAACTAATAGGTATAAACTATACGTTTGATAGCCTTTAGTAGACAATCAAATTTTGAAAATATTGTTTTTTTTACAAAAACAGATGAGCGACAAATTTCTTATTGTGGTAATAAATTGGCGACAAATTGGCCACAAATTATGGATTATTACCTTTTTTTCATAATAAGATAGATAGGAAGTGGTTCTGCTAGCTTCATATAAACCACATGAGAACCATGGATTGAACATTTTTCGAAGTGGCAACTAAATAGCGATAAATTAGCGACAAATTATGGTAGTATCAGTATTTTCCAAACGTAGATAGGTACGAAGTGGTTCTGCCAGCTGTTGAAATGATGATAATGTGAACTGAATTCATAAACACTTTGTACAATGGTTACTATGAGATGTAATTTTTGATGTTGTTAGTTGATGATATATATATCTACTGTTTGCCTCTAAGTTTATTTTTCTTCGAGTATTTCTCAAAAACTTCTAACCGGTTATGGGCCCAGAAAGTGCTAACCGCAAAAGAAGTGAAGAAACTATATAACAGAAGTTGTTCGCTTGAAAATTGTATTTCAGTTGAAAATATTCCTGGAAGTTGTCACAAGTTTACAGAAAGCTGTCAGAGACGTCAACAGTTATCAAAATGGATAAATTTCCTAAATTTGAAAAGTTGCAAGGAATCTCTAACCTTCATTCATGGAAAACTATGGTATTTGCATATATGGACGTTTACAACCTTTTCAAAATAGTTACTGGTGAAGAAAAAGATCCAGCAGAGAATTCACCCAACGTAGAATCTTCTGATACAAAGTATATGGAAATAATGAAAGAGCTTCAATTGAGATGTGAAGATTGGCGCTATCGGCATCCGTTAGCTCGAGCATTCTTACTTTTCAACGTAGACTCAATAATTGTTCCACAGATCACTTGTTATATTAAAGCTCAGGATATGTTGAGAACACTAACTGATTCATTTGATAAGCGAAACGAATACTCACTACATGCCCTGGTGAAGTCAGTGGTTGGCATAAAATGCGAATCAAAGTATAATTTACCAGATCATATAGCCAAGTACAATGAATTATGGGCGAGACTAGTTGAGCGTACTACTGAAACTTCTGGCGTCAAAGATTGCTTGGAAGCTGCTTTACGTCCACTAGCGAATCCTGCAAAAGCAAAAGGTTCCTTATTTCTTACCACACTACCAGATGAAATCGAAAATATCGTGGATAATTTGAAAACCAATCTGACTTATGATGAAGTTTGTTCTCGGCTAATGGAAATATCAGTTTCAAATCCGAAAAATCAAGACAATACTGCTTTTTTCGGGAAAGAAAAATGCGGAAAGAAACAGTTTCGCAGAGAGTGTACATATTGCAAGGAACATAACAGATGGTACAATGGACACACAATTCAAAACTGCAGAAATAAAAAACATGAAGAAGAGAAAGCCAATTTGGTCAATAGCGATGAATCTGACGAAGTTGCATATCCAGCAACGGTTTCAACCAAAACGTCATATAAATGGATTTTTGATACTGGAGCTACCTCACATATGAGTGGAAATAAGAATGCGTTTGAAAATCTCCAGCCTTATAGGGGATTCGTACGATTGGGTGACAATAAGAAGATAGAAGTAACTCATATTGGTAATGTCAAGCTGAAAGCTCTTTTACCTCAAAGTATCACAATAAATGTTACATTGCATGATGTTCTTTACGCTCCTGAACTAAAGTGTTCATTGATATCATGGGAAACACTGAAATCGAAGGGAATAACTATGAAAGGTGAAGAAGATATAACTTTATGGAAAAAGGGAAAAATGTTCGGATGGGTGGTTTCCAAAAATAAGGAAAATGTTTTTCGAAAGATACATATCAACTCCGCTATAGCTAATATAAGTATTTCAACCACCTGGCATAGACGATTGGGACATACTCCCATTAGTTCATTTGACGATATCAGGAAGTCAGTAGCAGATCCATGTGTGTTGCCGAAGGGAAAATATGAAATGGAGTGTACAGCTTGTCGAAAATCTAAAATGACGCGAAAAATCACCAAAGAAAATGGAAATTCATGTTTTGAACGCCTGCAAAAGATCCATTCTGATGTCGCTGGACCGTTTCCAACAAAGTCTTGCGGAGGAAAGTATTATTACGTTTCATTTGTTGATGAATTCTCGAGATATGCAGAGGTGAAGTTCATTTCAAAGAGTGAAGTTGAAGAAGCAATCAAAGAATTTATCACGAGAATTGAACGGCAATCAGTGGGAAAAGTTAAAATATTCATGTCCGATAATGGAGGTGAATATACATCAACTTCTTTGGAATCTTTCTTCACAAATCTTGAAATAAAAACAGAATATTCTATTCCTAGAGTTCATGAAACTAATTGGATCGCTGAACGTTACAATAGAACGATAACCACGATCGCAAGAACGTATCTTATATATTCCGAATTGCCTGAATGTCTGGGCAGAAGCAGTAGCTCATGCAGTATATACAAAAAATCATCTTCCCCATTCTTTTACTGAAACTACACCGCTGGAAATGTTCTATGGACAGAAACCTTCGATAAACCATCTCAAAGGATTTGGAGAAAAAGCATATATTCATATTTCTGAAGAAATCCGAAAAACAGCAGGTTGGTTATGGTCCAAAAGCAGGATGTATCGTTTCTGGACAGGAAGAAAAGTAGTTATTTCTAGAGACTACAATTTTTCTTCAGAAAATGATGAGGTTGTTCATATTCATCCAATCAACAAAGAAGGAATGAATATGTACGAAAATTGTGAATATCCTCTCATTGTTAGTTATGAGACAAAATATCAGAATACTAAAGAAGAAGGAAAAGAAAGTGGAAGAAAAGATTCTAGTAAAGATCAAGATGATAATGACGAATTAGAAAACCCCAGTTGTTCTAGCGAGACTGGAAAAGAAAATGAACTTGATAAAAATAAGAATTACAGTAATTCCAACGATAATTTCTGTCAAAGGCGAAGTTCACGTAAACACACCACTCCTTTACGTTATGGAGAAGAATTCTGCAAACTGGCTATGGATGAACCAATTTCATATGAAGATGCTATTTCTGGAACGGAGGAAGAACAATGGAAGAAGGCAATTGTGGAAGAACTTGAATCTATGGAGAAAAACAAAATATGGGACATTGTTGATGTAGAAAAAGGTCAGAGAGTCGTTGGACCTCGTTGGGTATTTAAGAAAAAAATATCTGAAACAGGAGAAGTTTCTAAATACAAAGCCAGGCTTGTAGCCCAAGGATTCTGTCAAGTTCTTGGAGTCGATTTCGAAGAAACTTTTTCTCCTGTGATACGATATGAGACGATCAGACTGCTCTTAGCTCACGCAATTCATAATGGAATGATATCAAGCCAAATGGATATCAAAACGGCATTTCTCAATGGAGATATTGACGTAGAGTTATACATGAGAATTCCAAAGGGCATGAATGATCAACCAGGAAGAGTTTGACGGTTGAATAAAAGTATTTATGGTTTAAAGCAATCACCACGACAATGGGATCAAAAGTTGATCACAGTGCTCAAGAAAATCCATCTTCGGAAATCAAATGCAGATCCCTGTTTATTTTTATCGTTGGACAAACAACAGATAGTAGCAGTCTACGTAGACGATCTTCTGATTTTGGGTTCTTCCCATGGAAAAGTGAAAATTGTTGAAGATATTTCAGCTCAACATTTTGAAGTAACTTTTCTAGGAATACCAAAATACCTGCTTTCAATCCAAATATCTTGGCAGGAAAATCATTCGGCTTTGTCCCAGGATAGTACATTTTTAAGTTATTAGAAAAGTACAATTTTCTGAATTGCAAACCTACTTCAACTCCCATGGATTGTGGAACACGACTGGAGAAAGCGAAACCAGGTGATTCTAGGACTGATAAAGAACTGCATCAGTCGAAAATTGGAAGTCTTTTGTATCTACCTATGTGAACAAGACCAGATATTGCCCACACCGTAAATGTTTTGTCTCAGTATTGTAAGGATCCATCAACCATACATAATAGTTCAGTACATCATCTTTTCCGTTATCTGAAAGGTTCCATGCATTATAAACTGATTTATAAACCAATGGGGTCCCCTTCACTGAAATTGTATAGTGACGCTTCTTTTGCAAACTCCCTAGATGATAGGAGGTCCTATACAGGATTTGTAGCATTTTATGGAGGATCAGTTGTCTGCTGGCGTACGAAGAAGCAACAAAGTGTAGCAGTTTCAACCACGGAGGCAGAATACATGGCACTATCAAGTACTTTCAGACAAGCAATGTGGATGTCACAATTACTAGAAGATTTGGGTCAGAATATAAAACCACTACTACTATGTGATAATCAGTCGACAATTCATTTATCTGTGAATCCTGTTATGCATCAAAGAAGCAAACACATTGACATTCATTATCATTATACCAGAGAAAGGTTTTTGAATGCAGATGTGAATATTACTTACGTTGCTTCGAAAGAAAACTTCGCTGATTTGTTTACAAAACCATTAGGAAGAGAGCAGTTCCATTATATATTGTCAAAATTCATGGAGAGTTCACATTGAGGGAGAGTGTTGAAATGATGATAATGTGAACTGAATTCATAAACACTTTGTACAATGGTTACTATGAGATGTAATTTATGATGTAATTTAGTTGATGATATATATGTCTACTGTTTGCCTCTAAGTTTATTTTTCTTCAAGTATTTCTCAAAAACTTCTAACACCAGCTTCATATAAACCTAGCAGAAGCATGGATTTTTTTAAAAAAATTGTGGTAATAAATCATGGTATAATTGGAAATTCGCAAATGGTTCTGCTAGGTTTATGGAGTCTGTAATTTTGACATCGCTTGATTATTTCCTGGTACTCCAACCGATATTTTTTTATTTACTCGAAGGCGTTTTTGGTTTGTCAATAATTTTGTTTGTCAGGTATTTGTGGTTATATTTCCGCCATTAGGGCGTTTTTGAAACCGCGTACTATTTTGTGGCCGATGCGTAAAAAATATTCCCAACCTTTACATCAGAATATTCGTATTCTTTCTCAGCGCAGTGCTGTATGATTTGATACCTATCACTGGAAATTTTATTAGTAAGTCTACTCATTTTCACGTTTTCATTACATTCATCTTTCGGCGGGCAGCAGGCAAAAGTGAGTAATCCTCCCAGCTCCCAGTGGAATTTCACGTTTGGAAATCGATCTGCACAACTGTAGAACTGTAGTAACATGCACCACGGCAATCCGCACATACAAATACTTTTAGTGGAGGAGCGCTATACTTTTATCTCGGAACCGGTCGACAATACTTCGATTTTGATATTTTTTTTTCAAATGTTTCTAATTGAAAATACTTCATTCTTTATAGTTTAAAAATTGACGCTCCAGTTTTTTATTAAACTTTTTTCATTTTGTCTTTTTTTTTAATTGTTGAAATTGTTGGAACTGTAATTGGTTCGCAGAAAACTATCTTTCATTTTTCAGTAAAATGAGAAAATATAATGCTTTTCTGAAGTTTTTTATTATATTTATGAAACCTGCCTTTTCTTGGTTTTCTTTGTAAATAAGAATCTGACAACAATTAACACACTATGACAACAATTAACACACATTCTCAACATCCTCCCAACCAAATCAAAATTTGAAACGTTCGGGTAACTTCACCTTCCGGCCACTTCTTGTAAATATTGGTTTATCTCCAATCTTCTCTACAGAATTTCCTTCAATCTTCTCTGCAGTATGTTCTGACTTCTTAAGTAGAGCATCCCTTTCTTTTCCATTTTTCTTGTCCGTTTCAATTCAAGTCAAGTCAAGTCGTTGAAATGTCTTAGGAGTTCTACATTTTCCGTTTTCACTCTCGCAACTCTGTATACGCTGTCTTTCCTGGGAAAAAATTCTTCAGTTTTACCGAGAGACCAATCAATTCGTTTTTACACGCTTTTTATTAGCTTCACTTGTATGCTTGTTTGTTTGTTTGTAACGGACTCCTTTGGGCGCGATTTTGACCCACTTCCGGACGTCCGAATGATTTTATATTTGGCAGGTGTACATAATTCCGGTGACAATGCATTGAGAAATTTTTGTGTGAAAAAAAAAATGGCGGCTCCAATATGGCGGACGAGTTTTGTGATTATGGTGCGATTCGCTTCAAAATTGGTATCTGAGGGTTTTCGTGGTCGGAGATTATGATTCTTTTGTCAAAATTGAAAAATTCAAGATGGCGGCTCCAAAATGGTGGACGAGTTTTGTGATTATGGTCCGATTCTATTCAAAATTGGTATGTGGGGGTTTTTAGGTCGAATAATATGATTCTTTCGTGAAAATTGAAAAATTCAAGATGGCGGCTTCAAAATGGCGGCCGAGTTTTGTGATTATGGTCTGATTCTATTCAAAATTGGTATGTGGGGGTTTTTGGGGTCGGAGATTATGATTACCTAATTTGATAAAATTATTCCATTTTTTAATTTGCAAAAAAATAATAAAAGTTAGTTTAAAAAAAACTAAAAAAACAAGCTTTTATAAATAAACCACACTAAAAAGTAGGAAATAAATAATAATTTAAAAAAACTAAAAAACACGCTTTTATAGAAAACCAGACTAAAAAAATGGAAAATAAAAAAAAAAAAATATTTAAGAAAAAGCGTGGGGTGCATGGTATCAATAATTATATAGTACATTACACACCTAGGGCAGGCGATACCATGCACCCCACGCTTTTTTTAAATAATTTTTTTTTTTTTCTCATTTTCCATTTTTTTAGTCTGGTTTTCTATAAAAGCGTGTTTTTTAGTTTTTTTAAACTATTATTTTTTATTATCGGAACCAATGAGAACAGTATCTCCTACGTGTAACGTATCATGTTTTTTTCTGACCAATATTAACCAGTTCTGCCAAGTATTCCTTCATAAATCGAGTTCTTAGATATTCCCTAATTTTTGTAATGTATCTTTAACGTTTTACAAGGTTATTTTTATCAATAATATCTCAATCAGACATTTCTTAGGAATGTTGGTCATTTATAAAGATTGAAGGCGTTAGAGGCAACAAATCATTCGAATCTTCTGTCACATATGTTAAGGGTCGATAATTCATGACTGCTTCACTCTCACACAATAAAGTTTCTAATTCTTGGTAGTTAACCAAAGTTCTTCCTGAAATTATCCGAAGTAATCCTTTCAGTATTCTGATAATCCTTTCCCACCATCCTCCCCACGATGAGACAGTTGGTGGATTAAAATACCACTTTATACTTCAGAAATGCGTCAGTTGATAATGAGTTCACTAATTCCAAATGAACTGCCCTGTATACACTACAAGTGAATAAAACAACCCATACTTTATCTTTTTCGTTTAGGTAAAGTGGGCCAGCAAAATATACAGGGTGATTCAAAAGTACTTTGACAAACTTCAGGAGGTGATTCCTCACAATATTCTAATATGAATTGTCCAAAACGCTTCGTTTTCAAGGTACAGGGTGTTGAAATTTTATTTTTATTTTCGTTTTTTTTAAATAACTTTTAAAATACTGACCTTAATTAAACTAAAATTGGTATTGAGAGGTTTTTTGAGGTGCCGAATTCGAACCTGATGTTATTATTGCTCTCATTCGTAGGGGGCGCTACCTACAAGTCTTTTTCTTTTTTGGAGATTCATAACTTTTTTGAGCGTACTTCTAGCACCTTTTTCAGTAAAAAAACAATTGCTCTATCATATCTACGTAAAAAAGCTACCCTTGTTACAAGTCGCTATAAGCAACCGTTTTCTAGATATTTCGACTTAATTTCAAGTCGATTATTTGATAATTGATGCGTGTTGAAGTTATTACCATTATTTTATGTGACAGTTAAACGTTTTGTTGTTTTGTTGAAGTTTCTGTAAGTTTTGAAAAAATTGATTATTTAAACAATAATGCTCATTTAGTCGATATGCATTTCGTTTATGGCCTTGCGGATGGCAATGCGCGCGAAGCAAGACGTATTTACCAGGAGCGATTTCCTAATCGAGTACTGCCTTCTGCTCCAACATTTACCAGTCTCCACCGTCGTTTGGCAGAAACAGGTAGCTTTGAGAGGGCAGCTGATATTATTGGAAGACCACGAGCAGTCCAAACCCCAGAATTGGAAGAAGCTGTTTTGAATGCTCTCGAGGAGAATCCAGAAACAAGTATAAGAATAATTGCTGAAGCTCTCAATTCTACTTAGTACACAGTTTGGAGAATTATCCACGATCAACAATTTTATCCATACCATATTCAAAGGGTACAAGCTCTTTTCCCACGAGACTTTCTCCAACGCATTACTATGTGTCAGTGGTTTTTGAGAAAATTGGCTTGAAATCCTCAATTTTTAAGATATGTACCCTTCACGGGCGAGGCAAACTTCTCCCGAAATGATATCACAAACTTTCATAACAACCATGTTTGGGCTCTGGAAAATCCATACGCAGTTAGTGAAAGACATTATCAGTATCAATTTTCTGTAATGTATGGGCGGTAATAATTGGTAATTACTTGATAGGTCCTTTCTTTCTTCCGTTCCGACTGAATGGCGCAACTTACAGAGACTTTTTAGAAAATGAATTGCCGGGACTACTTGAGAATGTACCATTAGAAATTCGTATCCGCATGTGGTTTATGCATGAATGGGCCGGAGCCCATTTTAGCGTTGTAACCAGATAATTCCTTAACACTGTCTATCCAAATCGATGGATCGGTAGGGGTGTAGAAGAAACTAAGCAGGCGTCGTGGGCACCAAGGTCCCCAGATCTATACCCGCTAGATTTTTATTTTTGGGGACATTTGAAGTCACTAGTTCATAAAACTCCATTGCGAACGAAGAAGATCTAAGAAACCGAATAGTAGACGCCTGTGGAACAATAAGAAACACACCAATATTTTTTGAGCGGGTACGAGATTCAATGACTAGAAGACTGAATGCCTGTATTTTCGCTGAAGGTGGACCCTTTGAACAATTTATTTGAATACAATTTAGTTTCCTTTATTTTATTTTATTCTATATATTAAAAATGTCTTGAAATAAAATGTTAATATTTCTTACAAATTTTATTAAAACAAATACAGATTTTGCACCCTTGATACAAAAATAACTATTTCAAACGAGTAAAAATAAATAGAATAGGTGGCGCCCCCTACAAAAATACAGAACTACTTACTTAAACGACAAATTCATTCCCTAAGCATTCTTGTGAGAAATGCAAAATAATGGTAATAACTTCAACACGCATCGATTATCAAATAATCGACTTGAAATTTTCAAGTCCAAATATCTAGAAAACGGTTGCTCATAGCGACTTGTAACAAGGGTAGCTTTTTCACGTAGATATGACAGAGGAATTGATTTTTTTACTGAAACATGTGCTAGAAGTACGCTCAAAAAAGTTATGAATTTTCAAAAAAAGAAAAAGAAGTGTAGGTGGTGCCCCCTACGAGTAAGAGCAATAATAACATCAGGTTCGAATTCGACACCTCAAAAAACCTCTCAATACCAATTTTTGTTCACTTAAGGTCAGTATTTCGAAAGTTATTTAAAAAAACGAAAATAAAAATAAAACTTTAACACCCTGTATCTTGGAAACAAAGCGTTTCCGAACATATTTTTATTTGGACAATTCATATTAGAATATTGTGAGGAATCACCTCCTGAAGTTTGTCAAGTACTTTTGAGTCATCCTGTATACCTGTAACATCAAAAGCTGTGTTACACTATATTCAGTCTTTTGGCAATAGCTTTTCTGTTGAACCTCTTACATTCGAAGCATCCTGTCAGTCTGACAAATGTTCTTCCCTTCACAATCCAAAAACGTTCTCTTAACAAGACTCATGTCGTTTGTATGCCTGCATGACAGTTAATACGATGATACTGTTCAATAAGTTTTCCAACTACTTTATTTTCAAAAGGGAGAAATATGGGGAATTTTTCCAACTACTTTATTTTTAAAAGGGAGAAATATGGGGAATTTGTATTCTTTACTGTCATCCCCTAAAACTAATTTGGAAATTTCCCATGAAAACTTCCATATTTTTAAATCACTGAAATTATCACCAAAACCTTCAAATTGTGTGAGTAGGTTACATAACAGGATATAACTAATAACTACTCTCGTATTATGGCGCAGTCGTTTTCCTGGTATTGTTTTTATCACAGAATCAGTCATTTTCTGCTATATTGATTAGATTGACTATTTAATCTGTTTTTAAACGGTAAATCTAGTAATTGTAATAGTATTTTGTTCTGATGACAATACAATTATGAGTATTCAGTATCATTGTAAATCCAAGATGGCCTCCGCCACAAAAAGACGGATTACATATTTTTTTACAACCCCCTCAAAATGTATATCAAATGAAAGGGTTTGACTAGTAGAATAAGTACACCATGAAAAATTCCAAACAAAATGCGACAAGGTTAGAGTATTCAATACAACCCCCTCAATATGGATATCAAATGAAAGGGTTTGACTAGTAGAATACAGTACACCAAGAAAATTTCAAATCCAAGATGGCGTCCGAAACAAAATGGCGGATCATGGAATTTAGACAGTCAATGCAACCCCCCCAATATGGATATCAAATGAAAGGGCATCCAAATCCAAGATGGCGTCCGAAATAAAATGGTGGATCATAGAGTTAAGACAGTCAATACATTAAAACTGAAATCTAGGTAACTAATCAAAACAAAGAACTTTGTCAACAGAGAATCGTGATTCGAACATGAATCCCCTGCCCAAGTCAAGATTTCGTATCGTGTCGAAGACTGTGTGGCGTTAGGGTGGTTAGAAATGATACGTCCTTAGCGGTACACTACCCAAGTTAAGGTAAAAGGTTGAAGCTCGCCGAGGACTGTATGGCATTAGGGTGGATAAAAATGATATGTCGTTAGTGTTCTCTCCTCAAGACTTGGGAATACAGTTTCCAGCAAAGTTCAATTACGGGACGGCTGAAAGAAGGATGTTGCCCTTAATTTTGTCATGGGCCTCCACTGTCCACAAAATGCAAGGCAGCACTGTAGACCACGCAGTTGTGTATTTGGGATCGAAATTGTTTGAGGAAGGACAAGCTTACGTGGCACTGAGTCGAGTAAAGTCTTTGGGAGAATTACGTATTGAGAAGTTAGATTGTAACAAACTGACAGGAAAAAACCTTGTAATAATAAGGCACAACATGAACTAAATAGAATGAGAAATATTAAGTAAATTCGTCACCATCATCGTGCGACATCACAGAACGATCATTTACATATTTACTCAGGTTACGCTACGCCCCACGATTCTATTTTAGTCTGATCAATGTCCTATATTGATGAGGAGAGTGGTGTGATGACTGTTACCTGGTACCTACCCAATTATTTTTTAGCTTTCAGTACATTATCTGCCTCATTATTATGTTTCTTCACAATAAAACCGTTTAACTTACTTACTTATTTTATGTTCTGTGTTTCTTCGAACAGGGCACACTTTCTAATTTAACTTCTCAAACGTCTATGTGGGGGAATGACAGAACTGTTCAAGTTTTCTTAAATGAAGATTATTGTTGGCTATTTCTTCCTCGATATATAGGTTGTATTTTTTTGAAGCGACTTCATGTAGAATGGTGCATTTATATTGGGACTGAAGTTGTGTTTGTTTATTTTCAGGAGATAACCAAAGGAGGAATGTTCGTGTTTGTTCATGGGTGTTCATTTATGTGGACATTCAGAGGTCTACAAGTAAGATGCATCACAATCATTTCAATTCAATTTATGAATACCACTTTTTGATCATTTGTTAAGTTTTGTCTTTTATGTTAATCAATTATCCATTCAGGTTATTATAAGGCTGATAGGAAATTTCAATGTGGTCCAACCATTTATACATTTGGATATTTTTTGGGATATGTTGTTATTCAAGAAGGGAATTTATAGTAGATATTGGGAAGGCCAGTTATGTTTGAATTTTGTCTGAGGTGGCTAATCAAGTTAGGATCGTAACCGTCATTGCGGCCTATTTGTTTCAAAATATCAATATCTTCATTGTATTCAAAAAAGAATAATGGATTATTCGAAAGCCCGTGAACATATCAATTTGAACCTGCTATCACATGCTGATAAGGATGGTTAGAGCAGTTATGTATGACATGATCTGTCAGAGTTGGATTTCTATAGATACCGAACTCTAAATTGCTGTTATTTTTATTCATTGGAATGCCTAAAAAGTTGAGTTTTTTCTCTGATTCGACCTCCAATATGAATGTGATGTTGAGGTGTATTTCATTGATTTTTTTCAAAAGATGAGCAGCAGTATCTGAAGTTTCATTTATGAACTTCAATCAATCACCAATATATCTATACCAGTGAAGAATTTCTGTTATTATGAAATCTGATAATTTGTTGTTAACTTTATCGAATTTTTGTTTTTTGGCTAGAGCTACATTATCACTTATGTGATTTACTTAGTAACAGTTGAAAATTTGAAAATTCAAGATTTCTAATAAGTCTATCACACACTTTTTTCATGAGTTGATTGAGTTAAATTTAGCAAGTATGCAAATTGCTTGTCCGAGCAATATTTTTTCTTTAACCTCTGTGCAATGACTTTCGAAAAAAAAACAACTATGTCCACGGATATGCTCTCAAAACGCCTATGAACTCAAAATTGATTTTCGCAGCAATTTTGACCAAGTTTATAATTTAGTAGTTCATGAATGTTGAACAAGTGACTCAATGTAAGAATGAAATCTTCAAGAAGCCGACCAACTTGTCTATAGAAGGGATACCGTTCGAATAAGGTGTCAAGCATAGGGAAGTAAGCATGTATTCGATTTCTCAATCGAATTCATAGCGTCCATTATTTTTTTATACTCAAACAATTATATATTCGCAAAACTGTAGATGAATGGAAAGAATAAAGAAAAACTTACCTTTGTATTTCTTCTCCCGTCACCCTTTCCTGTTTTGGCGTATTTACATTATAAGAATTATCGTTAATAATTAATTTAAAATCATCGTCTAGTAGAGTCTCTATCGTATTGGAAGACGCTATTCTCGTACCGTCCCGGGACTTACACACCACCCTGTCTATTCCTTTATCTTCTTTTTTCAACATTTCTAAAAAATCTCCCACAGTGTCCGTGATTGGTTTCAGCGTGAATCTACATCGCTCTTTCCTACTGGGCAAAGGTACTGTGACTTGGGGAAGTCCCCTATGATATACCACTGTCACATCTGAAAAAAAAGAAAGGAAATAGTCCACGTGGCGAATAAAATACGTAACATTATATAGATAAATGTATTCGTCGAAAAAAATTACATTATTTCAGAGGTGTAATGGAAGTGCCTGTATAGTAGGAGTTCAAGAACAAACATGAGATTGAATTAATTCATCAGGGAATGTGAAGAATAACATTTCATGGAATAAACATAGGAGGGAAATTAAAAAATTACTTGGGTTACTTGGGCTACGTTGTGTATAATTCATGAGACCACCTGAGTCCGTAAGAGTAGAATATAACGCGCAACCCTACTATTGGACACTTTGTGTTGATTCTAAAGCATTGCATCTTGTTTCTAAAATGAATGTTATATATATTGCTTTGCCAGAAAAAATGACCGAAACCCCAATTCAGAATCGAATAAATCATAAACAAATACGTGTAAAAGTATTCAGTCCATTTCTCGAAATAAAGAACTGTCTATGAAAGAACATACTCCAAATATGAGATATCAATCAATATAGTGAAGTGTATACAGTAACATCAGATGAATTAATTCACGTCGCACAATCAATCCATCAATCAATCAAGATATGATTTATTGTCAAAGAATAAAATTCTTAAAGACAAAGCTTAGGTACATATTTGAACATATATATAAGTAATAGGTTTGTAAAAATTATAAAAATAATCTGAGATTATGCACATACAGTTAGGTTATAACTAAATAAGTGGGTAACAATATAAAAATATATATAAAAATAGATTGATATTGTCTAAGATACGCCATATACATATACATTTAAGACGTGCAGACAAAAAAATACAAAGTGTGGTAAACAGGCAAGGTTGAATAAAGGACAGTATGTGTGAAAATAAATAAATAAATGAAGACAATGTTACGTATTATGGAGCTATTGTGAAAATTTGTTATAGTCATACAATTTCGTCAAGGGTTATGAGTGAGCTCCCAAGTATGTGGAACTGCGACTAGCTAAAGGTTCAAGTTGAAGTATTCATCTAGCTCGTATAGTGATTGTTGTATCAAGATTTTTTTACCTCTCTTCTGCATCGCCTAAGACATGTAGTTTCTCTAGTGGTTATGGGGAGATGATTATACATTTTAATGCCATTGTATATTATAGAATCTCTAACCAAATTATTAGATGGTCTAGGTAGTCTGATATTATTGTTCTGTCGAGTGTTATATGAATTATCATTTGTTACAAGGAGATTTTTATTTTTATGTATAAAGGTGACAGGTTCTAGAATGTATATGGATGTTACCGTATAAGTATACTGAGATCAATGAACAGCGTTCTACATGAGTCTCTGGGTCTTTTTTTTGCCAATATACCTTAAGGCTCTTTTTTGAATTACAAAAACGTTTTTGAGCTGGTGAGAACGGCAAGCGCCCCAAAATGCAATCCCATACCTTAGATGAGATTCGATAAGAGCAAAGTACGCCGATCTGGCTGCGTTTATACCCAAATCGTTCGAGATTACTCGAATTGCGTAGCATCCCGAGGACAACTTATTACAGAGATTGTTAATGTGATAATCGAATTTCAGTCTATCCAAGAAAACGTGTCTCTGTTTTGTTAAGGATATTTTCATCCTCCAGTGGTATATCTGGTAGGTTGCAGCGAAATGTGATTATATTAGTTTTTTTTATGTTAATCACTAAAGAATTGGAGTCGCACCATTGTTTTATTGTAATCAATTCCCTTTCGATGTTATCTAGTAGTAGTTGCTGTGAATTATCATGCCATAGGAAAGTTGCGTCATCCGCAAATAGAGTGATCTTGGCAGTGATGTTCAAGAGGTTTATATCATTAATGTAGAGCAAAAAGAGGATGGGTCCGAGTACTGAGCCCTGAGGTACTCCCAATTCAATACCAGCCTTATTGGAGTCAGTGCCACAGCACACTATTTGACTACGATTGCTCAGATAGGATTTTATCCATTCAAGGCCTGAATTTCTAAATCCGTAAATTTCGAGTTTCTGTAGCAGAGTATCGTGACTTACGCAATCGAACGCTTTCGAGAAGTCGCAGAATATCGCCGCTGCGTAGTCGCCTGCATTGATATTTCTGTATACTTCCGACATAAAAAAAATAGAGCGTCATTGGTACCTTTGTTAGGCTGAAAGCCAAATTGTTCTGGGCAGATTATGTTGTTAATTAATTCGAAGTTTTGAATGCGGATCTTCACTATTTTTCAATTATTTTAGCTAAGCTAGGGATAAGCGATATGGGCCGGTAATAAGAGGGGTCTCTTTCACTGTCTCCTTTATGGATAGGGATTAACCACAGAAGTTTTCAAGACGAGAGGGAAAGTTCCGGTTCTGAACGAGGTGTTGATTAGTTCAACCAAAGCTGTCAAAGCAATACCAGGAAGATTTATAATGACATGAATCGAAATATCATCTATCCCTGAGCAGTTTTTGTTTTTAATATCTCTCAGGATCTCTTTGAGTTCACTGAGGTTGGTGTCGGAAAGTTGAAACTCGTTAGCAATATTTATATTTTCCAGGTATGACAAAGGTGAGTTGGAGCTGTAATATTTTGAGTGAGTTTGAGTGCTATATTGCAGAAGTAGGTATTGAGTTCATCGGGCTCAATAGATATAGTCTTCTTTGTTTTAGTTTTGCCTCTTAGTTCGTTGATGATTTTCCAACATTCTTTACTTTTGTTATTCGATTCCTCCAATCTATCTCTGTAATAAGTATCTTTTGCTAGTTTGAGGACGCTGCGATATATTTTTCTATATTTGAGATAAGCTGTGGAAAAGGCATTAGTTATTTGTGGATGTTATGTAGAATTTCATATTTTCAGCTGAAATTTTGATTCCACTAGTTATCCATGATTTTTTTTCTCTTAATTTTGATCTTTTGAATTGGAAATACTTTCACAAAGTTGCTTTTGAGTTTGTCAGAGAAATCATTGAATGCTATGTCCGATTTCGTAGTGCAGTGAAATTGGCATGAAATTGTAATAGTAAAAATCTTCCTTTCGAATCTTTTTTAGAATATGATTTCTCTCTATTGGATTCAAATGAAAACACCACTTCCAATGCAACCATAAAAAAGGTGATTAATACTACTAGGCCAATCAATAAGAGATTTTCCGCTCTAGTGATTCTGTGACAAAAATACTACCAGGAAACCGACTGTGCCATCATACGAAAGACGGTTATATCCTGTTATGTTTCCTTCTCGCAAGTGTCATTGCTAAATTCGTTATAAACATTCAAATGCAAAATTTTTTTTTTTAGTTTTTTGCTTGTAACATGAAAACTAATGAAGCAATCTAGATGCCCTCAATGGTCAGCGTTAAAAAAAAAAGCATTACTCCAACACTTTCTGAGTTGTAACGCAGGCTTTCCACGACATGGTAGTGATTGATATGTACTTTATGTGTGAGAAATTGAGGCGCTGTTGGAGTTTTGGCATAATTGCAATCTGAATTTTTTAATGCACTTTATTGCAGTAGACCTAGGACGCTCCATAAATGGTCCGATTTCAATTTTTCTGAAAGATTTTGAAAGAAGTATAGTACTACAAAACGGCTATTCTCATTTAGCGTTAAAATGCTGCGAAATAGGTGAGAAATACTTGCAAACATGACCGAGAACCGGCGGGTCCATGAAAGCGGCTCAGGAGTGGGGATAAAGCAGCAGCAGCGTATGTATAGTAATACAAGCGCGCTGCGCCCGTTATGAATCTGCTGCTCTATCCACACTCTTGAGCAGCTTTTCGGTCATGTTTGCAAGTATTTCTCACCTATTTCGGAGCATTTAAACGCAGAATGAGAATAGACCTTTCGTAGTACTATACTTCTTTTCTCAAAACCTTTCAGAAAAATTGAAATCGGACCACCTAGGGTGCATCCAGGTCAGCTGCAAGGAAGTGCATTAAAAAATTCAGATTGCAATTATGCCAAAACTAATAATTCGACAGCGCCTCAATTTCTCCCACACAAAGTACATATCAATCACTACTATGTCGTGGAAAGCCTGCACTGCATCTCAAAAAGTGGCGAAATAATGATTTCTTTAAAAACGCTGATTTTTTCTGGTTTTTCCAGTTTTTCTCCGTTACTAATATTCCGATCATTTTCTTTGCATTTTGATTCTCTACAGCTTGTCCATCTAGATTGCTCCATTAGTTTTTATGTTACAAGCGAAAAACAAAACAAAAAAAGGTTTTTTGCATCTATATGCTTATAACAAATTTAGCAATGACACTTGCGAGTAGGAAACATAACTGGATATAACTACGGGCCGTTTTACGTATGATGGCGCAGTCGGTTTTCTGGTAGTATTTTTGTCACGTGAAAATCTCTATTGATTGGTCTATACCCCGGCACTCCTCCGTATCTCACCATGTCTATATAAAAGGGAAATCACAACAAGACTATTTCTATTTCACTCTCTCACTGATATAAGGATAGCTAAAAGAACTTTCAACAACAAATCATTGTATTGAGGAATCAAAGAAATGGTATGAGCACTAGGTTAGGTTCAGGATAAGTGGGCGATATATAGGTACGCGTATACATATGGTAATAGTTCACTGTACAATCCTATTCTTTTGATGAGGTTCAGAGTTGTTTGTGGTTTAATTGTTTGAAATCCGCAAGCTCCAGGTTATTTCATAACCCTCTCTCCTGCTGTGGCCTGAAACCCCGACAGAGAAGCGACGGACCTCAAGAAAAGTAGACTGCAGACTACTCAATTTCCTGGCCCAGAATCCCGAATTGAATACATGAAGGGTAATGTACAAAAAATCTTATAGGTCGAAGTGCTGAGATATGCTCTATGAGAACATCTGAAAAATATAGATCTTGTTAATGTAAGTCACGTTGGTTCCGCTAAATGTTTAGCTAATTTGCTGTCTTTCATGACTTCTGAGACAACTGGCAACCGTGCATTCTTGGTAAATGAACAATGCATTGACAGTTTCATGGCGACACATGAACCCATCGGGTTACTATGTTTAAGTTGGTGAGTTGGTGAGTTTGCGTAAGAAAGTCAATTTGATGACAAATGATACAGTGGAAGAAGAAAACGATATCAGTTTCTCAAACTTAGGGAAATATTTCAACATGTTCATGAGCGGGAGTGAATAAAATCATGAGTATTACAAATTTTAGTGGAACAAAGTTCTTTTTATTGAATAAAGTAGCAGTAAATTGATTTTTTTGCATATCTGTCATTTTTATTATCTATCACTAAAGTCTGGAAACTATGAGAATTTGATGCCGTAAAGCATCATATTGGATTGTTGTTGTTGTTCGACCTAGTAGGACCATTCATTCGAGTGCTAGTGGCCATATTTGTTTATGAATATTGAATAAAAAGCTTCCACAGTGTGATACCGGCTTTGATATTATAAAAAATTGTTTTTTTTCAATTAACAGGAAAAATAATGTGAATCTATTACAGTCTCTAAGGAATTTGAAAAGTAGATATATTTGGTAATCAAACTGTTTGAAAATATTTCCGAATAGCCGGCACACGTATGATATCTCTGAGCCAAAAGTCACTAAGTTACCCGTTATAACTAAGAAGATAGGGACTACTGAGATACGAGTAATGAAAGGCGGTGTTGATAAATTAAAGAATATTACAAACTCATTAAACAAACCAATAAATTGTCGTGGAAGTCATTCCTGAAGTATGGGTAATATAATATAATTGATAACGAACAATCGGACGTCCATAAATTTGGAATTATATTGTACCTAAACAGTAATAAAAATTATTTAATATCCAAATAACAATCCTGCTATTCATATCCGAGCAACTAATTCATCGGCACTATTAAAATTAATTGGTTGACGACAAGTTGTTCTCGCTGAATTGTCCTAGGTCATATTTAGGCTATATTAACGAATATAAAAAGGGGTAAATGAAAACAATCAATAATCGGTGTTGAAAATCAGTCGAAGACGAGTTGAACTAAGATTAGTTGAAAGTAGTCAGTGAGTCCAAAAGTAGTTGAGCGCAATTGAACGAGTTATTATGTACGAATCAGTTGAAGCAATTATTGAATGTTAAACAGTTAATATAATCTAATCTATTTGTAAATTACAGAGCATCGAAATGTCTTCCAACTTTTTAGAATAGATTCATACCATTTTAAAGTACAATATATTAAATGTTCCTATCAAATAATATAAAGTCAGTGCGATTCGACCAAACCAAACTCCTTAAACAATACGAGAAATCATAAAACTTTATAAAGAACTACCGTTCAAAATGAGTGAAAAGTAGTAGGAGACTTGAACAATAGACGAGCAAGTTCAATAATTGAATAATGAGTATAAATCTGACTTAACTCCACGTTAAATGACCAGTTCCAGAGTTAAGAAGCCCTTGGCAACAGACAGACATCAGCATGGCATCAATTTGTAAATGAAGTGAGGATATTGTATTACTTATATTTGACAATTAATTCAACTCATAGAAGAAACATATTTTTAAATCGAAAATTAGAGTTCTGTATTTTGTGTAAAATTTTGTATATGTAAGCAAAACGTTTTCGGCCTACGGCCATCTTCAATGTTCATCTGAAATTTATATGATATAATTTTGATGTACAAATATAAAAAATTGTTCAGTACCTGTCATGAGAATGAAAAATCGTCTTGATTGAAGTAAAACTTGTGAGCATTCCTCAAATGTGTTGTATGTTCCTGCTTCTGAAAATCACATTTGTATTGTCCAAATTAATGGAAATTTACTAATTTTTGTCAATTTCAACTTTGTTTAAACTTTTGAAAATTGTTTTGGCCAACGGCTCGACAGCCGTGGTAAGGCAGCGTGCTGTCAAGTGTTACGTTGTGTGCGATGTTGCCAGATTTACAAATTTATGATGATGGGTAATGACGTCATTCAAAATTTGGAATTATAATATGAAAAATATATAGAAGCAGTGTGGCTTGTATGGTTGAGAGAAATATCGAGAGGAACTAGATAGTGAATTTCAAGTTTTGTCGCTAATCAGGCGCAATAGGAGAATCATAAAGATGTTTGGAAAACAAAAATTTTGTACAAGTGCGATGTTGACAGGTGCAAAGCGGATGTTAGTCGTAAGAGTCCTTTTATTTTCTTTTTTCACCCTCCTTCACGAGGACAACCACTGATGTTGGTTATCCCCACGAATGGATCTAGGAACTTCCACATCCATGGTTGTTACTCCTTTCTTTCCTCTGGGTGGAATTCCTCATTACCCCGTATGTGGAATAAGGGCTAGGGAGTATTTCCATCCCACACCTCTTTACTTCACCTTGGGTCAAGGATTTCATGAAAACCATCTATCTCTCACCATTTTCAACTTCTCTAGAATTTCAAGCCAACTTTACATGGAATAAGGAGTTTGAAAGTCTTTCCCCCTTTTTCAAAACACCCTTTTAATTCAGGCTCACATCGAAATGCCTTGTATGGATCAAATGTTTCTTGAAAAGACCTTTTTTCTTTCACTATTTTCTTCTTCTCAAGAACAGCCTTCTCAAACCAACCTCCTGTGGAATAAGATGTTTGAAAGTCTTTTCACCAGTTTATTAAGAAGAATCGACTTATAGACACAAGGAGCTTGAAAGTCCTTTCAGCAGTTTATTATCATAACGTTATCGACTTTGTGAAGCCAAACTTATATAACTTGAAGAGTTTGAAAGTCCTTCCACCAACTCAATATTATTACTTACATTAATCAATTCTTCTTCTCCAGCAGTTCTTCTTCTTCCGCGCCACCAAAGCCAGCTTTGCACCTGTCAACATCGCACTTGTCAAAATTTATGTTTTCCAAACCTATTGCGCCTGATTCGCGACAAAACTTGAAATGTACTATCTAGTTCCTCTCGATATTTCTCTCAACCATACAAGACACACTGCTTCAATATGTTTTTCATATTATTATTCCAAATTTTGAATGACGTCATTACCTATAATCATAAATTTGTAAATCAAGCAACATCGCACACAACGTGACACATTTGTACATCAAAATTATACATATGTTCATCACTAACGATGGCCTGTGTCAGATGTTTTACACAGACAATTTGCGTTCCTATTGGCACGTCACATGTTTACTGAATTATGTTCTTCATTAATCAAATTATAAGCGAAAAATCTATTCATTTTTCTTTTGGTGTAGTTGAAGATCGGGAAAAGTATCGAAAATTGAAAAACCTACCAATAAAAATCTCAATACAGGTTGAAGTTAATTTAGCCGCTCGAATTAATTTTTCAAGTTGAATTTTCTGAGCAAAACCCAACGCCTTGTATAGTCTACTCAGGCATTACTGCAACAACTTGGTGATGACCAAGAGAGGGTACGACAACAGGTTCGACCCCAGCATTGTAGCTTGGTATAGTCGCCCACATCTAGTTAATGGTCAGAATCAGCCTCTATACAGTTTAGAAGTACAAATATATTTACCTTCTTGATGATATCAACTGTATTGAATATGACATTTGTTGATAGGATAGATTCTACGGCTCAAATTACATACGACAGTGTTGTCAAAGGTTTATTTAACGATTGAAAAAAAAAACATTTTTTTTAGCTCAGGAGGCCTTGATCAAATTAAAACCTATACTAGTTTACATCAGTAACTCATAGTTATAGTCATTTCATCGATAAGATCAAAAACAAGTCCTACAGCAGGAATTGAAATTTTCTGAACGCATTTTCAACGAAAACATTGTTTTTTTCACATGGTACCTACCGAGGGCTATCTTGCCATTCGATAAAGAATTTAATTACCAATTCAACGATATACATTATGTTCCACTTTCTTTTTGTTCAAAACTGAAAACGATGATCAATTATTGAATTTGTACAATATTTTATACGATGCCTACAAATTCCAATGAGTTATCCGTTTAGGTTTGATGAAATGAAAGGTAGCCGTGGAATCATGGAAAACTGTAGGTGATTAATGTCATGTCGAAATCACATACCAATTTTACTTGTCATCTCGTTTCGTTTGTAAAAAGTTTTTTCGAAATGGAAAATAGTAATCGTTATTCTCGAAACGAACAAATCGATATAATATTGAAATACGGTGAATGTCAGAAGAAAGCTGTCAATGCTGGTATGCTGTTCGTTATCCGTTAAGACGGCACCCATCGAGGAGCTATTTCAGGAAATTGGAAATGATGCTGAAAAGAACCAGCTGATCAACACCACATCCACTTCATCGTCAGTGAAGAAGCGGAAACTAATGTTTTAGCATGTGTTAATTTTTCTTGCTTGTGCTTCAGTGCGAGAATTGGGAATTGAATGTGGGATCAGCAGGGAAAATGCCAGAAAAGTATTGAAAAAACATGAATATCGCTCCTATAAATACAGTTTGCATCAGCATCTATATGAAAATGACCCAGAACGGAGACTAACTTATTGTCATTGGCTTTTGCGTCATCATGATTCAAATTATGGTTTTGTCTCGAAGATACTGTTTACATATGAGTCTTGGTTTACGAATAATGTTATGTTCAATAGGAATAATACAAGGTATTGGGCTCAAGAAAATCCTAGGTTGCTGAGAGAAGGCAATTTTCAAGAAAGATTTGGAATCAATGGGTAGGATTCCTAGGTACAAGAATCATTGGACCAATTCTTTTCGACGGGCCTTTGACGGGCCAAAGATATCTACACTTCTTAGAGAACGATATTCAAAATAATATCAACGATTTACCTGAGAACATCAGGGAAAATATGTTTTTCCAGCAGGATGGTGCAGGACCACATAATGCTAATATTGTTCGGCTATATCTTAGTTATACCTATGGGCAGGGATGGATTGGAACAAATGGTCCAATCAGATAGCCAGCCAGATCACCCGATTGAACCCCTTTTGATTTTTATTTATGGGGTCACATAAAATTCGAAGTATACTCGAGGAGATCAACTTCTTTGGAGGACTTGAGATATGGAGTTGAGCGCGCATTTCAGGAAATTCCTGCTTACGAACTGATAAATGTGATGAGGTGTACAATAAATAAAACTAGTCTATGTGTTAGGGAAAACGGGCAACACTTCGAACATATCATTGATCATTAATAAATACAATGACTTTTCGATGGTTGTGAAACTCTTCTATTGAAAACAGGATAATGGTATTGTGAGTAATAATTTGTAGTTGAATGTTTCACTATTTCAGACGCTAGATTTATTCAAACTATACCGCATTTTTGAATGTTGAACTTGACAAAATAAGTTTTTCACAAGACATTGAAGTTTTTAATAATAACCATGATACAATTCATTTATTATTTTGGAAAATTCAAGTGCATCCCTGGCAGTTTACCGGTTGTTCCATTGTTCCTTTCCAATGAAAACGAGTGATCGCTTATAACTTCAATATAAGTACGCCGTCAAACGAGAGACTCGATTTTGTTGTTCATGTTGAAAAGACCAGTGAAATGCTTTTGATTAACAATAAAGTGAATTTACCTGAAAGCGTCATGTTGAGTGATGTTTAAATGAACAATTGTTTTATCCCCACAGAAGTACGAGATAAATGTTTCATTTATAACGCAGCTAGAGATACATATATCAGGTCCGTTATTCTATCGGTGAGTTTGGTTTTTGTAAATTATTTTTCAATTTTCATATAGGAGACTTTTCAATATAATGATCTATTTTGACGAATTCTACATGCTGTTGAAGAAGTGCCTCACTTGTATATTTGAACTTGAGAACCTATTAAGGTTGCTGATAACATTCGTTAATAGATTTGATACACAACTTGGCATTGAAAACGAAGGGTTATCTAAAAAAAATGTATTTAATGGCGACGAAGGGAGCAACTAAGAGTTAGGTCTGTGACCGTGAAAACAGACTGTTGGTTGAATTCATATTGAATTTTATGTATAGTATTGAGTCCTAATGATTTAACCATTCCCAGTTAGCAACATGTTTGTTTATCCACACTAATTTCTAACAAAGCAAGATAAGTCTGTTTTGGAAAGTACAACCTCAAATAAATCCTTGCCCACTTCTCATAATATTCAAAAAACAAATGAGATGTCGCAGCAATATGACGTGACATTTGAACTTGAAGACAAGACAGTCAAATTCGTTTGTAGCATCACATTATGAAATTTAAATCAGTGAAAGTCTCAGCAAATGAAGCTCATACTGCTGAACAACTTATCTAGAGAGATAATGTTTCAACAAAATAACTGATATTCGTTATTTGAGAGATTTATGTCTATTTAATTTCACTAGATAACAAACCAATACAAAAAAATCATATTCAAATATCAATAATTATAATAGAAAATAACCTCTGCAGGCAACAGTTGCTATTGATATTCCAAAATAGCAATAAAATAATAAATGTTACCATCATCCAAAACAAAAAGATTTCTAAGATGAAACTCAATAATTCCAGGCAATTGATTACCACTAAATAAAAAATGAAGTGTAAGCCTAATTTTCTATTGGAATGTTACACAGTTAATGAAAATGTCCAGCAATGTTGTAACTAACCTTAACAAAGATGGAAGTAATGATTGTTTCTATCAGAAACATTAATACATGTACTGATGTCATCCTGTAGTCTCCCTGATGATGGAAATAAATATTTCCAAAAGTTTGGAGATCATTAATATTACCACAGTTCGCTTCGCAAGTATAATTACAAGTAGTAATAATTATATGCATATTCATCTACCTCTAACAGTTAGTTTCCCATTGTCATGTTCACATTATCAACAACAATGTTATGACGAATAGGAGAGTAACAGCTGATAGATTGAGATAAGAAACACAATGGGTGAAGTGAATAAAACTGAGCACACGCATTTTCCTAAAAAATTGAGCAGATGCTCCGGTTAGATGTGAATAAAGAGAAGTTACTCAATGGAAACCAAGAGCACTTGCTCCGAAGAGGAGTCGACTAGTGACTCGAAGTACCTGCTCCTATTTCTAAGTGAATAAAAATTGGGACTCACTTCAAAATGTGAGTAGGTACTCAAAAAATTGCCGATCCACTCATTCATAGACTCAACTTGGACAAGTGAAGACGTTTTCATTATTAATGCGAAAGCGAACATGTTTGTGCCTCATGAAGGGGTAAGAGCACTTTCTCGTCACCTGAGCATGTACTCCAGTCAATAATTGAATTTTTATTCACATCAAAAGAGAACATTTGCTCTCAAGAACAGGACTTGTTCATCATTTTCAGGGCATCTTCTCCGGAGCATGCACTCCAACTTTATTCATATTTGTGAAGCACTTTAACTGATTCTTCTTAGTAGGGCAGTTCTCTACTTCATATGTAGTATAATCAAAGAGGCTTTACAAGGTTATTGAATACACCAAAATGAAATACAAAATACTGAATTTGATGAATAATGCAATTTATATAAACAAACTTTTGAGTTCATTACATAAACACAAAATATCTAGATTTTCAGTTATCGATCCATCAAGACTTTCAGTAATCCCATCAAAACAATCTAGAATTCATAATGAATGTACTAACGACTTACTTGAATTTTATCGAAACAGAATCACGGGCGGAAGCTAATATGAGGTTACTGTATTTTCTTAGGGTCTTTGGACAAGTTATTACGGACGTAAATTGGGGTATTAAGCGTTAATGAGCTTGCTGATTTATTCAGACATATTACCCCAACACTCGAGATTTCAATGACATTCCCATGGCTGAATAATGTTATTCTCATCAGAATCCTTTTTATGAATATAACTTGAAAAATTCCATGGAATCTCTCTTGGAGAAGATATTTTATGCAATTTATTTGCGTTGCAAATGTAAATGCGCATCTCTGATATGCTTTTGTGGAAAAGTTCGAAATTTTAGTTATAAAAGACGATTTATTTTGAGACCTTAAAGAGAACCACTGTCGAAACCTGGGGAGTAGGCGGATTGAGACCCCGGCGTCAAGTCACAAAATCCTAAACCCTACCTAAGAGACTACACCTGAGTAGTGAGCAGATTGAGTCAGCGATATTAGCGGCTACTGAAAAACACTCTTAGACTCTTCCTCAACACTTTCCAAACACTACGAAGAAACAGGCCTCAGAATAAATTTCATGCACACCAAAACTACAAGAGAAAGTCACTCGTGAAGCACTTGAAATCGAAAATCGTCCGAATTGCCTCAATAAATGCGATGATGGACGCAGACTATTCAATTCTTGGAAACCTCTTCTTTTTCTCCACCACCCCCCCAACCTAGCCTCGTCCACATTTCCGCTTCCTTGTTCAACCCTGGATAAATACTACACAACCACCCTCGCACCCCCAGTTCTCAGATTGAGTCCCCGGCGTCAAGACACAAAATCTGAAACCCTACCCAAGTGACTACACATGAGGAGTGAGCAGATTGAGACCTCAGTGTGAAAATCACTTTCTTTCTTTTTTTTTTATTTTTCAGTTTTTTCGTACCTGCCCCCAAGATGGGAACCGAAAAGTCATCATAACCTTGGAAACCTTCGGAATCGGTGGATTGGATGATATTCTAATGATTATTGGCCTGCGAGAGGTGGCCAGATCCAACTCCTTCAGCTTTTTTCAAGTGGATATCTCAAACAAAAGATTTACCAAACAAAACCTTTTCGTAATATGGATCACTTATAAAATACAATCAGGGATTTTATTCATGGAAAAACTCCGCAGATGCTGAGAAATGTTAAGATTAACACGCCGTCGAACATGCCAATATATTGCTATTTTCATTGTTATTCTAATACATATACAAAAAATCCATTCAACATTTTTCTTTACATTAAAAAATAAAGGTTTGGTAGGTATCAACTTTTTCTGAAATAATCACATATTTTTAATTTCCCTCCTATATGGTAGGAGATGATTCAATTTGAATAGGTGCATGTAGGGTTTGAAATGATGCATATACAGTGCAAGAAATGCCCCAACCCGAGGAAAGGTCCGGGAATACACAATAGCATTGGAGCGAACCTCGATACTCTCACCCCATCAAACCCCACTTCAAAAGTTCAAATAGCAACCTCCCATGTGTGATCATTGGAAGGCCCTTTAAAAATGCTTTTCAGTGGTACCCAATTTTGGAGGTGTGGGGGGTGTTATTGTCAAAAATACTCAATTTAGCCATTCTATCAATCTCTTTTTAGATAAGTTCAGAGTAACTCACCTGATTAGTAGAGTGTCAAGGTCAACTTGGTATGCGTCTTGTACAGTGCCCATTGAGAAAAGCTTTCAAACATCATGTTTCCAGCAGTACCAAGCAAATCTGACAATGAGTATTCCCTGGAATAGTTCAAAATGATTTCCGTTATTCTACAAACAATAATAGCCTGTTTTCAAATTCTTGTCTCACATTCTCGACTATTGCTATCCTTAAACTATTCAATTGAGGCTGGCTGAGTTTCATAAACTGTAGGTTTCAGATGACCCCTTGGAAAAAATTTGGAAGGGTCAAATCTGGAGATCCTGGAGGCCACTCGATAGGTCCTCTCCTTCCAATCCAACGGTCACTATAATGGTCATCCAAATATTATCTCACAGGGCCATAATAGTGCGGTGGGACGCACTCTTGTTGCTAACGAACATGATCTTCATATGAGACTCGGTTGCCGTCTGGATCAATTTGATTTTCCAGCTGGTCCACAATTGAAGGCTCTATCATATTTTCCAACATTTTGAGATGCAGTTCTCCATTTAGAATGCCATTGATAAAGTGTCGTATAATTTTATCTCCATAAATTCCAGCTCACACATTTACTTTTTGAGGATGCTGAGTGTGCTCTTCCCTCAAAAGGTGCGGATTTTCTTCACTCCAATAACAATAGTTATGCTTATTGACCTTTCCATTCAGGAACATCAGTTCGCAAAATTCCTCAGAGTCATCATTACCTAGCTTTTACAAAATTTTCATTTCATACGAAAAACAAAATATGCTTAGATTCATGACAGATTCCTGTTTCCCTTACAGCCTTTCGCAACGAAAATTTAGGATTAATTGCAAATTGTCTCAGTGCTCCCACAGTAGCAGCTTCATCAAGTACTCGCCCAGAAAGAAATATTGGACCTGATATTAATGACCACCAATGATTGACTGCAAAATCATTGTCCCACGTATTTCTGAAGCAATGACCAAACATAATGAAAATCAGTCCATTTTGTGATCAAATAATCAACGAAATCATTAAAATAAGGTTACCATGTCCATTACAATAACGTAATTTCATGATTAATGTTATGTTCAAATCATTTCCACAATGAAAATTTGCCTTATAACAAGGAACAAATGCATTGCGCAAACGAACATGAAGTTATTAATACTATGTATCATTAATCATCACACTTCCTTGTAATAATACATCCAGGGTATGGCTGAATGTTCAATGATGATGGCCTCAGTACAGTGACATCATTTTATCAATGCTTGGAAACATCAGCCAATACACCCATTCATTGATATTATAGTCCGTAAAATAAAGGCAGGATAAAAACCGCTTAATTAAATCCTATAAGTCTCTGAAGAAAACGATCTTTGGATATGCAAATAAATACTTTATTACTCCACGCCTTCATTTTAATTCATCGATCAATTATTCTCGACATCACCCAATGTACTTGGTCTTGTTGTCAATGTCCGAGTGCCTTGTGTGAATGTTGTGATTCAACTGCACCACTCCACTTCCCCCATCCCAAACGACGCTTGAACCAATCAACGAATTTCCCTCCAACTCAATATGCATTTCTGGGAGGAACTGTCCTAACTCGATAATCATCGTTCCACGGGAATTTATATAGGTTATAGAAGTTTTGAGTGTTGAGTGTCACATGCGAGATTTTTATAGCTTCATTACCATTTATTGAATCGGATTTTTTTAATAACCTAACCACGCCGCACGCGAGGTTGTGATATGGTCAAAAGCAACGACAATTTTACAATTTCAACTTTCAAGTAGGTAAACGTACTAACTATTGAAAATGTATGGGTCGATCTGCCTCTTTCTCGCATATCGTGAAAGAATTTTGATATGGGGTTTTCAACATTTTTCCGATCTGTAGCTGATTTTCATCCCAAGGAACAATAAAATTGCAGGTACTTGCAGCAATTTTGAATTTAATTTCTTCAACACCAGTAGCGTTCTATTTGTTCGTAAATATTTTATATTTAATGTTAACACCTATTTTTTTGTAGCAGTGTTGATTTGTATTGATTTATATTTCGATGTAACTTTTAACAAACTTGAAATTTTTTCAGTCATCTAATGCAAGATTTTTCCCATATTTCTGTGTCATAAATGGGAGAGGTTGAGTAGAACTCTACAATACTGGAGCCTTATTAAGTCCAGAGTTTTGAGTACGGCAGCCATCTGGCCTTTATTTGTATCATGCTCCTTGTCCAGTATATAGTGGTCAAATTAGATCAGAGTGATTATATAGTTCTGTATTTTTTCACCTTTGAAAAACCAGCAAGAGAAACTAATAGTCTCTTCATGCCCAATTAAGTTATTGAAAAGGACATGGAAAATCTCAAACGACCAAGTTCACCATACGTGATTCGCAATTATCATTTTTTGATAAGGCAAAACCATCCAAGAAGCGGAGGACCGAATAAAGTTCCTGCAATCCAACAAGTCGTCGATTCAGCTTTTTATTTTCGCCATTGGAGAAGATATCACAAAAATTTAAGGAATCCACACATACTTTAGAATCAAATATAAATTTTTCAATATGATGAGGCAGTGGATATCTGTTTTGAAACAATATATGTTTTTTATTTGAATTTTCCCGAGGAAAGTATCATGTTTGGGTTCTTTCTAGAAAATTTGTTTTACGAAATAAAATCAAACAACTCTTACAAAAAAACACATTTTGTGAATATCTGGAGAAAACTCAAAAGTATTCCTGAATGAAGATACAGCTCTATATTAACTATATGAAATAAAATGTTTACAGCAAAATAGCATCATTTACAAAATAAAATTATATTATTGATTCAAGCGAAGGTATCATTGATCTTGTTGAAATAAGCAGATTATCTTGTTGATATGAAATATGAATTCATTTCTCATTGTAGAATTCTAGAAACAAAAATTTTCTTGACTAGAAATATATTTCATAGCTGGGGTGCAAAACTGGGAATTCATCTTAATATTTTTATGTGAAACTCAGTAGAATATGTTTGTATGTTGGGTGTTCTAATCTGATATCAATCACATTTCCTGGTTGAAATCATTAAATTAGAATGAGTCTGCGTCAACTGAAGAGGGTTTGTTTTTTTCTGTGTGTTTGTTCGTGATATCGCGATTTTTTCTGAAAGTTCGGTGAATAATTTTGAAATAGAATTTCTATGAACATTGAATGTATGTTTACTGGTGATCAAAGGATGTACTCTCATTGATAGAATATGCCTTTTAGTAATAAGGAATAAAGTTGGTTGGTTAATGCACAAAAAACATTAATGTTATTACACTCTTCTGATTGAACAATGAACTCTAGGTTATACAATAATCATTGTCGACCATGAAAGAATGTCCCTAATCGTTGAAATAATTATATTAAACATTGTACCAATGCCAATTAGGGATTAAACAAAAAACTTTCGGAGATAAAATACATGTATCGATAATTACTATAAGTAATAAAATTGATTGTTATGTACAAAATGCATTGATGCCAGGTCAACAGTCGATGTTCAAGATTGTATCAATGAACGTGGTCCTAAAGCAATGTCGTTTTAGTGAACATATAAACACCTCTTCATCAGACAATCAACAACTGAACATTATAGTGATCACATAGGGCATCGGTTGAGAAATAATGTCCAAATACATTATCGTAATGCTGTTTTTCATTACAATCAGGTCACTTTTTCGTTCTGTGCGTGGTGTAGCCCCCTTTTTTGTTCCTTACGGTTCGACGTTTCGCATACAGCTAAATAATTTCAATCTTTTCATCCATAGAATAAACCATTGTCGCGAATCCAAAAAACTCCGACAAAACTCAAGTTACATGTTCACACCCCAAAAATAACTTGACAAAATGAAAGAGAACTTCAACAGCAATACACTCGGAAAACTAACAAATAAATCTAATATTCGAGATTTGGAAAATTCTTTGCGAAAGTCCAATAACTCTTCAAAGCACGGTTTAAGCCGGCATCTCAGCGCGAGACTTGGCGAGCTCGGCTTGGGGATTGTCGAGTCTCGCGTCGTGAGCACGGTCGACTTGCGTACGATCAAGACTTGCCAAGCGTAAGCTCGAGGTGGCTCGACCGTTCCCTTGAAATGACGGTAAATTCTGCAAACATCAAAGGCGGTCGGCTCGACTAGATGACTCGTACTGTATGGTTTGTTGAGTGGTCCCACGGCGCGAGGGTGCCTGTCGACAACGTCGGCTACGACGGGAGACCGGTTACTTCAGAGATAATTTGGTGGTGGCAGAATATTGTGTATTAACATGGTGTTGAATTCAGAAGCAATAATTGAATTCTTAGATTTATATGAGGAAGATGATGTCATTTGGGACCCAACCACAATATATATATTTCACTATCATCCGGGCGTCCTTTCACAATTCCGTATCTGAGTGTCCGCCACGCAGTTCTCAAAAAACCTCTAGTTTTACAGATGAATATTTTTAAGCTCCAAACATTATATTTATAAACGGTTTTCAAGCTCTATTGTTTGACGATACATATTTGAAAGTTTTTTTTACATATATCACGGCGTCCTTCCATACAAATGCCTCTGAGCGTCTAATATATATATATATATATATATATATATATATATATATATATATATATCATGAATTACCGCTAGTTAAAGTCCGGTTTGTATAGTTTTCTTTCATCCTGTCTACTGGTGAGCGTCCGGCGATGTTGCCGGGTTTAACGTTAGCCTTTAGCGACATTCTTCGAATGAGTGAAACGACACTTTGTACCTGCCGGATGCTAACCGTCTGCTGCCGGTATGAAGCCGTTGTTCCTATTTCTCCATTTGCGGTTTTAAGGCCGAGTCTCATTAATTTTGTTTCAGTCAGGGGTATTATACGTACTCCAGTATTTATTTTATTATTGGTCAAAATCACTAAGCCGTCATTTTGATTAATATTAGATTCATTGAAATGAGCTGTGGAATTTGCTATATTGAAGTCATCTACTGATTCCAAGTTCCAGGTAGTATTATAAAAGCTTGTGTTTTGATTTCTTCCTGATTTTTTGAAATATTTAAAAATTATATCATTTCGCGAAAAAAAAACTTGAATAAATGAAAAAAATATATTGTTTCCTTGAAACATTTTAGGTAGTTTGCTAACGAAAGTAAGGTTGTAGCTAAATAGTAATGGTCCCGCTCTAGAAATAATAATATTATGTTTATTATTCTAAATATAAAAGTAGATACTAAATAGTGGCAAAAAGAAAAAAAAAATCAGTGAAAACAGTTTTTTAAATGCCACGATATTGTCAAACGCGCCTGACAAACTGTTAGAAAATACAGATGTTGAACATTCGTGGGAAATAGGATATTCCTCCATAATACCAGAGAAGTCGAAACATCGCTATGAAAAAACGTATACAACTCTCAAGAACTGGTTTGAAGAAAGCAAGGGAAGGTCTTGTAGCTCTAAGAAACTTTCAACAATGTTTAGAATTTGTTGTTATGGATACGTTTCTAATTATATTTCTTAATGTCACGTTATAGTCAAACGCGCGTGTCAAGCTGTTAGAAATTATCTTTAACTGATTAAATTATGAGTAGCTCTGAGAGCGAAGAAAATACAGACATTGAACAATCGTGGGAAATAAGATGTTCCTCTATAATATCAGAGAAGACAAAACATCGCTATGAAAAAACGTACACAACTTTTGAGAAGTGGTTTGAAGGAAGCAGGGCAAAGAACTTCAACGGAAAAGACCTGTTGGCATATTTTGTATATATAGTCTAGTCAAGAAGTGAGTTTTCTGCGAAAAATCGTTCCAAGTTTACTGAAAATATGAGCTATGGTTCATTCGATTCGGGATGTCATTCTGAGAAAGACGTATTTTTCCATTTTTTTCGCCGACGAAAATTTGCTATTGTTAATAACAACAAAAAAAAACCCTCAGTTTTTTGGCAATAGCTCAAAGATATCTAATGAAAGGGAAAACGAAACAAAAAATTCTAGAAGAGGAGGAAATTTTCCATGAAAAGGTACTTTATTACTCTATCTCAGTTATTAATAATTTCATTTCAACGTTGAAAATAGCGGGCGTTACGACAGGGATAGAGCGCCTCTCGAGAGAGCAATGCACACAAAACATATTTTTATACTATTAAATATGAATTTGAAATTTCCAAAAAAGCATAGGATCATCTGAAGACTTGAAGGTACTCAATAATATATAATAATTATAAAATTTATATAAGTTCTTTCTTTTGTTCATTATAAATTTCTAAAGTTAACAAAATATGCAAAATGGAACAAAAAATTGTTTTCATTGATATTTTACATTATTATCAGTTTTTTGTCTGACGATGGCATTTCAAATCGACTAAAAAATACTATATTCGTGTATGAAATATTTATAAACAAATGGATAAGTTGAATATTTGGTTATTCTCTACCTAATAAAAAAAGATATATTTTTATCGATTTTGTAATTGTTTATTAATTTAACAATTATTTACAAACAAACCGTGATTTTTGAATGGTACAAGAAATAACAACAAAAACAACCATATTAGACAAACTGTTCAAAAATTATTTTTTGGAATTTTTAAAGAATTTTCTAGAAAAATTACCAAAAAAATGTTTTGAACTGTTTGTCGTATATGGTTGTTTTTGTTATTTTTTGTACCCAAAAAAAATTGAATTTCAATCAGAGTTTGTAACTAATTGTAAAATTAATAAACATTAACATTACTGCTAAATAAAATGATTAGGTAGAGAATAACCAATGATGAATTTCAAAGAAAAAATAATTCTTAATATATTATTTAAATAAAAAAAAACTATTATAAACAATTAATTGCATTTTTAAGATTTTTTTTTCAAATATCATAATACACTCATAGCATCCTAATAAAAAATATTCGAATTATCCAGTTGTTAATAACTATTTCATATACAAATATATTTTTTTAAAACGTTGTGAAATGAATTTGACATAAAATTGATAATAATGTGAAATATAAGTATTTTTATAATCACTCGATTTTTCATATTTTGTTTGTTGACTTTAGAAATTTATAATTAACAAAATAATCAACATTCAAACAATTTCATACAATATTATTGAATATAATATACACATATTCCAATGTTAGTGATGACGACGATTCAGTCACAGATTCGAGCTATATTTCAACAGAATCTGAGTTGAAAAGCAGCAGTGATGTAGATTCACACTAGAACAAAACGATATGCCCATTGAAAAAAGAAAGAAGATCCTTATAGCAGTTGTTGGAAAGCATGACTTGGAAAAAACTAACAAAACATGCAAAAAAATAGCAAAAAACAAAAAGAGACAGGCAAAAATAAATAAACAATACTAGATATTGAACAAAAAGAAACAAAAACGTTTCGTATTTAGTAAAGCCGAAATAAAATTCAAATTTCATGGACGAACTTTCTCTATTAAAGTACACATATTTAACTAAATGGATTTATCTCATACATAATCTCCCCCACCGGAGTTAAGGAAAAAAAAACAACTCACATAATACAACTTTCACTCCAGCTATCATCGAAACAAGCTTATCAGATCACTACGCAACATATCCAATAAACAACTCAAAAAAAAAAAACTGAACAAAAAACCATGAAAACGACGAATACTACAAAAAAAAATAACTACAAAAAAAAAAACTGTTCAAAAACAAAATGTTGGAAAAGTTACAAAAACCAAGATACATAATCAGCCTAAACACATCTTGCTAATAAATTCGAAACGGTTAGTGAATTACCTACCGTCGCGTTATCCCTAGCAAGTAGTAAACACAACCAATCGTTCTAAAAATAGCATGTTCGAACATTTTTTTTTACCAACGAATACTGCCAATGACGATTTTCAAAACCCGCCGGTGTGTGAAATAGTATACTTAATATTTTCCAGGGTTGCCTATTTTCCATAAATTGAAAGACGCTTGGAGGTGGGCGCTCTGAAAGTAGTATATACCTTCCAAGGAATATACAGAAGATGGGCCTTGCGCCGCTGGCGGTAAAACCGTTGAACTAATAATATACAGTAGTATTCAAGAAAGTAGGTTCTACTATCAAGGCGTCCAACAAACTTTCGAATATGTGAACTACCAAGATGATTATATATATATGTCTAACTTTGGATTGAGTATTTTTCTACAATAACACCCCACTTCCCCAAAATTGGGTGCCCCTGAAAAGCATTTTTAAAGAGCTTCCCAAATATGTATCACACATGGCGGTTGTCATCAAAACTTTTGAAGTGGGTTTTGATGGGGAGGAGGGGGTGAGAATGTCGAGGTTTGCTATTTTTGTTTCCCCAACCTTGCCTCGAAACAGGTTTGGGCATTTCTTATCTTTTTTAATTTCCGAGATATTCTCACTGGCCTCTTTTGAATTTGATTCACTGTATATTTATGCGGAATAATATTATCTGTGAAATCTATAATAAAATGTTACCTATTTGCTGAGAACATTATGGAGACTTTATATGGAAACAAACCTAGAATTTAAGACCCTGTATGCATAAATATTACCCATACTAATTGGTCACTGACACGATCAAATTCCAATAGAAAAATTAATTAATACTTTTTAGACCTGTGATGTGTTATTATAATGATTTTATGATGTTTCTATTAAAAATTACCGGTTCAAGATATCTTCGAATTGCAACTAGAGCATAACATCTATGCCAAATTTATTAGGTAGGTAGGTAGTTACTTGGCAACGTGTTTCTACTACAAAATTCATTGAATTTTAGTGATTGAATGAGGCAGTTCAAACAAAAATACACGAACGCAAAGATATGTACATTATCTCTGGCAAAGTGTCACCATCTGAACTTTTTGATTAATTAACTTTGTGACTAATTTTTGCTTTGAAAATGATGAAAGCTGATTCCTCTTTTGACTTGTTTGACCGATAAAATTTACAATTCATGTCATAAATTGATCGTTTCTCAATTCAACATTCTTAAATCAATAATTTTTTTTTCAGTCTTTCAATTCGAAAAGTTTTACAAAAAAAACAGCTATTGAAGCACATAATAAAACTCATTGAAAAAAAAACGGAGGATAGGGGTTTATTTTTGCCCGACATATCAATCTTGATGAGCATCTAGAAGAATACAATGATAACAATCCTGATCCACGTATATTTTTTTGGATTGGAATAATGGAACATCAAGTTATGTGGGAGGTAATAAGGGGTCAATTTGTGCTCGACGAAATCAAAAAACATGTAGTCCATAAAGCATCCCCATTCTCAAATTCTTAACGAAAACAGAATAATTTTATCGCCAACCCTCATAAACACGACAAATTCGTGGCTGGAACTCTTGCGTTCTTTCACCCTGATAAAATGCGTTAGATAATTATTGGATTGAGAGTATCTTGAATAGGTTTGTTAGGTCACCAAAGTTAGATTGTGTTCTCTTTTTTTGCGATCAACTTAAATCTGCAAATGAAATTACATTCACTACAAATTTGAACTTGATATAGTTAGTAATGGATAAATATATTATTTATTTTCTCATAAGGTACATAGATATTATGAACTATTTCAAATAAATGTATAATTCGACAGGTCACATGATTAAGAGCCGCAAAGTGGAACATTGTCGACTCAGCGATATTTGTCGCACAAAGCAGAAGCGCGACAACCGCTCGAAATTTTCTAAAAAAGAAGAAATGAAAAAAGTCATAGATTTAATAAATGGGGTCCTGTTCTTGGAAAAGAAGTCAATTGGACTTAAATTTAAAAAAAAGTAGCTGAAGTTGCCAACGACAGATGTCTTAACATTGATTTTCTCACCTAATTGATATAGTTTTTCATCCTATTTAATTGAAAGATAGATTGCAATTATTATGAGCGTTTGTGGATACGCTGTAGAGATAAGTTTGTTAACATGACAATAATTACAGAAGAAAGGAAAGAGTTTGAATAGAAAAATTCCACAGAGCAACATACATTTATTTTCAAGGACGATTCTCTTTTCCTTTATATAAAATTTGTGCCACTTGGCCACTAGTCATTTTTCAAAGATGTATAAAAATGTATGAAATATTCATTATTCTCGATATAATGAAAACTGATCGTATACATGAAGAATTGATTTGCTACGAAGCTGGCCTGTACACCTTTCGGTATTAGCCCTTTTGATCTACCGTCTATCTGGTTTTTCCACTGCAAGGGTTACCCATCCCAACTCCACACTCCCAAAAATTTGCGGGGAAGGAAGGCCCTTTCTTTATTTCCGTTCTATCCTCTCCTCCTATTTCTTTAGTTTGTTCATGGTTTATGACCTAGTGTTCATTGTATTCTCCCCTTTTATTTTTCTTTTCCTCTTTTTCCTTTCCTTTCTTTTCTTTCACTTTTTTTTCCTTTCTTTTTCCCCTCTCTTTTTTTTCGTGTTTGGGTTGTGTTCCTATTTATTCCTCATCGTCAAAAATCATCTCGTTTCCCCATTTATCTAAATTGTTTATGATTTTTATTATTATATCTCTGTTTAGATTTCTGGGGGAGGGGAACGTTATGTTTTTTTTTCTCAGGGTTTCTATGAGGTTATTCCTTGCCCTTGCTTCCAGGTTGCAGTTGGTCATTATATGTTGCTGGTCTACTGTTTCGTATCCGCACCTAAATAGGCCATTTGTTTGTCTCAGTTTGAATCTGTGATAGTAGTTTTTTTGCATGTGTCCGTGTCCCGTGATCATCTGCGACGTTTTCCAGTTTGTGTCAATTAGGTCTGTTCCAACTGTTTTTATAATTGCGTGGGTTGATCTTCCTTTGTCTGAATTATTCCAGTTCTCTTGCCATGCTTGTATCTTCTCTTTCTCTATTTCAATCCTTTTTTTGTACCTGGTACTGTCTCGATTCTGTCATTTCGGTAATGTTTTATTATTTCTTCATCTGCTTTTTTGACACCGTCTTTGTCCTCCGTATTCCGTTTGGTGATTGAAATTTCTTGCCCTGTTTGTTCCATTTTTTTTCCTGATGGCTTCTATAATTTTTCCCTTTTTACTGTATGAGTATACGTTAGCTCTTTGTGAGTCGGATATTGAGGAGGGTCCACATTTGATGACATAACAATAACATCGCTATTTAACATGTTACATGCTATATGTTGAAAAACCGGGTTATGCCCACATTATAAATTTAGTAATCATGAATACGTATGGCGAGAAAGAGGCTCTGCTCCTTGCAGCGGCGTGCATAATTATTTTTGAAGACAGTAAAAGAAAGACGCGGAAAAGGCGGTTTTGGGTCCGTCGTAGCCTACAAGCAAGATCCAGATATAGTGGAAGATCTAAAAATGATGATTATCGTGCCTCGCCGAATTGGGGATTAGAATACAAGAGGGGGTTTAAAAAAATTTCAAAGTCTTCTTTTTCCAAATTCATATTTTTTGACATTTCTATTCATGTATCATGCTTTTTTTGTTTCACTTTAAATAAGGGACAACGGGTATCTCATAATGCTATAATGTCCCTATACAGGGTGTTTCCTAACTACGGTACGAAACTTCAGGGGGTGATTCGTTAGGTCATTTGACAAAAAAAAAGGTCCTATGAACATATGTCCGGAGTTGCTTCGTTTCTGAGATACAGGACGTTGAAGTATTAAAAAAAAAGGTATTTATAAAATATCCTGAATATCCGAAACCGATGTGGTTGAAATTTGAAGCAATTATTTGGCCCCAAGTAGGTCCAGGGGCGTCTCAGTGGGCACCACAGCCAACAATACTGAGAAAAAAAAAGTACTTTTTTTTTGTTGTATTTTATTTCTTCAGATTAAACAACTGAAAATACAACTCTTTGGTCCCTTGTGTTTTATTCATATCAAGCTTCGTTTTCGAGAAAAAAATACTTTAACTTATTCTACAAATTATCCATGGACAACATAAAATACAAACCTAAAGTAAAAAATAAACAATTTCGACCTTAAAGTAAATGAGCAAAATGTCCACCGTCTGATGAAATACACGACTGCAATCGATGTGTCATTGATTGTCTGACACGTTCAAAAATACCTGGAGTATTCCTTATGACATTGCAATTGTCACTTATTCGATTCCTTAAGTCATTCACATCTAGTATAGGGGTTTTATAAACGAGAGCCTTCAGATGACCCCATAAATAGAAATCTAGAGGATTCATATCAGGACTGCGAGCAGGCCAATGTTGAGGTCCTGCACGTCCAATCCAGCGATTAGGGTAGGTGATGTCGAGATGCTGACGAGCAAGAACACTAAAATGAGCTGGAGCTCCGTCGTTCATAAACCACATGTTGCCTCTTACAAGTACGGGTACTTCTTCCAACAAAATGGGTAAATGATCTCGCAAAAAAGCCGTGTAGGATGGACCTGATAATCTTGCTGGTAAAAAAAAGGGTCCAATTAGGTAGTCACCAATAATTCCTACCCAAACGTTCAGCGAAAATCGTTGCTGAAAATGACTTTCTCTAATAATGTGGGGATTTTCGTCGGCCCAGAAATGGTTATTGTGAAAGTTCATAATAGATTCTCGTGAAAAATTTGCCTCGTCCGTAAATAAAATATTTGGTAAAAAAGTATTATTGTGTGCCATCGTATGAATCAACCACCTGCAAAACATTAATCTCGGGTGAAAATCCCTAGGCAGTAGAGCTTGGACCCGCTGTATGTGATATGGGTATAGGAGGTTTCTTCTTAGAACTTTCCAAACGGTTTTTGGGCTCACTTCAAGCTGCAGTGCAATCTTCCTGGTACTATTTGAAGGATCTTCTTCTATCGTATCAAGTATAGCTTCTTCTAGTTCAGGCGTAGTTACAGTTTCTGGTCTTCCACCACTTACATTTTTATTAAAACTTCCAGTTTCACATAATCTTGCATGTAGCGTTCTAAATGTTTTAGCACATGGAAGTACTCTGTTAAGATATCTATCCTGGTAGATTCTCCGTGCTTCTCCCGCATTTCCATTTGCTAATCCATAAATAAAGTGCATGTCAGCCATTTCAGCGTTAGTAAAAGTATTCATGATGGAATCACTGCTAATTGACAACTCTGACTTTTACTGATATGACAATACTACCACTGTCAGCTGGTCTCCATAGCAGGTAATCATGATTGTAGAGTGTCTTCATTTTTTTTTTTTTCGAAAACTAAGCTAAATATGAAAAAAAACACATGAGGCCAAAAAGTTATATTTTTACCCCGCTTATAAAAAACTTTTTAGAACCCACGCTTATATTCAAATGCACTGAAAAGGAGAAAATAATGTTTTTTTTCAGTATTGTTGGCTGTGGTGCCCACTGAGACGCCACTGGACCTACTTAGGGCCAAATAATTGCCTTATTACTTCAAATAGCTCTACCACATTTCAACCACATCGGTTTCAGGATATTCAGGATATTTTATAAATACCTTTTTTGTATACTTCAACGCCCTGTATCTCAGAAACGAAGCAACTCCGGACATATGTTCATAGGAACTTTTTTCTGTCAAATGACCTAACGAAACACCCCCTGAAGTTTCGTACCGTAGTTAGGAAACACCCTGTATAGCTCAATTAGTTTGCAGGTCTGTTCTTTGCTCCAGTCCATTATAATGAAAATGTTTTGACAGTTCTAACAACCATTAAAATTTTGTCATTTTGTGTCATATGAAACAATTTCACCCAATCATGTCAACATAACACTGATAATTGCATTCAGTGCAATTATCAACCACTATGACAACACGATTGAGTTTGACTTCATTCCAAATAAATTTCAAAATGTCACGTTTTGGCAATGCGAATGTTCAAAGTATAAATGCGCTAATCAAAGAAAACATTCCCAGATATACAACCTACAGTCACAAATATATTTGGGCAATATTTATGGAATTTTGCTGTGAACGAGAATATGAATTAAATGAACATAGAAGCTTGGAAGAATTGGCGTTGATGCTAAATGATTGGGCGGTCAATATGAGAAAGAAAGACGGGACCGAATTTAAAGAAGCAACAGTGAAGACAATGTGGAACTTTTCGTGCAAACTTCTGCAAGAAAAGTACTATAATGACTATAATATTATGATTGACCCGTTTAACAATACAGTATTTAAACCAGCCCGAGATGCCCGCGATGCAATCAGGAAGAAACTACAAGCAGATCCATGTAAAAGTCCAGTTCAGTTTCGTTAAATTTGTATGAAGTTAACAAAATAATATTGCTATGGGATGAAAATACTCCTGAAGGTCTTTTGCGTAAATTTTACCATATTGCTGCTGTAGAATTAGCGTGGCGAGGAGGAGAGGCAGTTGCTTGTCTGGTGGATTTTTTTCAAAATCGAGAAAAATAACGATGACTCTCCAACAAATCGCATTGAATACAATCCGGTGTTCAGTAAAACGTGCCAAGGTGGTTCTAAAAGCTGTACAAGTAGTAAATGGTTGGTCTCCAATAGTGAAAAACAAAGCTGCCGCCCTGCACGTCTTTTTCATAAACAGATATCAAAACGAGGCGACAATATTACCTCACCACGACTGTTCTCAAAATCAAATCGATACTGGAAAAATGAAACTGACAAATGGTACGATAATGATCCTGTTGGAAGAAATACAATAAATGGATGGACTAAATCTGCTGCTGAGGCAATTGGCTTGAATGTAAAGGACAAAAAGATAACAAGTCACTCGAATACATCAACTGCTGTTAGCGAATTGGCAAAAAGTGGTGTAGAAGAACAACAATTGCTGAAAATTACTGGTCATAACAATCAAAATTCTATAAAACCATACTTAAATCTCGATCAAGAACACCACAACAAGATCATAAATATTATGCGTGGTAATAGATCTTCTATAGTAGAGAACAGCAACGAATCTAATGTTAAATTAAATTTTAATAATTGTACTTTCACTAACTCTACTTTTAATAAATAAATAAATGTTTCATTATGTTGAGTTATAAATTTTGTTGTCAAAAATTTTCCGCCGAATATCCCTCGGACATTGACAAATGCCTCATAATTTTATGACAAATTTCTCAAGCTCGTTGCTTGGTAACAGCCCTCAGCCTTCGGCTTCGGGATGTTACCAAGGAACGAGCTTTCGATTGTCATAAAATTATCTCGTCTCTTATCAATGTCCTAGAAATATTACTATTGATAATTGATGACCACAAAGTAATAAAGTAAATAAATGAATTTAATATCAGGTCACCACACTACGATTATCATCCGCGCGCGACCCTGATTGATACGAGAAGTTAAACTACAAGTATTGCAAGTCTGGAAGCGTTGTTTTATGTTACAATAGCGATGTTACCCAACATCTTTTGATAATCAACGACTAAAAATTGATAATATCTAGCAAGTCATATAGCAGCCAAATTTGCTAAATATGATTAAAAAAAATGTTGTATAACTTTGCTATATAGCAAGTGTGGACCCTCCTTTATCTGTATGGTGTTGTTTGGTTGTTTTTTTATCCCCGACAGGATTCCTTTTAGTATGGCGTATGCTTCAGCGCTGTGAACGTCGTTTATTTTTCCCCCTTTCGTGCACCTTCGTCTATGTGCATGAGACCGTATGTCCTTTTATTCTCTCTGAGGCTTGCATCTGCGTATATCTTGAGATGTGTGCCGTTCCTTGTTATTTCGTGTGTGAATTTTGTGGTAGGGTGGATTTTGTTTTTTGCCTGTACTTTGACTGATCGTATACAATGGAAAACATGCAGTTATCAATATCGCTGGGAAAACATTTAATGCATATCAATGTCTCTTTTTCATTCCTCATTCCGCGCTGTTCGTATTCAACAAAAAAATACTACCTTTAACTCGAATATTTTTGTATTACATAACGTGACGAAAATAATGAAGTTTTACTATTTTTACAACTTTCCGATTCGTTAATGATTATTTGGAATGATGTATACACAGCTCGCTAGAACTCCGTTTGGATTTATGATGGTCAAGATCAAGATTTCGGACACGCTCAACCAAAAAAACACGCAATATCTGCGACATTACTACTAAGAAAGATTTCTTGTTTTGATATTGAATATATTCCTAAAATGTAAAGGCATAAAATATTTTATCTGGAGTTTCCATTTTAGTAATTTCTCCTGAAATTATTTCTCATGCATTGATCAAAATCGACTATAACAATTCTTCAATGAATTGAAAGTTAGATACGGTTCTATTCGAGTGTACCGATATCGCCTCTTCCACTGCGACCTTCTTCTTTTTCCGAATGGTTTGGAACCAATGCTTTCGAGAAGACTTGTCGCAATGTCCAGTTCTAGAGTGTTTTCCACTGTGTCCAGTATGGAAAATCTTTTTTGGCTAATCTTTTCGATATTTCAAAGGCGGGTTCTGATTTACTTCGGTTGTGGTTTACTGTCCCAAATTGACGCTGATGTCGACTGTATTCTCCGTTTGAAGTTCTAACTTTTTATCTCATTCATTTCTTCATGAGAAGAGAAACTCTATCGAAGTATATGTGTCAGTGAGCATCGAAAAAATCCGAACGCCCTCCCTTATTGTTCAGTGACCTCGACAGGTTTCTTATATACACTGACTTCTTTACTTAAAGACAGTACTTTGGTTTGGGTTGCATATTGCATTTTTCCACATATTCTGTGAGTCCAAAAGGCTTGCTATTTTGGATTCTTTTCCTTGATGAACATGAAATATAGGGCATCATATGGAAAAAGCACTGTACGCATTTTTAACGTATGTCATCTCTCTATTCATCAACGAAGTATTCAGTCTTTTTTGACGTAGAAAGCTTTCTGACTCGCATATTTGCATATAGTTGAAAGTTATTGGCTCATTTTATTGGTTCTGGAGGTACAAACACGAAAATGTGCGCCCATAATACGTTCCTGATCAGTACCGTGCCGACTATGTGCTGAATGTGTACAAATAACACAGGCGGACAAATCAAACGGCGGCAAAACATGACGGAAAATAATTAGCTTCTGCCACACGTGCTCATAGTAAAAGGCGACTTATCGGTAAGCGATGGCGGTAAGAATAGTAGAAAAAATTTAATTGTATGATCTTTGATAACCAGTTGGACACACCATTGCTCAGCTAGTCCTGAATGGAAAAAAATTCATAAAAAACTTATTGAAATTAATTAACTCAAAACATTAATTTTGAAACATAACACCTTCATTCACTTGCGTGTTCATTCATTCATTTGTTCTTCAAACAAGATTATTTAATCGTTCAGTTTATAGATCTTCATTTTTCAGTTTTGTAGAAACAGTGATCAGTGATCTAAGTGAAAAATGGTAAGCAGGTACCTATGCAACAATGATAATATTAAGAATAGTTATTTGTAGGCCAAGGCCGTGAAACACCTTTTCAGCGTACCGAAAGAAAAGTTATCGCCGAGGCCGCTTGCGGCCGAGGCAGGATAATCTTGAGGTCGCTAAAAAGTTTAGCGGTCATGGCATACACACCATTTTTCGTGCAATCGTCAAAATTAGTAAAACAGATAATTGCAAATGAATATATTATTGCTTTAAAATCAACAGCAATTCAATTTAATTAACAAAGTCACAGCGTTGCTATGGAAATGATATGTTTGATTATATATAAAATATTTTGGCAGTTTTTGATAAAACGCAAATAAGTCTGATACTGATAGTTATATTTTAGTATCTTGAACTCCTCCAGAGCTAGTCAGTATTGTAAAAATAATCCTTGTCATTGTCGTATTTTAGAAATGTCAAATTAGGAAGTGACGTTTGGTTTGGCTGCCGTTGCTATGGGCAACTGTCGCGAAATTCAATTTCGCGGACTGTGTTGAGAACGCGAAATACTCACTTCGCGTGCGATTGCACGAAAAATTGATTTTTTGCATATTTTAGAAAACTTGCTGTTCTGCTGTTCAAACATCAGAAAAACAACCATAATATGTATGTATTTATATCTTATATCTGTGACTATTCGTAAAATTAGATTGCAAATATTTTTTTTATTATTTTAAGGGCAGAAAAAGAAAGCGATTATCAGGTCACCAGTACCGGCAACTGAAACAGCAGAAGATAGAAGTTAAGGAAAAATAAGCCGATTCTTTGAAACAATATTTAAAACCATCAGAAACGAATGTTTTTTCTTAGGATACCTATGATGCTCTCCCTAGTTGTTTCTCATTTGTTCCTGATATTGATATAAATGTTAACCAGTAACATATCGAAGAAAATGCAGAAGTTTCTTCTGACAATGTTGAAACTGATGTGGAAAATTGTGATACAGTACTCGTAGATACTGAAAATGTTCCAGCAGAAGATGCACTTTTTACCGTACTGGAGAATGGCCAGAAATATTAACATACGCAGATGCAAGGTTTCTAACTGAGAAAGGACCCCGTCAAATGACGAACTGGATTTACCCAAAAACTCAGAACTCAGAAATTTTCAGCTAGTTATTTCTACCGGAACCTCGCCAATGGGGAGGGAGTGGCTGATTTACTCTACATCAAGAGATGACGTTGACTGTTTCTGGTGTAAACTTTTTGATGAGTCTTCAACTTGTCTAATGAGGAAGTACGTTCTTATTGGAAACATTTGCCAACTCTCATGAAAACACTAGCGGTTCTTGATTTGATTTGTTAACTCTGATATCTAAAGGACTTGCTATGACTCAAAGTCAATTAGGTTCACTGGATGTAGAAAGGAATACTAGTATCGTAACATTAATTTCAGCCATACAGTTTATATGTCGCCAATATCTAGATTTACTTGGTACATCTAGTAAACTGTATGAAAATAATAATGGAAATTTCTTAAAATTAATAGATTACAGATTCATAGAAACGTTCTCCAAATTGCATTCCGTAATGAAGGAGCATATTCGTCGAACACAACATCATCAAAATCAAAGCAGTGATACTGTTACGAGGAACTATTTAGGCGATAAAATTCCAAATGAATTGATAAATTGTAACGCGTTTTTCTAGGGTTGGACATTCGACGGCTAAAACGGTCCCTAGAAGGGTACGTTACTTATGACGCCAAAGTACGATACAGGCAATATGTTCCTATCTAAAATTTGAATCTCGGGCGCCAAATATTATAGTGATTCACTCCACGCATTAGGATAGCAACAGATGGAGATACGGTATGTCCAGGGGTCTGGTATTTTGACACTTTTTGTAGTCTTCAAAAGACTGTAGGATTTGATTACAATATTTGATACTGGACACCGGTTGCCTTTATGTCCACAGAGAGACAGACATACAGAGCCGTCTTCACACTAGCAGACAGACAGAGCTAGTGTCTATTATTTATATGCCTGAAGCGGGAAGGTGCTTTCCACAGTAAGTATAGCGTGTAAAAAATATTAAATTAACTGGTATTTCAAACTTCGTTATGGCAATGTCTTACAATGTTTTATAGATATATTTTTTTTACAGCACAAGGTTCTCGGTCTGGCAGCCTTACTTATATATAATATCTTATTCACTCTTGGAATGTTTATTTTCTTCGTTGTGCGTGCTTTCATTGAATGGTTGACAGAGATGTAGTCGAAAATGACGTGAATCTTGTCATGGAGTTCGTGTTTGCTCGTTGATTAGTAGCTAGTTTGATTGTTGGGATTTCGAAACAGTGTTTTGGTGTTAGGGGAAATGGGGGCTAGTTGGTACATCATGACAACTGAATATGACTTTGGTTAGTGATAGTAGATTTTATAGAATATTATAGTAAAGTTGACTCAGATTTCTTATATCTGTTCTGGGTCAACTTTACTATAATATTTCATAAAATCTACTACCACTAACCAAAATCATATTCAGTTGTCATGAAGTACCAACTAGCCCCCATTTCCCCTAACACCAACACACTGATTCGAAATCCCAACCATCAAACTAGCTACGAATCAACGAGCAAACACGAACTCCATGACAAGATACACGTCATTTCCGACTACATCTCTGTCAGCCCTTCAATGAACGCACGCACAACGAAGAAAATAAACATTCCAAGATAATCTATAGTAAATTTTTTAGATTATAATCAAAAAAAATTATAATAAAGAGGAAAATGGGGTCTTATATTTATAATAAAAAAAAATCAGTTCCATACTTATATAATCTTCCTATCCCAAAATTATATCCTAGCCTAATGTTTGTGTTGTTTGTCCTACTAACTAATTTTAGCACAAGAAGAGATATACTCACAAGTATAAACTATGAAATGATGAACACAGATGATAAGAAAATAGAACAAAGACGAAAATAATAATTTGAATACAGTATTGCCGAGAGCAAGATTCCTGTATTCAGAGGACGAAGCCTTTATTACAAGGGTAATAAGGGGAGAGCTGGATAATAGCACCGATGGGAAGCTACACACAAGAAGGAATAGAGAGAGAGAGAACATTCCAAGATTATCGAAATTAATAACTATAGACACGAAAACATAATGAGGCACAAAAACCAAAAACCTAACTGTATAATTACAACATCTCAGTGGTAACACCACGATCATTACTCACAGTTTTTTTTTTAAATAGCGAACTTACTGACAAGGAGGTAGGTCACCTGTTTGTGTATTGTTTCTCAATGTATGTTACAGAAAAATGATTTGTTTTCAGCAAAGAAACCTTTCCCAAACCATGTGTTAAAAAAAATAAAGAATTGAAAATGTCCCCGCCCCAGGGACGAAACGTCTTCTCTTACGAACTACTGAAACATTGTTTTCAAAGAATCCAAAGCCCAAGAAAACCTTCCCAAAAGAATATCTCAAAAACGATTCAAGAATTAAACAAAACTTATAAATATTTATACTGCGGATGAATTGGCATTATCACAATAATATTCCGAGATTACCAAAATTAATACTACCACTCCATTTCAAAATCTTGCTGTATCGTCTGTGGCCCCAAAAAAAGTTAAAAGAGAACCTTCAGACAGAGTTGAGAGAAAAGAAAAGAGAGTTAGGAGAAAAAAGAGATATTATCCAACATACCAAAGATTATTCATACATATGGAAAAAAAGTGACTGTATATGTATATCTAGGTGATAAGTGTTATGTATTTACTAAATAAAAGACACAACTAATTGTCTTACCAACTAGTAATGGGGCATTGCCAACTTATAATATCCACAAATGACATTTCTATGCTAAAACTTTAAACATTCACAACAATAAGGACACATTCTCACACCATTGTGTCTGTTTTAGATGAAATAAAAAAAAACTGTTGTTGGTTTTGGTTTCATTTCAATTCGATCATTCACAAATGATGTGTAACATTTTTTCAAAATAATTCATAATAATAACTCCAGATGACTTCACTAAGCTGTCCAGAAACTACGGAAAATATTTTTTTTTGCAAGCAAATTAGAACATATTTTGTCTCTTTCAAAGTGAGTTTTTGCAAATGATATTGTCTTAGGATTTAAATACACCATTTCGCTAGAAGTCTTGAAATGAATAACACTAGACAAAAAAAACTGGAAACGAATACAAAATGGAAATATTTTAAGAAAATCTCAAAACAAGTGTATAACCTCTATGAAAACAGACAAAACAATGTACTTATGTCTGGTTTGCATTTTCGCTATTCCGGCGCTGGCATCTAATTTAGAAATTCCCAATTGCCTACGTACGATGTGGTTACACTAGGGCTGCTCTGAAATAGTTTAGTAGTAGGTCATGAACACGAACTATATCCGTTGACAGCCTATCGTTTTGACAGTCTCCATTTGCAATTTTGCAAGATAAAAGTTGCAGCATAAAGAGTTACAATGTTTTCATTTCATTCTTGATAAGCATTATGGAAGTTTTGCGGATTGGTAATCTTTTACTATTTTGAACAAGATTTAATATACAACGGAAGTCATTGTTCAAATTGCAAATAGTTATTGATCTCTTGAAGATGAAAAAAACCTGTAGTATCTCATAGAGATTACTAAGAAGGACTAGGCATTGGATCATCTGCAGTAGATACCATTTTTCACGAATATCTTGTAGGGAAGCTGAAATGTTCACATTTGTTGAGAAAAAAAGAAAAAGAAACAACGGTAGACAGATTTATGTTCGAAATATCCGATGAAGGATCTCAAAAGCAGATATATGATATCGTTATGGGTGATGAATCATAAACATATGTTTTATAACCCTGAAATAAACAGCAACCAGCAAACAATTATTTGTGTTTGAAAATGGACAAAAGCCAAACAAAGTTATTCGGGGTAAAAGCACAAACAATTGTTGGTTGGCGACTTGCATATGAGTGAATAATGGGGTTGGCAACAACAATACATCCCAATGTATGTGTCGGGAAATATTTAGGACTTCTACGTTGATTTTTCGTATACGAACCAAATGTACCCTCATGCGTACATTAATTATTGAAACATTTCTTTATGTAGTAATATTGGTGCATACTAATCATGCAAGTCATCAGATATTGTTGAGAAATTGAAATACGTGAGTGTAGCCGGGAATTACACACTCTATAAACCGTTGCTCATACATATTTTTCGATTGGAATGAAAATACAGCTATTATCATTTCTCAATAAGTTTATCTATCGGAAACTACAGAAATATTCCTATTGGTTATCCCATATCGTACGACTCATTTTACGTCTGAAGAAACATGCGGGTGGCACCAAAACATGACTCCCGTGCAATATTGTGTAGACTTGAACACGCACGCACTATTCAATCTACCATCTACATCATCCGTATCGATAATAATAATGAGACTCTCTCACCTAAATATGTACCCGAGCGTGTGTAATATGATTTGATGATTTACGGCGTGCGTGGATTCAGATCACATTTAATTCCGTTCATATTACAAGGTGATTCTTGATAACAGAATAAACCGAATTAAAGAGCTTCAAATAACATTTAATTTGGTTTCTAATAAAATAATTAATAGAAAACCTTTTTAAAGACTAGCTTTTAATCAAATGCACTGAAAATCGAAAAATAATTGCTTTGGATGTGTGACGTAGATTGTTCCATAACTTATAGATTCGAAAGCTTGTCGCGCGAAGTTCTCAGTTTGAATACAAAAGCGACAAGCTTTTGAATCTATAATTCACGGAATAACCTACTTCACACATCTAAAGAAATTATTTTTAACTTTTTAGTGCATTTGAATAAAAGCTTGTCTTAAAAATGTTTTTTATTGATTATTTTATTTTGTGCATTTTAGTACCTTTAGTACGCCTTAATCTATGCATTTTTGTTGAAGGATAGTTATTATGAGGCCGTTTTCCTGTAAGTTCTGAGCTATCTTCAATGGGGAGACATACCTAAAGACTAACTCATCCGCCATCTTGGAGTTGCCATCTTCAATTTATGAATTTTAACTAAAAATAAAAAATCTTCGACTAAATTCATAATCTCCTACCCCAAAAACCCCGACAACAATTTTGAATTGAATCGGACCATAAACCTAAATCTCGTCGGCCATCTTGGAGTGCCATTTTGTTTTTTTCTCTAACAAAAATTCCATGAGCCGCCATTTCAATTTCCTGAATTTTAACAGAAAATTCATAATCTCCGACTCCGAAAACCCCCACATAAAATGTTCGAATAGAATCGGACCAAAATCACAAAACTCCTCCGCCATTTTGGAGCCGCCATCTGGAATTTATAAATTTCAACAAAAAATTCATAATGTCCGACCTCGAACACCCCCCATACCAATGTTTAATCGAATCGGACCATAATCACATCCGCCATCCTAAATTTTTGAATTTTGACAAAAATTCACAATCTCCGTCCCCGAAAACCCCCACATAGCAATTTTGAATCGAATCGTACCATAATCAAAAAACTCTTCCGTCATCTTGGAGCCTCCATTTTGTTTTTTTCCTCCAACAATAATTTCATATTTGTGGTGGTGGAAAGCGTCTGTAATTAAATATCGTAGAAAATGTTTGTGGCATTCAGACGAGAAAATGAGAAATAGAACTGAAAAATAAAAATGTGGATCGGCCAGGAATCGAACCTGGGACTTTTCGATTTCTAGTCGAACGCTCTACCGAGTGAGCTACCAGTCCTTGTTTGAAACCGGCGATTCACACCTTTAAATTCAGTTCCGTGTTAGTGACGAAGATGATGGGGGTTAATGTGATGCATGAAATACAATCACGCATGCACACCTAATGAAATCAAATTGGTCCTACCGCTGGTCTCAATCCATATCGGATTATCGATCAACTTCAAACCGGAAATTTCAGGGTGCATGACTCAAGCCAAGTAAATATAAAATTTGTGGTGGTGGATAGCGTCACTAACTCGGAACTGAATTTAAAGGTGTGAATCGCCGGTTTCAAACAAGGACTGGTAGGCCACTCGGTAGAGCGTTCGACTAGAAATCAAAAGGTCCCAGGTTCGATTCCTGGCCGATCCACAGTTTTATTTTTCAGTTCTATTTCTCATTTTCTCGTCTGAATGCCACAAACATTTTCTACAATACTTGCATAATTCATTGTCACCGGAATTATGAACACCTGTCAAATTTCAGCTCAATCGGATGTCGGCAAGTGCTCCAAAAATGGATTACAAGTTTTGAACAGGAAAGAATGACAGAATGACATACGAACGAAGCAAGTTAAATAAAAGCTTGTAAAAATGATATCGATCTAAAAAGATTTGAACTAAAGTACACTGCTATGTATTTACAAAAATCCGAAGACAGTACATCTTTGATGAAGAGTTACAGGTTCATGAAGACAAGTTGTTATAATATGAATGAGAACAGGACTTTGCTTTTTAATAGAGATACAGTTAACATAGCCAAACATTTATCGAGAACTTTTTAAAATATCAAGAGTCTGGATCAAGAGTCTGCTAGTGTTAGAGAAACCATCAGAAGTTAGGATAAGCTATATTTTCTGCACAATGATAAAAGCGATGCTTTATGTTTTACAATAAGGATAAATAAAACTTTTGGGAGATAGCAAAAAATTACTTTGTTATATGAATTATTCAATCAAGAACTACCCTTCCATTTATTTCGAAAAATGAAAGAGGTAATGAACTCATTGGGCAAACAGTTCTAGTCAAGAATGGCTTTGTTCGAAATTCTGGTGATGTTGCGTGATGGTCGGGAGTAACTTATTAGTTACAATATTTTCTTAAATTGAATTTACAGATAAACGACCGTCTGGGTATGCAACTGAATAGGTATAAATGCCGAAAAAATGTTCATTATACTTTTATCAAGAGCATGTGTTAAATGTAAACTAGGTATGATCCGGCATATCCAGGAGGACACTATGCAGCGGACGGAAATCTTGATATACATAGGTGGAAAAAAAGGGATTGTTGCATCCATTTTATCGATGTGTCATGAGTAATTCTACTGCCATTGAATAATATAATAATAATAAACGGCTTTATTACTTTCAATTGGAGGAAATTTAAAAATCTTTCACAATGGTTGCAATCATATACAGTGACAAGTAACGGATAAATTCATTTTCTACGTTATTAGCCATTTTCAAGAAAAACCCTGACACACATCGATTTATGTTTTTGAAAAGACATTCTGTGACATGAAGAAAATCCTCCCTCCTTCACCTTCCTCAACGTGACAACCCCCCAATTTTTTTTTATTGAAATAGGGGGTCAAGTGACTTAACTTTGAAGGGTATTCAATTTTCTATACATCAATATCTTTTTATTTTATTTCGTTCATGCGTCATGAAAAAAATTGAATATATCATTTATTATAACGTGTACAATCAAATGTGCTAGTAACAAATTTATGATGAAATATTTCAGACCAAATGTTCAAACTGAAAGCAGTTTGTTTCTTGACAGGAGTAAAGGCGTTGCTGAAAGTTATCGACAACATCTTGAATGGTTTCGGGAGTGATATGTTCTGTTTCTTCTCTAATTCTGATTTTCAAACTTTCGATATTGTTTAGTCTATTGACGTATACTTTGTATTTCAGGTAACCCCACAAAAAGTAGTCAAGCGGTGTCATGTCGGGAGAACGGTCTGGCCACTCTATTGCACCTCGTCTACCAATCCATCTGTTGGGAAAAAGTTCATTCAGATATGCACGAACTTCAACTGCAAAATGTGGTGGAGCACCATCTTGCTGATACCAGATATTCCTATCTATTTGATTCGTATTGTCATTATCTGGAAAAAGTATTTTCAGCGTTGGAACTAAAACATTATTCAAATACTCCAAGTAACGTTCACCGTTTAATGTTTCTTTGAAAAAATATGGTCCAATTATTTGATTATCTATAATCCCTGCCCAAACATGAACTTTTTTGCGATATTGAGTGTTGGCCAATGGCGATTTTCTGTTTGTTGACGGTTCCATTGAAAAAAAAGTTGACTCGTCGGAAAACAATTTTTTTTTTGAACGATGGATCCCGCAGGCACCTGGCTTTCATTATTTTGCAAAACTCAATTCTGCTATCTGGATCGTCTTCGTTGAGTTCATGTACCAATTGTACTTTATAAGAGGGGTACTTTTCACTTTGAAAAACACGCAGGTTTATGTGGATTCTTCTCGATGTCTACCAAAATATACAATTTATTTCCATCGTCAATCACTAAACTCTTACCTGGTTTTGGAATATCTTTGACAGTCCCAAATTCACGAAATTTTGTTTCTATTCTACTAACGGTAGATTGAGAAATGTGATGATCAGGATATTTATTATTGAACATTTCACGTACATTCTTCTGGGTTCTAGTTTTGTCACCACATCCTAGCATTATTAACACTTCTATTCTTTGGCGTTCAGTCAAATGAGACATTGCTAGAACTATCAGCCTATTGTATGAAAATGATACTGAACAAGAAACACAAACAACAATTGAAAAAATGTTTCTCTTCTGCAAGTTCATAGAGGACATACCATTTTTTACTTTACTATCACGTCTGACGAACAACAGTTGGTAAATAAACCAAGAAAAATTTAAGGTGAATTGAATATACAGCGAATTCAATAGTATAAGTGATACATTTTAACATTTTAAAGTTGATTTTTTTTATGACGCATGAACGAAATTCAAAAAAATAGATATGGCTGAATAGACAATTGAATACCCTTCAGAATTAGGTATAACTTGACGCACATTTCATTAAAAAAATTAGGGAGGTGGCTGTCACGTTGAGGTGGGAGGTGAAGGAGGGGGTATTTTTTAAGTCATAGAGTATCTTTTCAAAAACATAAATCGACGTGTTTCAGGGTTTCTTTCGAAAATGGCTAATAAGTTAGAAAATTAATATAATTGTTACATATGGTTCTCACTGTATATGTATATTGAAAATAAAAGGCGATGTTCAATTTCCGTGAATAGAGCACTTGTCAAACTTGCTCTTCTACTCAACCTTCATTGTAATGCAGCGTCATTTTTCATTAATAGTAATGAAAACAATCAGATCAAATGAAAATAAAGTAAAATTTATAATAAGAGTATCTATCCTATTGGTGATGAAAGAAGTAAGAGAGGAAGGCGAAACTATGAATAATGATGTTACATCGCTGTTACCTACTCAAGGAGAAAGAGAGGAAAAAAGCGAGAAGAGAAGAATATGGCAACTGTAGGGACGGGTTTTAAAACATGAAATACTTTCATTTTTTATTGAGCGAGGAATTCCGTTGTATAATTTAGATATTTGATACGAAAATGATCGCTTGAAAGTTTCTGTTCTGGAAGCAGGAGGTGTTAAGGTACCTCTGTATCTCACCTTCAGGTTCTGCACATCCGATCGAAAAGTTATTTTCCTATATAGGTAAGAGGGGTTTTATTGATTTTTATCTTCTATTGAGCATATTCACGAAGTTTAGAAGAGATCCGTCGATGTCTTCGAAATCCGTGAATCAGTCTTACACATGGGTTTTGTGGAATTTTAATTTTGTTTCTGTAAAGGCTAGTTAGACTTGGACCATAGAGAGCACCCCCATGGTTAAAAAGTGTCAAAATCAATATTTCACAAATATTTTTTTTCACAGTGGAAGTGAGGGATTCTCTATTGCCGTAAATAATTCTCAAGATGGAGTAGGCTCGTTTCAAAATGCCCTTAATATATTTCTCAAATCTTAGATCAGCATCCATGAAAATGCCTAGAATCTTCGCCTCATAAACCAGGGGAAGTGGCTCATCGTTCTCCTTGAGCTCAATGCCAGAACAGATGTGACGATGATTTGTAGGTCCAAAAAGAACGATATTTAATTTGCAGGTGTTTATCTCGAGACAGTGTTCTAAAGCTGACACAACGAAAGCATAAATTCATCTACGTAGCAGTTCTCAAGTGATGCAACAATACCTGACGTGTATATTGTAAAAAGCAAGGGACCGAAAATGGACCCTTGGGGAACACCTGAATTGAGTTTCAGAAATTGAGATTGCTTTTCATCAATACAAACTTTCTGTCGCCTAATGACCAGTTTTTGAATAAAGTTACAGCAGATTCCGATAATCTGATATAGAGTAGTATTTTCAATAAAACATCATGATTTATTCTATCAAAAGCCCGACTGAAATCTGGGCAATGTTCTTGATTGTTTGCTCTAAAAATGCCGTTGGTAACATCCAGTAGAGATGTAGTGCAGCTGAAGCCTTTACGGAATCCCGATTGTACTGCGAGCAGCAGTGTTGGTAGGACGCTTATTGCTCTCAAGTCTTCCATAGGGACTGCCTTCTTAGACTTTCACTACCCCCTACTCCAGATATCCGGAGAAGCATATTCACTCAAACAGTGATTAATGATATGGGTTATCTAATGCACTATACCGGGTGTCCACGGAAGGTGGCTCGCCCCTATAACTTTTTTGTTATCGGACATAATGGAATGAGGATCTGTTTAATGCATAAAACTGCATTTTTTGACAAGTAACTCAACTTCATGCAGATTCCGGATTCACCGGAAGTGACATAAACTTTGGATTTTTAAATGGAACACCTGGTATATTTTCAGTTTACAAGGTCTAAGCTTCACCGCACAAATTATAGGTGTCACTACCTATAATTTGATGCTTTCCATATTTTTGTATTTGCTGGTGGGTATTAACACTACGAGATATTTGATACAAGTTTGAGAAAGACCACAAGCCGTCCTGATGATTGGGAAACCATGAAACAGCTGATGGCGGATTGTGAATTCTCTTGGATTCGTAACAAATTTATCTTTCTCTTGTAATTTGTTTTTGCGGTTGCACGCACTAGGAGTACGACTATTGATGTCGTGGGTAGGCCTATGCTGACATAGTTGGCGACCTATTAATGTGCACGAATATCGTGCCATTAAAATTCCACGACAACAGGTCTAAGCTTCACCGCACAGATTATAGGTGTCACTACCTATAATTTGATGCTTTCCATATTTTCAGTTTTTTTGTCTTCATATGACTTTTAGAATACAAACATGTATCATTTTTTACTGTTTGTAACTGTTTTTTTATATTTTTTTAGAAATAAATTTTTATTCTAGAGGGCTATGGATACGTTCGAATAACTTATTTCAGTCCTAAAATGTTTGCAAAAATACAACTTTACTGTTTTCGATCAAAATGTTTCAGCTATGTGACGTTTGATTTTACAATTTTCATTACTATTTTTTTTTTCAAGAGGCAACATGGTGGCTCGTCGGGTTAGGAAAAAAGAACATTTTATTACGAGTAATTTGATACCGCACTCTATTAGGTTGTAAGAAAACTTTCAATAAAAAACTTAAAATACCATAACGTTAGAACTTTTCTGAAATGAAGCACCTGTTGAAAATGAGATAATTATATTGAAACTACCTATTCACATATCTTTAGGGTTCCAGATGTTCAAAGTAACCTACATCAAAGGCGAACTTTTCTTATTGTTGCTCTTACAACGTTTCTCACTGTCTTGGTGTAATTCTATGAATAGCTGCCCTTACTTTGTTCTCTAATTCGTGTCGTGTGGCAGGAGGTACATCATAAACCTCGTTTTTAATAGATACCCATAAATAAAAATCTAGAGGCGTAAGGTCGGGTGACCTGAAAAGTTCTTTAAAAAGGAATAAATAAAGGTATAGATTGAAAACAACAATATTTTACCACGCCGGCCACCTAACTGGATCCATATTTCCAATCCAGTTTTCGTTGTACGTTTCATGCAGATATTCCGTAACTGCCCTCAGGTTGTGTGGTGGAGCACCATCTTGTTGATAAAATAATCCAACTCGATGTATTAATGGAACTTCGTCCAAGAAATGCTCAATTTCCTGCGTGAGGAAACTTAGATATTCAGCCCCTGTCAGGACACCGTCAAAAATTATAGGTCCTAAAATTCTGTCCCCTAAAATCCCAGCCCAACAATTGAAACCAAACCGTTCTTGGAAATTTCCTTCCTCCATCAAGTGTAAATTTGCATCGGACCAATATCGCTTATTATTTCTGTTGAAATGTCCCAAATTAGTGAAACGGCTCTCGTCAGTAAACAGAATTTCATATGGAAATGTGTCATCCTCCAAATATTTTCCAAAGAACCAATTGCAATACTCAAGTCTCCTTGCATTATCATTTTGGTACAGGTGCTGGTGTAGTTGATATTTAAATGAATGATATTTATGTTTTTTCAAAATGTTAGCTGCAGAAGACTTCGAAATGTCACATTCTCTTGCGATCTCCCTGAGTGACGTATTTATTTACTTGAACGTATGCCAGAATATCTATTTCTTTTTCTCCACTCAAAACAAACGAATCGTTCCCATCATTATCAGGCTCATTTTTATTTTTTGAACCAGTGCCGGGTCGGGTGACGCCGATCAGGATATCTCTGTGCGTAGAGACGTGCAGCATCGGTTGAATTTTGCCTACACTCTCCAAAAACTAATAACATATCAAGTTTTTCAGTTCTTGTATAAATATTGTTATTTTCCATGATTTTCAAACAATGAGGTACACAATAACTACCTATAATTGACTTTGTAGAAGAGATATAAAATAATATATCGACACGTCAATTTTGACCGCAATAATTTAATGATTTTGTTTCAGTTGTGTTGGTCACAGGCTACTCGATGATTTTAAATCTTATTTTAATCTCAATAAGATTTTTCATTTAACGAAAGTTCTAACGTTATATTTTCAGTTTTTTATCGAAAGTTTTCTTACAACCTAATATAGTGCGGTATCAAATTAATCGTAATAAAATGCTCTTTTTTCTAACCCGACGAGCCACCATATTGCGATTTGAAAAAAAAAATAGTGATAACAATTTTAAAATCAAACGTCACATAGCTGAAACATTTTGATCTAAAACAGTAAAGTTGTATTTTTACATTTTAGGACGGAAATTTGTTATTTGAACGTATCCATAGCCCTCTAGAATAAAAATTGATTATGGAAAAAAAATAAAAAAGCGGTTACAAACAGTAACAAATGATACATGGTTGTATTCTAAATGTCATATGGAGACAAAGACTCTGAAAATGTATCAGGTGTCCCATTTAAAAATCGAAAATTTATGTCACTTCCGGTGAATCCAGTTACTTGTAAAAAAATGCAGTTTCATGTATTAAACAGATCCTCCAAATTTCATTCCATTAATCTCCGAAAACAAAAAAGTTATAGGCGCGAGCCACCTTCCGTGGACACTCGGTATATGGGCAACACAGTTTAATCAACTTCAGCAGATCACATCCACATGCGTGAGTTTTAATATCACATAATGTTTTGTAAACAAATTTATCATTAACTTCCTCAAAGTTGAGAGTTGTATCAGTTTCGACATTGGTTTCATAAAATGTAGACAATTCTTCAGGGGGTTCAATGATTCAGAAAGAGTTCATGAAGAATAATAATAATAACAACAGGCGAGGCATTATACATTCCATGCCATTTTTCTAAGATTACACCGATATTACTCCTCACACTTGCAATACGAATGAACGAAATCCAACCGACCGTGCATTCATACCAAAGACGATCCTTAGTTATATTCTGTTATGTTTCCGACTCGCAACTATAATTGCTTGATATGTTATAAACATTCAAAAGCTAAATATCGTGTTTTTTTTCGTTTTTTGCTTGTTACATGAAAACTAATGAAGCAATCTCGATGCTCTCAAATTGTAGAGAATCAAAATGTAGAAGAAATGAGCCCTAGCCCGACTCGATCGTATTATCAATAACTAGAAAAAAACAAAAAAAGTCTGCATTTTTTTTTAATTCAGAACATTGTCATTTTTGAAGTTGTAGCGCACGCTCTCCGAGACATCGTAGTGATTGACATGTACTACATATGTACAAAACTCAGGTGCTGTCGCATCATTCGTTTTTCCATGATTGCAATTTGATTTTTTTAATGTTCTTTATTGGAGCAAGTCTGGATGCGTCATAGATGGTCCAATTCCAATTATGCAAAAAGATATTGCAAGTAGAAATATAGTTCTAACAAACGTCTATTCTCATTGTTGCGAAATAAGTGAGAAATACTTGCAAACATGATCGAAAACGGGCGAGCGTGTGAAAGCGGCTGAGTAGTGGGGTAGGGCAGCAGACGCGGGGAAGCGTATATAGTAATACAAGTACTCTGCTCGCAAGGTGATGAATCTGCTGCCTTACCCCACTACTCAGCCGCTTTCATACGCTCGCCTGTTTTCGGTCATGTTTGCTAGTATTTCTGACCTATTTCGCAGCATTTTAACGGCAAATGAGAAAAGACATTTTGTAGTACTATACTTCTACTTGCAATATCTTTTTGCAAAATTGCAATCGGACCACCTTTGACACATCCAGGCTTGCTCCAATAAAGTGCATTGAAAAATTCAAATTTCAATTATGGAAAAACTAATGATCCGACAGCACCTGAGTTTTCTACAAATGAAGTACTATGTCGCAGAGAGCCTTAGTTACAACTCAAAAAATGACTGTTATGAATTTTTTTAAAAAAGCAGATTTTTTCGGTTTTTTCCGTTACTAATAATCCAATCTAGACGTGCCAGGGTTCATTTATTTCGCATTTTGATTCTCTACAACTCGCTTATTGAGAGCATCGAGATTGCCTCATTGCTCCGCAACATAGTAGTGACTCATATGTACTTCATTTGTAGAAAACTCAGGTGCTATCGGATCATTAGTTTTTGCATAATTGCAATTTGAATTTTTCAATGCACTTTATTGGAGCAAGCCTGCATGCGTCATAGGTGATCCGATTTCAATTTTGCAAAAAGATATTGCAAGTAGAAGTATAGTACTACAAAATGTCTATTCTCATTTTGCGTTAAAATGCTGCGAAATAGGTGCGAAATACTTGCCAACATGATCTAAAACGGGGGAGCGTGTAAAAGCAGACTTTTTCGGTTTTTTAGGTTTTTCTTCGTTACTAATAATCCAATTGAGACGTGCCAGGGCTCATTTTTTCGTATTTTGATTCTCTATGAGTCGTTCATCGAGATTGCTCCATTAGTTTTCACGTTAAAAGCCAAAAACGAAAAAAAACACGATTTTTTGCTCTTGAATGTTTTTACAAAATTAAGCAATGATAGTTGCGAGTCGGAAACATAACAGGGGTTGGTCTTTCGTATGATGGCACAGTTGGTTCCCTGGTACTATTTTTTCACGAAAAAATCTCTAATGATTGGCCCATTGTAGGAACTGAAAAAAATCATACCTGACAACAGAACATCAATAATGAGCCTCAAATTGTAGCAATACAGGCAATCAGCCAAAATATCCAGAGAGGAAATTACCCCCCCTAGAAATCTGGTACTAGTGCAATGAACTCTTCAAGGTAACAACAAATGAAGCAACCATCTCCTATTTTGTTCTGGAACTCAAAAGGCTGTCGCTTTGTTGAAGATCTCGTGGAGTCTCTAAGAATGAATATATAGGTGATATGTTTTTGTGTTACTTGGCTGTCTTCTGAAGTGTAAATTGCAATGTGCTGGTACTATGGATTAAAAATCGAAAGGATGATCGAGTGGTATTCTTGCTACAATTGCGAATAAAGCATTCAATGTTTAGGTAATAAAAAATTACAGTGGTGATTAATTTGGATAATTTCAGGTTGATTATTATTAATGTTTATTTTAATTCTACTCTAGAAATATATCTTGGAACTCTATCAAATCTCTTTGTCAGAGGTCGCTTCCAACTATGATGTGCCCATTATTATTGGGAGAGATTTCACCAGTAGAATTGCATCAGAGTCTGAGTCCAAGATTGAGTTGTTCCAGAATACAAATTCACATCCCACTACGGAGACCTTGTTTGTAACAGCTGGGAAGAGGGAGTTACATTGGAATGATAACCTACAGTATGAGTATATGAGAGCCCTAGAATTTTCAGGTAGAGTAAGTAGGCAGGATTCCACAGAAACCTTTTATACTCTCTGTGGGACTATTAAGGAAATGGCTGCTGCACTGGGTCTTATTAGGAAAATGTACTGTGGTCAACGCAATGAATAATAAATTCTGGTTTGGAAGCTTGTGCAAAAATGCAAAAAATAATGGTGAACTGAAATCTAGCAAAGTTTTCAAAACAAAACGAATATTTGAATGAAAATAAATATACAACAAACTTAGCAAATAAAAACAGGGTGATTATGAAAAGTTGATGATAGATCAGCTTGGCAACTCTAAACAAGTTTGTCTTCACAGTGCCCAATTGGGAGTTCTCTTACCATTAGATTTTAGGGATTTGCATGCCTGACAATAGCATTTTCTACTCACTTAGATGAATATATTACTTACGATGAATTAATCACAGCACTGGTAGAGTGAAAAAATAGTGAATCTATCTCAAAACTTGCTAGTCTAGCTATACAGCCTATATAATTGTTTTTGAAACAGAATATATTTCTGTCGAATGGTCGCAAATATTTCTGACAATGCTTCATGAAAGATGACCTGATAAATTATCAGGGCATTTGTATGACGAAACTATGTAGCTTAATTTTATTGACCAGACTTGATAAATGGACAGAACGCAACTTAATTATTCTAGAAGCACAGAGGCTGCATAGACAGCATATTTGTTTGTAGCAGCGCAATTCATATTCCACTTATGAGGGGGAGAAAGGTATTTGCGGCTTTCATTGATTACCAACGAGTATTCGACTCATTGGACCACAAATTGCGTTGGAAAACGTTATATGACCTTTATTACAATGCCTCATTCCAGGGTGAAGGTTGGAAATACTTTCTCAAAGAAATATGAAGTCTTCAGTGGCATTCTAAAAGGAGAGCCGTTGAGCCTCATATTATTATTTTCCCTATTTGTATCAGAAATGGAAGATTTTTTCAGAAATTCGGCTGTAGCTGGTGTTAACGTTGATACCATTGCCAGAAAGTTCAATTTATCTGAACGATAATCGGACCAAAATTGAAAAAAGTAAGTATAAAAAAATATAGAGGTGGCCACAGCATTGCAAAAAACAACGGTTTCTACATAACAATGAGTAGAGATGGTTAGAAAGTACATTTGTTTATCCACATTTCCATCGCTTTTTAGAGAGTATTCCGCCAGCTTCGAAGCAAAGCGTGCAATAGGGACTGTTATTACACTTTTTGCTGGGTAAAAAATTAATTCTTGGACCTTAATAATGGATTTTTACAGCAACATAATACTTAATTCACTTACCAGTACTTTGTTTTTTGAGGTCTCAAATATTTCTCAATTCTACCAAATTTTAGAGTGGGATTTGAAACAGGTTCTCTAAAACTGGAGCATCATTTTTAAAATATACCTAAACTGATATACTGTCTATGACCTCTCATAGACTACCAAGAATTTGTTTCGAACGTTTACTAATTCTACAGAGCATGCACTATGTGTACTAGGCATTAACTTGAAAGCCTTCAATATATCTAGGAGTATGCGAGCCAGTTGAGTGGGTAGCAAATTGCAAAACGAGTGGATAAGTAAGGCTGACGTCAGACTGAGAAGCATCACGAAATCATTGTATCATTTGTCACCGAATGAATACGAAGCCGCCATGAGATTAATTGCCGGAGAAAGTGACTATTCGAGTCCGTAGTCACCAACAGGACGAACCAACCTGGTCCAGCATAGGATAGATACCGGCCAAGCCCATCCAATTCGACAACCACCAAGAATACCATGTGCCAAATAACAAGAGATGGAAAAGCTTGTCGAGAAAATGGCCAAAGATGGCGTAATCGAAGAATCATCGAGTTCATAGTCCGCCAAAAAGCAGGTTTCAGGTTTCCAAAAAGCATGGATCTACAAAATTATGTGTGAATTATAGGAAACTTGACGAAGTCGCGAAGAAGAACAGCTACCCATTACCCAGAATCAATGACACACTGACCACATGGTTTTCAACGATGGAGTTGAAGAGAGGATACTGGCAAGTGGGCATACATGAAGACAACTTATACTACTGGTAGCGAACTGTATCAGTTTACTATTACCTTCGAAAGATTGATGGAGCTGAAATTGCGTGGACTCACTTGAAAAACTTGCGTGGAATATCTGGATGATGTCATGGTTATGGGAAGGAATTGTGAGGAATATCTGACCAATTTGCTTCGAATTTTCGGACGTTTAAGAAATGACAACTTCAGACTGAATCTTCAGAAATGCTCCCTATTCCAAGCTAGGACAAGATATCGACTCAATTTCAACTGGTCCTTCGAAAATAATAAAGCTTTCTGCAAGTTGAGGGCAGCGCTTTGCTCAAGTCCAATCTGAACATAGATGCGATAGAGCTAGACGACCACATAGTAATGCGGATGCCTTATCCAGACGACCGTATCCAGAAGCCTGTAAGTATTGTCAGCGTATTGAATCCCATGAAGGAGTCGCCGATATCAGACGAACCAGACGTTAACTGAGGACGAATGGACTACCACACACATGAGAGAGAACCAAGAACCCGATCCAAATATTGAGGATTTAAGTGTTGGAAAGAGAACGGAGATACTTTCTGGACAGATTTCCCATCTCCAAGGCAATCTAGTCACAGTGGGATTCCCTGGTTGTGGAAAATGGTCTACTCAAACGGGTATGTTAGTCAGCTGATGGGAGATTGTCAGTTGCCCAATTGGGTTTTCCCAGGAAGAGGATAGGTGAAGTCTAGAAGGACGTTCGTGAGAGAAAATCAGAGGGACAATTGAGAGTCAGTTAGACATATGACAAGATTAGGCAGAGGTTTTGGTGGGTTCAATTCCAGCTAATGGGTAGAAGGCTATGTCATTCCATTCCAGTAGACATGTTCTCAAGATTTGGAATATGGATGGGGTTACATTCCGATCAAGGGAAAAACTTTGAGTCAAAGTTATTCAAGAAAGTTTGTGAGCTGAAGGGTATCAACAAGACCAGAACCACTGCGCTTCACCCGGAGTCGGATGGCAACTATAGAATAACATCTTTCCAAGGTTATTGATAAACATCAAAGGGACTGGGATGGACACCTTCCACTATTTCTGATGGCATACAGAGCAGCTGTCCATGATGCAACCAAGCTTACCCCGGCTAGCATTATCTTTAGAAGGGAAGCGAATGCCCTGTGACTTGGTATTCGGATCACTAAGCACTGAAGAGGTAGAAGTACATCACTATGCAGATAAACCGAGGGACATCCTGTTGACAATTGAAACAGTCCGGAAGAGATCGATATTAGCATGTGACAGGATGAAAGCCCGTTATGATTTAAAAGCGCTAATTCAGGAGGATTCATGAAGGTTGCCAGGTCTGGCTGTACAACCCACGGCGGAAGAGAGGTGTATCCCCGAAACTAACACCGTTTTGGAAAGGACCATACGAAGTAATGAAGTGGATCAACGACGTGGTTTACAGGATCCAGCGCCAACCTAGGGTTGAAATGGAAGTTGTTCATCTGGAAATAAAGAAACCCTATCATGGTGAACCGATGGTTTTTTATCAGGATGATCAAAACTGTTATCGCGCGCCGCAGATGTCATGGAATCTCCGAAACAAACAAACATAGAAATATCCAGAGGCTTTCAAGAATCGAGGAACGGGTTCCAGAAGTTTATGATATAGGGAAAGAGAACGTTTATTCAAGGAGATTGATTCAGATTAGGAGTGATTCTTATACAGTGCCATGCGAATATTTTAGTTGTGAATTTCGATTGATTTGATTGTCATAGTACATTATTGTGTTGTTCTTGTGGAGTTTGAAACAAAACGACAATAATTGGTGATTAATGTTTCAATAGCTACGGGACCCAGATTCGTAACAATATGTTTTCCATAAATCAAGCTAATACAACAGATATAGAATAGTGGGAGACATGCAGTGTGTATGCTTGCCGCATAACCTGGAATAATAATAGGCAGCCTTTTTCAACACAATTTCCACCTCATGCCAATATTAGCGGCAAGTGGTGTTGTTTGAGTAGAATTGCAACTGCTCGATGCTCTTCATAGAACTGAAATAAAACTTCTAGGAACGGTTTTCTTTATGCATTTTTCAACTCATTTCTGTTCTTGAATATTATACTTTTATTTTTAATTTACATTTCTTAATATGGTCCAAGGAAAGTTATTTCTCAATTTTAAACTTACTGGTGATGACTTATTGAGTAACAATTCCAATGTTTGGTCAACCCTATCTGTCGTTGAGGAAGTGACTTGTTGGCCGCATTGTAAACATTAATGATAATTATACTAATACATTATGTTTTTTAAATATTTGATGTATATTTCATACTATCAAAATAATAATTCCAACGAAAAAAAAAACTAGTGACAGATATAAAATAGGAGTAGGATATATGTTTCAAATATATAAGTTGAGTTATCATTTGAAAAAAAAAACGTAAAACCGATAGTCTTCCTTGGTGAATTATTGTCATAGCTCACGCACACATGTGTCCAATCGAATTTTAAAATCAGAAGTCATGTCTTGATCAAAAGGTAAATTCTAATCCTGTTACTTGCTTCAATATTTTGATTGGCAGCAATAAATTCAAACTAAAAGTTTTCACTGACAATATTACAAAGGTTTGAAAATGATTCCTCTTTCATATTTCAATACTACGCAATTATTTTTTTTTTTTTTTTTTTTTTTTATTACACTATTCAACAGATACAAGATCCAATTACAGAATAGGAATATACAGTATGAACTATTAGCTATATACGTTAATATAAATCATTGGACAAAAACAGAACAGTCCAGTTTTTTTATGGAGGCCACACTGCAACAAAAAATGTCAATGGTTTCATTCATCTTATTATATGTATTGCACATCTTATAAACAGGTGCATTCAATTTAACATTGGTGTGACAAAGTGGAAGGTAGAAAGTAATGTTTCTCCGAGATGTGAGTCTAGGAATATGAAACTTCAATATATCCAAAATGCAGCTGCAGTCCAAATTATTGTGAATAAGGTTGAAAAGGAATATAACATGTGACCTATTTCGACGAGATTCAAGTGAATCGATTGAAAATCTGGAAATTAGTTGTTCATGTGGATAACCTACGTCTGGGTAGTTGCCATCAAGTTTGAAACATAGATACTTCAAAAATTTTCGTTGGATATTTTCTAAATTAGATATATATACCTGATAATATGGTGCCCAAACAATTGATGCATACCTGAATTTGATCTAACAAATGTAAAATATAATTGAAGAAGAGTTTTCATTCCTTCCAAAATCTTTTGAAACTCTGATTATGAATCCTAATGATCTATAAGTTTTTTGGTGACTAGTTCGATATGTTTTGCGAAAGAGAGTTTTTGTCGAATGTTACTCCTAGATCTTTGAAAGTGTCGGGTCTTTTCAATACGACATTGTCCAGTTTATAACTGTGAAGAATTGATTCCGCTTGGCGGTGAAAGACATAACCTGGCATTTAGAAACATTTAGGAATAAGCTATTCTCGATGCACCAGAGATTGAGGCGATCCAGATTATTTTGGAGAAGAGTACAGTCTTCTGTGGTGTTAATTTCATGGTATATCTTAAGATCATCGGCATACAGTAAGTGAGCGACGGAGAGAGTAGCTACAATGTCATTGATAAACATTATGAAAAATAAAGGCCCGAGGTTAGACCCTTGGGGGACACCTGACGTGGGAGGACTTCAATAGACTTTTGACCATGGAAACTGACATACTGCTTACGATTATGAAGGTAGGATTGAAATAAAGATGTGAGATTAGGGTAAGTCCGAAATTCGACAGTTTGTGAAGAAGAATTCCATGATCAAGCCTATCGAAGGCCTTCGAGAAATCCGTATAAATTATATCACATTGAGAGCTCCCATCGATAGTATCAGATAATTGCTCCGTGATACAAATTAAATTTGTTATCGTTGACCTTCCTTTGAAAAAACCATGTTGACTAGGGGTGATTTGATTCTTTACATGCGTATAAATGTCATCATAAAGTAGGATCTCAAAGGTTTTCGAGAAATTATTAATAATTACTATAGGGCGGTAGTTGCAAATGTCTGATTTGGCCCCCTTCTTGTAGACCGGTATGATTTTAGATTCTTTCCATAGTGTAGGAAATGTATTAGTTGAAAGACATAAATTGAATAATGTACGAAGGGGGTTCACGAAGGCAGCTGCACAATCTCGTAAAACAAAGGAGGGAATATTGTCAGGTCCACTAGTTAATTTGGGTTTTAATTTTTCAATGAGACTAAGACTTGCTCTTCAGTCACTTCATTTATTACCAACGAAGTATGATTATTGAATGAGTCAGGAAAAGTGATATTGTTGGGAATTGCATAAGACTGCTGAAAAAATTGGGCAAATGCATTAGAGATGTCTTGCGACTCAGATAGGGTTTGTTGGTTGAAGTTGAAGCTAGATGGTGAGGTGGCATTCCTTTTTTTGAAGTTCATGTAATTCCATAATGCCGAGGGGTTAGAGGTGAAATTTTCCTCTACATAGATAATATGATCACGATGGAGTTTCATAATGTTCGACTTGATATCTCTCCTCAATCTTTTGAATTTATCGAGATCATTATCATCACCAGAATTTCTGAACCTTTTCCAAAATCTATGTTTAAGACGTATGTCGCTGATTAGGGCTGAGTTATACCATGGTGGATAACTGCGAGTAGTTCTGATCCTTTTGGCACATTCAGCTCCACAATAGAGTTAACTTTTTCATAAAAGGCACCGCAAGCAGTATTTGGATCTGAATATTGATCCATAAAGGACCAGTCGCATTCAAGGAAGTCCTTATAAAGATTTGGAAAGTCAGCTTTCCTGAAATTGCGAACTGAGGTATGGAAAGCATTATTTCGATTTTTATTTACATTATTTGTCAAATTGCAAAATATATCGATAGGTGGATGATGAGAGTCTTCATTAATTAAAATATCGTGTGCTTTCTTTACAACACAAGAACAATTCGTTAGAACAAGGTCAAGAATTCTGTTGTTAGCATTCCTAACATCATTTGATTGTTCAAAGTCCAAGAAGGAACAGAAATTTTGAAGAGCATGTGTAGTTGGAGTGAATGTATCTTTTAGTTTATCATCTAAGTAACTGGGAATGTTGAAATCTCCAATAATCAGAACTTCCGAGTGAAACAAATAATCTAGTGAAGAAAAGGCTTCAAATACTGAATTGTAATATTCAGTTGAATAATTTGGCGGAATATATATAACAAAAACGTATAGGTACTGATGATAATAGAATATTTTCACGCCAACTATGTCAATGTGATGTAAATCCTTGAATGCGCTATCACTTAAATTGAATTTTTTATGAAAATTTTTTTCAGGGCACAAAAACTCCATTATATTTTTTATTTTCATTTGCCTTACATTTTTTGCAATTACTGTAATTGGGTTTGATAATAGAATATTTTCACGCCAACTATGTCAATGTGATGTAAATCCTAGACATATATAAGGGTTGAACACGAGAGGCATTGGATAGGAATATGCATTAATTCCATTAAATGGAATTTAATACTCCTCGAGCACAAGAATCATTGACGTAGACATATATAATTTCGCGACATATTAGTGAAATTAATTTGAATCTCTCGCCCAAACGAGCTGATATTGAGAATTTCAGATGAATTTCAGAAATATAGAATTGAAATCAACAGTATTCAACAGCGATATTATGTCTTTGTGTAGCTCAAAGGTGTATGCCAATTCATCTCCATGGGTGCCATAATGATGCGAAACTGGGATTCGTGGCTATTGAAATACCAAATTAATTATTCTCCGTTCATTTACACTTCACAAAACAATTATAAACTCTGATAATTAAATAACTCAATAGAAATTCCTCACTAAGATATACCGCGCACTTCACTAGACTCTGAATTCTCAATTAACTCGTTTTTATTACTGAACTTTTTTGCTAACTATGCGCCGCTTTCTATAAAGTTATTAGCGCCTAGAGCATTCGCGACGGCTGCTTCTCGATACATTCGATCATACGGAGCCCTTTCTTAGTACTTTCTGGAACCTTGTCAATACGTCAGCCAGTCGCGTTACGAAACATGGAGTAACATAGTGTATTCGTTTTCATAACAATATAATTATTATCAAGGACCCATTCAATATTTGCAGTAAAAATATTAGGAACACTTTCAGTCGCGAAAACTAGTTTTAACTTCCTATTGAAACGAATGTAGTTGATTGTAGGTAATATTCTCATACAATAATTATTGCATTGAGAATCAATTACATATCCGGTTTACGAAACACTTGGAGTAATCACTGGCGTACTCGATACATAGTGTCATTTTTCGTTCATATATATAAATTTTTGTTCATATCTTTGGATTTGAAATACATTTATTAGAGTTAAAAGTTTGATTCATTTGAAGATTTGAGCAGGGTGTTCATAAAATCAGATGTGGAATAATCTGCAACTCAAAGATAGACTTTAGTCACTATCTTCCATCGTTCAAGATAACGTCTTGGGAGGTATTCATGTTGAAAGGGGAAACATTCTCAATTCAATATTGAAAAGAAATTGTTTTCTGAACATTTAACAGAAAACAACTACTCTCCCGGCTAAAGATACGTTGGACATTGAACTATATCTGATAGATATTTTGAAAGGATCCTTACTCAAAAGAAAAAATCTAAAAATAAAAATGTGAATTTTTATTCAAATTATTATTTTATTTTTATTCTAGTTTCAGTTAAGAACTCATATAGATGGATGAGACAAAGAAATATGTTTTCCAAGAAGGAGTACTCAACAGAAATAATTTGTAATATTGAAGCAAGAGTGGCATCGCATTCACTAGGTCTTCAATACATTTTTGTCGACAAAAATCTATTTCACAAAAAATAACTTAATTTTTATCGTGGATTTCTCAATTTTCAGGAAATTATTTCAATTAAATATTCAACTGAGAATGTGCCTCAAAACCTAACTTTTTGAAAATTATCTTTATGTAATATCGCAAAGTACCCTACATTACGAATAAACTAATTTTCAATATATTTATCATTAGTGAAGCAACACATTCCTTTCTCATGTTCATTTCACAATTGGCTAAATTTTTCTGATAGAATTTCAAATTGATTTTTCTCCATAGTTGTTTTTTAACTTTCATCCCAGTTGCAAATGGATGACATTGATACAGATGATCGATTTTGTGAGCAAAGACTTTAATTGGGCAGAATTTTTCCGAAACATAAATGGCGATTTAATGCACGGCTTGTTTATTTCCAACCTTTATTTAGCCCCTTCTCTTTATATATTACCTTTATAAACTATCCATCGAAAATGATACTCAACCTGAATCGTTATCTTTAAAAATCCAGTTATGGGCGCCACTGTTATTTCAGCTGCTAACTTCACATCGGTAAAGCACTCTACGATATGATTGACGGAATAACATTTATATTCCAATTATTTACGTGTGAGACAAAATACAGGAACGCAGTTCCCGTCATAACAGTAAAGAGAACACTCAAGTATACTTCTTTTCATTTCATTCCATAATAAATCATGAAAATCAGGACTACCGAATACTCCAAATTCTTTAATCCCATTTCTATCTACCAATTCTGCGATATGGGATAAAGAGACTTATAAACTCATAATTATTCATATTTTGAGAGCACTGAATTGATGCATCACAAAGGGATGAATCCATTCGTTGTTTTTCCGTATTAGTCGTATTAAATACATATCAGTAGAAATCGATAAGAAAATTCGATTTTCACAATATTCCTATCGAAATAAATGGAAATATAAGAAAAAACTGATATAAGAGTTCTTAACACAATTTGCTTTTGGACACAGAAAAAGGTGAAACCTAAACTATCTAGACCTTTTTTAAAACTCATCAATTGGTTCCTGATATGTTCACAAAAATTGTACATTTCATGTGCATATTCTTGCTCCGCATAACCGTGAGTCAAATACGAGTAAAGCACACGCGTTTTCTAGTCGATGTTCTTCCACGTTATTTACTGAAAAGGTACAGCGTGAGTCTTTTCTGCTGAGAAAATATGTATATTATAAGAATATTGACTTCATTTCGTGAAAATATGGCTTCGCCAGAAGCCAAATTGAGTTTCCTAAAATTGTCGTTGTTATAATGTTGATTTAGAAGCCACTGACAAAATATTAAACTTTCGCAGGACGATCCTGAAGTTGTAACGCTTGCACCCTCCGATAATGGTATGGATGAAATTTATGATGAAATTTATCCTATCTTATCGTATTTCTTTACTAGGCCACTCCACCATGACATGCTATAGTCCTGGTGCCTGCTGGTTTTTTTTCTACAGTTCCCCGCATATCCCCCTTGCTGCTCCTTCAAACATCCCGTATCATGATACATTTGAACTTTAACAAACATTCATTGTGTTTGTATATTTCTCAGCGCAAATCTATCGGTGTTCATTGTTTCGTAAACATTACTAAAAAAAATATAAAAAAAAAAATTAAAGACAAACTTTTATTTATAGAAATGCACTGAAAAGTGAAAAATACCTATTTTGTATCCGCGGCAAGCTTTTGAATCTGTTACTCACCGAATAACCTAGATCAAACGATGAAAGAAATAATTTTTTCCTTTTTAGTGCATTTGTATAAATAAAAGCTTGTCTTTAATATTTTTTTGTTTAGAATTTTTATTTTTAACTTTTTAGTTCTGTTTTTATTACCCACTAATAAAAGCTTGTTTTTATTTTTTCGTTTTTTTTAATATGTATAATGTCAAAAAACTAGTTTAGTGATCTCTATCTAATTTATTTTTGAATCATAATCTTCGACCCCGAAAAACCCTAGATACCAATTTTGAATAGAATCGGACCATAATCACAAAAATTGTCCGCCATATGGGAGCCGCCATTCTGTTTTTTTCCCTAACAAAAAATTCATAATGCATTATCACCGGAATTATGGACACCTGCCGAATTTCAAATCAATCGGACGATAAGAAGTGGGTCAAACTTAACTTGCAAGATTTGATTGACAGGCAGACACCGGGACAGAGGTAACTGAAAATAAAAGTTTGTAAAACAAATCTTCGACTCCGAAAACCCCCTCATACCAATTTTGAATCGAATCGGGCCATAATCACAAAACTCGTCCGCCATTTTGGAGCCTCAATATTGAATTTTTGAATTTTGACAAAAAAATCATAATCTCCGACCCTGAAAACCCCCTGATACCAATATTGAATAGAATCGTACCATAATCAGAAAACTCGTCCGTATTTTGGTGCCTCCATATTTAATTTTTGAATTTTGTTGAAAAAATCATAATCTCCGACCCCGAAAACCCCCAGATACCAATTTTGAATAGAATCGGACCATACAAATTGTCCACCATGTTGGAGCCGCCATTTTCTTTTTTTTTCTTAACGAAAATTTCATAATGCTTTGTCACCGGAATTATATACTTACACCTGTCGAATTTCGAATCAATCGGACGATTAAAAGTGGGTCAAATTTATCTTGCAAGATTTGATTACTGACACACATACACCGGAACAAATGAAACTAAATAAAAGCTTGTAAAAAACAACTTTATTCTCGATACACATGACAGTTTACGCTTAGGGCGTATTGTTTTCTGATTGGTTGCTAATTGAAAACTTCTCATTTTGTGTCATTCACTGATGAAACAGAAAACATTACGCTGTAAGTCAAACGCGAAAAGTCATATGAACTCATTCAAAGCAAGCGATAACTAGCACCGTACTTGAATTTTCCAAGTTTTTTAATTGATGGTACATCCGTTATTTTCCACTTTCATATAGAGAATATTTTTAGCAGTTCCACATACTGTTGAAAAAATGTCCAAACTTTGGAAACGCCGTGTATACATGAAAATGTCCAGTTCTGAATAGGCCTTTATATTTCTTTCATTTCGTTATTTAACGTCGGCCTATTTCTGCGACCAGAACTAAACACCGACGCCGGTGAGTACATTCCCCAAATCGGAAATTTAACATCCATGATCTCGGGACTGCAATCTTAACGTCCCCTCCGAAGGATGGCATATCTATCGCCATATCTCGTGCTCACTGATATGACACCTGCAGTTGTGAATATGCTACTACACTGTAGTTATTCGGGGCTTTTTTAAACTCGAGTCTTCTCTGGCAGGTAGTCACCCATCCAAGTACTGGTGGCGTCCAGCCTTGCTTGAGTCCAGATATCAATTCAATTTCCATTTCAAAATGTTTATTTACCTATATTGTTCATAATATATAACTTATCCTAATATATACTACTTATAAATCATGTGCCATAAAATGGGCAGCTTGCTCTCGTGGGGCCAAGGGGCCACCTCTGCTGATGTTGACAAATGGGATAGCTATACTCTAGGACTAGGTCTTTGCTGTGAAAATTTGCTCCCCTCCTGCTTTCACTTATGAGAGCTCTATGTATTAATTTATAAAATAGTTGGTTTGTTTGTAAGCATTGCAATTTGTATATGTAAAGAAATTTCCGTTAAATAGTAATTTACGTAACAAGTCCGGAAAATAGTTTTTTTTTGGACGAATAGACAAAATTCTAGGACGAGCCGTAGGCGAGTCCTGGAAGTCTGTGGGTCCAAAAAAACTATTTTCGGGCGTGTTGCGTACAATATTTTTTCGGCAACCGTGTAGAATAACAAATAAATCAGACGACATATTTCTTTATTTCTTTATTATACATTTTAATTCACAGAAACAGAACAGAACAGAAAATACTACATATTAACAGAAACATTCTAATTCTTGTTTATATTAATATTTATATTGAAATTCGAGCAATTGCCAACATTGAAGGGATTCAATTTGTTTGAAATGCTTGATATATTTAAATTTCTTTTGTTGAAGCCAGAACAAGAAGGCAAAGTTTCCGTTTCACATTGATTGTTTTCATCTGATGATTTTTGAATGGTCTTTGCAATTTCAATTTTGTTTGTAAGTGAATTATCTATATATCCTTCAGCCACATTGGTAGATTTCCAGCCACCGTGTCTCTTCAAATTTGTGATGTTTACACCATTATCAGCAAATAACGTCGCCGAAGTTCGACGAATGCTATGGCCTGTGTAATTTTTAGGATTGGGTAAATGTAAAAATTCTGCGATTTTTATTCCGAGACTCCCAAAACTGTGGATACCAACAGGCTGAATCGAACATTTTCCTTTTTTGTAATTCACGAATAATCTGTTATGTGGAGTATGGGATGGCCGTAAAGATAAATATTGCCTATACAACAGCAGGTTTTCTTGCTCAATTACAACAAAAGTTCTCTCAATATGTGTTTTGGAATCCGGTATTTTCACAAGCAACATGTCTTCCTTGTCGTTTATTAGATCAATTGACATTTTTGTTAGTTCTTCTCGTCTACACGCACCGGCTAACCCAATAATTGTTGCTACCTGAAAATTAAGTTGATACTTTTATATCCTACAATCGTAATATTTTGTTGAAATTACCTTCAGCATTAGATATGTTTCATTATCCGCTTCCCTAATGAATTTGTTGATCTGCTCACTGCTGAAGACTTCTGATTTCTTGGCTTTGTAACCAATATTCTTCCTTTTAAGAAATGCGATAACCTTTAGGAAAGTGGCTATGTTTACATTTTTCTTCACTAAAATGGTACTTTTCAACATAGAGTACATGCTCCACTGAGTAGAGGATTTGACAGTTTCAGATTTTTGCGCCAAATAAGCCAAAATTACATCCTCTGTCATAGTTTTGCATTGCTTCATATCCATCCATTTCGTGAACAAATCATAAACGTTTTCGTACCTGGATTTTGATTTTTCAGGCAATAATTGTGCTCTAGCAGCAGCTGCTATATTGGAAATTTCCCAAGGCACATTTTCAAAGTCACTATCGCTGCTGCTTTCCATATTTTATTGCGTATTGCGATCAAAAAACATGCAAACTTTTGACAACTAATTTCATATGAACTGTCAGCCGTTATTTCGTTGCTATGGTAATGATCAACTGCATTTATCAAAACCATACCTACCAAGATTTTCATATTTACAATGACAACAACGACGTGATTCTTCCCGGCCTAGTCCGGGAAGTACTTCCATTCCACTTTTTCGAAGAAAAAGCATCCGGGAAGTGGGTACATCCCGGACGGTTGCCGAAAAAAGAATGATCCAAAAAACCCGGATCAAATTCTCGTACTATGTACATCCTTTTGTAAGGGTGCGTTTGCGTAGTGTAATTATGTTGGGGTATTTTGGTTTGTGGTTGTTTTGATTGGGTTGATTTGTATGTGATAACTGAGAGGTGTTAGTTTTGGGTCAGTTCTGCAATTTTGAGAGTGGTGTTCATGATATGTTTTGATTATGTCGAGTATTTTATGATGGTGTGGTTATAAAGTTGATTTTTACAATATTTTATTTATTTTCACATCTCCAGATGTAAGTAATCAAATCTTACGAATTAAACTTGACCCACTTCTAGTTGTCCGATTAACGTGAAATTTGGCAGGTGTTAGTTTCCGTAACAATGCATTATTGAATTTTTGTTATAGAAAAAAATTAAATGGCGGCTCCAAGATACCGGACGAGATTTGTGTTCATGGTCCGATTCAAAATTGGTATGTGGGGGTTTTTGGGGTCGAAAATTATGAATTTTTTGTCAAAATTCATAAAATCAAAATGGCGGCTCCAAGATGGCGGACGATCTCTGTGATTATGGTTCGTTTCTATTTAAAATTGTTATGTGGGGGTATTTCGGGGTCGTAGATTATGCATTTTTTGTCAAAATTCACAAATTCAAGATGGCGGCTCCAAGATGGCGGACGAGTTTTGTAATTATGGTCCGATTCGATTCAAAATTGGTATGTGGAGGTTTTCGGAGTCGGAGATTATGAATTTTTTGTCAAAATTCATATATTCAAGATGGCAGGACAAGTTTAGTAATTATGGTATGATTCCATTCAAAATTGGTATGTGGAGGTTTTTGGGGTCGAAGTTAATGAATTTATTGTCAAAATTCATAAATTGAAGATGGCAGCTCCAGGATGGCGGACGAATTGTTCTTTAGGTGGTCTCCTCATTGAAGAACTAGATAATAATAATAATAATATTTATTTTGCCAAAAATATAAAATCAAGTAAACAATATATATAATACAATAAATGGTGAATAAATAAAAAAGATAGCTCAGAACTTATAGAAAAAATGCCTCATAATAACGATACTTTTACAAAAATGCATAGATTAAGGCGTTCTTACTAAAAAGCAGAAAAGAAAATAATTAATAAAAACCTTTTTCAAAGACAAGCTTTCATTCAAATTCGCTAAAAAGTTAAAAATAATTGCTTTGGATGTGTGTCGTAGGTTATTCCATGAGTTATAGATTCAAAAGCTCATCACTTTTGTATTCGAACTGAAAACATTGCGCGACAAGCTCTTGAATCTATAACTCACGGAATAACTCATGTCACACATCCACGGTAATTATTTTTTCCTTTTTAGTGCATTTGAATGAAAGCTTGTCTTCAAAAAGGTTTTTATTAATTATATTATTTGTAGCGTTTTGTGTTGTTTGCTGTCTTCCTGTGCGCGTTCATTGTCTTTCGCTACATTTGAGATCACGGGAGACGTGGAGCACCCCCTGTCACACCCAGGCCGACAGCTGCTTTGGTGGAGTTGTTTGTGAGGTGAGTGCTTTGGGGAAGGGGAAAGCTGTTTGGGTGGTTCGTTTGATGGAGTTGATTTCTGTGGGGTGTTTATTTGAGTGATATTTGAATGCTTAGATTTGGATGGTAATGATATGTTGATGCCTGATACTTCCTCGCTCTCGGGAGGGCAATATACCCGCCAGGGGTATTTCGCCCTCATCTCCAGTTACATTTGAAATCGCTGGTGATTTGGGGCACCCTAGGTTGGCTTGAGTTTTGCAGTATTTCAGTTATGTAATGGGGTTCGTGGGGGTAGAAAAAAAGTGGGATGTGCTGGTTGAAAAATTGAAAAAAAAGTGTAAAAAATTATTGCTGGTGTGAGGATCTGAACCCGGGACCATGTGTTCACGAAGTCAAAATCCATCTACCTATGCCAGTGAAGGCACAACCATACACACACATATGGGTCTGTGTTGTGTTGCGAAAATGTCGTTACAACCCCTCCACGAGGGGCGAGAGGAGGGCTGTTGGGAAACGTCACGCGGCCGTCCCCCCGCGTCCCCATCGAGGAATGGACGACATATTGCGTTGATGTAACTATAAAATTAGTGATTTTTCCTTTGGAGATCTGAAATTTTGTTGTTGGTTTCATCGCTTCGTCTCGTGATAGTTTGTAAGATTTCCTGTAGTGTATTTTGTAGGTCCAGGATTTGGGATGGCCTGAAGGGATTTTCTTGTTGAAGATGTTCTTCCATATCCCAAGGCACTGCGCTGTTCGCGTTGGTTTGACTAGTTGCACCCCTACCTTGGCCTCTCATGGGGTAGGTGGTCGTGTTTGCGTTTGATTGCCAGTACGTTGGGCTTAGAATTACGCTATTTGTCCCTTCTATATGTGCATCCTGGCCTACTGGTGGTTGCATTGGCGAGGGGTTGTTGATTTTCATTTTCAGTACCCGAAAAAACTCTGTAGTCTGCCGGGTGCGCTTACAATTTACGCACGTCGCCGGGGTATCAGGGGACTTCTGGTAGATGTTTCTGACGTGATCGCCTGCACACTTCAGACATCTAGGGTGGAGACTACAATTTGTTGCAGAATGTCCCATCTCTGATATCTCCTGCACTTGTTGAGAATGGAATTATTTTTTCTGTATTCCCATTCTATAGTAATTTTGCCGATATCGGTCACCTTCTTATTCAGCGTTGATAGGGTGAGTTTGCTGTCCATGATTACTCAATAATATGGTCTTGGTGTTTTCTTCACCGTGTATATTTCATGGATTTTTAGTTTGTATTGTGTTGTTAATATATTGTTTATGTGCTCCCTGTCCAGCTTGTGGTCCAGGCCATTTCAGACATCGATAAGACTCTCTTCAACCGGACCAACCAGCCGGTTTCTCTAGTGATGTGAAATATTTTTGTTTTACAAGAATTTCGAACATTTCTACATCTGAACAGACGCAATACATTAATATAAGATTCAATTTATTATATTTCTAGTAAACACGGTTTTATTGATCAGTTTTATCAGGTTATTCCTTGATTTGATTCTTTGGAAATGTTCATACAATTTACGATACTACTGGTGAAGGCTTCACATATTGATTACATATATCTCATAACACTGAAATATAGATTGATAATAAAGTCTATATAGTCCGTTGTTATATGAAATACTCCTACGAAAAATCATTTTGTGGATATCAGGTCTTATTTTCTATTTTCCTGGCCTCTTCTTAATAAAAATTCCAGGTAGTCTCTTGCCGGATCGAAAAAACAAAAACAAATAGAACGCATATTGAAAATAATTGAACATCTGCCCCATTTTTGTTTCTGTTTTGAAGGTTTTATTCGGTGAGCGTATAGTAGAGTAGTTTCAAGGCACCAGCAGTTTCAAGTTTCGAGCTTATCGGATCATGATTTCAAGTACAGTGCTATATAATCCTTGGTTTTCAACATAATTTGATTGATACCACCAATTTTTTAGTGAATTGTTGGGTTTTTACTGCCCCACTGGGTTTACAAATAAAATTATATTTGGAAATCGAACAAATATTCTAGATATTGAAATCACACAGTTTTTCTCGTAGTTTTTAGCTTTTAAATATATTTATTTTTCGCAAATGGAGAAGTAGAAAACCATAATTTCTCCTCAAATCCATATATCTACAAAAAAGCCAATTCCAAAATTCTCCACTTTTCCTTAAACTATACAAGATTTGAAGCATTGATTTTCAGAGATTTTTCAGAAATACATATTGTTGACTCACCGTTATGAATCCTAGTTGTGTACCGTTAACATGCAGATTACATTTAAAGGAGCAAAAATACATTGTTATGTGTACGATATATTTAAAAGTGGAGCCAGGTTGCTACCTTGTGCTACCTTTTGTCGTATAACTGAATAATTTGGAGATAATGGATTATTACTTCAGTAAATGTAGATATATCGTATATTATACCATATGTGCCATTTAGTCTTTCTTGCTTATCAATTTGATATTTTGAATAAACATATCCCATTCCGTATCAACTTATTAACTCTTCCTAAGACTGGAATAATAAAAAAAAACTCACACGTTTCTGGAAACCATGCGCTGGTTGTCAATAACAAAAATAAAATAAAGTTTCATATCCTTGTTATCTTTCATCCAGATAATTTGTGTTATGAATAATAGATGAAAAAATTATTCCTTCTCAAAATAATTTGTGTTTAACACTCGTCTTGCTAATGCAGCAAGCATGGTGGATATCCTGCCAAGAACGCACATCTCTACCGCAAATTAACATTACGACCCCGTTATCGACGACAACCAATTAGACAATGAGCTCATTACTATTAAAACTAAAACAACAATTAAAAGCAACAATAGTGGGTATCATTCATCAGATCGTTTGGTATTACAAGAGCTTGTGTCCGTTATTCCATTTGCTATCTCGAGCAGAAAGCTCTGAAGAAAACGTCATAGTCCAGTTAAATCGACTTTCCTTGTCCGAGAGTAGAAAAATTGACACCCTCTTCTTAGGTATTCGTGCATATGTCTGATACAGATAGTAGTAAATGAAACATGACCAACCATTAATTCTAAAGTTTTCAATGTCTTTTTACAAAATTGGAGTATTATGTATCCCGGCACTGAAGTACTTTTGCGCAGAAGTTTGTTGAAGATAAGTGACGACAAAATAAAAATTCAGTATTTTTTTCGATCCTTCGTGATTTTTTTGTATCTTTGTTTACGCCGAAAACAAGTTATCAATATAATTACGATTTGTGTAGGAATAAAAATTTCTCAGCGGAAAATTAAATATAGTTTAGATGAACAGATACAGAAAGTTGTAGTGTATCATATTTCTCCAGGGAATGATGATACTGTTGCGATGTAACAACCGGTCTCCCTAGAAAATGCTGAAAGTATATTTATGTGTTCGGGTATTTCATTACGAAAAAATCAATCACAAAAACATATTCCTAAATCAAATGAATAATTGATAATTCGTGTTTATGTGAACGATTCAATTTATAATTTGTTCATTAAAATATATAGTTTAGTTCATATCAGGCGTGTATGTGCTGTTAAAAACGAATAAGTTAGGTTCATGTATCGAGAAAAATATAACCATTCAAAGTTCTATTGAAAAATTACAGTAAATATTTTGAAACCAATCCCGAACTCCTACCTCTCTCAGATCTTCCTTCACCTCCTCCAACCATCTTTTACTGGAACGTCATCTTCTTATATTCCATCTGACCAGAGATTGATTGAGAAAATTATAATAGAAGGAGGATGGGATATAAGAAGATGGCGTTCCAGTAAAAGATGGTTGGAGGAGGTGAAGGAAGATCTGAGAGAGGTAGGAGTTCGGGATTTGAAAGAAAATGTTCAACTTGAACTAAATGGATACTTGTACAATTCTAAGAAAACAGTGAATATTTATTTAAATTAATATAAAAATATAAATATATATATTGTTATATAATGATGAATTTTTTAAATATAATATTGTAATATTTTTGCCCCTGTATTGTATGCTGTAATAATAATTGCCAGCGAACGTCACTGTTCTCTCGTCACGCTACCAACAATTATTATTTTCCTCACCACGGCTAAGCAACAGTTGGTACGCCCTTATCTCAAGGTGGCCGGTTCAAGGCAATAGAGACACTGCCACTGCTGGCTAACTTCAGTTTATTGAATGGTCTTTGGTATGTTATTGATCATTGTGAGAAAACAAACAACAAAATATCAAAAAGCAATTATCTCCTTTATTCAGGAAGACTTAATAATACCTGGCCTACGAGAAATAACTTATACTAGGGTGAATCAAACAAATATTCACGGATAATAATAATAAATCAGATCATGGATAGATAAACAGAACCTCACTTTTTCCGTGAGAGTGACGTTTTCTGTTATTGTTCAAAATAGTGTGACATAAAGTTCTTCGAGTGTGAAATATGTTATTGGTGAAATAGTTCAGGACTGGAAAAGCACTATTAAAGTTTTATACCTTGGTTGGAACTGTTGGTGTTCTAATTATACCATGAATCAGGATGTCTCCTCTCTCCAATCGCTGTCAGGACTGCAATACCATGAATCAGGAACTATTTAGATGCGGAAATCAGCATTTGAATCCGTGGATATGTTATCATTAAGGTAATATTGGTTTTGTTTACCAAATGATGGGATTATTCCAATTTTCTTTTAGAAAAATTTTTGCTTGGCATTCGCTTCGAAATTTATTTTCGATCTCCTCTGAAGCTTTGTTTTCTATCGCCTAGATACATCTTTTTCTCCTTGTTTTTTCATTTGAATTTTTGAATTGGTGCACTAAATTGTCACTTTTCACTGTTTATATTTATATTGCATAATTTATATATACAATTATTTTTCCACTCTTATCATTATTTACAAATTTCAATAATAATTGCTTCTGATACCATCTCATTGCTACTCTCCCACAATTTCCAATTTTACACCTGACCATCTATTCCCTGATTGGCTATTTTTATAAAGACATTTGCTGTTCTATCATTGGCTACTTTTTGTCAGCTACAGTTTCATATACTGTATGTTTCAAATTTATTAATGTGTTGATTATTGTTTATTCCTGAAAATTTTGTAAATTTAGACTTTTTATTGTCTTTTGAGATATTATGAGTTATAATAATTTTGACAGTATATGAAATTGATTGTTTTATAGTATTTTGACATTTTTATCTATCCATATTCTACCTAGGCTCACAATATACATAGAATTTCAAAAGTTATTCACAAACAAACTCTTGAAACCATTAACCATCTAGTAATTATTCTTTTCGTGGGTTTTTCGTCTTTTAAAATTTACAACTGGCATAACATAACATATATATATATATATATATATATATATATATATATATATATATATATATATATATATATATATATATATATATATAATCTAAACAAACTTGATTCTCACCACTCTTTTTGCCCGTACTAACGGTGCCAAAAGCTCCGAAGAAATCACCGCATGAGTCAGTCTAGTATGTGGAGAGTATTCACTAGAGGCATTTCTTCTTCTTCTTCTACAGTGTACTACCGGGGATTGACGATAGTGTATATGTCGAAGGCCGCTGAACACATTCCGAGGAATTGAAAATCATATTAATTTTGTGATGTGCTCGTGAGTGTTTAATATACGGAGTGACCGAAAATAAGAAAATAGGTGCCGGACAGAGTAGTTATATTGATGACGAGGATTTTATACGCCAGGCGCAAGAGGCGCTCTATATGGTTGAGAATGGGATTTCCAAGGGCCAGAGTCAAAGAAAGAAGAGGTGAGTTTTCTCCATAAGCACAAGACCCAACAGATAGTTTAACATCCTCTTGATTATAATCTGCTTTATCTGACATGTATCCTTTCCCATGTTGAAGACAAGTAAACAAGATGGGAAGCCCAAAATATTGAATAACTGTAGAAAGTAAAGTATTTATAATGAATTCATTGAATTTAGATGATGAAGAAAAAAATATAGCCAACATTCATGAGAGAGATTTTTGGCCTGTGTGCAGATCAAAGAACTGGATTTAAAAAAATACAGCATTAAAAATGTTATCGATTTTTAAAACATTGAAATCATATTATAGCTGTTATATATCATTTAACTTGAATAGAAAAGAAAAACATTTTGCTTTTGAAAAATAAAAATGAAATTCTCAGATATACATAAAAAATATAATAATACTGAGAGAACTCAATATTGCATGATAGGTGTTGATATTCAAAGTAAATTTAGATGATTATTTTTTGACATTTCTAGAAACCAATAGAAACTTTCAACTCAAATCATCATGTACGTTTTGGCCAATAAAAACATTATTATAGTGAGAATTTTTCCCTATAACCTTGCCGCGTGAATTCTTTTGTTTTTATTGTCTGACAACGTAAATTTTCAATTTGACGTCTGTCATCAATTGGTATGAAAAGTGAAAAATGAATCAAAAACGGTTTAGTACGTCGTATCATTTCGCGAGGAAATGTGTTTATGATTGTAACATGAAAAAATAATCTATAGAATACCACACGAGAAAATAATTCTCTAGATTTTTTCTCAAACTTGTTGCCATTTGGCAATAGCCAATAGCAATAGCCACTCGAGCCCATCGGGCTCTCGTGTCTTGTGATATCACAAATTTTCTAGACGGAGATCATGTGTCTCAAGTCCTTTCCTCTTTTGACATACAGATGTATGGCAACAATCATCCATGACTTGGGACTTTTAACAATCCTTATAAGATCATATAGGAGAAGCGGCGATTGTAGAAAATCCTCCGTCATCGGTATACTGAAAATGTTATTGGAAGCAATATAGACAAACATAATGCCACTAGGCTCCCTTGCCCGAGAATATGTCTTGACAAATAGCCACTTCCGCTTTTTTCTGTTTTTTGCGGAAAATCTCAAATTACAGTCGTATTTTTTGTAGACATCAACAATTTCTGCAAAAAAAAATCTCGTCGTATTTCCATGAAAAACAAACTAAAAATAACTAAAATATGATTCTCAACGCAGTATTGCATGAAAACGCATTATTCCAACCAACGTAACCTATAATGTATCACTTTTTAACATTTTCAGCGAAATATTCGGAACATTCAGAGCATTTATTCTTCCACTTTCAAAATAGTAGTTTTATATTCAAATAGAACTTCTCCATTTTTCCCCAAAAATTAGTTTATTGAACAAATTTTGACAAATAGCGAAGTTATACCAAATTATCATATATTCTTGTGACAAATTATGGACATTTTCAAAACAATAATTTTCAATACCATAATACATGATCTACCTAACCCCCTTCTTTTTTTAGGAATAGATCATAATTTCCGAAAATAAATGCGAATAAAAAAGACATTTTATGGATGCCTCGAGTTTTTATGGGGTATTGTAGTGTGAACCCAAAATGAAGTTTATTTTACAACTTCTTATGTTTGAGACATGTTAGATCACTTTCAACATGGTAGTGGTACATGAATAGAAGCTTCGAATGTGATCGGTACACGTTACTATTAAGCTCTATCCCAATGTACAATCACCGTGGGAACTGAAACCTGCATGACCCTTCTCCGGATTGTTTTCGAAATACATATTTTCGGCAAATCGTCCCTTTGTAAATAAAAATAAAAGTTTGTGATGCTAAATAAATAAAAATTGAATTAACAATTATAACTTGAGTTATCATTGTAACTAAAGGTATGCATAGGACCTATACCCACATACAGTGCGCGTCAAAATTATGGAACAAATTCGATATTTCGCAAGCCATGTACTTTTGACAAAAATCCTGAAATAGGTCGATTTTTATTTTAGAATGCCGATTTTTTTATGTATATCCTAAAGAGGTTATGTCACTGGTTTTGACATGGTGACGTAATCGGTAATTTTTTCAAATTGGAATAGATGTCTTGTGATACCTCATCTGAAAGGCCTTCCAATACTGCATTTGATGATAATAATTAATTAGATATTTTTTTACAGGGTGAACAAAAATTAATATTTTATTTCAATAGGAGAATAACTTTATATCCAACAAAATAGAACAGTTAAATAAGATGTTCGAAATGCCATCCACCAGTCTCTTGACAATAAGCAAATCTACGGACACATTCCTTTTGCACATTGCGAATAACTTCCGGAGTAATTCTGTTAATTTCGATCCTAATTCGATTTTTCAACTCTGGTAGATTTTGCGGCCTATCTACATAGATCTTCGATTTCAAATGACCCCACAAGAAAAAATCTAGGGGCGTAAGATCTGGAGATCTTAGGGGCCACTCTATCGGTCCGCGTCTACCAATCCACCTCCTAGGAAAACAGTTATTCAAAAACTCGCGAACATTACGTGCATAGTGCGGGGGTGCACCATCTTGTTGCAACCAAATACTTTCATTTGGTGAGTTAGGATTGTTGGCGTTTGGATTTTTTATTTATTATTACATTATAATTATGAAATTCTTGTATTGTCATCGGTCCTTGATATGTGTAACAAATTTCAGATTATTCGGAAGATTGGAAGTAGGTGAATATTTACTTCCAAGATTTCATTACATTGTGAGTTATTTAGTTACAAGTGAAGATAATAAAAGCGTGTTGAAAAATGCAAAATTTTACTTTTTTGAGCCAAGGCTCTAATCTTTTAGACTGCCCTGGCAAACTAGTAAGTCAGTGCTCTACTACACCAATGGATCCTTTCCAAATATTAATAGTTAGCTATTTCCTAGTCTAAAATGGAAACAAAAGACAATCACAAATTAATGCCATAATAGGTAAGTTAGTGCCAAATAAATGTCAGTTGAAATATCAACAAATATTCTTCACAAATTTCAAGTGAAAAGGTTCTAAAAGTAAACTATGGCTACTTTAAGTGAAACCCAACGCATAGAAATTTTAATTTTTATTGGATGCGGAGATAGAACCAGAAACTGGTCATGTCAAACATATTCCGAATGCTGGACGTCCTAAAATAGAAGAAAACGAAAAACTTGATGTTCTATTGGGTGTAGAGAATAATCCTCACAATACTTCACGACAAATTGCAGCAGACCTTGACATATCCCAAAGTTCTGTATTACGTATTCTAAAAGCAAAAAAGTACCATCCATACAAAGTACAGCTACATCAACAACTCAATGATGATGATCCCGATCGCCGTGTGGAGTTCTGTGAAATAATGCAGGATTTGTGTAACCGCAATCCACGTTTTATAAAACAAATTCTGTTTTCCGATGAGGCTACGTTTTGCCTAAATGGTTCAGTAAATCGTCAGATTTGCAGATATTGGAGTAGGGATAATCCTCACTGGATGATGGACGGGCATACTCAATACCCTCAGAAAGTCAATGTTTGGGCAGGGATAATGAACGACAGGATTATTGGCCCGTATTTTTTCGAAGGAAATCTCACAGGGGAGCGTTACTTGGAATTTTTAAGAAATGAACTCATACCTAGCCTTGCCGATATTTTTCCAAACGCCAACAATCCTAACTCACCAAATGAAAGTATTTGGTTGCAACAAGATGGTGCACCCTCGATGCACGTGATGTTCGCGAGTTTTTGAATAACTGTTTTCCTAGGAGGTGGATTGGTAGACGCGGACCGATAGAGTGGCCCCCAAGATCTCCAGATCTTACGCCCCTGGATTTTTTCTTGTGGGGTTATTTGAAATCGAAGGTCTATGTAGATAGGCCGCAAAATCTACAAGAGTTGAAAAATCGAATTAGGATCGAAATTAACAGAATTACTCCGGAAGTTATTCGCAATGTGCAAGAGGAATGTGTCCGTAGATTTGCTTATTGTCAAGAGACATCTTATTTAACTGTTCTATTTTGTTGGATATAGGTAAAGTTATTCTCTTATTGAAATAAAATATAAATTTTTGTTCGCCCTGTAAAAAAATATTTAATTGATTATTATCATTGAATGCAGTATTGAAAGGCCTTTCAGATGAGGTATCACAAGACATCTATTCCAATTTAAAAAAATTACCGATTACGTCACCATGTCAAAACCAGTGACATAACCTCTTTAGAATACACATGAAAAAATCGGCATTTTAAAATAAAAATCGACCTATTTTAGGATTTTTGTCAAAAGTACATGGCTTGCGAAATATCGAATTTGTTCCATAATTTTGACGCGCACTGTATATTGGTCGATCGCAATTCTATATATATTCTCATCGCACATCTAATCGATTTTATCCCATGCTTATATTCCGCCCTAGACTTCACCCATGTCTTTCTGAAGGCTACAACTTTCGGGATGTCGGACCCGACCCGTGTCGACTCCAGTCACATCCAATTTATCTGTAGATTATATGAAAATTGTAGAACTACCCTATAAATTTGGTTTTTTTAAATTCTAGCAAAAGAACCTAATTTCAAAAGAACTTGATACGAACCTATCTCAAAGAAAACTAATTTCGATGAGCCATTGAACAGGATAAAAAAACATTTCTGGCAATCTACCACTTCGATTTTTTCGAATCGTTATCGCAATAATACTGGACGTTCTGTTGATTTTAATGCTCATATGATTCTCCAATTCTGATAAAAGTCGGTTTGCATGTGTGTTACTTCGGAACGATTAATTCAATTAAGCCATTATTCCGTTAAATAATTATCATTCACCATAGGTGTTTTGTCCAACATTCGAATCTTCGTGAGATTAACGAAGTTATTAGACTAACTGCCGGTTAGTCATGTTCGAATAGGTTAAGTGTGACGTTAATGATCGAATTTACCGGTAATTGGTACTATATACAAGATATGATACCCCATATAGGTTGAGAAATCATAAAATATGATATACACTAATGAGTACTGACTAACTTTCCTTGAAATCTAATGATCTGGAACATGAAGAAAAATCGGTCTGGACGATAAAAAACCTGAATAACGATTTTATTTATATAATCCATTTGTATTCCCTTCATTTTATTACTTATTTACTTGAATATTGTTGTCTCCGAACAATACCTAAAATTAAGGTTATATAAAATTCAATAAAAAATAACTAAGAACATACTAAGGGGGAACGGTGGCTGGTGGAATAAGAACCATAATACACGCAGGAGTCACCTGGGAAGTCATGAGATATGACAAAAAAAATTGTACAGTGCCACAGGTGTCAGATGTGGGTACACGTAACGAGTAAATGCGAAAGACTTCGTGCGTGAAGTGTATAGAAAAATACCATACTAGGGACTGCATAAAACCTAAAGAAACTGCAGCGCAGTGGTACAATTGTTCAAAACCACACCCAACAAACGCGAACATTTGCGAATTATATATTAAGAACCTGAGATATATGGACGAAAGGTTGGAAACCCAAGCAGCACACTAGTGTGAAGTTAGCAGCCACTTTTCAGCAGCCATTTTCTCCCCAGCAGCCAAACGACCAGCGGCGGAGGTTATAAATAATATACATTGAATATAGTATTGAACAATTGGGAGTGAGTTTATCAACGCTACCGCATGTCGTCTTATATGTGATGTTCATATACATTGCCTTAAAAGATATTTGAACCATTAATGAATTTCCAGTTATATTCTATATTTTATATACCAGAAGAGTACACTGTATGGACGACTTCGATTTGGGAGGCCCTCATAAAATCTTAAAAAATCGATTTTTTGTGAAGGAAAAAAATAGCCGCGTTTATATTTTTCGGAAAGTATTTTATATATCAGAAAAGTACACTGTATGAAAGACTACGATTTGAGAGGCGTCCAAGGGGTGGTTCCAACCTCATGAAATCTTAAAAAACAAATTTTTCTGTGAAGGAAAAAATTGCCGCTTTAATATTTCTTAGAGAGTGTTTTATATATCGAAGTCGTTTATACAGTGTAGTACTCTTCTGATATATAAAAAATTCTCTTATAAATATAAACGAGGCAATTTTTTTCCTCCACAGAAAAATCGATTTTTTAAGATTTTATGAGGGTAAACCCCCGACAGACTCTAAATCGAAGTCTTACATGTACTCTTCTGATATATAAAATACTCTCTAAGAAATATAAACGCGGTATTTTTTTCCTTCACAGAAAAATCTGTTTTTTAAGATTTCATGAGGTTGGAACCTCCCGCGTTTATATTTCTTAGAGAGTATTTTATATATCAGAAGAGTACACTGTATGAACGACTTCGATTTGGGAGTCGTCCAAGGGGTGGTTCTACCCTCATAAAATCTTAAAAAATCGATTTTTCTGTGGAGGAAAAAAATTGCCTCGTTTATATTTATAAGAGAATTTTTTATATATCAGAAGAGTACTACACTGTATAACGACTTCGATATATAAAACACTCTCTAAGAAATATAAACGCGGCTATTTTATTTCCTTCACATGAAAATAGTTTTTTTAAGATTTCATGAGGGAGGAACCACCCCTTGGACGCCTCCCAAATCGATGTCGTCCATACAGTGTACTCTTCTGATATTAAACCCTCTCTGAGAAATATGAACGGGGCTACTTTTTATCTTCACAGAAAAATCGATTTTTTTAATTTTATGAGGGTGGAACCACCCCTTGGACGCCTCCCAAATCGAAGTCGCACTCTCCTGGTATATGAAACCCTATCTGAGAAATATAAACGCGGCTATTTGTTTCCTTCACAGAAAAATCGATTTTTTAAGATTGCATGGACAAACTCGAGAAGAGGGTACGTCGAGTAATCGATGCTACCACAAACAGAGGGAAATAGTCAAGAAACATCGAGAACAGGGTACGCCGAGGAATCGGCGCTACCCCAACTAGACGACAGGAGACAAGAATCAGAGTTGAGGAGAAGAAATACCAGTGAAATGACTGGAAGAAGAATCCAGGCAACTGAAGGTTGTCCACCCATACCCTATTGCCCAATACCCCAAATAAAAGAGACCGGTAATCTATTCGAGCTGTCGCGAAAAATCGGAGAATTAGTAGACGTTAATAAAGCAGAGAAGAGATGTTAACAGAGCTATATGAAATATTACTGGAAACTCCGGAAAAAATCGGATAGTACACAGATAGAAATATTGGACCTGATATTAATGACCACTAATGATTGACTGCAAAATCATTATCCCAACGTATTTTTCCTTGAGGCAATGACCAAACATAATGATTTTGTGATTAAATAATCAACGAAATAATTACAATAAGGTTAGCATGTCCATTACAATAACGTAATTTCATGATCAATGTTATGTTGAAATAATTTCCACAATGAAAATTTGCCTTATAACAAGGAAACAAATGCATTGCGCAAACGAACATGAGGTTATTAATACTATGTACCATTAATCATCACACTTCTTGTAACAATACATCAGGGTATGGTTCAATGCTCAATGGGGATGGCCTCAGTACAGTGACATAATTTTATCAATGCTTGGAAACATTAGCCCATTCATTGATATTAGTACTCAACATCACCCAATGTAGGTACTCGGTCTTGTTGTCAATGTCCGAGTGCCGAGTGTGTGAATGTTGATATTCAACTCCACCACTCCACCTCCCACTTTCCAAACGACGATTGAACCAATCAACGAATTTCCCTCCAATTTAATATATATGTTCGGGATCGCAGTATGAACGGTTCTGGGAACTGTCCTAACTCTGACTTAGGTACTCGAATTTGCGAGTACATCGATAATCATCATTTCACGGGAAATAATATAGGTTATAGAAGTAGAAGTTTTGAGTGTTGAGTGTCACATGTGAGATATTTGTGTCTGCTGGTAAGATATAGAGAGAGATTTTATAGCTTCATTACCATTTATTGAAACGGATTTTTTTTATAACTTAGCACGCCACACGTGAGGTTGTGAAATGGTCAAAAGCAATGACAATTCTACAATTTCAACTTTCAAGTAGGTAAACGTACTAAATACTGAAAATGTATGGGTCGATCTGCCTCTTCAACACCAGTAGTGTTCTATTTGTTCGTAAATCTTTTAAATTTAATGTTTACCCCTATCTATCTTTTATAGCAGTGTTAATTTGTATTGATTTATATTTCGATGTAACTTTTAACAAACATGAAATTTTTTTGGTCATCTGATGCTTGTAGATATAATTGGAACAAACTTAACGATTTACACAAGACAAATGAGGTTCTGTTGTTTTCACTCTTCAGCGAATGACTGTTACTTCTGAAAAAATAAATTTTCCCATATTTCTATGTCATAAATGAGGGAGGTTGAGTAGAACTCTACAATACTAGAGCCTCATTAAGTCCAAAGAGTTTTGAGTTCGGCAGCCCCCCTGGCTTTTATTTGTATCATGCTCCTTGTGCAGTGGTCAAATTAGATCAGAGTGATAATATATTTATGTATTTTTTCACCTTTGAAAGACTAGACAGAGAAAGTAGTAGTCTCTTCATGCCAGTTGTAATAACACGAATTGATTTTTTTTTCAGATGGACGAGATGCAGCAGTTTTGTGGGCCCTTCACGGGTTTTTCGTGCCCAATAAAGTTATTGAAAAGGACACACATTGAAAATCTCAAACGATCAAGTCAGTCATTAATGAGTTAACATCGGACCATGTACCAGTAGAATTTCACATAAAACATAAACAATATCAAAACGTAGAAAGAACGCAATATGATTATTTCAATACGGTTCAATACGGTATTAAACTCCAACATTGAAAAAATTTCATAGACTATGAAACGAGAAAGTTTATCAAAATCACACAGATATCGCGTGATAAAACTACCAGAAAAATAATCGTGAGGGGTGAAAAGTTTGCGATTCCAGGAAATATTGAAGAGGTAATCAAATAGTGAGAGGAAGAAGTGGCAATCAACCAGAAATCCAAGGCACAAGGAGCATTGCATGCGCCTAGGGACTGATATCACATAATTATTCAATAAAAACACAAATGAGATATGGAATCGGAAACTAGAGAACCTCAACGTAAAGGACCATTCACATATGACAAAAAGATTCGAAAGAAAAAGGGAACCCATACCAGCCATAGTGACTGGTCCACATCGTTTGGTGGCAGAATCGCAGGAGAACACAGATTTGTTAGGGGAAAAATTGAGCAAAGTACACCTTGAAGTACCTGATAGCACGATATAGCATGAAAGAACTACAAATATAGCAATGAACATTAGAGACACCCCCCCATTAGGCTGACACCCCCAGAGCAAAAGTCTTAACCAACTATGAAGAGGTTCTGGGGGTTATCAGAAAATTATCGCGTAATAAGGCACCGGGCCTGGACAAGTTGAACGCCGTTCTACTCAAGAACCTTCCGAGGAAGTCGCTGGTCCAGTTGTTATCATAAATGCAGTCACAAAGTGGTAACACTATCCAGACTGCCTGAAAAAAGCGGAAGTGATCCCTCGCGTAAAACCGGGTAAAAACAAGAATTCCATAGAGAGTTACAGGCCCATCTCACTCCTCAGTGTGGTGGCCAAGGTGGTGGACAAGATTCTCCTGAATCGTGTTGTGGAATTTGAGAGGGAGCTAAAAATTATCCCAGCTGAGCAATTCGGGTTCAGGAAAGGTCATTCAACGACCTCCCAAGTAGCCCGGGTTGTTCACGGGGTGAAGGAAGCTTTTCACAGAGCCCACAACACAGTTGGTTGGATACACAGAAAGCGTTCGATACGGTCTGGACGGAAGGGTTAATCGCAAAAATGGCGGAGGCAAACATACTTTTTTACCTCTTACAAATAATAGAGTCATACCTTACGGGGCAGACTTTTAGGGTGAATGTTAATGGAACCAGTTCGTCAGAACATGTAGTCGGAGCGGGGGTCCCACAGGGGTCTTCGCTGTCACCGATCTTGTATTCCCTGTATACCCATAACTTTCCGACCTTCGCTCGGATGAGCACGGCTATATTCGCGACCTGCAATGCCCACTCGTACCAGAGCGAAGTGGCTGCTAGGCAGCTCCAGATATACCTGGATCGGTTGGTCATACCATATTTGGGGAAGATCAAGCTGAATCCCAATAAAACGGAGGTCGTCAACTTCACGAGGAAATTCATGAATGTGAAGATCTTCGGGAAGTTGAGGATTGAACAAACATATAGCGCTAGCCTTGCAGCGGCTATAGTCGGCGCGCCGAACAGATAGAGTGATCTCTCTCTCTATCGCCCTGAACATGCAATGATCATGCCGTTTTATTGCTCTATCGGTTCGGCGCGCCGAGTATAGCAGCCGCAATTAAGCGTACATATCCCCTCATATCACAAGACAATAAAGTGCTCATTTTTAAGCAAATAAGTCGACCTGCAATGACATATTTCAATTTCAGACAAGTTCTCATCTACCTAAAAGTCCGTTCATGGCAGACATAACTAGTGTAAGGGCTAACCAATACAGGAAACATGGAGTGATTTTCCAAAGCCTGGAAGTGTATAGAGAAATAAGAAAACCCCTTAACATAAAACTACCGATAAAACAAAGTTTTCAGAAATATTTAAAGAAATCCCGAAACATAACTGGTAAAGCCAGGTGAAGTAAACCCGTAGAATTTTTTTAAACTTGTTTTTTATAAATTTTTCCAATACTACTGCATTGAAACAAAATTATTAACAAATACAAAGTCTACAATTTTCGGAAGCAAGAAAACGGCTTTGAGGCGCTAAGTAAGCACACGCAGGAGGCGCCTGCTTGAAGAATTGATAAAATAAGACAGAACTAGTATGTCTCGACTAAACCCCCCCCAAAGAAGAAGTTGACATATATTTTTAAATGTATATATTAGCTAAGTTTTAACTGTATGAATAATTGATGATAAAAATTTCTATTTTTGGACTTTGGTGGTTGGCAGAGTCTCATCGATATCTGAAGCCAAGCAACATCGGGCGCGGCTAGTTCGTGGATGGGTGACCAACGGACAAGAAAGGTGCGCGTTAAAATGTCCCATCAACTGTAGCGTAGTAGCATAATCGCAGCTACAGGAGTCATATCAATGAGCACGAGATATGACGATAGATATGCCGTCATTCGGAGGGGACGTTAAGATGGCCGAAAAACTTCACTTTCAAGCATAAATTGTTAACTTGATTTACACTTAATCTACGAACGATAATTCACATTGAGTTTTTTTTTGAATTCGCGATATATTTATAAACAAAATGATCTTCGAAATGCTTTCATGAGAAATGAGGCAAAGTTTTTACGCAAAAACATTAGTGGAGAATCACAACATTTTTACAATATGTGAATGAAATTTCGGTAAAAAATATTTGTGAAAATAAATTTTCTGAATATGTGGTGCTGTTCAATGCTTCGAATGGCTCAGGTATCAAGTAGATATGATAATTTCAAACCAAACAAAAACTAATGATTACGTTAACTTACGGTATCTTGCCTTGCTCACAGATATAGAAGGAAACCATGCATTCAAAATAATACTTCAATTCTCCACATATGTTCATAGAGATAACCGTATGAATTTTTTACATGTCGCATTCCAAATTTGGTCATAAATCAAAGATATGAAGCTCAAAGGAACACAAAAAATTGCATTTGAGATGTTTTGACTCGAAGGGAAAACTGCTACTGAAATATCATACTTCCATGACTGCAGCGTGACTTTCCTTAATTTCTATGGACATTTTTTACTCTCATACTCTCTTCCCTTTTTCCCGACCTTCGATAACCAAATCCTATAATTAGTTGAATAGAAACATTAGGTTGCAAGAATTCATAAGTGAAATTCTCGAAATCTGGTTATTTTTAACTATAATGTATAACTCAATTGGAGTTCAGAAGTTTTCCGTGCATCTATCTACTAACTGTTTATTCGTGAAAGCCTTGCAGTTGGTGTTCGAAAAATAACTGTCAAACTGAACATACAGTGCAGGAGATAAATATTTGTAGTAATTCCTAGATATTTATTTTTGACTAGTACTACTAAGATGTGGTAGTTTTGTAAAAATTTTCTTTTTTTTTTGGTTCATATGAAGTCTGTTTATTTATCGAACTAGCAGATAAGAAATGTCAATAAAACTCCTTCAGACTAGCCGCGCTATGAAAATAGTTGGGGAAGAGTACATATTCGAAATGCTTTTCCCCTGACTAAATGAACCTATTTGAGGTTTTAATTGGGTAAATATTTACTTGAAACTTATCTTCGAAGGTTCGTGAACATTTCTGATGAAGTTGACGTAAATTCTTTCATGTAATTTGCTCATCGAGTTTGGAGCCCTAATTATAACTTTCCTTTAACTAGGACTCGAAACTGAAATAGTTTCTTAGAAATAGATAAAGATTCCTGCCTAAATGTAATGGGAAATTATTTTTGTTACGATTTTCTGAATTTGTGTCAGAAAATCGGGAAATAAACTGAATATGAGATAATTATCCAACTTCACTTATTTTAGATTTAGAGCAAAAACAAAAATCCGATTGAGCGTCCAATTGGAAGAGGTAGATTTTACAACGTATTGTTGACAACTCATTTACAAAATACTATGTGTTGATTATGACAAAGTATATACATAGGGCAGATAGTACAGATCTTGTACTGAAAAACCAGGATGATTGAACACAAACTAGCAAAAATATACATAATCCACATAAAATACAAAAATGTATCTACCCGTCTTGCAGAGCACTCCAAGTTATCCCTTCAGACTTATTTTTAATTTCTAATCAGTCATCATCCTTGGACAACAAACAATGTTGAAAAAAAGTCTCCTCACTGAAAATATCGAAGGTAAATGAAAGATCTGACATTGAGAACGTAAACACAACATGTGTTAAGCTGGTAGGAAAAATCAAATACAAATAGTGTAGCAGGTGGTTTCCTTTCTTTTTCTTTCGTCGTTTTTTCTTGATAAATAGAAAAAACTGGATAGGTATCAAACACGCCAAAAGTTCAGTTTGATCATCTTTATGTGTATTGCATTAGTTTCTTATAAACCTGTGAATGCATTTATGTATAAGAGAACGAGGAGAACTACCCCAAATGTATCATTGTTTCTTGTATGTGTTTTTCCCTTCTTTCGGAGGTTTTCTCTTTTCTCCGGAGATTTCAGGCTTTAGATCATTAAAAAAATATGTTCTTGTTTTATACTTCATATCACTGAAGATTGATAAAGTTCCGAAATTTCGACTAAAAAACTAAGAAAACATCCACAGTAATAAACAGCGATATTTGTTTTTGTGTGCATCTTAAACTCATATAGAAAGTGTGGATCTTAAAAAGCTCTGTTCAACGACATATATCTTGGCAATATTGGTATGAAAATGTAGCTGCCATTTTGATCTTATAACTTAACCAAGGTATAACTTAACCAAGGTATAGACATGAAATATTTTTGTGCCAAATTTAATTCCCTTAGTTTCAAAAATGTTAATAATAAACTTTCGAACTGAAGTTATTTCTGGGTTCTGTTTCATTTGACCTGTTAGTTTGGCTTATTTTCCTGAAAAATATCCAGAAATTAATGATAGAAAATTGCATATCTGTGACAAGAATAAATAAACATTTATTGTTGATTTTGGGATTTCTAAAGCTTGAATAATTGGAAACAATTGTACTTATAACATTTCGAATAAATCGCAAGCGCCATCTGGTTCTTAGGATACGTGAGGAATGAAGAAACCATTCAGTATACACAAAATGTAATGTAAGATGCAGATAATATGCAACAACAAATAAATACCAATTACGTCATAGACTTTTTGGAATATAATATTAAAAAACCAGCCGATATCACTGCATACTTTTTTATACAATCGAAACAAATGTATAAAGTAATTAATTTAAATTTTTTATCCACATCTGGCATGTAATGAAGTAATAATGCCTCTGTTTACAAATAAAACACTAATGTGTTTTATGACTCCCAAGATACTATCTTATGAGTCATAAAACACTGCCTGATTTTTTGAGTAGTGAAAGAGAATTCTAGTTATTTATTGACCCCCTTTCTTATTCTAAGAAAATGTTTTCCTATCTACAATGGAAACAAGTATTAAATCAACTCATTTATTTTTATACACGCTTTATTAGCTTCACCTGAATGTATCTAACGAAATCTTTTAAAATGATTTTCACCCACTTCCAGACGTCCAAATTATTTGAAATTTTTCACAAGTATGACCCCGTATTCTCACCAAGATCGTCAGAAAAAAATAATTCATATCACGAAGATATGGTAAACGAGCTGGCTGGTCTCGGCACATTCACCAAAATTTACTAAAAGCTTCCATCCCATGTGGATGAATCAATCGAAGAGTTTTTCTCCGGTAGTCTTTTGAAGAAATATGAACTAAAAAGTTAAAAATAATGAGAATAAAGTCATTGATAAAAAAAATTCCTCTTATGTAAAAAAATCGTGGGGTGCCCTTACTTACTTACTTACTTTAATATATTAATATAACTGATATCAAGTACCTCACGTTTACATAAGAGGACATTTTTTGGTCAATGACTTTATTCTCATTATTTTTTGCTTGTTATTCCTTATTGCTAGGGATATATATATATATATATATATATAAATGTTTTTTTAGTTTTTAAAATATATTTTTTACATTGACATCGATATTTATATCAAATATCAATAGACACATTTTTCTTGTCATTTGTAACATCCTTGGAATCACAAATAGAGTCGATAAACAATCGAAAAATTGTCATAGAAACCATATCATCAGTATTTTAGCAATTCTTACGCTACACCTAGTCAAACCATACAAAATAATACTACCGTAAACTTGGCGAATGATGCTTTGATCATAACTGAATTTTCGGAAAGTGAAGTTTGTGAAGCTCTCAAAAAAATCAAGCCAAAATTTACAATGGGACCTGATAAAATACCAGCTTTCCTGATTCATGACTGTGCCTCCTTATTCGCTGCACCTCTGGCAATACTTTTCAACCTCTCAATAAAATACCAGCAGTTCCCTGATGTGTTGAGACAATCTAAATTAATACCAGTTTTCAAAAAAGGTGTCAAACATGACATAGAAAACTATCGGCCTATTACAATAGTCAATAATTTCTCAAAATCTTTTGAAATCCTTCTTAATAAACCACTTCACAACCATGTCAAAAATCAAATAACTGAGTTACAACATGGCTTCTTCAAAGGTAGGTCAACTACCACAAATCTCTTCTGTATTACCCAGTACATATCCAACGCATTCGAAAATAATGCCCAGGTAGATGTCATATATACGGACTTCGATAAGCTTGATCATGATATCTTACTCAGTAAACTGAATGCATTTGGCTTCTCAGGGAACTTGAATACCTTTTTCACCTCTTATCTACAAAACCGCTCCCTCTACGTTGAGTGTCATGGCCAGAATTCCATTTTATTTACACCAACATCAGGCGTTCCACAAGGTTCTGTTTTGGGTCCACTTTTCTTCAATCTGTTCATAAATGACATTATTGAGGATGTCGTAGTCAATTGTCTATTATATGCGGATGATTTGAAATTATATATAAAAATAAACTGCCAGAATGACTGTGCCATTTTACAAAACGCCTTAGATATAGTAAATACTTGGTGCAAAAATAATCGTCTTCTATTAAATGCTAATAAGTGCTCAATTGTAACATTCACTCGGAAACAGAACAACATCACCTATAACTACTCAATTGGCAATGATGTGCTCCCTAGATCCAATTCTGTTCGTGACCTTGGTGTCACCTTCGACCAAAAATTATATTTTTCAACACACATAAATAAAATTACCAATGAATGTTCTAGGGCTTTAGGTTTCATTGTCAGAAATACTCGTGATTTCTCGAATAAGAACACACTGCTACTGTTATATAATTCCTATGTCCGTTCTAAAACAGAGTATGCATCTATCATTTGGTGTCCATATTATAATGTCCATTCAAATAATCTTGAACGAATCCATAGACGCTTTATGAAATATCTCTCTTTCAAAGAAGGCCCAGGAATATGTAATACCGCTTTACTAGAGAGACATAACTTTACCCCTTGCAAGTAGAAGGAATACATCTGCTCTGATTTTCCTTTTAAGGCCTGGCCAAATGATGGTAGTGCTATTTTGAGTATGCTGAATTTTCATGTTCCAAGAGTAAATTCAAGACATAATACTCTATTTTACCTCGAATTCTCTAGAACAACTGTACAGAAAAACTCACCCTTATTCAGAATTTGCAACAACTGCAATGCTGTCAATGACAGTTGTGACATTTTCTCTTGCAGCATTGCTTCATTGAAAAAAATCAGTTTTTGATATTAATTTTCTATTTTCTCTAGTTTTTGTATCATGTCTCATTTCTACACTATTGTTGTATCTTTGCTGATTCTCAAATTATTTGTGTTTTTTTGTTTTTGTACCTGTGATTTTCCCACCCTGTAAATGGATTTCTGTTGGGTGGTGTACAATAAAAAAAAAAAAAAATAACATTACATATTTTATACATTTTCAGCAAGTGTCATAAACATCAAATGCCCAATTAAAATTTTTCCTTTGGATTTTTTTTATTGAATTTATTTTTTTAATAAAAATAAAAAAACTGTTTACCGTAGAAAAAATATGTGCATTTCTACCACTTGATCGAGATGTTCATCAGCTAACATAGTCTTGGATTCCACAATTACAGAAAAACAGTTGAGTTGAATAATTGGATAATTATGAGCGAATCTGATATTTTATTCCTTTCCCCATTTTTCGTCGAATCTATCCATTGATACAAAATTGAGCAGTTTTCGATAAATCTGGAATAATGTTGGTCTTCAACTTTGAGCCAACTTTCCCAGTGAAGGGTTGAATAATAGCAAAGAGCAACATTTCCAGATTAACAATCGATGAATAATAATTGAAAATGAGTGCCAATGAATGAATGCCAAGTATTAGAAATAAACTTGGCCTGGATACGAACCAACTCCAGAAAGGACAGCGAGAAACCAGCGATAAAGATAAATCTCTTTACGCGCTACCGATCTTGCCAATTTCATGTTCCAAGTTCTGAATATTTTTCATCGCCGATAACGTGGCTACAGACAAGTTGTAAGCAATTACTGGAAAAATTAAAAATGCAACACGCCACTTAACATCATAGATAGACGCAACCACCGTTAATGAACTCGGTCAAATCTTAGCCGCCGCCACGCACCCGTCTCTTTCAAACACCTTGAAAAAAATGCCGTCGTCTGCAGTAAGCTTCGTAATAAAAAATAATGTTCACAACCAGTCATACGGTAACCCACATAATATTACAGGGACAGTTATAAACACTCATTTGGTAGCCATATGACGCCACGAAAAAATAAAAAACTTGATACTGTAAATTATACGGAGGTACCAATAATATACAGATATAATTGGGTGGGAATTCCGTCATCTGTTTTGATATAGTTACGGAGTGAAAAGATTGAGGTAAGGAATGGCTTTAACTAACTGGTTCAAAATATCAAATAATTTTATGTCTACTGATGATATTCGAAAAATGATTGTATCGAATTAAATTACAATAATTTTCTTCATTCAAATAATTGGTAAATTTCAATCAACGCAGTCAAAATAATAAATACTCAGCCAACCAAGAATCCTAAACTATTTTACATATCTAAAATGTTTGAAAATATTAACACCAAAATTTCAAGAGGGCTCCTCAATTACAAAAAACTAACATATTTCCATGCAAGACTTGGGAAAAACCTATAGGCTGAAATTTTGAAAGTGTATTCCTATATGACATATATAACCACTATGCAAGTTTTTTTTATATTACATCTCTAAAGGGGTGAAAATTTGTATGGAAGAACCGTTAGTTTTGAAGTAAGGGTCTAGGAAATTGGTAGTTAGGCTCTTCGTTCCAAATGAAAGAACCCGTATTTCAGGGTTTTTGAAAATTCAACAGGGGTTAAAATAGGGGTGAAAAGTTTGTCTAGGAGTACCCTTAGTTTTCAAGTAAGGGTCATAAAAATTGGTATTTGAGGTCTTTGTTACAAATAAAGAAATACGTGTTTCATTGTTTTTGAAAATTCAACCCTCAAAGGGGTGAAATGGTAGGTGAAAGTTTGTATGGAGGTTCCGTTAGTTTTGAAGTAAGAGTCATGGAAATTGGTATTTGGCTATTCTTTTCAAATATAGGAACAGGTATTTCAAGGAATTCGAAAATTCAACCTTGAAGTGGGTAAAATGGGGGTTGACAGTAGTTTGTATAGGAGTACCGTTAGTTTTTATGTTAAAGTTATAAAAATTGGTTTTTGAAATTACAAATCAAGAAATACATGTCTCAGTGTTTTGAAAATGCAATCCCTAAAGGGGTGAAATGGCGAATGGAAGTTTGTATGGGGGTTCCATTAGTTTTGAAGTTAGTAGTTATTGGTATTTGGGTTATTCTTTTCAAATAAAGGAATCAGAAGAAAAATAACCAACTTTCCCTTTTTTAGATATCATGATAAAAAAAAGGGTTTTCCGAAGGAAAACACACACCAATAGATATTTCAACTGCAACTCGAACCATCACGCAAGTGTCAAAGAGTTACATGCCTATACAATAGAGCTAAAATGATATGAAATTGTGTTCATAAAATCAATACTAAAGAACATTGCGTATCCAGATAAATTTGTGGAAAAGACTCTCAATGAAATCAAAAACAACAATTCACAAAACAACCAAATAATAAATTCAATACAGACACAACCACCAATACAAAAATAACACAATACCTTATGGTCCCGGATTATCTGAAAGGATTAAACGGATTGGCAACAAGTATGACATCAGAACAACTTTCAGAACACATTAAGATCAATCCTTATACAAAAAAATTACAATATACGTTGACCATTGAAAGTGCGCCAGGACAAACATCGAGATTATATTGGGAATCGACATATAACAGGTTCAAAATTATCAGAACATATTTTGAAATCCAATGGCAACCACATGATAGAATGGAATGAAACGCCAATTCTAGCCAAAGAAATCAATAACAAGAAGAGAAAACTAAAAGAATCCGCATTCATTTTACTATCTGGTGAGAACTGTATATCAACAAATTCTTCTGATATTGATCACACGTAGAAACCCTTACTAGAAAAAGATCTTGCATTTGGCAGAGCGATAATGGATTGACTCCATTATCCGGAAAACAGTCCATACATCAAATAAACAAGTTAATGTCTCATCATCCTTTTGACAGAACTCTTCAGAAGATTTTTTTTAAACTGGAACGGATACAGTCTCCGAAACGTCGAGAGTATATAGAGAAGTATCTTTAAATACAATTTTGTGAAGGCAAAAATTAGAATACGACAAGTTACTGACTAATTGAATATATGACAGGCTAACTTTTTCTCAACGTATCCAAAACAAGCTACACATTATTCCATACAAGATGGAACTCGAATATGTCTGTTTTGAATTTGAACATGTTAGGTACTCCTCCTGAACAAAACACATATACAAAAATTTTAGGAATCCTTCTCGACAATGATCTCAGCTTTAAAACACGTTTTTAAAATTTAACTTGCTCTCCCAACTCCAAATGCTACCAAATTACGATTTTGAAAAGTATATCGGACACACCAAGTCTGGACACACCAAGTCCACTCTGTTTTATTATGTCCAGGTACAATCGAGAATCAATACTATTACAATTTGAAGTAATTCTACAGCACAAAAACGAATAATACGTTGTCTAGCAAATGTTTTCCAGCAAGGTTCATGTCGGCATCTCTTCTAGAGAATTAGAATACATTTACTTCCTGGTCTCTATATTCATCCCTACAAACAAAAATATATTTGTCAAAAACAGCTACTTCCACAATTGTAATACGAGAATAAAAGACGATGTTCAATTGCCAGATCTACACCTTACCATTTGCCAAAAATATGTGAATGTTATTACTGTTGTGTTACAGCGATTATACAATGTAAAAAGGATAAGATAAGCACATGTGTTTTGAAAAAAAGATTTTTGTTACTAGATATTTTTCCATGAATATTATGAATATTTTTTTATTTTTTTTATTTATTCTTATTATGGTATTTAATCTGCAACTTAACTTTCTCTGACGTGTTTTTCATCTAGGTGTATTACCTTTATACATACTTTTATTTATATTTAATACTTTTCGAAACATGCACACTGTGTCGACTTGTTCAATAACTTTTTTGAGAACATAAATGGATCATATCCATAACGACTCAATTATTTACCAAAGGAAAACATAACTGAGAGACTAATAGATATGTCACAACTTCGCAACTCCAACCATCATGCCAGCATCAACAAAGCTATAGTATCATTTCTCTATAAAAGAACTTGAACAATATGTAAATTATCACAAAATCTCGAGTACTGTGCAAGATAAGGATACACTGATTCTCCACCACAAATACCCCAAAAGGATGAGTGGTCAGCAAAATGCTCGACCGCCGGATTTTTTCCCATTTTGTGAAGGTCAGATTCATTATGGCTAGGCAAGGCACAAGGCCACTTGGATGAAATTCGTGATATCTCGCAGGATCGAACTCAGTTCCCCTCCGTGGCAGCCTAGTACTCTATATACTACAGTCCTTGGTGTCCCCATTTGTGGATAAAACTCTCATTAAAGTTGAAAACAATTATACATCAAACAACCGGGTGATACCTTCAATAAAACTATCACGAATTACGTAACTTAAGTCTCAAAAGAAAAAATTGATCGGTATTAGGTATTATATGAGAACAATCAACACATCGAGATCGAAAAAAATCAGAAAATGCTGAAAAAAATCAAAAAGTTGCATATACCAACAACGTACTTCTTTTTTGAGGAAAATGTGATCTTGGTGATATATCAAGGATGCGCCAATACTACTAAAGGGATTAGGAATCGCCAATTCTCACGATTGAGATTATCTCATATAAAATACAATTGTGACCTTCCCACCTTTTTGAAAGAAGTTACTTCTACCGAAGTTTTGTGGAAATATTCAAGAATATTAGTATTACGATTTTATTGGGGTGTGTTACCAAGAGATAGGAAAGACGTAGAAAGATAACTGAATAATCTTTTCAACGATATGCCACATGACTCCCCATGCTATTTAAAATTGTGTAGTTGATGTGCCCCGCCCGCGCCATCTATCGGGCAATCACAGTTTCTTTTATTTCAAAAAGTAGTATCAGTGATATCATACAATACCTTTTTTTCATTGTTCTACATCGAACCGTTCAAAAGTTAACAGACAGAGGGGCTATAAAAATCCGCACTGTATAATACCTCCCGAAAACAAAGAAAGAATGAATTTTCCTCCATAAAAAATTATCTTAAAACAACTGATTGAAACTATTGCCTGCATTCTCAGCAACACTAACAGTTTCATCGTGAGGAAAGTATTTATATTTCCTGAATGCTGAAGACAGGATAATGAGGATGACTGAGTTCAAGTAGACGGTGTCGATAATCATTTCAAAGGAAAACCCGTGCTAGATAGAAGTACCATATCCCGTATTTTCTATAACAACATCAACCAAGTAAGCGTTTCCTTCCCGTCAACTTTGAACGTTGCTGGTTGATGAATTAATATTTATGAGGTCGCGGTGAGGAACGTTTTTCATTAGAATTTCGGTGTTTTTCCAACTTGGAAAGTTATATAGTCGACATTATTTCACCAACAGGTCGTGTACGTTACTTGGATTATTTGTTCATATATACCGGGTAGCCCAAAACTGTTTTCTTGACAATTCCCAAATTTTATCTCAGTATTCGTATGGCTGTGCTGAAAGTATGAGCTGTTGTCCAGCAATTTTTATGTTGTGTATGTTTAATGTTTATGTTTCACACTTGCATAGTTTTTAACTTGAAAAAAAAGTATTTGAATTTTTTTTCTAAAGAAATGCACAGATATGTGTTTATTACTCAAAAGTGTAATTTGTTCCATATACAAAAAGGGCGCGTGCAACTCAGTACATTGTTCATGCAATTCAATAACAAGATAGCATGACACGGGTTTTTTGGTTTTCGTTTCTATTTCAAGTATCTAGGTATACTAACCTTATTAACAGCCATTAGACATTTGAATGAATTACAAATAAATGAACATGAATTATAAAAAATATTACTCACTTTAAAATAACAAAAATTGCATAGGCCCGGATTCGAAACCGGGCGGCCCGCGTAGCAGGCGAGCATTTCACCATTGAACCACCCATGCTTATTATCATTTATGTAGCTGACAGCAACTAGTCAAAAACGTTTAGTTTAAAACATTTTAAAATATTATACCAGAACGTTGCATTCAAATTCAACCTTAAACTTTTACTGAAGAAAGAAGTTTAATTTTAAAAATATTTTCCCTGAAGACTCATTTTTTCGAACTTGATAAGCAGCTCGTGTTGAATTTAGAAATAATATTCGATAATATCTTACAAACTAATTAACAAGAATCAAAATTGAGTTTAGGAACTGACCTGTTGAATTTGAATGCTCAAAAATATAGAGAAAAGCAATTCATCCATTTTAATAAATAGACTCCAAGCATGTGCACAAATATTAACGAATGTGAACCTTGTTACTTCAATATTCATCAATACTTATCATCACCGTTTCATTTTGTTTCAATTTTCTGCTCAATTTTGCATTATTTCAATACTGTCGGTAATTGGTATATTCCTGTGGCGATATATGGGTTTATTTTAATGTCAGCCGGCAACGCAGTTTTATATATAGAAGTGAAATGCTTGCTCTGGGGGCTTTTTGAAGTTTCTCGAACAACTCTTGAGATACAATCAACAGAAGGCTTCCTATCGAAAGAAAAGTAGGATTCGAAACAGTTCGAAAAATTGTTAAATGAAAAATGTTATGTTTCACGTCAAGTTAGTTTCTTTTCGAGTGGAGCACTGTTACCTTTTCAGATCTATTGAAGCTCAATTGAATTAGAACTCACTTTCCAGACCTTCGATTCTGTTGAAGTAGATAATGAAGTTTGGTGATACCTTTTCCAGGACTTTCAAGTCCGTTACTCTGTTGTTTCTTTATCGTCCTGGCTCCAGTTCTTCTTTTCGGTTGGTTTGGAATGAATGCCTTTGAGTGGATTTGTCCAAATATTTTTCCTGTCGGAGAACACCCTTGATATCCGAAAGAAGAATACTGGTGCTATGCATTTCTTCATAGGACACAAAGTCGGCTTTCTTATTTCCTTCAAAGACTTCGTATCTAGGCACCCATAAAAGAAATACTATGTTGTCCCTGTCTAGGCTTTGAAACTGTTTTCAGGCAGTTCCATACTAATCTGAATTCTATCCGACTTGATACCAAGGCCTTCAGAATTGCTTGGCTGTCCGACATGATTTTTATTGTTCCTCTCCAGTAGTTCTTGTAGGCAGAGTTCGATTCCTGGAATATTGTGGAGTATCGTCCCAAGTTTACGCTAGCGTTGAATTCTGGTTGTACTCCATGTACTACGGCCTCTAATCCTTCCGTTTTGGTGCCGTCTGTGTACCTTGTGTTTTGGCCCTTTTATGAGTTCCAGTTCTTTTGTTTGTATCCCATTCATTTCTTCCTGGTAGGAGAACCTCATAAGCTCTATCAAAGATATGTAGGGCAATCATTATGTCAGAGGGCATAGATTTTATTTCATTTTCGATGCCCCTACAGCATTCTATACTGCTCGACGACTTCGACAGGCTCACTCTTGCATCCTTCTCCAAACAATTAATTTTGTTGAACCTTATCTTGAAGTAATAATATCAATGGATTACAAAAAAATTATCAATCTTTTTAAAGACAAGATTTTATTCAAATGCACTGAAAAGTAAAAAATAATTGCTTTGGATGTGTGACGTAGGTTATTCCGCGAGGTATAGATTCAAAAGCTTGTCACGCAAAATTTTCAGTTCGAATACAAAAGCGACAAGGTTTTGAATCTATAACTCACGGAATAACCTACGTCACACATCCAAAGCAATTATTTTTTACTTTTTAGTGCATTTGAATAAAAGCTTGTCTTTAAAAAAGTTTTTTATTGATTATTTTATTTTGTGCTTCTTAGTACTTAAGTACGCCTTAATCATTTTTGTGAAAGCATCGTTATTATGAGGCTTTTTTCCTGTAAGTTTTGAGCTATCTAGTCCATCAACGAGGAGACCATCTAAAGATTAATTCATCCGTCATCGAGGGGTTGCCATCTTCAATTCATGAATTTTAACTAAAAATCAATAATTTTGACTAAATTCATAATCTCCGACCCCAAAAACCCCGACATACCAATTTTGAATCGAATCGGGCCATAATTACAAAACTCGTCCGCCATCTTAATTTGTGAATTTTGATAAAAAATTCATAATCTCCGACCCAAAACCCCCACATACCAATTTTAAATAGAATAGGACCATAAACACAGAGATCATCGGCCATCTTGGAACCGCCATTTTGATTTTATGAATTTTGAAAAACAAAACTCCCAAGTACCAATTTTGAATCGAATCGGACCATAATCACAAAACTCGTCCGCCATCTTGAATTTGAATTCATAATCTCCGACCCCGAAAATCCCCACATACCAATTTTGAATCAAATCGGACCATAATTACAAATCTCGTCCGCCATTTTGTTTTTTTCTCTAACAAAAATTTCATAATGCATTGTCACCGGTATTATGAATTCCTGCCAGATTTCAAATTAATCGGACAACTGGAAGTCGGTCAGAATTCAGTTGCAAGATTCGTCACGAACATACATACATTACATACAAACATTGCAAGTTGAATAAAAGCTTGTAAAATATCGGTCTCTGAGAGATTCCTGTCTCTCTATATCTTCAAATTCAAATAACATATTTTTTCAATACTGTAGAAAAAACACGTAGACCAAGGGTAAATACATATTTTCACACATTTATTGATTATTACGAAAAGAGACGATCCAATATTTTGAATAGGTAATGTATTTGCTGTGTTATTATATATTCTTGGAATGAATAAAGTTCTTTGTACGTATTTTTTTTTAATCAAATTGTAAGGATTTGGCACTCTCCTTAGGCAAGTTGGCCCCCGACATATTCGGGTCAAAATCACATAATATGTACTTTAGCAAAAAAGGATAATTTCATTCCAGTGCCACAAACTTCAGTCATTATGGTCCGATTTGAGTCAAAATCTCACAAAGGTTCACGGATCACAAATTTCCTAATGGAAATTCGGGAAATGAAAATGGCGTACCTAATATGCCAGCTAAATATTGTCATTTATTGTTCGATTCGACCTAAAATTTATATCTCGTTGTTTAGGGATTACGAATCGAGAGTTTTCGCTTGAAGTTTTACTCGACCAACAGAAAAAATCAATATTGGTGAGGAACCTTCCAAGAACTGAATTGACTACTATATGTGAAATTTCATTTTGCTTATGTTCAGATGGAAAATTATTTGGGATGCTTGAATATCTACCTCTCTGTGTGTGTTTTTTATAACTTCCTTCACGAAGCACTTGTCCAGCTCTTTCTCTATTGCGAATCCAGTAATTAGAGACTTCGTCCGTTGGGTACAGAAGTCTTGCTCTAAGCAATACTGCACCCGGAGTGTTTAATATGATTCTTTAAATTATATATTGTTTGGGTGTATATGTGTGTTCTGTGTAGTCTTATTTACTAACTCCATACGCCACCTTAGGAACGCAATCGTGGAGGACTCTCCTCGGCTGAACTACGAGATTTATAATTTAATATTTTGGAATTAAAAATATCTGCCCTGGCCGAGGAAATGCTTAAATATCTCAACTATCACAGAGTGTCTTTATTATTATATTATTGATTTTATGCTATATGAGATTAAAATGTGAGGCGTCTACTGCTTGGAATTTTTATATTATGAGCTCTAATGATTTTTATTTGATAGCCTATAAAACGAAGAAGTTTGGGTATACACTGTAATAAAAGCTAATATCACCCATTTCAGTGCATTATAATTGAAGTTTGTTCTTTATTATTTGTATACACCGCAGTTGAGTTGAAATATGCTTCAGCATTGATAGTGTAATAACTTTCCATTCACTCTATGTACACAAAGAACATACGATTCCCTTTCTCTTTGAACATGTTCGTGTTGCCTGAAACTAAATGCAGTCAAAAGGGAATTTGGAAAGGAGGAATTTGGCGGCTCCTCATAACACAAACTACTTCTTTTCAGACCTTCACGAATAGTCTGTAAATTAATTATAAATACGATATTACCAGTGCAATTCCCGTTAGGAGTAACCCATTTGGCATAATTTCATACTTTCGTGATCATGCTAACGGTTAAAAAGTTTTCCAATTAATTTTGCTAGTATTTTGTTTCAATCTCACTTATGAAATGGGAAATGTGCAATATTCACGCACGAAAACCTTTTCAAGAACTATATTGCTCTGTACTTTCTGGGTTTTCCTTATTTATTGAATTTTTTTTTCAAACGTTTATTAATATATGTGATATTTGTATATAATTAATATATGTGAATTTCGATGTTGAAGGTGACGTTTTCTATACCGGTCAATTTAATCGTCCAACAATTAGGTATGGTGAAGTACAAGTACCTTTACTTCGCCGGAGAAGTCAATTGGAAATATTCTTCATAGTTCCGATTGAAATTTTTGTTTTTACGATTGTGCAAAAAATAGCATATGCTATTAGGCATTGACACTTTTGAACTGACTGAAACAGCTCCGATTTGTTTTTATTGTTCTTGTATTTACAGGGTGCTTCACTTCTCATGGAAGTAGCCCCGAATCTTCCATCAATGTTGACGTAGAATTATGAAATTTGCAAGATCGATAGATATACCAAAAATGCACTCAATGATTAGGTGGAGATCATCTCGGGTAATGAACACTGCACACCAGAAGCGATGGAACAACTAACCGAAATTTCCAAAAAACAATATTAGAGAAGTCCACATTTTTCTCGCTTCTCATGGAAGCACTCCCGAATCTTCTGTAATGATTAGATGGGCGTTATGTTATGGTGTACGGACAAAAAAGCTCCTCTCATAGGAATTTTGTATCGGATTTCACGAGAAAACAATTATATTTTTCATACATCTATAGTCACATTCAATATCTAATATCCGTATAGGGTACCGCCAATGAAACCTTAAGCAATCGATCACAAGACTTGAATCTGTATCGAATGTTCATAAATACAAATCCAGACAAAATCATATTTTATATATGCCTACTGTGCGATCCAAATTCGGTCATAAATAATTATAACATGAAGGTATACAAATGTTTAATAACCTTCCAATAGAGATCAGAGAAACTCCTATGTCTGTCTCCAGTTTCAAATATAAGCTTAGACAATATCTCTTTTCATTATAACGAAATACAGCAATCTGGTTTATGTCGTTTCTCGTTTTTTTACCATTTTTATTATGATTCAGGAACATTATATGTAGTCGATATTACTTTACTATCCTTATTAGGATTAAAGACACATTATATATCTACTCGATACTGTTGAGTTAATTTGGTTTTGTTTTGTAAAAAAATTATTGTTGTTAAATTTCATTATTTTCAATTTTTTTTTGTTCAAGAGCCAAGAGCATACTTCCTCCTATAGGAATCCTTTTATTCTTCTTGGAATGAATAAAGCTTAGGTCGAAAAATTCATGAAAAATTAATAATTGATTGATAAGTCTCTTTCGAAATCGCAAATAGTGTTGAATGCTAGAGTTTTAAGATTTGTTATGTGGAATAATATCATTTGTTCCTTGAATTTCCTGGTTAGTTTTGAGATTTTGTGAAGTTGGCAATTCTGTGCCATCACAAACATCAAAATGGAGGTATTGCCGTAACCCTTTCAGTTGTATATTTAAAATTACCTTGATATAGGTCAAGATTATTATTATTATCTAGCCTTCTCCTCTGTATATTTCTACTCTGTGCCCAGGCTAGCTCGGTGAACTGCCATTAGAACTCGAAAAATATGAGAATCAGAAGTAAACATTTATGAATGTAGGTATATTTACTATCTTATTTGACCAGTCAAATATTTCTAGCAAAAACTTCTCTATCAGATTTCTTTTACTCCAAAAGTTCGAATTTTTATTATGGTAAGATAGATGGGCTGAAGTGCCCCGCGGATGATTATAAAAACCAGTTAGCACTGCCACTACAGTAAATTGACGAACCTGAGTCGGATAACAAATATATTTTAACTTACGTTAATCAATTTATTGTAGTGGCAGTGCTAACTCGATATTAAGTTAACACAGCCACCCCTTAGAAGAAAATGTGCGTCGTTCTTCTGATGCAGGAAATTCAAAAACTGCACAACAATCATGTTTTGGTCATTGGACAAAAACAATATTCAATCGAGATATAGGGTGTAAAAAAATGGGAATTTCCAATTAATTAATCGTTCTCAGTTGTTTTTTTTTCTTCAGGAAATTCAAAATTTGCACGACAATTATGTTTTGGTCATTGGACAATTGATAAATGAATTTTTGGTTGTGGAAAATATTGTTCAAGTGATATAACTACAATGAACATTGTGGAAAAATTTGGAATTTTAGAATTAATCATCGTTGACAAAAAAACTTTTGAAAATCGAATAAAAAATTAAAATACACTAATATTTTGCCTTTTCATGTAAAATGCACACTAATAAGATGAATTATATGAAAGCAATATTGCAAAGTACTCGAAATTTTCACGGACACAAGGAAATATCCATAAAAAGGCCTATATTTTCACTCGTAAATTTGCCGTAGTGGCAGTGCTAACTTTATATCAAGTTAGCATCCATCCCCAATAAAAAAAACTAAAAGCGGGACAATTTTTTGTATTCACGACAATTATTCGACAAATATTAGTCTATGTATTTTTCAATTTTGAGCAAGCAGCTTTGCTAACTTTATAGGGGTAATAGAGTCTGTATATTTTATTTCCGTAGAAACAGTTTCAACATTTTGAAAGTTTCTCTAAGCGATAGAATGCCGACAGGGATCGTCCGTAGCATAATCTACGGCTTCTCGAATTAGAATGTTTTCATGAAGTTCTGCCTTGTCAAACAAAACCTAATTTTTTTGTCTTTGATTATTTGACTAATCTTTTCAAGATTTGGATCTGTGTGGAGAGTATCATTTCTTACGTATCACGGAGCAATGGTTAGCATCCGCAATAGTTTACTTTGGGCCCGTTCCGGAATAAGGATATTGGAAAAAGCGCATTATCCACATACTGCTGAAGCGTACGTCATGACAGGTCCGAAAGAGTTTACTTTTTCATTGCTGCTTACCCCAATTTCCCTAGTTTTGTACCTAATTAGTCAGCAAATACTACCCACCCATATATATATATATATATATATATATATATATATATATATATATATATATATATATATATATATATATATATATGTATATATATATATATATAGTCGTTGCTGACTAGTTAGGTGTAACAAATTGATTATTGGGGTATGCAGCAAAAGAAAAAGTGTACTCTTTAAAGTTTGTCCAAGCTTTCGGAATGTTTTATTTCAATATTGTCCCCAGTATTTTTACCTCTTTACCGTACCTAAGAGATATTTCACCCAAACTTGCTAGACTTTTCAAAACCATAGATAATATCAAAATAGCAAACAAAACAGTCCTTACAATTAAGTCTATTTATTCCAAAGTGAAAGATAAAGTACCAATGTTAGACAGCAGGAATGTTATATATAGTATACCTTACCAGGATTGTGACAAAGTGTATATTGGTCAGACTGCAAGATTATTAAAACAGAGATTAATATTCCATAAAAGTGATTGCAGGCACCATCCAGAAAGATGTGATCTAGCAGATCACGTGAACAAATTCGACCATCATAGGAACTATGATGGAGTAAAAATATTAACTAATGAACGGCACACTGCCAAGAGAACTTTCCTGGAAATGGCTTTCATATCACAGGAAAAAAATCATATGAACAAAAAAACGGATGCCAACCATCTGAGTGAAATGTATTCCTTCTTATTAGCAATGGAAAATACAGAATTTTCCTCAAATCAATCTGAGCTAATTACCAGTTATTAATATATTTTCAAGTTGGCCCAATCCTCAGTTGGTACTAACAAGAAAATTACTAAAATACTTTGGCCAATAATGGCAAACCATTTCATATCAGTTGGTACTACCCTCAGTTGGTACCAGTGACTGTCAACGCATATGACAAGTGAATAAATAATTTTCCCACAATTTATAACCTATTGTACTTTTTCAAGACACACATTTTTCAGACTTTATATTTTTAATATTTTAATTACTAACGTTTCAATGAATTTTGATGTGTATAATTAGTTGACGATTTGAAACATGTGTTGCCAACTTCAAATTCAGAACTTATATTTTACCGTACTTTACATGAAGAACATTCATAAACAACATAGAAACTAATATCAACAAAGATGTAAGTTATTAGTACCTTAAGGTCCGAATGACACACTAATTTGTTCAATTCTTCATTGTAGTATCCCTGAAGATGGAAATAAAACATTCCGAAAGCTTGGACAAACTTTAAAGAGTACACTTTTTCTTTTGCTGCATACCCCAATAATCAATTTGATATATATATATATATATATATATATATATATATATATATATATATATATATATATATATATACATATATATATATATATATATATATATATAACTGATAGTATTTATGGGTTCTGGGAACCATGATCAGCGAAGATATGCCAACATTTTTTGAAAAACAAAGGGTATCCTTCTCCAAGCAGTTCTCATGGATGAACATACTTCCATAATGGATTTTTTCCTCACTCGCTAAGTTGTGGCAATATGGGCACAATATGTTTGAATTATATTCATGAAAGAGATATTCTTACAATTTATCCATTCTTAAAAGGGCGCTGTATGGCAGGAATAACGAACTAAACATTTTCTTGAAAATTCGCCAGAAGAAAAAAGAGGACGGTTGTCTGGGTGTTTTTACTATGATGTATTTAATTTCAATTATATTCTCTCGTGACTAAGTGTGCTAGATGATCCCAACTGATATTCATTATGTAAACTAAGCGATAAAAAAATCATATCTAGCCGACTTGAACTCTTGACATAAGTGCGATTTAAACGAAATTGTATGTGTTCCAGGAATGCATCATTTCGAAATTTTCCTGGAGTCTGACATTAAGTTTTTTGTCGGTACAGTTACCACGCGACATGCCATAAAAGATATACGTTTACAAATGTCGTTTAAACATGGTAAGTTCATGACCTCGATATTTATCGTGTCCCACCAATATTGAATATTTTTATAGATGACTGTTTTAAAAAAGGGGGAAATTAAGTATTGCAAAGCCTGTAGGATCAGTTTTGATCATTATTTGAGTTATTACAGAATCATCAATGCGCTCGAGAATGAATATAAAGCCCGTTCGTTTTTTACAGATTAGCTGTCCTGTAATATTCAATTGTAGGAAGAAAAGGCTGCTGAGTTTCATCTGTCCAAGGAAGATGAACTGATTGACACGAACAAAAGAACCTCAATGAAACAGCATATAGGGCAAATGAAAATTACGAATTAATTGAAAAACAGCAATGGAAATTTATAGCGATTTTCTGTTTGTGTGTAAAAAAACTTCAACATAACTTCTATTCAATGTCGAGTATACAAGCTATATAAAATTATTTCTCATACAAAAGTTCACAAGCTAAAATGAACACCACATTATAATTACTTATATCTATTCTGCCAAAAAAAACTATTTACTACTCTCTCAAGTCACTTTCTGGTCAAAAGAAGTTTGGAGTACTTCCAGGAACATTATGAAGCTGACATTGAGCTTAGCAATAGAATTGGGGATCAAACACGCTTCAATTATAATCCATATAATACAGTATCAACAATATAGTGCGGCCACGAGGCGAAAGCCTGAACATAAATTGAAAGTAGTTGAATTTAGTATCATAAAAGAATACTCAAGTTCAATCTTGCATGGACAATGAACAAGAAAATGATTTTCTCAACTGGATTGGAAACCTGATAATTCACGAGTGTATGTTGATCATATATTTTAAACTAGCTGACCTGACAGACCTTGTCCTGTTCAAATATCTATATTCCCTATTTTTTTTTCCTTGAAAACTCTCGTCCGCATAGAATTTCTATTTTCCTATGTTTCTTTGTGTGTTGTTCCATTTGGGTTAAGCCTTTGACTCTGTCCGCTTCCCGTTATCCCGTTTTCCCTTTATCCCGTTTATCCGTTACCGAGTGTTCACGTCTTCACGTTATTCCATTTTACAGTTATCCCGTTATCCCGTTTTCTCGTTATCCTGTTTTCCCGTTATTACGTTTTCCCGTTTTCCCGTTCGTTATCCCGTTTTCCCAGAAAACATTTGCAAAATCGGTCCAGCCGTTCTTAAGTTATGAGCTTACCAACACAAAGAGACATTCATTTTTATTATATTTTCCTGAAAACTTTTCCAGGACAAAGAAATGTCCAATGTTTCTAATCCTTTCTTTCCCTGAAAACCGTATTCGGAGTATTACGAACATTCAAAAAAACAAATGTTACCCTGACCGGGATTCGTTCCTGTGACCTTCTGCTTGGTAGACAGTGTAACCGCTGAACTATTTCCTCGTTTGATAATTAATGACTCGATAGTATTTTTTTTGCCAAATTTCTCATATACCCGATTTTTCCAATTTTCGGGCAACTTTCCTAATTTTTTTTCCGTGTCAACCGGCTACTACGAATATTAAAAAAATAGCCAAATCGGTCCAGCCATTCTCACGTTTTGCACTTCGAGATTCATTTTTATTATCTGTATAGAAGATTGAATTCCTGCGAGCCTGAACTTGGCTGTATTCTAAAGGAATGACAATAAATTCACGAAAATAATTCAGAATACAAAATAGTGAAGTTTCAGGAATTAAATTCCAATTGAAAATCTGGAGTCAATAAATCCAGCCACCTCGCATGGAGAGTTTGTATTTATTTGAATAAACCATTTTCGGATTCATTTATTAGAAGATACTCGATTCCACTACTTTTTTCAATTTACGGCTAAAATGTTCCATACTTATACATGCCTTTTCTTTAATAATTGGTTTTGGTGGTAGGTCATCAACAGAAATCGTTTTGATTTTACCATGATTTGCGGTTCACTGTTTGACTAACAAAAATATCACAATTTCCATTAAATCAAATATTTCGAAATCTAACACACCCTATGTCTATCAGTATTGAATAAGGTTAAAACATTCTAAAATCATTTCGTTCACACTGCTGCTCATTCTTATTAAAAGGGGTATGGTATAAAAACTTGATATCGGTATATCATTTTTGTATTCGTTTCAAAAAAACTCAGTGGTTCACAATGGATAGATTATAATCTAAAAAGAACAAGAGAAAGAAGCCTTTCTGAAATATTCCCCTTTGACACTTCCCTGTTGACATGATGAAAATATACTAGTAATAATGACCAACGAATCGATATATGTATCCTTCAAGTTCAAGAAAAACTACATTTCTAACAATTGTAATGTTTTTTACCAATAAATTTTCAAAGATCAAACTTGAATAAGGTTCTAACTTTTTTGTTTCAGAGAGAAAGGTCATTAAAAACAGACGCCTACCAACATTCTCGTGATAATATTACAGTGTAATTTTTAACCAATCAGAACGTTCAATTTAGTTGAGTTACCTTGTATAATTTCGATAATACCTGATTATACATAGAGAAGCTCCACCAATCGAAAATTTTACAATAATTCCATTTCCGTAGTAACCACATCGACATCAATATACAACAATACACAAACTAACAGGACTGTCAAATTTTGACGTTTATCAATAATTGTTCAAAAATGAGTCGATTCGGAGATTTATCATTAAATGCAATAGACGAAAGTATACAAAATACTGAGCCTCATAATACAGTGAAAACAAAAAAGTGCGTATGGAAATAATTTCTTACGTTTTGTAGTGAAAGAAACTATGTACTAAATGAATCAATTTCCACTGAAATGATAGCATCCATTTTGAAAGATTGGGCTTTTAATATGCGAAAAGGTAATGGGGAAAATTATAAAGAAAATGTGGTTAAAACGATGTGGAACGTAACGGCAAAACAAATGCAAGAAAAATATATGAAGGATTTTAATAGAGTACTTGATCCTTTCTCTAGTCCCATATTTTTAGCCGCACGAAACGCAAGAAATCCAAAAAGAAGGCAACTTCAAATGTTACCAGACAAGAGAAAGGTTAGTGCATCAGCATTTAAGGATACCGAGTACATAGCAATGATAGAAGCGTGGGATGAAAATACACCGGAAGGATTACAAATAAAAAAATTCTTAATTGCTTCTGTAGAACTTGCGTAGATAGGAAATTAAGGAGCGTCATGCTTGACTCATTATTTTCAAAAGGAAACTGGAAATGATGATACTCCAACTAGTAGAATACAATATAATCCTAATTTTACCAAAACCACAGGAAGGAGCAAAACCGTGTGCTAATAATAAATGGCTTGTACACAACCATGATGAAGTAAGTCGTTGTCCAGTGAGACTTCTAGATAAGCTAATGATAAAAAGAATCGAAAACATCAATATTAAAACAGATAGGTTATTTCTGACAGTAAGTCCTAACTGGAGAAAACAAAAAACCCTTGGCTGGTACAAAAATATGCCAATTGGAGTGCATGAAATTAGTAAATAGACCGAAAAAGTTGCAGAATTGGCAAATTTAAATATGACAAACAAAACATTTTCGAATCATTCTCACCGAGCCACTGCTGTTTCACAATTGGCAAAAGCAGGTATATCGGAACAAGAACATGGTAATGGCAATTCTATCAAACCCTACCTACAGTTAGATGAACAACATCACCAAAACATAATAAATAAGATGAGATCCAATTTTAAAAACGCTACAGGTATTTATAGCACTTCAATGAGCAGTAGCCATGTTTCCAGTGCGGAAAATAAACCAGTTAAAAAAAACGTAGTATATAATATTTGTTATTTTCATTGTACCAATTTGTATTCAAATTAATAAATTGTTTATATTTATTTAATTTACTCAAAAAATAATCGTATCAAATACAATACGTACTTCAAAATAAATACGGTCATACATCTCAAACTTCCTGCATAATACGAATCGTGTCAGTTTGACAGAATAATCTTCCCGCTTCGCGGTCGGATTATTTAAACTGTCAAACTGACACTCTTTGTAATTATGCAACAAGTTATCGATGTATAACCTGATTATTTTGGAGTACTTATAGTATTACTACTGATAATATTTCAGTGTAAAACAGTGTGTAGTTGAATTTAGAATAATTGAACTCTACGAACCAGCCACACTCCCTAACAGAAACCTTTCTTTTTTCCTTTTGAGATGTTCAGATTGATCGCAACTGTGATCAGCTTCAGATGATTTCATAACGAATCATGGAAAATTGATAAGGATGGCCCTCGTAGAGGTTAATGAATTTTAAGTGATATTGTCTTGTATTCTCTCTAAATAATGACTGGTCACTGAATCGTTGCCAATTCGGACGAAGGGTATCTTTAAATACACATGAAAAATATTTCAATACACAATGTAAGTAAGCATGAAAATATCGAATACCTATAGTCCATTCACGATAAAGGAATTAACACGACAACAATGATTGAGACGCGATCATTGCGTGCAGCGCACGCGAATGAAGAAAGTCGCGTCGCTATTGGTTCTCTGAAGGCACGCGATAATGCCACTTGCGTGCATGTTCTGAATGTTGATTTATTTTTGTTCATTATAGATGAATCGTTTGGTTAAGTGTTATAATTTGTTGAAGTTGCTGGATCCAGCGTCTCATATATCAATACACCAAAACTCTAATTGAGAGTAATTTAGAAAAAATGTATTTTTAGAATTATACACTTACGGTCCTGTATTCGGCCATGCTATTTGAGCACTTGTCTTAAATTGAATGTACTGTTAAATGTGATATATACTGAAGATTGTTATAAAAATTGCAGACACAAATTTGAGGACAACTGAGGAATTCAGAATCCAATCATAGAATAGCATACATATAATGCAAGTGAAACTTTTGGGTCAATTTTCCATAACTCGTATAATGAAGGTGCTAGCGCAAAAAAAATATCAGTTTGTTATCCAATTGTTATTCCAAATTTATCAACAACGTTGTCCCCAAAAATTAATAACTTTTGTCTAATTTATGCAATGATGTGCGATGAAAATGTACTCAGACTTTTATTTAACATAAGTATGATTACAAGTTGTGGTTTTTTATTCAATTACTTGATAATAAAATTCAAGTGCGTTATAGTTATGCGTGTTTACTCACATAATTTGTTTTGCTGTCTTGACAATGATCTTCAAACTCACCTGAAAAAAAAAACAATAGAATTAGAATTATTATACTAGGAAATACATAATTGTTTATGGAACAATTGAAATGAGGAAATGAACCCTAAAGTAATTATAGATGAAACATAATCTGACCTTTACTTAATATTGGTTTAATAAAGATTGTCTTTTATATTCAAGGATTTATATTTTTTCAAATCGACGACTCATTATTGATAATTAGTGAGGTTAGTCGACTGGTGCATTCAAGGATATTGGCCAATACTGAATATGCGCTGTAATTCTTTCATATAAACTATATTTGTTGATAAACAAAAATACAAAATAATCATTTTAACATTGTCTTCAATAATCACACTAATATTATAATGCGAGGAGTAACTCTGTCTGTCTGTTTGTTAATTTCTCACGACTAAACCTCTGAACCGATCGTAATAAAATTTGGCAAAGAGGTAGCTTGACCTGGAGAACGACATAGGCTACTTCTGATTCTGAATATTCATGAGAGAGAAAGGATATTGTCAATGAAGTCGACAAAAAATGCTTCTATGGTTCTGGCTAAACCGTTTGATATATGTGAAAATAATGTATGGCGAAAATATTGGCCCCAAAGGGTTTTACAAAAAAGTCCGCGATATTATATATCTAACTTTCCTATTTCAGCTACAATAACTACTGCTTTTACGATAAAAATATATAAAAATGAATGTCCGGTATGTGTTTCTATACCATTCGTCTGAAGGTTTCTGAATCAGTACAACCATTTTACAATAGGTAGCGCGCGAGTCGTTTCAACAAATTAGTGTATTTCATATAATTTAGCGGCAGTTAGTGTGTTTTGGTATACGAATGCGCACGATTGACCGAATTGAATTGAATCAAATACAAATTAGTAGAACCATTCAATAATAATAATAAACGTCTTTAATTCTTTCAGCTGTTTACAATTCATTTACTAATATCTTATCAAGAAAGACACAAAATATTACAATTCGAAAAGCAAGACATATCCTATATATGAATTAATCTGAAATCTTGAGTGTTCCTTCAAGCTCCTTCAGTTCTGAAGCAATATTTTCATTTGCTACAATATGGCTTGTCATTGATTCTATTTTCTTGTTGTGAAGTCTCTCTTCAATTAATTTTTGCGTAACAGTTCTATCATTTTTTTACTTTGGTCTACAGCCTTGTCCAAACGCTGTGTAGCAATGTTCTTTGTTTTCTTCTCTGATGGGTAGCATTTTATTTATTGTTTGCGAACGTGTACGCTCACGGAACTAGCGATTTCGAGAATCGGGAAGCAAGATTGGAAACCGTTCGAGTACGCCCTGCTCGATCCAGACAACAAATTGCACGCGAATCTTGGGGCATTCCATTACGCATCAAATTGAAGACCACTCGAACGAAGTGAATAAAAGTGATCATTCATAGTCACGTGAAACAAAAAAAAAGGTAAAAATAATATTTTAGTGTATTTATCGTTATTTTTTCAAAAATAAATATTCATAATTTAGTCCCAGAATTTATTTTTACCACATGCGATGCTCACTGTATCTTTTCTGAGGATAACACTATGCGATGCAACGTTCGTGCAAAGTTCTATATAGAAGATGGTATACCAGTGCCCTTAGGTGAACTCTAGCTACATGGCATTTACAAATACATCAATATCATCCAGTAATCGGCACGTTTCTCACTATACAGTGCATTAATAAAGTCGCCCACTCTGATATCTCTGAAGCGAACAAAGATCGGGATACGATAAAAGCAAGTTGAAATGATACAAAATAAATTGTATTTTTGTGAAGGCTCATGGTCGTCGCTGAAAGATGGTATTTTGCAAGTTTTTACGACCATCGAACATTTTTCAATTACAGGTTTCAAATGAAAGTATATCACATAAATAACAAAATAAGCACCAAGCATGTCTTGACACATCGCCAGCCAATGTTTCTACATATCATCACTATTTCTCTGCCGCATATCGTCTAAAGCTGTCTTGTGAAAGAGCATCTTCCGCTGCTACAATTTTTTTATTTGTTTATTTACACTGATTGATTTATATCAAATCTGGTTGAGAAGGTTTGCCACCTTTTTTTTAATTGCTCCATTTTAATATTCTCAATACTCCCAGTATAATGATGTTTTTATTAATACAATAATCTGCAATCTATTATTTTCTTTTACTTTGACTATTCAACTTAGCGGTGAGTTGAGCATGTATATATCAGAAGAGAGAATGAATGCAATAACACATTATTTACTAGCATTGAGCGGCCAACACGTTCATCCGATTTGATGCCATAACATTTTTTTCTGTGGGGATTTCTAAGAAGTCTCGTTTACCAGACAATACCGACATTTTTAGTTCTCAAGCAGAGAATAATTGTGGCTCCGGAAAGTAAAGGATTTATGTGCTAACAGGCTGGCGATGCGTCAAACTGTTCTTGGTGTTCATTTGAACATTTACTCTTTCTAAGTTATTCATGTAATATACTTTCATCTCACCCCCGCAACTATCTTAGTAGTCATTGGAATACAAAAAAAATTCAATGTGATGGTCGCAGAGTTGAAAAGAGACAGAATTTCACTCATACCCGTGTTCAATTTCAAGTTTTCCGCTTCATAGGCGTCACTATGTCCTCGACGATCATGATGTTTTCACAAAAATACATTTCATTTTCGCTTTTAACGTATTTCGATTTTGCTATAGGTTTTAGATATAGTAGGGGAGGGTACCACCTTTATGGCCTCACTGTTTATCAGCTTGAATGGATATTTTTATGCTGGTAAAGAAATTTCATACGAAAATTGGTATTCTGGGAACGCAAAAACCTTCAGTTATCAATTATGAGTTGAATGGGAGCATACATGGCCACTTGGAGTAGCTAGTCCATAAATTGTCCGCCATTACATGAATTCCGAAATTTTCATCTGAATTTCGTAATCCTCAGCTCAGTAATCTCCCAGATATTGATTTTAAGCCTTATGCCGACATGAGTAATGATATAGCTTTTCAGGAAGAACATTTATTTCAAATTTTAAGTTGATTTGACATAGGGAAGTAGGTGGAAACCGAGTTGCAATTTTCTCCATATGTTTAACTTCAAATCAAGGAGCAAACTCACTCTTTCACGCCCAAGGGCATGATAATAAGTTTGTTTAGGAAAGCGATTATGATGGAAGTGAAAAAATAAAAACACAGTAAACCGTTTACATAGTCAACTCCCAGGAGCGTTTCTTTCTGGATATGTGAAATTGAGATCTATCCAAACGAATAAAGAAGTCACTGAAGATAGTCTACTATGGAGAAGAAGTCATCAAAGTTTCTATTCTTGCAAGATCAAAATGGCTAAAAACTTCATCAGCACCCCTGCTACATTTGTTTTTGTGAAAATGTCATTTTCGAAAGCTGAATTGTCATAAAATTGAGATAAAATTGAGATAAAATCTGTTTGCAAATAACAGACATAATTTCTAACGAAAAAGTATATTACACACCGATGTGGAAATTGTTTCATTCTTGTCGAGAGAAAAGGATGGAAGGAAGGATTTCTCGAGACAGGAATGAAACATTTTACCGAGGTTTGTATACTATATTACTTACAACCATACCTTTCAAATGCATATGATGTTTTTTGTCAAATATACGTTTCTACAAATACCGGTATGAGGCTCGTAGTAACTCAATGGTAACGTTTTGGGTTATGAAGCGGGCGGCCCGGGCTATATCCCCCGTGTAACGGTAACTTTTTATTTCTGTTTTTTCACAGTTAGGCATTTTTTTTAAATTAAATGCAAAAACGAGTCGGATTTAGTTTAGGTTGTATCTCGTATATTTTAAGAAAAAAATCCGAAGAATAAATTACGTTGAGGCTTGACCGACGGTCGAATTAGGCAATTCAAATGTCAAAATGACAGGTGGGGCAAACAAACATTCGTGGAAAGTAATCACTTTCCAACCGGTTAAATGTCACTTTCCACCTGGATAAATGTTAAAGTTAGAAATATGTTTCTTTCAACTTTTAAAAAGTCTGAAATGTCAACATTACATACATGGTTGTTATCACTTTTCACCCAGGTAAACATATTTATTCATTGAATAACAAAAATATCTGTTTCAATTGTATTCGATTACTTACAAATTTCTTATTGTACAAACATTCTCAATAAATCATTTTAGTTTTTTCTCAATAAATCATCTTTATTTATTTCATATTAAGTATTACAAATTATGTTACTAAGTTAATAACATTCGATTGGTAAAGTTTTTAGTACGGAAGTTTGGCATTTCGACAGATATTCTTGGGGCAAATTTAACCTGAGAATCTGTAGACTTGTCGACATACCCTTCCGCTAAGGTAGAAGATTTCCATCCCCCTACCTGTCATTTTGACATTTGGATTGCCTAATTCGACCGTCGGACAAGCCTGAACGTAGTTTGTATTAACCAGCGTTAAAACATACTTAGTGACGTATATTTGTCACGAAAAACGTCATTTGCATTCAAAAGGTATGGTTGTACATAAAATAGTATACAAACCTCGGTAAAAAGTTTCATTCCTGTCTCTAGAAATAGTTCACCTCGGCGCTACGCGCCCCGGTAAACCACCTTTTTTTCTCGACAAGAACGAAACACTGTCCACCTCGAAGTGTATGTAACATACTATTTCATAAGACTATCACTTTTTCAGAAGGTTGAAAATGCTGTTCTTGGTAATTTGAACAGTTAAATATTTTGTATTTATATATTTATATGAAACACTTTCACCATACAGATCATGAACTCTTTTCTGATTATGAATCGATGAATAATAGAAAGCTCTTTGTTTCAAAACTATTTTCTGTTAAACTCACTTATATCCATTCACCATCAAGTAATCGTTACTCAGTACATGTCCTTTTTTACTGCTCAAATTAGTTTATTAATACCTCAATAACAAAAAATGCGTGTGTTTGGACAATGGATGTGTACCCGCAATTTTGAGGTTATAACTTTGAAGTGGCACTCTGAAGTGTATGGGACCCATGCAAGTTTTAGACTTATAACTTTGAAGTTTGCGCCACTTTGAAGTGGTGGGAAAGTTAATAAGCTATCCACTAGCCACTTTATGGTAAATAAAACTTTGAAGTGATATATTTTCAGTGTATGCCACTTCAAACACTCAGTTTGGGTGAAAACCACTTCAATGTTATATTTTCCAGAAGCCGACATATTAACAGAAATATGCTGGGTCGCCATTGTTAGAGAAATTAACGAATCAGTTAATAAAAATTGATTTGTCATCAAAACTGCATCAGACGTAATAATTTATTACGTAAGTATTGGTTTCAAGTGACCAACATGATAAAAAAATTGTTTGAGAGATTTAATTAAGTACATCATTTCAGAGGCGCGTTATTTGCAAAATTATGTTTTCTTTAAATAAAGAATATTTAGATGACGCAAGCTCACAATCGAGCTACAACACCCATATTTCAAAGTGAACTTTCAATCGTTTTAATTTTATACCGATCAGTACTTCTTCTTCTAATTTTATGGCTATTTGATCTTTCTTGGTTCATTCAAGCCACAACATATAACCTTTCAATACCTAAAGCAATTCTGTATTCAACTATATTTTTTCAACATTTATTATTTTTTCTTTCACATGCACGTTGCAACGAACGGCGGACTTCACATACATAAAAAAAAATCGGTATATGAACGTTGGGGGAAACGGCGGACTTCACTCACATAGACAAATTTCTACTTCTCACGTGGCATCCACGTTCCATCTTTGGGAAACACACTTTCAACGAGTGTTCGTTACATGTTGGAGACAAAAGTGTTACCGATCAGTAGTATCTTAATTCAATACACTTACGTGTTTGTATGATATATATATATATATATATATATATATATATATATATATGAGTTGATTCTATTTGGGGTTGCAGTCAGGTACACGGCTGATTAGGAAAACTCTTTGGTATCCGTCAAGCTTTCGTTATCTAGAATTTCCGCATTATCATAGTCCATCCGATGATCTCTCTTATGGGATATGATACGACTATTAAGGTTTCTTGATGTTGAACAGTCTCTACAAGGTATTCTATAAACAACATTAGAAGAAATACAAAACAGTATACCATTCTTAGATATGAGTCTAATCAGAACCGAACAAAATACCATTATTACAAAATGGTACAGAAAACCAATATGTAGTGATAGACTTATCAACTACATTGATACCATCCACAAAAAATGAAAATCAATTTGATAATAGCTATGAAAACTCGAATCGAAGGAATCACTCATATCAATTTACGACAAAAATGTCTATTCAGACAATATTACTAGAAAATTCCTATCCAAAAAATTTCATCAATAAATTACTTTTCAACCAAAGAAATTCTTTAATCCCTACAATATCCGAACAAAATTCCAGAACAGAAGAAATGAGAACATCTATATTTAGATCTCTTCCCCATGTCCACGAACTCACTCCAAAACTAATAAATGTATTAAAAAATGAAAATATCAAAACCGCAAAGAAAAATGTTAAAGCCATACCAAAATTACATACAAAAGTGAAAAGTTCCATTCAAAATAAACAAATATCTAATGTTGTTTATAGAATACCTTGTAGAGACTGTTCTAAAACGTATGTCGGTCAAACATCAAGAAACCTCAACAGTCGTATCATATCCCATAAGAGCGACTGTAAACGTAATGTTAATTCATGTGCTCTTTCTGAACATGTGAATAAGAGAGATCATCGGATGGACTATGATAATACGGAAATTCCAGATAACGAGACCAATGAAAACAAAAGAATATTTCTAGAGATGGTTCACATAAAAAATGATAAGGAATCAATGAATAAAAGAACTGATTTAAACAATCTTACGCAAATATATACTAACTTGCTAGAAATGAATAGAAGAAAAGATATATCACCCTGTGATCAAAATTTTCCGCCTTGATTCCGAATTGATTACAAAAGAAATTGTCATTGTCAATTTTTTTTTCATGTTTCATGAATTTCTGTTCATTTTATGTGCTAATTTTACACCAATCTCACGTTAGTAAGTAGACAAACAATATATATTGTCATAATGTGATCCATACCATTGTAGTCGTCCTGAGGAAGGCAATAAAGAATGCCGAAAGCTTGACAGATACCAAAGAGTTTTCCCAATCAGCCCTATACCTGACTGCAACCCTAAATAGAATCAACTTGTATACAATATGCCAGTCACTAATTCACCATAAATATATATATATATATATATATATATATATATATATATATAATTCTACTATTTTTTCTCTGTGTTGTTAATATTAACTTATTCGTGTGGCTTTGCCTGCTTCCCGTTTATTGTTATCCCGTTTCTCGTTGTCCCGCTTCCCGTTATACCGTTTCCCGCCATTCTATTATCCCGCCATTCCATTCCCGTTATCCCATTATCCCGTTATCCAGTTTCTGGTTCCTTTTATCTTGCTTCCCATTATTTCGTTATCCCTTTATCGCATATAAATATATATATATATAAATATATATATATAAATATATATATATATATATATATATATATATATATAAATATATATATATATATATATATATATATATATATATTTTTAATATAATATTTTGACAAATGTCGATACATGCAATCGCTTCTGCATCAAAAGAAACCCCAAAAGATGTTGTACAGTGCCGTTCGTCTTTTCTTGTTTGGCGGGAAATTAAAAAAATTAAAAAATTATGCCTCAAAACATACTTGTTTGGGAAAATATTGAAAGATGTTATTTGGAAAAGATGTTTAGAACGACATTTTATAGCTATGTACAAGTTTGGAAAAAAATCTGAGATGAAAAATAAAAATCAATTTTTGCCATAAAAAAAATTTCAATTTGGAAAAATACATTTCTGACAAAGAAACTCATTAGTAAAGCCCAAGAGTAATATTTTGAATAATATTTTGTAAAGATTCACCAGCTACTTCTATTTTATTCTAAGAAAATTTTAAATCTGTGGATTTGCCATGTGTTCAGCTGCTTCATAAGAGGTCACAGAAATATCTTCAGGACATTATAATCCCGATACTGTTTATTATTGACAAACAACCATGTATCTACAGAATTTTAATATGAATTTTTTATTAGAACAAAAAATTGATTCAATTTTTTACATAATTACATTTTATAATGAAATAAGAAGCTGAAATAATTATAAACCAAACAATTTAATGCATACTCGAAAGTTTGCAATCAATTTATTTTTTGTTTGAATAAAAAATTCAATTTGGAATTATGTAGATACAAGGACCTTTATTAATAATGAACAGTATCGGGATTATAATGTCCTGGAGATATTTCAGTGACTTCTTATGAAGCAGCTGAATACATGGCAAATCCATAGATTTCAATTTTTTTCCGAATAAAATAAAAGTAGCTTGCGGATATTTACAAAATATCATTTAGAATATTACTGTTGGCCTTACTAATGAGTTTCCTTGTCTAAAATGTATTTTTCCAAATTGAAATTTTTATTATGGCAAAAAATTGATTTTTATTTTTTTATCTCAGATATTTTTCAAAACTATAAAATGTCGTCCTAAACAACTTTTCCAAATAACATTTTTCAATATTTTCCCAAATAAGTGTGTTTTGAGACATAATTTTTAAATTTTTTGAATTTCCCGCCAAACACGAAAAGACGAACGGCACTGTACAGCGTCTTTTGGGGTTGCTTTTGATGCAGAAGCGATTGCACATATCGATATTCGTCAAAATTTATTAATAAAAGAATTTCCCATATGATGCGTACTTTCTGCCGGTCACTGTATACAGGGTGTTAGTGAATAAGTGCGACAAACTACAGGGGGTGATTCTGCATGCAAAAATAATGACAGTTTGCTATATAACTTCTGTCCGCAAATGCTTCGTTTTCCGAGATACGGGGTGTTAAAGTTTTTCTTAAAAACTGACTATTAATTAATTGCTCTGAAACCGTCGAGATATGCAAATGAAATTTGGTGAGTTTCAAGAGGTAGTTATTGCGCATTTTTTGACATGCAATTAAGAATTTTATGTTCATCATTGGCACGCATACGGGTGATGATCTCAATTTTTTTTAAGAAAAAAATGGTACGTCACTGAGATATTTCGAATTAAAAATAATTTTTGAATTCCTCGTCCAATTTTATTATGCAAAAAAATAAAACATCTAAACGCGTATTTGTCATGTTAGTAGCGATGCTAGTAGGCTACTGTCAACATTCTGTTTAATACGAATAGTTCAACAAAATGTCAAATTAGCGTTTCTTCATTTTTGAGCTGTTAGTTTGGTATAACATTAATGATAATAAGTAATTAGTTTTTCTTTTATCTGAAAGAATGGAAAATTATACAAATGCGGAATTGTCAGACATGCATTTTGTCTATGGTCGAAGATGCTGAGTTGTATCCAGGACGTAGGGTACCCCATCACACAACGTTTGCGCGAAAATGGTACATTTAAGAAACAAACTGCTGACTGCGGGCGCCCTCGAGAAGTACCTATGAACTGTGCAACTAGAAGAAGCAGTTCTCGAGTTAATTGCGGAGTCACCTGAAACAAGTACTCGAAAAATTGCCAACATACTGAATATAAGCAACTTCACTGTATTTGAAATTCTTAAAGAACAGCAATTGTATCCGTTTCATATTCAACGTGTGCAAGCTCTACTACCTGGAGATTTTTTTCCGCGCCTAGTTTTTTGCCATTGCATTCTTTATCAAATCGCTCAAATTCCTAATTTTTTAAATGGCGTTTTGTTTACTGATGAGGCTAATTTTGGACGACGTGTAACGAAATTTCCATAACAATCACCTCTGGCCTGAGGAAAATCCACATTGAATCTTTGAAGCTCATTTTCAGCATCAGTTCTCCTCCCACAACGACTAACAGGCGACTCTTACGATAATTTCTAACAGGAAGAGTTACCTGTTCTTCTTGAAGAAATTCCTCTACAGCTGAGTCAACACTTCTGGTTCATGCATGATGGTGCACCAGTCCATTTTAGCATTATTGTACGTAATCACTTAGATACAGTATATCCAAATCGTTGGATAGGTACGGAACATTGGCCTGCACGATCTCCGGATTTAAATCCTCTAGATTTTTGCATTTGGGGTTTCCTTAAGTCATTAGTATATTCCACTCCCGTCGAGAATGTTGAAGACCTGAGGAATCGAATTATAGCCGGCTGTGAGACAATAAGAAATACACCAGGAATATTTGCGCGATTACGACAATCAATGGGGCGAAGAGTTGAGGGAGGTCATTTTGAATATTTGTTGTAGCTTTGCGCCTATTTATTTATTAGTGTTATTTTCTGTTATTGTTCTGGTTCAACGTTATTGTATTAGATAGTTCTTGATAATGTATTAAAGAAATGAAAAATACGCGTTAAGATGTTTTTTTTGCATAAAAACGGCACCCCTTACGAAAAAAGGGCAGGAGAGATTTTTTATCAGCAATTGAACGAGGAATTCAAAAATGATTTTCAATTCGAAATATCTCCGTGGCGTACAATTTTTTTCTTTAAAAAAATTAAGGTTATTACCCGTGTGCGCGCCAATGATGAACATAAAATTCTTAATTGCATGCCAAAAAAATTCGCAATAACTACCTCTTGAAACTCACCGAATTTCATTTGCAGAGCAATAAATAAATAGTCAGTTTTTAAGAAAAACTAACACCGCGTATCTCGGAAAACGAAGCATTTGCGGACAAAAGTTATATAGCAGACTGTCATTATTTTTTCATGCAGAATAACCCTCTGATATATATATATATATATATATATGCATATATATATATATATGCATATATATATATATATATATATATATATATATTTATATATATATATATATAAATATATATATACAGGGCTATTCAAATTCGTTTCTGTACATGGGGATCTCGTAAACGATAAGAGATAGAGTGTCGGTTAAATTGTGGCAAAGTTGCGTATTTTAGAGACCTATTCAATGATGTGAAAAAATCGAATTTAGCTCTTTTGGTTCTGGAGATATACAGGAAAAACCAAAAAATCCCAAATTATTTTTTTGCCTGTATCTTCTTTATTCGCAGGCATATTGAAAATCTGTCCACATTTTGCTATTGGCACTTGATGTGGGCTATCAGAATATGTTCATGAATCTTTTATACAGGGTGTCATCTGACTTGGGCCACCCCCTTTTGAATTTTTAAATACGGACCTGTATTTTTTGTTGTAGTTTTTGCATCGTCGACGTTCACTTCATACTGAGAAATTTAATTTAATTTTATATTTCGGGAAGTTTCGGTAATATTTTATTATAATTCGGTGAATTATTCCCTTTTAAATTACGGCCCTGGAAATTGGTTGACTGAGTTAAATAAAACACAATAGCAACTTTCACGTCTCCCCATGTACCATAGTGTTTTCGAGGGTATTTTTTCATTTTAGGTACCAATTCATATTTCTTCACATTTCAAATGCTCTTTGAGCGTTTTCTACAATGAACTTCGAATAGCAAAACCTTTTATGATTATCTGAAACATATCTACAACAAAAATAGATTATACATATGTATTTTGTCAAGCTGAAAAGAAATGATAGCAATAATTACATCCGAAACGAACACTATAATTGTAATGAAAATTGAAATATAGTAATTTATATACAAAAATTAATGGCGCAATAAATGTTCGAATTGGAGTCCTTCCATTTCGAGACATTTTGAACTCGTTTTTCATATTATTTATTGCCCTTAATACACTTCTTTGCTGCATTGTTGCGAAAGCATTCAAAATCCTCAATCTCAAGTCTTCTATATTTTCTATCTCTCCGCCAGCGTAAATCCTATTTTTCAATGTCCCCCATAGAAAATAGTCCAAAATAGTAAGATCTGGTGATCTTGCAGGCCATCTTATTGGCCCATTATTTGCTATCCATCTGTTGTTGAATGTGGTATTCAGAAACTGATTAACCTCTCTTGTACAATGAGGACGAGCTCCATCATGTTGAAACCAGATTCCATTCAACCTACCTATTGGAATATCTTCGAGGTATTCAGTGAAGGTGGTCCTTAAGAATCGCAAATAACGTTCGCCATTCAATGTCTCCTGGAAAATATATGGCCCAAGAATTTTATTATCAAAAATTCCTGCCCATACATTAAATCCAAATCGCACTTGAGGGCGAACTTCTCTGAAATTATTTTCATTGGTCTGAGACCAGACATGTTCATTATTCCTATTGAATACACCGCAGTTTGTGAAACGACTCTCATGGGTCCAAATGATTTTATTCAAAAATTCCCATCTCTTACGATTTGTCTACGCAACCAGTTGCAGAAATTTGTTCTTCTTTCGGGATCTCCTGGATGTAATTTATGAACCGTTTTAATTTTGTAACATTTAAAATTATGCTTCCTGAGAGTGCGCCAAACTGTCGTTTGTGGCAAATTCAATTCATCTGCAATTTGTACCGATGATTTCGATGAATTTTCATTAATCTAAAATTCAGTGATATTACTGAGAGTTTATTAAAATTTAAAAAACTTACTTTTCAACAATACTTTCCTCTATTTCGGCTGGAGTTCTGTTACCATAACTTTTGCGAGGCTTATTGAATGATCCAAATTCGCTGAGGTTTTGTCTAATTTCTGGAACAAAGTTTCATGCGGTTGACGCCTTTCAGGATAAATTTCCATATACCGTTGGGCTGTAGCATAACTGTTTCTATGGTTTTCATAATAAATTTTCACCATGTCCCGTTTTTCTTCAGCGGAAAACATCATTTTACACCAATAAACTCAAAGATATACAACAAATATGACAAATGTCAAAATATTATCGACAATTGTTCTCATAGTCTACTGAGATTTCATCGGTATTAAACATGGTAACTAAAGACATTAGCAACTTATAGGTAAGTATTATAGTAACTAGCGAAAATGTGGTGTTATGATCTTTCTATCTCCAAGAATCACTTATGGTGCAAGAAAATGTGGAAGACTTGAGATTGAGGATTTTGAATGCTTTCGCAACAATGCAGCAAAGAAGTGTATTAAGGGCAATAAATAATATGAAAAACGAGTTCAAAATGTCTCGAAATGGAAGAACTCCAATTCGAACATTTATTGCGCCATTAATTTTTTGTGTATATAAATTACTTCATTTCAATTTTATTACAATTATAGTGTTCGTTTCGTATGTAATTATTGCTATAATTTCTTTTTCAGCTTATCAAAATACATATGTATAATCTATTTTGTTGTAGATATGTTTCAGATAATCATAAAAGTTTTGCTATTCGAAGTTCATTGTAGAAAACGCTCAAAGAGCATTGAAAATGTGAAGAAATATGAATTGGTACCTAAAATGAAAAATACTCTCTAAAACACTATGGTACATGAGGAGACGTGAAAGTTGCTATTGTGTTTTTATTTAACTCAGTCAACTAATTTCCAGGGCCGTAATTTAAAAGGGAATAATTCACCCAATTATAATAAAATATTACCGAAACTTCCCGAAATATAAAATTTAATTTAATTTCTCAGTATGAAGTGAACGTCGACGATCCAAAAACTACAACAAAAAATACAGGTCCGTATTTAAAAATTCAAAGATGGGGGTGGCCCAAGTCAGATGACACCCTGTATAAAAGATTCATGAACATATTCTGATAGCTCACATCAAGTGCCAATAGAATGTGGACAGATTTTCAATATGTCTGCGAATAAAGAAGATACAGGCAAAAAAATAATTTGGGATTTTTTGGTTTTTCCTGTATATCTCCAGAACCAAAAGAGCTAAATTCGATTTTTTCACATCATTGAATAGGTCTCTAAAATACGCAACTTTGCCACAATTTAACCGACACTCTATCTCTTATCGTTTACGAGATCCCCATGTACAGAAACGAATTTGAATAGCCCTGTATATATATATATATATATATATATATATATATTACAGTCGAGTGTTAGAAATGAATCAGGCAAAATGGAAGAATGAGGAACATTTGTCAACAGTTCAAAGTTTTCCAAGATCGTGGCAGCTACGTTCCGTCCACTAAACATGCTACTTGGTAATACTTTGGTCTAATTGTTCCATGCTCAGAACTACTATAGTCATCAAAAACGATATTGATATCAATGAATACGGAACACTTATTGCTTTTTTAGAATACAGGGTTTTAGGTTACCAGATTTTTAATTAAAACAGGTCGTTCAGATATTTGAAATTGTGGAGACTGTCGTCGATACGAATTATTCAAGATGAATGACAATTCCCGACGTTAAAATAAGACCGTCCTCCCGTTACCAAATTGTGAATACCATACTATTTAAATATAAGATATATCCATAAAACAATAGTTTGTAATCAATGTGATTAATCAATACCATATTATGTCCAGCTCAGCAACTTTCAAAATGATCAACAATAAATATCAAAAGGCCATTATCGAATCTAAAAAAAAATCATGCGATAATTTTATCAACCAATCTGATAATAAAATCAGAGATAGCTGGCGGCTGATCAATTTTGAAAAAAGTAAACCAGCATCTCATGTAAAATCCGACGCGATCTCTCCACAGCAATTCAACTCATACTTTACCACCATTGCCGAAACCATAATAAGTCAACTCCCACTCAATGCTAATACCCTTTCTCTAAAATCACTGGACAATAAACTCAAACCTACCTCACCCGGGTCTTTTTTTCTTGAACCCATCGCTCCATCCGAAGTTTTTAATGCTATACATGAGCTGAAAAACTCCTATTGCCTTGATGTATACAATCTAAACAGCAAAATCATAAAAGAAACCTGTACATATTTGGTTGATCCACTGACGTCTATCTTCAATACTTGTATCAGCGAAGGATCTTTTCCTGATGAATTTAAAATCAGCAAAGTCATCCCTGTTTTTAAAAAAGGTGACCAAAATCAAGCTGAAAACTATCGACCCATTTCTATCGTTCCCATTTTGGTTAAATATTTTCGCTATTATTCTCAAAATACGGCTTGAACTTTATTTTGAGGAGAACAATCTTCTTAACTCGGACCAATACGGTTTCCGAAAATCATGCTCCACTGTTCAAGCGGTAGCACGAGTTGTGAGGGACATAGTCGACGGATTTGAAAAGGGTCATCACAGCTCTGCAACACTGTGTGACTTGAGTAAAGCGTTCGACTGTGTCTCTCATATTAATATGTCACATAAACTGGAAGAATATGGAGTTAGAGGTCTGGCACTCTCACTCTTTTCATCCTATCTGACGAACAGAAAACAGCTTGTTGATCTGGGCAATAACAGAACATCTGATCTACAGCCAATTGAATTTGGTGTTCCCCAAGGATCCGTTCTGGGGCCTCTTCTGTTTATTGTCTATATCAATGATCTCTTCTATGAACTACAACCCTACAAATGTGTCATCTATGCCGATGACACATCTATTTTATGCTCTGACAAGAACTGCCAGACTCTGCTTGCCTCCATGTCACATGCCGAAAACAAGCTGAATTGTGGTTTAACTCCAATCTACTGAAACTCAATAAAGGAAAACCCAACAAATCATATTTTCAACTAATCATAACATCTCAGTGGGAAAAACCGTCAACTTATTGGGAATTACACTTGATGACAGTTTGAATTGGGCACCTCACGTAGAAGCACTGAGTCAGAAACTCTCAAAATATATTTTCTTACTCAGGCAATTGAGAAACTTTGTAAGCTTGGAAACGCTTCTCTCGGCGTACTATGCATTTTTTCATTCCCATGCTAGCTATGGAACTCTGCTCTGGGGCAACTCCTCCAATGCTACAAAAGTTTTCACGCTCCAAAAACGCGCAATTAGAACAATTTCGAATGCAGGTTACCGAGATTCATGTAGGCCCCTCTTCATAAATTTGGGCATCATGCCATTACCATCTACTTTCATATACCATACTCTCTTGGAAATACATAAACATAAAGACGGTTTTCCGACCAACTCCCATTTTCACGAGTATAACACCCGTGGGGCTAACCTATTGAGACCTTACCGGTTTAATTTACAGAAATCCTCAAAGAACTCACTCGATGTCAACCTTTACAATATCTTACCGTTCACTACCAGGAATTTACCCTTGCCAATGTTCAAAAAACAAATCATGGAATATTTAATTAAAAAATGTTTTTATAGTACAGAGGAATATGTTGCCTTAACCTCAGTGCTTGAATTTCTATAACATTTCTAATATGTACCTATTATTAAGTCTGTATGTATGTACGTTTGTGTGTTTATATATCAGATCTATTTTACTCAATGTTGTACATTAACTGTTTATATATATATATTTTTCTTTTTTATTTCTAATGTTCTAAAGGATCTTTGCGCAGATCTGCTGTTTTTATTATCACTCTGTACTACTGACTTGCTACTAATGTATCCTTATATACCGTAGTTAATAAACATCTATCTATCCATCTATCAAACATATTCCAAAGTAACTTCACCAAACCAATCAACCTAACGACGTAAACAGAACATCAATCATTCTGTAGACAAATCTATAATTTTGTACACAACTCTAAGTTTTGATTCAATAAAATAATTTTGTTTAATGATGAATATATAATTCATATTCTCGTTTAAAATGACTGAATCCACCAACTTGTTTGATTGGTACGTTATGGATATCTATCCGAACATAAAAATTATCATGAATTTGAATAGTATTCACATAGTTTGTATACCTATTTTATCGATGACTATGGAATGTATTAGCACCGGTCGGATCTATTAATCATGAAAATGACCGAGTTAATTCATTAGTTTTTTCAGTAAAAAACAATCGTTGATGCCAGGACGCAACACTAATGTCAACATTTTGGAATATAATGACCATTACCCAGGTTATTAATTTGCAATTAATTGCTGCTCTGCAGAACTATTAATCAGCGAAACGCGCGCTAGCCATATTCAATTATTACAGCATAATTAAATAAAGATCGGGTTCTGGTGAGTTGGTTGAATAGTCCATATAAAAATAGAATTTAAAACAATATTTTTGTATATTAGCCATCTTTTACTGATTATATTTGCTTCTCATGCTCAATGCGCTTCTTGTGCTAATTAAATAAACCCTGGAGATCGATCTTGACGAATAACGAATAAATTGCGTGACTGTCATTGTAAGTGTAAATATAAGACGAACTTCACATCATTCACATAAAAAGTTGTATGGAAATATTCGTATTATGAATAAATGTAGATAAATAACGTCAAAAGAATATAAATTCCTAAAGAGATCATCAAATGTCATTTCAATTATTTTTTAATTTAACAATTGAGAAATCCAGTTTTGATAGATTAAAATTCAAGTATAAAAGGGCTAAATATGAAAAATATCTTTCGAATTTTGCAGTATAATGGTGAGGAATATTGAAGAATCGTTCCTGAGACTCATATCAGATCTTCTACTGATCAAACTATGAAGGTATTCAACAGTTTGAGTTCTTAGCAACCTATGATAATTGTTGAATATTGAACTCCGCATTTGACCTCCAACTCCAACTTAATAGGGAAAAATTACATGCTCTCCAAACGGTATACATACAAATCGCATGAGAACGTTCTGTATACGTTGCACTTTCATTTTGTCATAGTGAGGTGAACAAAATTATCAAAAAAATGTAAGACAAGCTTTTATATAAATGCACTTGAAAAGAAAAACATATTTATTCTGTGCGCCGGAATTATGAACACCTGCCAAATTTCACGTTTATCAGACAACTAGAAGTTAGTCAAAATTCAAGATTTGTACCAAACATACATACACACGAAAAATGTGAAGTTAAATGAAAGCTTGAAAAATATATAATACACTGAACAGCAATAATCAGTATGAGGATGAATCAGAGTTTTAACTAAGTAACCTTAATTTCATTTCTGTGGGGAGCTTGAATTCATACAAATTTCTCAATTTGACAAAAGGTGTTCCGAATATTTTTTATACAGGATTATCGAATGACAAAGGAGAACGAATAGTCTAGTCTCAGGAGTCCAAAGCATAATGCGACTGTTTAAGCTGAATATAGTGATTTTCTGAGTAAACTAACGTTTTATGTAAATTTTCGTTAATATGCGTGATACAAATTTTGTATTTCACCAGATTTGCTAGATGAGTGAATTTGAAAGTCGTCTGCTTAGAGATGAACTAGACAATGTGATAAGGAGGTCGGATAATACATAATGGGCCCTAAAATACTCCCTTGTGGGACACCTGATTTGGTTTCTTTGAATAAGGAACACAAGAGATTCTGATCGAGTTTAATCTTTGAGCCCGACCTGTAAGGTAGGTAGTCATGCATTTCAATGATGTTTCATCGAAACCAATGTACTTGAGTTTACTAGTGAGTAATTCTAAATTAACTAAATCAAATGCTTTACTTTGATCGAGCATAACTAAGAGAGAAAATTCTGAATTCTTTAGCCATAGAATCAATCACTTGAAGGCAGTTTGTGTTCCATGGGCATCAAAAAGTATTCAATTCTCATCTAGAAATAATTTTATTTGGCGAGAAAAAAAATTCTCAAACTCTTTTGATAAAGAGGGCAAGATGCTTATCGGGCGCAAATCATAGAATGTGGTAGGTGTATTTGTTTTGGGTCACTATAGGTATTACATTTTCCATCCGGAAAAACGCCTTCATTGAAAATGTGTTTGACTTCTCCGATACAGTGTGGTATGACTAAGGAAATCATCTTGTTATTTATGTTATCAATGCAAAATACATTCGATTTAATGTTGCAAATGGCCGTTGAATATTTTCACGTTTTATTTTTGCGAAAGAAAAATTCGTTTCATAGTTCAATTTGTTATTATAATAAAATGACAACCGTTGGAATCTTCATTAATTATAGAATCACCTGCTGCATTCAATAAATAATCATTAATTTCTTCGGGATGGCGTAAATCAGCCGGTAGATTATTATTTTTTTTAGCTCGATTGAGTAGTAACTCAGCAAGATTTCTCCAAGTTAATTTGGAGTATTTCTTTTTTGTTTATGACGAATTGTACATATGCGTTTTTTTCCTCCTCAATGCATTATTCACATAATTACATATATCGACGTAGTATTCTACTGCTGCAGGTGTTTTATTTCTCAAATATTTTGCATGCGCTATAATTCCTATTAAATAATCTACAATTTCTATCACTGTAATAGACTACTGGTATTTCTAATCCCAATTGGACCGACAGCAGCTTCCTTGAAAATCCAAGAACAAGACTCCGTTCTCAATCCATACGTCCAACTTAACTTGTACTTGCAGGTACCTCTTACTCATGTATTTACTTTTTTGTTGCTTTTTCCTGTTCTCAATTTATTTTTTTATTTTTTTATTGTGATCTCAATGTTATCGTACTTACATTAAATGCTTACTAGTATGAAAATCAAGATTTGTCATATCAACTCGCGATCGCTAGTAGCACATTTTCAGCAATTTAAAGATTGTGTCTATCTGAAGTTTGATATAATACTGGTCACTGAATCATGGCTCTCTGCAGAAATACCAGACGACCTGATTGCACTTAATGGGTATTTATTGTATAGAAGAGATCGTCTGATAGGGAGAGGTGGCGGTGTGGCAATATACTTGAAATCAAATTTAAAAGTAACTCCTGTGCGATTAGATCCTAGTAACACCGAACAATTATGGGTATCGTTCTCCGTAAAAAATGTCAAATACGCACTTGGTGTTCTTTACCGTCCACCCAAGCAAAATATAAACGAATTTATGAATGATTTTGAAAGCTCTTTGAGTATGATTGCTCCCAAATACGATCACCTATTATGTGCCGGGGACTTCAATATAGACATGTTGGATGTAGGAAGTAATGCTACTATACTTTTGAGCAATACCATATCAAGTTATGATCTCAAGAATTTAATACTTGAACCAACTAGACTCTGCCAAACCAGCGCCAAAGCCATCGATTTAATTTTATGCACTGAATCTATCCTTGCCAACAATGTACTGGTCAGTGACGCCTCTGACATTTCTGATCACTGCCTTGTATCCTGTTCGATCGGTACTGGCGACGTGTCCTCTGAAATCAATCTACGTACATTTCGCGATTTCAAAAATTTAATCATGACTCTTTTACAACTGATTTGATTCACACTGATTTCTCCCCAATCTACCACCTTGAAAATATTGACTCTAAAGTAGAATGCTTCAATAATACACTCATAGCCTTATTTGATTATCATGCACCTTTTAAAACTGTCAAAGTAACCAGGCCACCAGCACCTTGGATCACTGATACAATCAAATTGATGATGTCATTTCGAGATAAAGCACTGATTAAATATAAGCGTACCAAGCTAGAGCGTGATTGGAACTACTATAGAGATCTCAGGAACCTAACTAAACATGCAATAGTTCGCGAAAAAAGGGCGTATATCCAATTCAGAACTAGAAATTGTGGAAATGACAGTAAATCTCTATGGAAAGAACTCGACAAAATGAATATCCACTCTAAAACAGAAACCTAACAATCCCAGCAAATTTGAAAAATGCTAAAGTTATAAATGACTATTTTACCAGCTCTTCACAGAGCGACTTACAACTAGAAGCTGATACTATCAACCACTACTCCAACAACAATCTGCCTGGTGCAGGACTATTTAGGTTCACACCTATCAGTGAAACTGACATCTATAAGCACCTTCTTTCTATAAAATCGCGAGCTATTGGTGCGGACTCTATAAGTGTGAATATGCTACTTCATGCTTGTCCATCTGTCCTAGAGCATCTCTGTCACATTTTAACTACTGTATAAAAAAAATACCTACCCATCTATTTGGAAACATGCTGTTGTCCCCCCTTTACCAAAATCAGTAATCCCACTGAACTCAAATTTCTTAGACCTATTAGTATTTTATGTGTTTTGTCCAAAGTCTTTGAGAAGATCATACATGCACAAATGAAAATCTACTTAGAAGATTATAATCTCCTACCTCCGCACCAATCAGGATTCAGGACTCATCACAGTTGTAATACAGCACTTTTGAAGGTGACAGACGATATTCTCAAATATTTAGACGATAAAAGTTGGTGTTACTTGTATTTCTAGACTATACTAAAGCATTCGATAGAATTAAACATGACCTATTACTAGCCATACTACACTATATTGGTTTCAGTGATTCTTCTGTTATGTTTTTCAAAATTATCTATACTATCGTTATCAAACAGTCAAACTCGATAACCAACAGTCTGATTTCGTACACATCAAAATGGGGTACCACAAGGATCAATTTTGGGCCCGTTGCTCTTCATTTTGTACACTATTGATTTACACAGAACTTTACATTATTCTAGTAGTCATTTTATGCAGATGATGTTCAACTATATCTTCCTTTAACCGAAAGTAACTTAGTCCCTCTCGGTTCAGCATATGAATGATGATCTGACTGCTATAGTCGACATGTCGAGCAAACTATGTCTCTCTATCAATCCTTCAAAATCAAATGCCATACTGTTTAGCAGAAACAAAGACGTCCGAATCAGGTGTTTACCACATATCAACCTCCGAATCAATGACGAACTCATTCCAGTCATAGATACCGTTAAAAATCTAGGCTTATTTATGGACTATACTCTGAGGTACACGAAACATGTGAATACTATCATCAGAAGAGCATTTTGCAATCTGAAACTTATCTACTCTAACAGATCCTTTCTAGACAAAAAAAGTAAAATAATCTTATGCGAAGCCCTAGTCTTGTCTCACTTAAATCACGCAGATGTTGTCTTCGGCCCAGCCTTACTCAAATCGGATATAAACAGACTACAATTGGTACAAAATTCATGTGTCCGTCTTATCTGTGGTTTAAGGAAACGAAATAATATATCAACCCCTTTGAGCGAGCTGGGTTGGCTAAGTGTTCAAAAACGCATCTATCTGCATTCATCTGTGCTGTATCATAAAATCATCCTCGAGAAGAAGCCACCATACTTATTTGAAAAAGTATCGTTCCGAACAGACGTCCACAATATTAATATAAGATTCAAGTCCAAATTGACACCACCTTTGCATAAAACCTCTCTCTATCAGTCTTCATTTTCCTACATGATATCACGGCTATACAATAAGGTACCAGATGCTCTAAAAAATACTTCCATTGGACTCTTCAAGAAAAAAATGAAAAAACTTCTGTTGATGGATGATATACATTTATAAGTATTCCCGCTGTACATCTACACTTATAAATAAAATAATTATCCATGTTTAATATATCCCCATTCTACGTGTTCAGACATACTAACATATCATTACTTACATTGTTTTTTTTTTAAGCCTTACACATTAATATTATATAGATATATTGCTAGATATTGTAATTTAGCTTTTATTATTTTTTTTTCTCTTTTCATTTCTATTTTCCATTAGTATATTAGTATAAAGGTTGAGTGTAAGAAAGTATTTACCCATCTAACACATGGGTAAACGCTAACTCTGCCCTTTGATAGTACTAGAATCACATTTCATGTATGATTTATGTCTCACTTACTATCAATAAAAACGATTATTATTATTATTATTATTATTATAATAAGTTTCGAGAAGGAATTATCTTCCACACGACTGAACTTTTTTATGATTGTACCAGGAACGCTTTGAAAGTAAAAACACTAGTAGTATATAAATTTCCCATTTGCCGGGCAGTGCATATGAACACTCCTCGTAGTGTTCTTATTTTTATTGCCGTTCCAATTGGGATTAGAATAACTATACCTACAAAATGAGATAATTTCCTGCCTGTTTCACTGAACGCATCCAGTTTTATCATGGTATAATCTTCGCCATTGTATTTTATTCCCTTTGCGTGTTATACTAAATGTTAACTCCTTGTTAATTAGTGTGACAATGGTGATTGAGATGTTCGAATTGAACAAAGGGTGGAATGCAAATTAGCTATTCGAACGGCATTTCGCACCAAAGCAAAAAGTAACAATGTTTTGTCTCCTTTAAAGTGAATATAATTCAGTCATTAGCCCTAAGGTCTCATTTTCCGGAAACGAAAATGAAAATAAATCTTTAGCTAATTGAATATTGGGATGAAACGGTGAAGTTATAGGCGATAACGGTTCAGTACCTTGGCGACCGAGCTTTGCTCGGTGTTATTTCGGACATATGAGTCATATACTCATTACATATGAATATTTTGCAAACTTACCTAGTGCACAGGTTGGCTACGAATACACATTTTAAATGAACCGTATGAGTTTTTTGAACCAACCAAAGAAAAACATATCTAATATTAAATTCGAATAATGTCATATCATCGCCAACTCACAAAGTTTACAGGTACCAGTAGGCCAATATCTAATAGCAACAGTGCAACTATCGCAGAAATTCACTAGATGTCGCTATACATATCGATTCGTATTAATTTTGTTTTGTGTAAAATCGCGTTTTTTCAGGAAATACGCCTATATAGATAAACTAAAAAAGCAAAACCCTATCTAAATACAAAATTCTATCCAAATCGTTAGAGCAATATATATATATATATATATATATATATATATATATATATATATATATATATTTGATTGAAAATATTAACAGTGTGTTCATAAAATCAGATGTGGAATCATCTGCGACTCAAAGATAAACTTTAGTCACTATCTTCCATCGTTAAAGATAACATCTTGTGAGATATTGATGTTGAAAAGAGAAACATTCTCAAATGAATATTGAATAGAAAAACTGTTCTGTGTAAGTGGAATATAGTGACTGAAGTTTATCTTTCAGTCGCAGACGATTTCACATCTGATTTTATGAACATCCTGTTCATATTTCCAAACAAATCAATCACATTATTTATCCTTGCTAAATTTAATACTTAATGTTTCTTTTTAGAGTAGAGGAATAAAACGGTATTTTGTTTTTTTTTCAATCTGGTTCAATGGGGTCCTCGTTGAATTCCAAACACATTTTCTCAATAATTTTTTTCGATATCTTGTCAATTTGACCCATTTTTCGGCACCACAGACTTTTTTTAAAATTCCCGCCAAATCTGAGGTCACGTGATATAAGTCGCAACGGACTGAAAATTGAAAAATCTACAACAGCAATGAAGTTGTTTTATGTAACAGAAAACAACTGCTTTCCCGGCTAAAGCTACGGTGGACATCTGATATTTGGACATCTGATAACTGATATTGTGAAAGAACCCAACTCAAAAGAAAAAAATCTGAAAGTGAAAATTAACATTTTTATTCAGATAGTAATTCGTTTTTCAATTCCAATCTCAATTGAGAACTCATATAGATGAATGAGGCAAAGAAGAGTGTTTTCCAAAGAGAAGTACCCACCAGAAATTATTTGTTACATTGATACAAGAGTGGCATCGCATTCAATAGGCTTTCAATACATTTTTGTCGACGAAAATCTATTTCACATTTACACGATCACCAATTGAGAATGTTTCCCTTTTTGTCATCCATATGTTAGTAATACATTGGGAAATCTACCTCTGCGCGTGGCTGCACCATTTTCATAAATCATCCAGTTTGCGTAACCCTCTCAATGAATCTGATAGATTCATTTCCAGTCTTCAATCCCTTTATGTTTTATTTATCCACTTAATATTCGACTGCATATTCAAACTGACATTGTGATTGCATTGCTAACCCGCAGATAAGTGAATTCATCCATTTCAATGCTTATGCTAATTATTAGATTATTAATGGAACCAGTTGACACACTGCTGAATATCCGATATTCAATTCGATTTTCATTATTCCCAAATATACATATGGAATATATATGATCACACCTCATAGAATAATATATGCGTGATTATTTTAATCAATTAATAAATATAGGAAACATTGATATAAGTCACATCTTGTTCACACTTCTTTAAATTTCACCTTGTGTATATTTTTTATTATAATTTTGAGTGTTCAAATGGTTTATTAACAATCTTTTTAATAAATACATTGTAGGAAAATAATGTATTTTCATAATATATCATAATCGAATAATAAATAACAGAAAATAATCCTAATTTTCAGCTTACAAATTTTTATCCCTCACCGCTTCGCATCCCCGATGTTCTCTTCCAAACACCTACTTTCTATTCCGCCAATCCTTGAACAATTTTCTTCTTAACTCTCCACTTTACAGATGCGTTCGATCCTATAACTCACTCTATTGTGGGCAACAATCTAGATCTGGACATTTTTTCCACCAAAATTATCCCTTTCAAAAAGATTAAAACACTTGTTATATAAAACTTGGTTTTTTATCATATCTGCATCATAATCCTTGTTTTATGAACTAAAAAGCGTGCGAAATCTCAAGATTAAAACACGCCGTATTTTAAAGGAAAAGGCGTGCGAAATCTCTATATTAATACACGCCGTGGTTTAAAGGTTGCTAGGTAACAAAAACAAGTCCAACTTTCATATCAATCATATGAACTGTCAAATAAGCTTGTAAACAACAATTGCTATATCCATGTCAACAAGACGTGACATCAGATGTCCATTACATACCTGATTAGATGTATTAAAATATGAGGAACATTATCCTGATCTAAAATTCATTTCCAGCATTAATTATTAATGTTATGATGCAGGTATAATAATGAATAAATGATACACGTGTATAAGTGTCTTCAAAACACTTGCAACGTTTCGCTGCTTAAAAGGATCACTATACTATATATATATTATATATATATATATATATATATATATATATATATATATATATATATATATATATATATATACTATTTCTCTAACTTAGTTCTCGAGAAATCCTATTGTTCGGTTAATATCTTACTGTACTCTGATATTCCAGCTTTTATTTTTGTAACCTAATTTTAAGTATTCTTTAGCTAACTAACCACTTGTATGTCTATTATTATCTTGTGCTACTCTGTCATTGGACAGGTAATGCTGTCTGTTGGGTAGACTATATGAATTAAATAAATTATGAAGGGGGTACATTATAGTACGACCAGAGATCTAACAGACTCATTATTATTCATTGCCGATAAGGCTCAGCGGGTGAACGATCGCAAGCAGGGACGTACTCGTTGCTGATATTGGTACTTCATAGCAAGTTCCTAGAAAATGAGTTTTTCTAAACTTCAGACTAAAATAATAATATAGGACACTTATTTATCTATATACATGTAATAGTATACATAAACCTACAAATATACTAACTTGTAGAAATAAACTGAATTTCATAAATTTCAGGTACAAATATGTAAACAATTATACAAAAATAAATGGAATTTATGAAATCGACTTCAACAGGTACAAATATATTTAAAAAATAATTTTTTTAAATTCCATTTATGATCATAAAGTACCACAGATGAATTTGAAGTTGGCGAACATTATTCCTCCTTAGCGATGCTTTCAGCTTATGCCATACGTGTTCAATTGGATTGAATATGGAATGGTGAGGTAAGTCACAATAATATTGTTTTTTTATTGAAAATGATTTGATAATTTCTGGCATTTTTTTTGTATAATTATCCTCGAAATACATATTATTTTCGAGCATATAGTTCTGGATGGTGATTTTGGTGTTATTTGTACAAGGAACTTTGATTTATTTTCGACTGTGGTAGCTCCCATCAACAATCACATTATTTGGTAAACGTTTATTTTTGAACCAGTCTTCGAATAATTCTGCCGTAGTGTCGTCGTGATAGTCAACATGGGAGTCCCTTATATTTTTGGCTGCTAAGGCCAATGTATTTGGCATAAAAAATGTGTTTGTTCCAACATCAATTATTATAACACGCCTTTCTTTGTTCGATGGAGCTTTGGTTGTGCAGTGACCAGACAAATCTACCCAACCTTCATCTGGAACTTCATGAGTGTCAAACCACATCTCCTCCAAACGAACAATATCCCCCCACCTTCTCTATATCCATGTATTACATTTGAATATTTTATCCCGCATCTTTTTAAACCGATTCCATAATTATTTGCCGATAATTATTATTTTATCATTTTAAACCCGTTTTGTAAAATGCATTCGGCAACACTCTATTCCTGTGTAATCTTTTTTTAATCTTTGCAATAAGGTTTTTGGAGTACGTCCAGTTTCTTAGAGAAGTCTTTCCTTTTTCTTCTCTTTACTATAGACTTATTTACTACAGATTACACACCACACTGTTTTTTCGACTTGCTGCAGCTTTCTTGTCTACACCAAATTTTGATAATCCACGTTCACGGGGTGTAAACGTCAAATATACCTTTTTTTGTCAACTGAAAAACATCGTGCTTCAATCGTTATTTATCACATATTTCTCTTCTTGTGACGCCACTATCACCCGAACCTCCAAGTGACGTACTGGGTTCTTCCCACGGACGGAACATTTTTAAACAACATAAATAAGAACAATAAATAACTAATTTTCTAATCAAATACAAACTGCTAACTAAATTATAAGGTTGGCGACAAATATGGCTTATAAAACTAATCCGATAGAGGAGCCACCATGCATTATAGTGAATATTTATCCAAGTCCACATCCGTGCAAATGAGTAATTATAGTCGAAACTAATTTCTCCTACGAGACAATAGCCGGAGAACTGACCGGCAGGCACTGTTGATTATAATTCTACTCTTTGGCACTGTTGCCGATAAAGTTACGTACTTCAGGTAATAGCTGTTTCGAAGATCAATTATCCTTTGGTTTGGGAATCAATCAGGAAGAAATGATTCGTGAAAAAGTTATTCCGAAATAACATTCTTTGAAAATAAAATAGAATGTTGTTATATCCATTATTATGAGGTCCAACAAAGGTTACAAAAATAAACCAAGAGATTCGTGATTATATTGGCAGACTTGGCAACATGCCAATTGGGTTGTCCTGTAAAGGAAATCTTCGTTACGGATTTTACGGCAGAATATATTATTCCAGCGCCAGCGTCAGAAGAATCGTTATTGGATTTTGAATTTTTATTTTCATTCCAGAGAATGTTTTGAAAATCTCGCATTGTCAACCGTGCATATATTAGTTTTGAATCCCAGGTTCATATGTATGTTGATTGCGACTTTTGTGTTAGTTTGTTGGAATAAGCCGTTGGGAATGAACCGATTTTTAGGAAATCAACGAATAATCTTTGGATGGAATAATTCAGTGGTTGAATTCTTACAACAGAAGATTCCAGAGTTGGAAGTTGCAGCTCATAATTTTCGAGAAAAAATAAAAAAAAAATGTTCAACAAAAATTTGCCCAAATTTCACAAAAAAGCAGTTTCTAATATCTGTGGAATGTTTACGGTTCATTCTGAACGACTTGACTATTTCTCTTCGCTAATATTCGTGCACTCAGTTCTCTTGTATGGAGCAGAAGCATGGACATTAAAAGTGGACACCATGAACAGAATCGAGGCGTTTGAAATGTGGATCTTCCGCAGAATACTAAAAATATCATGGACTCAACATATACCTAACGATGAAGTGCTTAGACGTATGGGAAGGGAGAGAGAGTTACTTACAACAATAAAGCAAAGAAAGACCGCTTATCTGGGCCACATATACCGTAATAACAAGTATAATATACTTAAATTAATAATAGAAGGAAAAATCGAAGGAAAACGTGGTTCTGGACGCAGAAAACATTCATGGTTAAGAAACATACGCGACTGGACCGGTATGAACACATCATCTTTAATTCGCACCACTCAGGACCGCAATAAGTATGCCGAAATTGTCGCCAACCTTCATTAAATGGGGATGGCACCTGCAGAAGAAGGAGAATATTCGTTGAGAAAGAAACGAAATTTTGTGGAGAGAGAAAAAATGGTGCCCACGTTAGAAATATTATATATGGATTGTGTACTAGAGGAAATAATCAGACTATGTTCTCTAAGGGATAAAAATGTTACAACCCTCCGAGGGTAGAATATGCTGTAGAATCAAAAATAGAAAGAAATAAATGAATTTTTTTTACATTATATGTGTTGTTCGCTGAATTTTTCTTTGTAGAATCAGAATTCATTGATTTATTCTCATACATCGCGTGTGATTTTCAGTAGTTGTATCACAAGTGATGGATATCTTAGTGAGTGTATTCTGACATTTTTGTGTCAATATTGTTGTATAGTGACCAAATTTCTTCAAAAAGAAGTTTGTTGGAGCTGCCATTCTGAATATTTTTGATTTTGACAACAAAATCATAATCTCCAACCCCAAAAACCCGGACTATAAACACTAAAACCTATTTTCCTAAAAACCCTAAATATCAAGGCGCAAGAATACCTATTTTCTATTCGCGGCAAGCTTATGAATCTGTTAATCTTAGAACCTAGGTCAAAGAATTAAAGAAATATATTTTTGCTTTTTAGTGCATTTGTATAAAAACTTGTCTTAAACAATATTTTTTTATTTAATTTTAATTTTTCCTCTCAATGCATTTGTATAAAAGTTTGTCTTAATTTTTTTTATCATTTTTAATTCATTCTTTCTTGTCATTCATGAAATCCGTCATCCCAATTTTGAATAGAATCGGGTCATAATCATAAAACTCGTCATCACAAATTCATGAATTTTGACAAAAAAATCATAATCTCCGACCCCAAAAACTCCGACATACCAATTTTGAATAGAATTGGACCATAATCACGAAACTGGTCCGCCATATTGTTTTTTTCTGTAACAAAAATTTCATAATATTTTGTCACCGGAATTATGAACACCTGCCAAAGTTAATCGGACGACTTGAAGTGGAACAAAATTCATTTGCAAAATTTTACCCGAACGTACAAATCGAGAAATAAATAATAATCACAGAGAAACAAACATGGCAAAAGCTTAGATAAAAGCTTGTAAAAATATCAGCGTTTTCGAAATATTGAATAAATTAACTGGCAAAGAGGTGCACTACCCTCAGAAGAAAGTTTAGACAAATTATTTCTCATGTGCCAGGAAAAGCTTCGTTATATTAAACAGATTGAACCTCCGGACCCCGTCATTGATTGTTGTTTTTTGTTATTCTTCCCCAAATTACTCTCCATGATACGATTATGAATAATCTCCGAATCTGAAACTTAAATTTTCTCCATCTTGCTACTTCTAAAGACGATATCAAAATCACATTCCTATTTCATTATAGTAAACTAGGCCCGGAATGAATGAAATTTACAATGGCGTTCTCTATCCGAAAACATCTGGACTAAGAAATCAGTAAGAATGTTGGTAAAGTAAGAACTATTTATCGCTATGTGTTAGAATTTGGTTATTCGCCGCCAATTTCGTATTACAAGTTAATGTCCTAAACGAAATTGTCTGGAGATTCGCTATTAATCGGAAGTTGAACTATTTTCATGGGTCTTTCGTTTGAAATAAAAAAGAAGCATGTATTGGCCTATGTCCTTCAATTTTCGAAAATAATTCATTCCCAATATTTTCAATCAGTACTCTAATTCTTTCTGAGTTCACCTACTAAATTTGAGTTCTCAAAGTGTAACAGTTTCTCGATGCAACTTGAAATACAAATACAGTACATTGAACGCCCACCTTATAATCACAAATCAGCATGGAAACTTGACCCTGTCCTAAAATTGTTGATAACATAATCCAAATCTATTATAAAAAGGGTAATTTCAATTGGTCACACAAAAAGTTTTGCTTATATTTCAACAATAAGTTGGTTGCTTCATGAACTTCATCGTATTAAATTTGCGAAATCCAGGAAAGCAGAGGGGAAAGAGGCACATATCCATATGAATGAGTGAGAAGCCAAGGGGTACAAGTGACTTTTAAAAGAAGATAAGTGCGGGTATAGGAAGTTAATACATGATAAAATTTTGGTGGCCAAGGGAAACAAGTGAATGTTTTCAATGTGCTGAGATCTAGCGACGACAAAAGCATCATACCGACTTGGGAATTTCAGGGAACTTTTCAAAATTATTTAACTTCAAATTGTGTTTTCACAAAATGACCCCCACATATATAAACATTGTACTCCCAATAAGTGGAGAATATAAATCGGGAAAAGAAAAAACTGCTTGGAGCATCAGGTACTGCCGCGTAAATGACCCCTGATGCGTCATTGTTTCCGGAAATCCGGGTTACGATGGAAACGATATTATAGGCCGGAGTTGCACTCGGTGATTTCCCGAGTCAGTCAAATGAGAAATTATAGAAGAGGAACTACAATGTTTCATTCGAGGGCGATGCAAACTCTATCGAATCGGAGTGTGTATGCGAGACGAGATTCAACAGTCAAAAGAATATTATACTTTTTCGATCAGGCAATGTGGGGAGATTTACAATAATGGTAGAAATCAGTTGAGTTCACAATCTGATCTATCCACGCTTCCTGAGTGGCTTTCGAAGATTATAATACACCTATGAATACTGAAAATTATGTTGTTCAATTAATATTTATGTATACACGGCAAATAGCAGAATATACAGAAATATGCTCGCTCTTACAAGGGCCTTCGTAAATTTCCCAGTTTCCATATTATAGAAATTCGCTTCCCGGAATGTGAGAACAGTTATGTGAAGCAAAATCAAGAAGAAATATTTTGATACTATTTGGAATGTGCCAGTTTCAGCTGATTCTCTTTTGTTTACAGTCCACATTCTTTCAGTACTTTTATATTGATTTTTCGTCAATTTTTTCTATTGTATTCGGATTGCCAAAATTAGTAAACCTAATTTATAAAAGCAACTAACAAAGCTTATTCTCATGATAATGTTATATCGTTATATGTTATTCATTATGAGTAGCACTTGATGGTTTCTACAATATATATTTTTTTATTCAGTTTGTAATAAAGAAGCAAGTATTCTTCATTTATCAGCTATAAAAGAGAAAAAAGACTAAAATGTTACAGTAGTATCAGAAAAGTTCTGAATGTAGGTCTGAGGACACACGAATCACTTCGGGTAAAAATAAACTTCAAAAAATCCAGGGTTGAAACAATTTAATGATTTTTACAATTTAACTCATGATTAAAATCGAAATTTCTGATAAGCTATAATAATTAGAAAATAAAAACTTTGAGTTTAAATTAAGGGTTTATTATATTCAAAAAAATTATACCATTGAATCTAAATAAGGTTTATTTTAGTTAATTGTATTGCTTGTACAAAAAAAACTAAATTTGCAGCTTTTTCCGTTCCTAATCGATTTCTGAGTTTGGAATGACTAAACCAAATGTTGAAAAATTCTCTCGACTGATGCGGAAGAAGCAGCACAAAATAATTGTCTGATTATGAAGAACCCTTTTTGAATCGTGGGTATATTTTGTTGTGACTTCCTCGAATCTATGGGTTTTACATTCTGAAGAATATCATCATGGAACATAAATCAGTGAAACGTTCTGATCTGGCAAGAAACTTGATTATGAGTGGGAGTAAATCACCACTTGGATATAATTCGTCAACAGCTTTTAAAGCAAATTTTTTTTCACTCTCTGTTAGTGTTTGCTGAGTTTTTGTTGGAAGTTTGCCATAGTATGTGGATTTCCAGAATTATCTAGAGTATCTACTAAGAAGGAAGATCCATTTTCTGTTGTAACCGTTGCACAGATTACCGGTTCATTAAGCACATTGGACTATCCGTCAAGTGACAGATTCACAAATGTTCCCGACAAGTTTTCAGAACATTTGAATTTTTCTTCATTATAAATATCATCAAGAAATTTATTAGAAATATCATATCGGGAGGGTGGTATCCAGTCCGTGGTATCCAGGCCGGTGGTATCCGGTTGCTCCATACAGTTAAACTGTAGCGTAGAGGGCTCTGGCAATCTGTTTGTCAATTTAGTCTTTAGTAGATTTGCTAGAGCGCACGACAAAAGATGACAAAGATCCAGAACTAGAACTTGCACACCTTGTTTCCGACACTGCTTTTCTTTTCCTACAATCTGGAGGGGGAAGTGACTGTAAAGGTTGTGAAGTACTTGGTTCCTGTGAGTTTTGTAGCGCATTCACGTCAGAAGTACCTACACTAAACCGTAAAAAAATATAATATTTGAATTTAAATTTAAAGCAAAATCTTTATCTTCAATAAAAGTTATTTGTAAAAATCAAAAATAAAATTTCAAATTCAAATTCAACACCCTGTATCTCAGAAACGACGCATTTCCAGACCTGTTTATTTGGCAATATGTCTTATTTTCGAGAATTTTATGTTGGGATGAAAAAGGATCAACTTATAAATCACCGTGTATTCTTTATATCTTTGGGAAATTATAATAAAAATAAAATGTAAAGAAAAAAAAAATATTTTTATTATTATTATATGCTGTTTGTATACTTACAACTGAATTATTGTCCTTTTCGATTTCTGTATTTGTTTCACCACACTATTGCCAGTGAACTTTCATCTGTTCGACAAGACTTTGCATTTCATGTCTACATTTTTTGCATACAGCTCTATTCCCAGATTTTCCTTCAGTTTTATTACATGTTTCTATGAAATGTATCCAGATAGGGTCTCTTCTATGAAGAGATGACATTCTTACACTATTTGCAGAATTTTAGGTAACCTTTAGAAATTTAAAGCAGAAATCACACGTCGCGCTGTTTATTAGACGGCCAATTTTCAAATAATGCGAGTTAGGGCGGACGCATCTTTATATAAACAGTGGATGGCTTTATAACTTGTTTTGACAGGAATTTGCAGGACTGAGCGTTTTTCGACAGGAACTATCTTTCTTAGAATTTGAAGCCCGTTGGAAAAAAATAAAAAAAATAGCAACTTGTCTTAGGAAAAAATCGATAAAAATAGAAAAAAATCTTGTTTTTTTTAAATCGTGATTTTTTGTTTTTCAAAAAATCTTGATTTTTTTTCAAGCCTGCAAAAATCTCATGACAGTTCCGACTTCGCTTTACCAGAAATGATTTTTGGTTGCAAGTCAAAATTTTGGGATTCACGGCTTGATGAGGTTTTCCCAACGACTACAACCTCCTCATTTCCTTACAACCCTTACATACTATTTCGCCAATCCATGAACATTATGAGGTGTATCTATTTCCGTCCTTAACAGCACGTCATCTGAAAATTTTATACTATGGAATAGTCTAGTGAGGAAGTACATTTCGAACACACTCTCGTCTCCTTGAGGTGACAAATGGATTTCCAAAATGTTATCCATCAAGTTATTCAACAGAAAACTTGTTTTATGAAGCAAATGTTTCGGAAGTTAACCTTCTTTGGGCGCGCTGAGAGAAAAATGTCAAGGTCAAATTTGAGTGTAACGTTTTTCAGACGCAACGTTTCTGACGCAAAAAGGTCGGAGGATAGGTTGTTAAGTTCCCCCTTCTTCATTTGAGCATTAAGTTAGGTTGGTATGTATGTATTTAATATTCAATTCAACAATTTAAATATTTTTCCCATTTACTCCCAGTAATATTTCTCATTCAAATTCATAAACATGTAATTAACTATAATTCTAATATTTACCTTTTTGTGGTTCGCTCGGTATATATATATATATATATATATATATATATATATATTGTTATGCTATGTTTTAAAAAAAAAAAAAAAAAAATAATTAATAAATATATTAGTTTCAAGAGATTGTTTTTACATAATTTTAGAAGTTCTATTTCCTTTATAAGCCTATGTATGATATGAATAGATAAAAATGTCCAAATTATAAAACACAATCAATTTCATACACTGTCAGAATGATTACAACCCATAATTCTTCAAAAGACAACAAAAAGTCTAGATTTACAAAATTTTCCTGAATAGAATGTGATCTACAAATTTATAAATTTGAAACATACAGTATATAAAATTGTAGCTAACTAAAAGTAGCCAATGGTAGAACAGCAAACTTCTTGATGACAATAGCCAATCAGGGAACAGATGGTCACATGTAGAATTTGAAATTGTAAGAGAATAAGAGCGGGAAAGTGTCAGAGGCAATTATTATTGAAATTTGTACATAGTTAATAAGAATGGAAAAATAGTTTTATGTATAAGTTATGACAAATAACCATAAACAGTGAAAATGTGACAATTTAGTGCGCGAATTCAAAAATTCGAATCAGAGGTAAGGAACAAAAATGGTATCCAGGTGACAACAAACAAAGCCACAAGGGGAGATTGAAAATAAATTTAAAACGAATGCCACGTTGTATTTTTGGGAGGAAGAAAAATTGAATAATTCCACATTATAAGAGGAAAACCAACATTACCTTATTTGTACACCATATACAAGTATCCAAGGCTGATTGCTGAATTTGTATGGTTCCTTCTATTTGGTATTGGAGTTCCTGATAGCATTGGAGTGAAAGGGAATCCAAATCCTGTTGTATATTTTGAACACCGACAGTTCCAGACAGGTATAAACTTTCATAGTGCACATCACGTCCTGAACAATTTCACTAATAACGCATATCACATCAGAAGAACTTTATTTCACTTTATTTTGAACTATTAAGGAAAATTTCACTTTCAAGGTAAAAGTGTGTCTATCAATCCATGACTTGTTTCTCATGATTATCCATGAATATTAAGTTCACCTTAGAATAAGTTATTTTTCGTAGGCCACGTAAAATTAAGTTTTCCTGAATAAAGGAAATAATTGCTTTTTGATACTATCTCGTTTCTTTTCCACAATTATCAACAAGCGTATTTATAAACACTGAATAGAAATTGACAAGCAGTGGCTAGTGGCTCAATTGCCTGAACCGGCTATCTGAGATAAGAGGCGTACCAACTGTGCTTAGCTGTGGTAAGGAAAATTATAACAATTGGCAGCAACGTGACGAGAGAACAGTGACGTAGCTAGCAATTATCATTACATTGCAAAATATATTATACAGGGCACAAACAATTATCTATATCATAACAATTTGGCTCACAAAGAAGAGCGAAAATTATTAGCCATCTTCATTATATAAAAACAATTTATATTTACAATTTATCAATACATAACAATTGGCACCCAAAACGTGGGGCGAAATAATAACAAAATAATTTGTATATCAACATTTTATAAAAATATATATATATATATATATATATATATATATATATATATATATATATATATATGTTTATGTCTGTCAAACTAGGCCAAATTCGGTGCTTTTACCGCGAAGAATCTGTTCGAAATTCGGAGGCAGTATTGCCAATCTCGCAAACGTGTACTCATTGTGGTAATATTTGGAAATATACAGTCCACATCCCGCAGTGAATAGGAGGTTGCAACCCCAATCAAGAGTGACTAGAAGGGGATGAAGAAAGCACCAAACCCTCGCCTATTTTGACAGATCAAAGTTGTCACCTTACCTCATTCAAAATGATAGAATGATAACATATGTACTTGGCCAGAGAGAGAGAGAGAAAAAGAGAGAACTATGGTAGGGGTAGTTTCGTCAAAAATAAAATAAAACGTTGACAGAACCGATGAACATCTCCTAGCCACAAAAGGGCAAAGAAAATACCAATTTCCGGCATTGCAAGCCACCAAGTATTTTAACTTAGTCTTTAAAGAATCCCGTTTATCATAGAAGCTCTAGAGTAGTCATTTTAAACAGTTCAGACAATAAATCCACTTAAAATAAAAAGCTTTCAAATAATAAGTTCGAAAATATGACAAATGTCGTGTCAGAAGATGACATGCACTAGAATCCGAAAATTAGTCCAGGAGCTGTTCCAGATGAGTGCGCTTCTGTTAGCGAAGCAGCAGACACAATCCAAAATTATACAGGAAATACCGAAAATGCAAAATGCGAAAATAACAATAATACCAATAACGAAATTATAGGTACTTAATATGTCATTAACAAGAAAACCACCAACGATACCAATTACCACCGACGGAACTGACTACACAAACAGTAAAAAGACAGAATATGCCCGCATCTCTGTTAAAGATAAAAACAAGTGGGTTACAGTCAATTCCCTCTTTAAAAGTAACAACATTAGATCAACTAAACTAGCAAAGAATGTTTGTTATGGTATTAAAATATTCCCAAACTATCTAGAAGACTATAGGAGAATGTTCAGTATGCTAAAAGACCAGAACCTACCGTTTCATACATTCAGTCTGCCTGAAGATAAGAAAAGAGCGGGCGCAACTCAGTACACGTTACATACGTTTTTAGATCGCCAAAGGATTTTCACTGGTGTCACGTGTACTGAGTTGCACGCGCTCTTTTTTATATTCAACTGTTCTATTATAATATCATAAATCACCGTTGAAAGAGAAGTTATCCTTTCATAGTCCAGTCAGTGGGGGGTTTTTGCCCTACAAAAGGTGGGGATGCAACGATTTTTTTGTATGTTATTTAGTTCCGGGCCCCGACGGAAAACTCAAGTTATCGACCACCTTGGGGGAAAGGGGGGAGGAGGAGGAGGGCGTCGCGGTCCGCCATCTTGGATAAAAGTTACAAAAATGATTTCAAAAAATAATTCCTCATCCAACGGTTTATCCTCCAACAAAATGTTTATATACTGACTGTATTCCCTAATTTTTTTGTAAAAATACTTTTTTTTGTAGGTCTGACGTATAACGAGTTACAAATCGTCCAACTGCTCGTTTTTCTCATTCCAAGAAATCATTTGTAGTTATTCACTATATAATTATAATTTTTTGAATACAAAGTCAACTCATTTCCACACCATCATGAGGTAGAGTGAACGGCGCGTTTTTGTTAATTGTGTTATCCACAGATGGTCCTGGTCGATTGATGTTGATGTCTACACATAATCATCTTCATTATCAGTGTTAACCTCTAACCCATTTCCCTCACTGAGAATATGGGCTTCCATCCATGTTATTTTTTTTTCTCATCTTTGTCGTCGCTCTCGATGATGACTTCTGGTGCGTTCTCGCATGATTCACCATTGCAGAATCCGCATACAACAGAGCAATTCAACCCACTTTTTCTGCAGCCCATGCTCCACCGCATCTCTTTTTGCAATTGCATGAAATGACATTCAATAAGGTATCTGGGGCAGGTTTCTCTGAAATTGTTACTGGAGTGAGCCCATTGGTACCAAGTTTCAAGTATCAGTCGGATGCTTTTTTTTATTCCACACCATTTTGGACTTGGTGGTAGGTCCCAAATGCATGGTACCGTGGAGCGTCTTTCGTTGGTGGTAAAGATGTTAGGTGAAATTTGCTTTTCATTGTCGATTTTGCGAAATCTTGGTAGCGGATTTTTTCCAAGGTCTACTCGTCCATGTTGCCACCATACAGAGCAACGAGAAAGCGGGCTCCAGCGTCTGCGATGTCTTCTGGATCGGCATTCTGATCTCTGAAGGTGCCATTGAACAAAATATGAGATAAGCACATGCTGAAATGAATACATTTAACTTTGTTAATCCTGAACAAGGACTAAGATTGATATTCAAAGATATTCAACAACGTGAATTTGGAATCTTTCCTGAGAAACAAAACCTTAGTTCGTGTCTTGTAGACCATGTAAAATATCCACGGACCTTATTAATGCGCCTAGATGAAAAAAATAAATGCCTGGAGATTTTTCAATGTTACTTGGGTATCCGAAAATTAAGAAATAACGATTTTTGTAAGACAAAAACGAGTGAGTCTATACCTGCTCCTGCTCTATGAACCGTTTGTTACAAAATTCATGGAACGGAACTCGAAAAATCCATACACTAATCTCAATAATACTTTGTATAAATTCATGCCACAGTGGCAGTTAAAAAAATTAAATGCATTAAGAAAAATCATCTAAATTTGAAAAAAAAAATTGCTATCAATATAATGTTATTGTGAAAACATTGAGTTGGACTATTTTTTTTAGGAATGTTCAGGGTTGAGCCGCTATAACTCGTTACCATCAGACTTACAGAAAAAGTGATCGAACAAGAAATGTGGGGAATTTAGTTTTCTTGAGTTTGGTTTTCAATTGTTTGTGGCGGACCGCGTCGACCGACCCCCCATAGGTCGAAAACTTGGACCCCACTAGGGCAGAGGTCTATTTTAGTCCCCATTGACTAAAGTATCACTATACTCCGAAAAAATCTCACGTCGTTCCATTAATACAAAAATCACAATTTCAAAAAAGCATAGGAAACATCCATATTCAGTCAATCAAAACAATTTATCGGCGATTTTGTTGTTAAAATGAGAGTTTATGTAACGCACTAGCCAGAAAGTGACGTCCCAACTGGTATGGACCTGCAAAGAGGGACTGACAATTCTAACAGAACAGAACCACGTCAAGCTGATTTGGGTGCCACGACATCAGGGATTTTCAGGGAATGAAAAATCCGACGAACTAGCTAGAACCGGATTGGAAAACGAACCAGGTTCAGGACAGACCCTTGGAGTACCGAAGCGTACGTCACGAGCGTCTGTAAGACTAGATCTAGGAAAAACACAACACTGGAATGACATTCCAGGAAACAGACACGGGAAAGATTACATCAAAGGCATGCACCGAAAAAAATCAGCAGACCTGCTAACTTCAAACAGGAACAACTGAAAATCATTACGGGGCTAATGACTGTACATGCGCCAGTAAAAGAGCACCTTAATAAAATGGCACTTTTCAATGGCGGGGCTTTGGCCGCAGAATACAGTCAGTTTTTGGGCAACCAATTGGTGAACCGAGTCTGTACAGCAAACATGGTAGGTTTGCTAAAGCAAAAGTTGAAAAAAGGAAAAATAAATTGTCTGAACTGTGTAAGGAAAAGTCAGAAGGTGTAACATAAATGAATACTTTTAACTCAATGTTTTATTTAATTTTTTAAATCTGTATTTGTTATGTACTCATCGTATCATAATTGCAAGTTAATATTCTGTCCACTGTGTATATGTACATTTGCTATGTTTCCACATTTCAGAGCGTCATAGTACGCAAAGGTGCTGTTATTGTTTTTTTGTTTTATTCCCTCTTTTAATTTCAAATACCCACCGTAAAACCATGCCGTGACATCCACAACCGACTGACTCTTTCTTATACAATGTATGTTGTCTTAAAAGAAAAAAAGTGATTTGATTTGAAACAAACGTTGGAATTTACGAATCAAGAGCTTCATCACTATTAATAAAAAACATCGAATCAATAAACTATTCCATAGTTTATTTTGATTTAGAAACATCTGGATTGGGCATGACTGATGACATGACATTTTACAAATCGCCGCCAAATGTGAAAATAGAGAATTTAATATATATATATATATATATATATATATATATATATATATATATATATATATATATATATTAGCCTTACGAAGCAGATCAAACCTGTGGCGACAAAAATTACGGGATTGAATACAATTTCTGGTCAATTATATTTGAGTGATGTAGTCGATTCATAAATTAGGAAAGCATTAACTAAAATCATTAATGATTAAAAAATAAATGTTTAGTCAATTGAATGATTATTTACTATAATAGTTACGAATAAATAATATTACATTCATTGTTGTTAATATTTTTTGTAGATCTATACGTTATATTTTATTAGCCTGTTAGAAATCTGAATCATTTTTGTTTATGTTTAAAAATATACGAATCATGTTATACGTACCTACATGTATTGTACAAATGTATAAATAAAATAAAGTTTTTGCTGTTGTTTAACGTTTCTCGCTAAAACTACATTTTATTTTATATATATTCCTATTGTAATATGTTCAAAATGCATCAGTATATAGGTATTAACAAAATTATTCACGATTATTATTCATACGTAATGCACATATGTGCATTCCAAAACTCAGTTCAATTCGAAACAGCAAGACCCTCGCGCTCTCGCTTATTTGAATCACGAGCGCTCGCTTGAGGCGTTGCCACGATTCTCAGCCTTCCCCTTCTTGCACTTCTCATACGCAATAATTTAGAAACTTCTTATGGCAATAACTAAATAACTGTATGGCTACGCGTGTTTAATTTTTTCTATAAAATTTGTTGCTTACCTTTTAATAATATACTAGTTTTTCAAAAAGGTGTGAATGGAGAGTTTCAGTTATACCTTGAAATGTGGTGTCCGCGGTAGCTCACTATAGGTGTTAAACGTTGCAACTTTGAAGCCCTATATCTCGCTTTCAGTGTGTTAAATGATTCAAAGAAATTAATATGATACAGGTAATAATGTTAACTGAGAGTGGTATAAATATAAACGCAATCTGATTGGATGTGGATTTCACTACAACTACGTTAAGCTTTGAAACGAATTCTAAAATGAAAAATTATTTAAATCATGAATGTTTCTCTATTGACCGTATTTCGTGTTACTCATCGATTCCGTAGAACAACCATGGTTGAAAATAGAATTGAATTACCTTTTCAACGACGTGCAATTCGAAATTTTCAAGTTGATGTGCCCCCAACGCCCTCTGTCGAGTAATCGTAAAGTATCTTCTGTCAAAAAGTAGGATCGGTAATACCATTCCAAAATAATTATGTCCCATTGTTTCACATCAAACCGTTCAAAAGTTATCAAAGTAAAGGTACAATTCAGATTTGCACTCATACTTGGCTTTTCAAATGCATATTGTGAAAAAACGTATTGACTAAATCCGAAAAAAAATAAGATGGTTGAAAAGAGAATTCCATTATCTCTTCAATGATGTGCCTCTTGACCCCCATCTGGAATTATTAAGTTGATGTGCCCTCCGCGCCATCTATCGTGCAATCACAATTCTAAAAGTAGTATGGGAGATATAATTCAAAACTGTTTTCGTCTCATTGTTCTACGTCGAACCGTTCAAAAGGTAACAGGGTAGGGGGGGTGGCTATAAAAAGCCGCACTGTAAGACGTTCTTCCAAGATTTTCATAGGGGCTTACTCGCCCCAAACACGGTCTTCTTACACATCATTGGGCAACCTTTCGTGATGCCAGAACTCAAAATAACTGAACGGGTGTGAAAACAGCCACGGTTTTCTCATCCACGGTTTTCGATCTGGCAACACTGCCTTTTGTAAGCACTCGCTTGATTAGAAAGAACCGTTTTGTGTTCCCGATCAGTTCGCTAAACTCTTCAGCATCTTATTCTCAAACTGGGAAGGTATTATCATTAAGGGAGGAAACAAATGATCGCGCATTAGGAAAATGGTAATCATATGTGATATATCAAGTGAGAAATTCTATTTCCAAATTAAGCGATAATTCGTATTTTGGGTGGGTTGGTGGATGTGTTTATTTTAAAATCGTTCGAAGGGAGGGCTGTAGAAAAAAATTAGGAAG